>CM060635.1:28819296-29419296 GCA_030578275.1 Meda fulgida | reverse complement strand
TGACCAGCGTCAGCCAATAGTGAGCCTGCGTGTGACGTAGCTATACGCAATTACACTAGTTTAACTGACAAGAGCCTCAAAGAGAAGGAAATGAATAGTTGAAATAAAGTCGTTATTTTTGTTTGTTTTTTGCGCACAAAAAGTATTCTCGTCGCTTGATAAACTTAAGATTGAGCCACTGTAGTCACTCGGACTATTTTAACGATGTCTTAACTTTTCGGCCGGCCAGTTTCGATCCCTTAAGAAGCCTATGGAGGAGAGATCCAGCTCTGATTTAATCAAAAATATCTTCATTCGTGTTCCGAAGATGAACGAAGGTCTTACGGGGTTGGAACAACATGAGGGTGAGTAAATACTGACAGAATTTTCATTTTTGGGTGAACTAACCCTTTAAGGAACTCACTGCTGGTCCCCATTCTGATCACGGTTACAGGTTCCTTTAATGATACTTTTATAGTACTTCAGTACAAAAAACAACAACTTTTTTGCCAAATGTCAGGATCATTTAATACAATTCTTGCAAAAAAATAATAAAAAAATTGCCCGTCTCTTTTTCCACAGCCCATTTGACAGCTGGCAAACGTCCCGGTTATATGAAACGTCTCCTATTTAACGGTGATGTCATTTGTCTTCACAGGGCTGTCTGGGATGCGGCTCCCTCTCACCTCGAAGAAGCTCTCCACATACTGCAGCACGTACACTCCACAGTCACTGAAGTTATCCTGCTGGGGCACACGAGGACTCGAGCCCTTCATCACCTCTTTCCCGAAGCTCCTCTGGGAGCCCTTCTTCACCTCCCACTCCACCTCTAGATACCTGCACAGACACTCACAATACTTACACCAACTCCAGGCCACTCGTGTCATTGTTCAAAGACTCGTGCAGATTCTCCATGATTCCCACAGGAGAAAATACTATTCTTTCAATAGTATATGCAATAACATCTGTGATCATGAAATCACACATCCATGTCGAATAAAGGTTTTATTTTCAAGTAGAAACTCACTGTCGCAGCGTTTTCACCACAGTGGACCGCGTGGGTCCACGCAGAGAGTCCATGATCAGAATGCAAGGCCTGAGGATTTCAATAACATGACAATGAGTGCTGAAAAATATACACCACCAAAACAAACAACACGTTTTGTAATCAGTCGATCCCGAATTATTTTTTAACCTAAGTTGAGAAATTGAACTGGAATTTGTAAAGCAATCTCAATCCAATTCTGCATGGCTCAGGACGCTGGTTTGTGCTTCTGCTTTTCATCATGGCTTATATTATAATGTACCGACTGAAACTGTCCCGAGACTGTCTAACTGAAGACAAACTGGTGTCACGCTTATCAAACTATCAAAGTTGACACGCTTAAGTATGTAAGTACATAATATGCTTAAAATTGTTCATTTTTCCACACTGTTGACACATTTGATATAACTGATTCACTGTTCTGTGACATTTAATTACCATATTTGATTTGGTTGACTATGCAAATAGGGCAATTATTATTAAATAAACAATTAAAATATTGTTAATTGAAAAAAGCTGAAATAAATTAAACTATTTTTAAAAAAATCCAAAAGTTTGTAATCTGTAAGATTTTTTGTATGTTTTTGAAAGAGGTCTTCTGCTTTTGTAAGTTTGGGGTCAGTGAGATTTTTTTTTTTGATGTTAAGAAATTAATACTGTTATTCATCAAGGATGCATTATAAATGACAAATTCTTTTGAACTTTCTATTCATGAATGAATCCTGGGAAAAAAATTGTACGCAACTGTTTTCAACATTGATAACAATAATCAGAAATGTTTCTTGAGCAGCAAATCATCATATTAGAGTGATTTCTGAAGGATCATGTGACACTGAAGACTGGAGTAATGATGCTGAAAATACAGCTTTGATCACAAGCCCTTTTCACACAGAGAATCTGGAAAATACACAGATAATGTGTCCTGGGATCGTTTGACTTTGGTTCATTCACACTGCCAGTGATTTTCCGGGATCTGTGAGTGTGTTCGCACACATCCCGTGAAGACACGTGACGTCAGGATGAGACGTGTAACGTATGCGTCGAAAACATGTACACGCGCGGACCGTTCCACAAAGCTGGCGAACGATCTCAGCTTCAGCGCGAAGTAAGAGCTCCTGGTCTCTGCTTCCTTCCAGTTTGCAGACATTTGTTGATGACAAACACAAACTGTCTTCTAAGAGCAACAGAGTCGCACTATGACACACCCCTTACGGCATTGGTCTTGGCTTTTGTTCACACAGGGCGCGTCCCGGGACTGATCCCAGCAATGTTCCCAACCCACAGAAGGCACTCTGGCAATTTGCCGGCAATTTCCCGGGATCAACGCGCTATGTGAAAGGGGCTACAGGAATAAATTACATTTGAAAATATGTTAAATTATAAAGTTATTTCGAAATAATATTTCACAATATTACCGATTTTACTGTATTTGTGATAAAAAAAACCTGCACTAAATGAATGTTGCCTTGGCAGTAGTGTTAATTTTACCAGCTATTTTTTTAATAAGCCTATTTTTAATAAGCCTATTTTAATAAGCCTATGCTTTTGTTTAGTTAGTGAAAATATAAGTAATTTTGTCATGCAGCATAATGATTAAATCAATTAATTTGCTCAAAATTACAATTACAACATTTCTTGTCCTTTAAGAAATTTATTTTTACATTTCATCAGAATTATTGCACTTTTTCCATTAAAACAACAGCAAAGAAAGATGTTTGTATTGTCAGAGGTTGTGTAATAGCATTTATGCAGGACCGTGACCCCCTCATTTCTTTTTTCGGCTACATACTGACAAACTTTCCACAAAAGCTGGTAAGCTTTTCTTAGACTGTTGGCATTTTTAAGAGTCGCCATCTTCTAACACACCGTATTTCTTGGCTGCTTAAAGAAAGTTGTTTGATGACTCCGCTGCGTTTAAACGTAGTTGGCGCTACCCATTGTTGCGGGTGTATTATTGACATGTAAAAATCTAGACCCTGAATATAAGACAACCCAATTTTTTCAGATGTACACTACTGTTCAAAAGTTTGGGGTCGGTAAGATTTTTTATGTTTTTAAAAGAAGTCTCTTCTGCTCAACAAGGCTGCATTTATTTGATTAAAAATACAAAACAAACCCAGTAATATTGTTAAATATTATTTCAATGTAAAACAGCTGTTTTCTATGTGAATATATTTTTAAATGTAATTTATTCCTGTGATCAAAGCTGAATTTTCAGCATCATTACTCCAGTCTTCAGTGTCACATGATCCTTCAGAAATCACTCTAATATGATGATTTGCTGCTCAAGAAACATTTATGATTATTATCACAGTTGACAACAGTTGTGCTGCTTCATATTTTTGTGCAAACAGTAATTCATTTTTTTCAGGATTCTTTGAAAGTTCAAGAGAAAAGCATTTCATTAAAAAATAAATATTTTGCATTATTATGTCTTTACTGTCACTTTATATCAATTTCATGCGTCCTTTCTGAAGAAAAGTATTTTCTTTAAAAAAACAAATTGACCCCAAACTTTTGAACGGTAGTGTATTTACAAGAACCCCCCCCCCCACAGTCTTATATTCTGAACAATACAGTAATATGTTGACAATAAGCGAGGAATATTTGCGCTCACTGTTTGCAGATGGTGGGTTTGGACGTCCACTCCGCTCGGTCAGAGCTCCCAGAGTCATCGACCAAAGTGCCGTCATCGCTGCACTCATCCTGAAAACACAGATAACAAGCACCGCATATCAACATGAGGGAACTCTTGGGTAAAGTAAAATAAACAGCAAGGTTGGAATCTACCATTTCTGTTAGTCGAAACAGCCCAATGTTACCAGCTGTTTGCATGAACAACCTTTTATTATTTACACTACTGTCAAGAGTTTATGGTCGTAAAGTTTTTTTTTATTATTTTGAAAGATGTCTCTTATGCTCACTAAAGCTGCATTTATTTGATCAAAAACACCAGTAATATTGTGAAATATTTTATTATAATATATTCCTGTGATAGTAAAGCTGAATTTTAAGCATCATTACTCCAGTCTTCAGGGTTACGTGATTCTTCAGAAATCATTCTAATATGATGATTTACTGCTCAAGAAACATTTTTGAATATTATCAATGTTGAAAATAGTTGTGTTGCTTCATATTTTTGTGGAAACCATAATACATTTTTTTCATGACTTTCTGATTAATAGAAAATTCAAAAGAACAGGCTTTATTTGAAATAGAAATCTTTTGTAGCATTATAAATGTTGTTACTGTCACTTTTGGTCAATTTAATGCATCCTTGAAGAACAGAAGTATTAATATCTTCCAAAATAAATGAAAAAAATCTTAAACAATCTGCCCCCAGATTGCCCAAACTGAAGTGAATTACCGGACATGAGCTTTGGTCATCAGAGTATTGGGAGTCGTTTGTTCCGTAACACTCGATTATTCTGTGTAAACCATCTGCAATAAAAGCCAAACAGAAGTCAAGCAGTGACACCCGGAAGCCTCCGTTGACTGGTGCGGTTCACGTCTGCTCACCCGTGTACTGCGGTCTGTTCACGTCAGCTGCGGATCTGTGCGGGACGGCTGTGTGCTGGCTGTGGTCTTCCAGCTCATCTGCACCTCCAGCTGTGGAGACCGCAGTGCTGTGGACTGGAGCTTGAGGCTGGTACAGTGGGTTTGGCTCAACATGAGCCTTCTCGAGACCCGGAAAACAGATTATGGCCAGATACCAGTGTGCACTAGATGGACATAGAAAGACGGATCATGAGATTACAAGTCAATTTAAAAACATGATAGTATGGGAGTATTATTTTTGTATCATTGGGATACGGTTATAATTTTTAGTACTATTTTTTAAATTAGATTTGGTTTATATTTCAATTTCAGTTAAAAGTTTGTCATTTATGTTTTTTTGTGCAAATGCCCCATTTTGTTGAAGTGCCCCATTATGCTTTTTCCAAAATGATCCTTTCATGTAGTGTGTAATGTAGCCGTTTATGAATGTAAAAGGTCTGCAAAGTTTCAAAGATCAAAGTGCACTACAAATAAAAGTATTGTCTCCTAAAGAAAGAATCGATTCTGAACTGCTGAAACAATTTGCCAGTACTTCCAGTCTCACTTCCTGTAACAAATCTACATAACAAATTTGCATAATGCCAGCCTTTGGTCTACTTTGTCTACAAAGTCTACTTTGACCCTAAAACACTGTAGTTGTATCAGAGACTGGAAGAGTGTTTCGTGTTGTCGACATGTCGAGAAGACCAATCACAACAGACTGGGCCATCAGGCCAATCAGAGCAGAGTCGACCAATCAAAACAAACAGGGCCGTCTGACCAATCAGAGGAGAGCAGACCAATCATAACAGACTGGGTCGTCTGACCAATCAGAGCAGAGCAGACCAATCACAACAGACTGGGTCGTCTGACCAATCAGAGCAGAGCAGACCAATCACAACAGACTGGGATCGTCTGATCAATCAGAGCAGAGGAGACCAATCACAACAGACTGGGCCGTCTGACCAATCACAAAAGACTGGGTCGTCTGACCAAAACAGACTGGGTCGTCTGACCAATCAGAGCAGAGTAGACCAATCACAGCATACTGGAACATCTGACCAATCAGAGCAGAGTAGACCAAATCACAACAGACTGAGCCATTTGACCAATCAGAGCAGAGTAGACCAATCACAACAGACTGGGTCGTCTGACCAATCAGAGCAGAGCAGACCAATCACAACAGACTGAGCCATTTGACCAATCAGAGCAGAGTAGACCAATCACAACAGACTGGGCCATCTGACCAATCAGAGCAGAGTAGACCAATCACAACAGACTGAGCCATCTGACCAATCAGAGCAGAGGTGGGTATCAGAAAGGAGGGGTTTAGAGAGACTGAATCTACAAACAAACCGTTTTCAGACACTGTGATAAAATAGGAGATGTCCAATGTATATTATGAGCAAGTTTAAGATGTTTTCTGACCTTTGATAAAACAAAATTGGGAACGTTTAAAATAGCATAATAGGTGCACTTTAAAATATCTAAATAGTTAAAATATATATATATATGTTTTAGTTTTAGCTATTAAACACTGAAAGTAAAATGTAGTAAACTAAATGAAAAAGGGAAAGTTTGCCTTAGCAACTGACTGAAATGAAATAAGTTTAAAGGTCCCATATGGTGACACTTAAACTTATATTTGTACCGTTTATGTGTCTATTAAAAACTCTTTTGTAAATTACTTTAGTTTTACCATGATTAAATCGGCTTTGCAACTTTTCATTTGCATGAACTAAATTACGTCACGAGCTTGTAATTTATTGTAAAAAATCCCCATGTATTCGGTGCTGATGCTGTGGTGACGCGTTCATGTAACATGCAAGGGTGAATATAGCAAGGAGACATTTGAATTGTTTATAAACAAGTGTTTTCTGTGTCAGTGTCGGCTGCAAAGATGAAGTTGATGATCGTGATCTTCGCAGTAGTGAACGTGCCAGAGAGAAATGCACATTTCATACGGATAACATAAACAGAGAGCAGTCTGTTTTCTTTCATTTTGAAATGTTCTTTTTAGAAGTAGACATTTTAGATATATTTCTCAGGTCTGTGAGGCAAGTAGGCTATACCTTATATGCTGAGTTTTGGTAATTTATGAGACAAGCTCCAGTTCACGCACCGGCGCCTCCGTGTCGTGATTACATATCTGCTATATTTACTTTTTTATGTATTAAATCCAGGCAATTGGTTGATGAAACATTGATTAAAATTAAGAGACAATTAATACAAAATGAAATTCACTTTAAAGAAAGGCTTTGTGCTTTCTGTTTGAGGTCTCTGTGAAAGTTTTAAAGCAGTCTTTTAGTGCCGCTTTCAGAGCGCTCATGTCCGTAACGGATTCCCCAATTTTAAAGAATTTATCCTCAACTAGTTTTGTGGTGTAGGTCTACGTATTGTATAATGTTAACTTCAAATAATAGTAATTTAAGGACGAGGCTTATTCCAACGTAAAACGCTGTATAATTGTATGTAGTTTTAATCAAATAAGGTTGGATTATTTCTATGTTGAGCTGCCTGTTCATGAAGCTGAAAGTGCACGTAATAAAATAATATACAATTGATGCAAACCAACAGGAATTCTTGCCTTTTCTAGTCTATGTTTATGTTTTATGTGGGTAGGGCCCCATATTAGTTATTGAAACGGGCCCCCAGATGGTCAAGGCCACCACTGCAAATAGTTGGAATGGATCCTTTCATCAACAGTAGTTTGGATATGACTCCAGCATTATATAGCCCCTGATTCAGTACGAACTGCTGTGAAAAATGTGCAGAACATAGCCGAAAAGCCTGACTTGGCACAGGTCGAGGCAAGTCTCCAAAAATAAAATCCATCCACATCTTTTTCTTTGGGAAGGCAGTGCAGTGATGCATTTGATACTCTGCATCTGGAATGCTGCATTTCTCATGGCTGGCTTTCAGGGACGACTCGACTCCAGACATGACTCCCGCTTCTCAGCGGCACGAAGCGGACGTTGGAAAAGGGGGCGTGGCTAGGCCGAGTTTTGGAACACAACACCCAGTTTCTACGTGGCAAATACATCAAACTCTAACTGGCCCGTTTAGCTGGGAGGCGGTCTAGTTTTGTGGGGGGTGGATAAATGGCGGCAGTGAGCAATTTCACATTTTCACAGCTTTTAATTTACACCCCCAAGCCTATATGACACACAGAAACCCATATAAACCCATTTTCACCATATGGACCCTTTAAGATTTCATATTTTACTTTATAGCAGTTGACTTATTTTTTTTCAAGTAATGAAAGTAGTAAAATATGTTTATGGTTTCAGTTTTAATGAGCCTGCACATCACAAATACTAAAGCAAACTTGCATTTCAAGCAAGGCTATTTAATGTTAATTTCGTGTAAATATAACAAAACATTCATGCAAACAAAAAGCAATTCATGAGATCCATTTGCCTTCTGAACAATTTAAGCTTGAAATACTACTTTCATTTAAATCACAATGAAAGACATTCACATGTATCTTTCCTTCAATTAACAACTTCTTAAGTAACTGAAGGTTAAATGTAGATAAACACTCACGACTCATTGATGGGCACAAAGATGAAGTCTTTCTGGAAGAGATCCACGTGACGTGTCCATGTCTTCACTCTGTTGTGTTTCCTCTTCTGAATGCTGAAACACATGAAAGGGAATCTCAGCACAGTAAGCGAGCTCCAAGAACAGGTGAATATTGAGTAAATGACATAAGCTCACGGTAAGCTGGACGTGTCAACTGCGTTTCTCCGCTCTCTTTGATTGAGTCTCTTATAGAAGAATGAGCTAAACACATGACTGCGGACAGCATCTTCCTTTAACTTCTCCAAAAACAGATATCTGGTAGCAGACATCACACACGCTGATCAGAACATGTCAAACTTCATACAAAATCAAGTACACCCCACGATGAGTCTATTCTTGTAAATCGAGGATACATAATTTAACTTTACCCTGCCAGCTTTTTTAAAAATAAGTTGCCAGCCAGCGCCTGCATTTTTGATTGTTTCATGGCCCCCAGAATATTTTGTTGTATGAACAACTGAACACCTGGGGCGGACACCTGAGACCCACAGTGACGGAGTGATTGACAGCTGTCAGACTCTCAAAGATGGAGAGTGACTGGAGTGACACCAGTGGCTTTGCAACGGTCATTTGAGGTAGAGGACTTTACTCCCCCACCTTCACCTGAAGTGGAGGGGGGTGAATTGTCTGTGGACACAGGGCCAGAGCCTTCTCAATTCAAGAATTTGGCTCAAACTGCGGTCTTAACTCCCGATGCCGACGACGCCAGGGGCGTGGGTAGTGAGCCGTTGGCAGAGCCGGCATACGTCACGTGGGGAAACAACTTGCAATAGGAAAATTCAACTGCAGTAGCCACCGTCCAATTCAAAGAGGGGAGCACTCAGACGTTTTTACAACACATATTGTAGAATTAAAACACTTTATACCCGAATGTCAAAACATTTACTCAAATCAATGAACAGCCCTAATAAAGCCCCAGTCTTACAGATCATTAACTAAAAAAAGTTGTTTTAGGGTTTAGTTACCCTTTAAGGAAAGACATTTCAACCTTACATTTTCGTAATGATTTCAGCAGATTAAAAGAGACTCACATTTCAATTTCTTGTGTGGAAAAAGTTCACCCATTCACCACCCATTAATCACTACATCAACTGCCAAATATTTGGCAAATGCCCTAATTAGTAGAACACCCCTTATATAAACCATTAAAAACTCAGTTGAAGCTGAAATTTGAAGTACATAGTGGGAGTATTATGCCCACCTCAAACAAGCTGCCTGAGAAGCTCTTTAAAAGAGACTTAAACCCACTTCTAAGGGGTCCTTTCATGACACCGCTTTCAACTAAAAACGTCAATTCATCCATTGTGGGGCTGCTGTCGGAAAATGTGAAAACGGTAACGTCATGCGCATGTATATTACGCGTTCCATGTGTAGCGTTTTCTTTTACAAAGTGACATCGCTAACTATATATAGCTATAACACAGCATTTTAAGTCGTTTTCGCAGATCCGTGTGAATAAGGATCACTTTGACAACTTTGACATCTGTATGCGAGAAAAAAAAAAACAAAAAAAAAAAACATTTTCTGTTATTTGTACATCATTGTCATGCAAGCGTACCCTAAGAATCTAAAAGAAGAAAAGGCACCAAAAGGAGAATACTTCAGACCACTGGCTATCTGTCTAAACCAAATATTCCCCAGAGAAGTTCTCCAACCAATGTCTAAGTAAAAAGCAGGACTTCACGGACGAGTCAAAGGTGGAGTCGTTTCAAACCAAACTCCACCTGAGAAAACCAACTGTGAATCACAATGGTGTGATTGTTATGGATTGGTTGCCACATTAATTAAAATATCAATTCCACATTATACCAAAAGTGCTTGAGAAGAACGTAAGCCCATCTCTAAACAAGTTGAAGCTGAACCATAAGTGATCTTTTAACATGATCAACAATATTCAAGCAGATCCACAAAGAAATGGATAGTTTTGGAATGAACATGTCAAAGTTCCTAAATCACACAATTAAAATACTGCTTAAAACCTCTTCAATATCCCACAAGTGATACCTCTGCTAGTTGATGTAAGAGACTTTTAGACACTCATATGAGAAACCAACAATAAATTAGGCATCTGCCAAAGGGCTCAATATTTTTTGCTGAATGAAATATTTCATATTTTTAAATATATTTAATATAACCGTTCATGGGGTGTACTTATATTTTCAAAGCAATGCATTTAGTCTGAACACTCAATATTGATTGAAATAAAGATAATGACTTTAAATAGAAGTCAATGATGACGTCGTTGAGAAACTCTCCATCATTCAGACAGTGCAGGTCCTCATTGGTTACAGAGATTCCTCCTTTAGCAGGTGGTGGGGGGTAAACCAACAACCTAAAGAAAAAACAACAGTAACAACTTAAATGCGGCTTTTACGGTTTTGTAGATGTATAGAACATTTTATTTGTTTCACATGGCATTTGGGCAGGCCTTAACGCTAAAGACTTTTTCTCGGTCCGACCAGTGGTTCAGATTTTTACTTGTCATGCCAAAGTCTTCACCACAAAGAAGATAAAAATAATAATGATTTAAAAAAAGCTACTGTTAATGTACTACCATGCAAAGTAGTATTGCAATGACTAAGGTTGTTATGACACCAACATTTTAGATACTAGTGAAATTGATACCACAGCAAAAACTATTAGCCAAACTGTTATAAAGTTCGAACATTATTAAAGACAAGTACATAGTCAGTAATAAGAACAAATAAACTAATTACAATCAAGAGCACAAATAAATACAATAAAAACAAAAGACAAATGAAAAAAAAATCAGTTGGCTGGGAATCTTTTGGTACCTTACGAAAGATTTGTTTCTTCAAATTGATTCTTCAGGACACAATTCGATTGAAAATCGATTCTCAATTTTAAAATCAAACGATTCGACATATGCATAGATTTGATTATAGTTTATGGTTTTGTGTTACTTTTCTGATTTAACAGCAGCAGACAGTTTAATAGGTTTAGAATTAATTGTTAACCTTGAAATTAATTTCTTTCTTTCTTCCCATTTTAGTCAACCCGATATTATTATTAAGCTGACTGCAATCATTACACATATGACTGGGAGTTTTCTGTAATAAAGCAAGGCAGCCCTAAGACAAAATAAAAACTACTTGGTACATAAATAAAAATCATTTATAAAAACAAAAACGTTTGCAAATATACATTTGAAAATGAATAAACAATATGACAAATACAACAGCAAAAAATATACAGATTAAATAAACTAAGTTTTTCAGGTGAAGTAGCCTAGTTTTATTTAACATGTCTTAAGAAATAATACAGATATTTAATAATCAATTGTAAAAATAAAACACTGTATACTGTAGTCTTCACTCTATGAATTCAGTATGAATTGGTTCATATTAAAAGATACAAAAGTGATCCAGTCAAAAGCAAAAAAAGAAAAGAATAACACGGAAGGCAACAGTTCATGAGGCTGGTGTCCCTTTAAGAACAAATGCACGGATATATCTAGTATACTGTTACACATCTGATCCTAACTGTTTACATGAACACTCCACACAATGTGCATTTCGACATAATTGTGTGTTAATTTGACCATTCAAGCACAACAAGCTGTGAAAGGGAATGAATTACATGCATCTGAGAGGCAGCATCTGTGTCCATCAGCACGAGAACCGCATTGAGTCCTTTTTCACAGCTTATTGTGATTAGCAACACGCTACGCCACAATAACTTAAAGTACTAATTAAAGATACAAAAATTAAGCAGACTAAATGATGTCTTAAATAATTCGACAAAGTCATTTTCACCAGAAAATCTAGTTATGACATTTTGATTAAACATTGCATGGTCAAAATGAATAAAGACATAAAATGTATGCGAGGATGAATAGTTCACAATAAGATTAAAATGCATTTACAAAATAGAAGTAAACATTTGAATTAGGTCAGGGCAATTTTTCTGATTAATTTGAATTGAATGTTTTGCCACGATGTTTTTTTTTTTAATCAACAAATTGTGGTTTTGAATAAAAAATATTAGCAAATGTTACAATTAGACATGTTGACAATACAGCAATGTCAGTCAAGAGAAAAAGGTACCGTCTACATGGTGGTGCTCTCGTGTGAAGGACCGTAACACATTGCTAAACAAATGCAAGGATAACAGACTTCTTTTAACTTGAGCGGCGCGTTTTTGGAACGCCGTTTCATGCGCGAGACACTGGCTGTTGCGCTCACATCTCTTGTCTTTTGCAAACATGTCTGTCAAGAGCATGTTCGCATGGAAAAACAGCGCAGTGGAATGCAAAAACCTGCAAAGGACTACTTCTGCATGTTTAATATTTCATGTTTGCATGATGGTGACAGGCTGAAATGTGCTGTTATACTTTTAGTCAATTTGAATTGCCTAGAGGTTTTGGGGTTGACCTCAAATATTTCGCATTTTATATTATTTCTGAACATATAGGTTAGTTTAAAATAAGTTTATATGATATTCACCTTCATATTTCATAAATCTTTTCTGCAAAGATAATTAACAAGTCATTTGTTTAATGTTTACACCACATCGATCACTTGGTGAAACTTTCTGAAAAAAGAACAAAGAGAGATTTTTTTCCCCCTCAGATCGCCCAGTCCTAATTTGGACCACTGGCCTGACTAAGCTAGCAGTTAAAGTGTTATTAATGAACCCTGTCAAAGAAACAAAAAAAAAAAGGTTCTAAACCAAAAGTGCCGCATGAATCATGCAGATGTAATGGGTCTTACTTGACAATTGGACCAGTGAAGGTTGGCTGGAGCTCTGCCATCTCATCCTCCTCTTCGCAGAACTCTAGGAGACGAGCAGACATGCGTGTTTGGAAACTCGTCGCTGCAGACGGGATGGGGACTGTCGGGGCTGGATTTGCTGTTGCCACGGTAACCGTCACAACAGAAAAGGATGCTGAGGGTGATGAAGGTGAAGCTATTGCTGATACTACAGTTTTGTCGTCTTTAACCTGAGGTGAGAGACAAATATTGGCACCTTTAACACAACAAACATTAAGTAAGAATTATTATGAAAGAGCGTAACATAAATCACCTTTACTTTTTCTTTGGAGGCTTTATTGTACTCAACCAGTCTAACATTGGCCTCATCAAAATTAATCTTCTTAGGGAAATCTGCCAGTTTGTTGTTTCGGCCAATTTCAGCAAGGATATCCTCCAGAATCATTTGTTCTTGCATCGAGGGGCCGTTCTCGAAAATCAACACAATATACTTCTCATCGTCTGAGCATCAGCACAACGAGAAAGGGAAATCAAAGAGAAAAAAATCTGATTTAGTCCAAATGTAAGCAGTAAAATCACCAACAAAGATGAAACCAAGAAAATGAAGTGACCTTGAAACAGAATCACTACCAGCTCTGAGGAATTGGATTTTAATTTCCCAGCGATGAAAACAAGATACATGACAGAGGTCAAGATTTTTGTGTGGGACCTTTCTATCGATCAGTGTGCTTCTGTCTGTGTCTGTCGGTCTCGGTTAGTGTGCTTCTCTGTCTGTGTCTGTCAGTGTGCTTCCCTGTCTGTGTCTGTTGGTGTCGGTCAGTGTGCTTCTCTGTCTGTGTCTGTCGGTCAGTGTGCTTCCCTGTCTGTGTCTGTTGGTGTCGGTCAGTGTGCTTCTCTGTCTGTGTCTGTCGGTCAGTGTGCTTCTCTGTCTGTGTCTGTTGGTGTCGGTCAGTGTGCTTCTCTGTCTGTGTCTGTCGGTCAGTGTGCTTCTCTGTCTGTGTCTGTCGTGTCGGTCAGCGTGCTTCCCTGTCTGTGTCTGTTGGTGTCGGTCAGTGTGCTTCTCTGTGTGTGTCTGTCGGTCAGTGTGCTTCTCTGTCTGTGTCTGTTGGTGTCGGTCAGTGTGCTTCTCTGTCTGTGTCTGTTGGTGTCGGTCAGTGTGCCTCTCTGTCTGTGTCTGTTGGTGTCGGTCAGTGTGCTTCCCTGTCTGTGTCTGTCGGTCAGTGTGCTTCTCTGTCTGTGTCTGTTGGTGTCGGTCAGTGTGCTTCTCTGTCTGTGTCTATCGATCAGTGTGCTTCTCTGTCTGTGTCTGTTGGTGTCGGTCAGTGTGCTTCTCTGTCTGTGTCTATCGATCAGTGTGCTTCTCTGTCTGTGTCTGTCTGTGTCGGTCAGTGTGCTTCTCTGTGTCGGTCAGTGTGCTTCTCTGTGTCGGTCGGTCAGTGTGCTTCCCTGTCTATGTCTGTCAGTGTCGGTCAGTGTGCTTCTCTGTATGTGTCTGTCGGTCAGTGTGCTTCTCTGTCTGTGTCTGTTGGTGTCAGTCAGTGTGCATCTCTGTCTGTTGGTGTCGGTCAGTGTGCTTCTCTGTCTGTGTCTATTGGTGTAGGTCAGTGTGCTTCTCTGTGTCTGTCGGTCAGTGTGCTTCTCTATCTGTGTCTGTCGGTCAGTGTGCTTCTCTGTCTGTCTGTTGGTGTCGGTCAGTGTGCTTCTCTGTCGGTGTCTGTTGGTGTCGGTCAGTGTGCTTCGCTGTCTGTGTCTGTTGGTGTCGGTCATTGTGCTTCTCTGTCTGTGTCTGTTGGTGTCGGTCAGTGTGCTTCTCTGTCTGTGTCTGTTGGTGTCGGTCAGTGTGCTTCTCTGTCTGTTGGTGTCGGTCAGTGTGCTTCTCTGTCTGTTGGTGTCGGTCAGTGTGCTTCTCTGTCTGTTGGTGTCGGTCAGTGTGCTTCTCTGTCTGTCTGTTGGTGTCGGTCAGTGTGCTTCTCTGTCTGTGTCTGTTGGTGTCGGTCAGTGTGCTTCTCTGTCTGTGTCTGTTGGTGTCGGTCAGTGTGCTTCTCTGTCTGTGTCTGTTGGTGTCGGTCAGTGTGCTTCTCTGTCTGTCTGTTGGTGTCGGTCAGTGTGCTTCTCTGTCTGTGTCTGTTGGTGTCGGTCAGTGTGCTTCTCTGTCTGTGTCTATTTGTGTCGGTCAGTGTGCTTCTCTGTCTGTGTCTATTGGTGTCGGTCAGTGTGCTTCTCTGTCTGTTGGTGTCGGTCAGAGTGCTTCTCTGTCTGTTGGTGTCGGTCAGTGTGCTTCTCTGTCTGTGTCTATTGGTGTCGGTCAGTGTGCTTCTCTGTCTGTTGGTGTCGGTCAGTGTGCTTCTCTGTCTGTTGGTTTCGGTCAGTGTGCTTCTCTGTCTGTGTCTATTGGTGTCGGTCAGTGTGCTTCTCTGTCTGTTGGTGTCGGTCAGTGTGCTTCTCTGTCTGTTGGTGTCGGTCAGAGTGCTTCTCTGTCTGTTGGTGTCGGTCAGTGTGCTTCTCTGTCTGTGTCGGTCAGTGTGCTTCTCTGTCTGTGTCGGTCAGTGTGCTTCTCTGTCTGTGTCGGTCAGTGTGCTTCTCTGTCTGTGTCTGTTGGTGTTGGTCAGTGTGCTTCTCTGTCTGTGTCTATTGGGGTCGGTCAGTGTGCTTCTCTGTCTGTGTCTTTTGGTGTCGGTCAGTGTGCTTCCCTGTTTGTGTCTGTCGGTCAGTGTGCTTCTCTGTCTGTGTCGGTCAGTGTGCTTCTCTGTCTGTGTCTGTTGGTGTTGGTCAGTGTGCTTCTCTGTCTGTGTCTATTGGGGTCGGTCAGTGTGCTTCTCTGTCTGTGTCTTTTGGTGTCGGTCAGTGTGCTTCCCTGTTTGTGTCTGTCGGTCAGTGTGCTTCTCTGTCTGTGTCTGTCGGTCAGTGTGCTTCCCTGTCTGTGTCTGTTGGTGTCGGTCAGTGTGCTTCTCTGTCTGTGTCTGTCGGTCAGTGTGCTTCTCTGTCTGTGTCTGTCGGTCAGTGTGCTTCTCTGTCTGTTGGTGTCGGTCAGTGTGCTTCTCTGTCTGTTGGTGTCGGTCAGAGTGCTTCTCTGTCTGTTGGTGTCGGTCAGTGTGCTTCTCTGTCTGTTGGTGTCGGTCAGAGTGCTTCTCTGTCTGTTGGTGTCGGTCAGTGTTTTTCTCTGTCTGTGTCTGTTGGTGTTGGTCAGTGTGCTTCTCTGTCTGTGTCTATTGGTGTCGGTCAGTGTGCTTCCCTGTTTGTGTCTGTCGGTCAGTGTGCTTCTCTGTCTGTGTCGGTCAGTGTGCTTCTCTGTCTGTGTCGGTCAGTGTGCTTCTCTGTCTGTGTCGGTCAGTGTGCTTCTCTGTCTGTGTCGGTCAGTGTGCTTCTCTGTCTGTGTCGGTCAGTGTGCTTCTCTGTCTGTGTCGGTCAGTGTGCTTCTCTGTCTGTGTCGGTCAGTGTGCTTCTCTGTCTGTGTCTGTTGGTGTTGGTCAGTGTGCTTCTCTGTCTGTGTCTATTGGGGTCGGTCAGTGTGCTTCTCTGTCTGTGTCTTTTGGTGTCGGTCAGTGTGCTTCCCTGTTTGTGTCTGTCGGTCAGTGTGCTTCTCTGTCTGTGTCGGTCAGTGTGCTTCTCTGTCTGTGTCTGTTGGTGTTGGTCAGTGTGCTTCTCTGTCTGTGTCTATTGGGGTCGGTCAGTGTGCTTCTCTGTCTGTGTCTGTCGGTCAGTGTGCTTCTCTGTCTGTGTCTGTCGGTCAGTGTGCTTCCCTGTCTGTGTCTGTTGGTGTCGGTCAGTGTGCTTCTCTGTCTGTGTCTGTCGGTCAGTGTGCTTCTCTGTCTGTGTCTGTCGGTCAGTGTGCTTCTCTGTCTGTGTCTGTCGGTCAGTGTGCTTCTCTGTCTGTGTCTGTCGGTCAGTGTGCTTCTCTGTCTGTGTCTGTCGTGTCGGTCA
Organism: Meda fulgida; assembly: GCA_030578275.1. Classification (NCBI taxonomy): domain Eukaryota; kingdom Metazoa; phylum Chordata; class Actinopteri; order Cypriniformes; family Leuciscidae; genus Meda; species Meda fulgida. Next base: position 29,402,496 of record CM060635.1, on the reverse strand, counting down.
GCGTGCTTCCCTGTCTGTGTCTGTTGGTGTCGGTCAGTGTGCTTCTCTGTCTGTGTCTGTCGGTCAGTGTGCTTCTCTGTCTGTTGGTGTCGGTCAGTGTTTTTCTCTGTCTGTGTCTGTTGGTGTCGGTCAGTGTGCTTCTCTGTCTGTGTCTTTTGGTGTCGGTCAGTGTGCTTCCCTGTTTGTGCCTGTCGGTCAGTGTGCTTCTCTGTCTGTGGGTCAGTGTGCTTCCCTGTCTGTGTCTGTTGGTTTCGGTCAGTGTGCTTCTCTGTCTGTGTCTGTTGGTTTCGGTCAGTGTGCTTCTCTGTCTGTGTCTGTCGGTCAGTGTGCTTCTCTGTGCTTCTCTGTCTGTGTCTGTCGGTCAGTGTGCTTCTCTGTCTGTGTCTGTCGGTCAGTGTGCTTCTCTGTCTGTGTCTGTCGGTCAGTGTGCTTCTCTGTCTGTGTCTGTCGGTCAGTGTGCTTCTCTGTCTGTGTCTGTCGGTCAGTGTGCTTCTCTGTCTGTGTCTGTCGGTCAGTGTGCTTCCCTGTCTGTGTCTGTCTGTCAGTGTGCTTCCCTGTCTGTGTCTGTTGGTGTCGGTCAGTGTGCTTCTCTGTCTGTGTCTGTCGGTCAGTGTGCTTCCCTGTCTGTGTCTGTCGGTGTCGGTCAGTGTGCTCTGTCTGTGTCTGTCGGTCAGTGTGCTTCTCTGTCTGTTGGTGTCGGTCAGTGTGCTTCTCTGTCTGTTGGTGTCGGTCAGTGTGCTTCTCTGTCTGTGTCTGTCGGTCAGTGTGCTTCTCTGTCTGTGTCTGTCGGTCAGTGTGCTTCTCTGTCTGTGTCTGTCGGTCAGTGTGCTTCTCTGTCTGTGTCTGTTGGTGTCGGTCAGTGTGCTTCTCTGTCTGTGTCTGTCGGTCAGTGTGCTTCCCTGTCTGTGTCTGTTGGTGTCGGTCAGTGTGTTTCTCTGTCTGTGTCTGTCAGTGTGCTTCCCTGTCTGTTTCTGTTGGTGTCGGTCAGTGTGCTTCCCTGTCTGTGTCTGTCGGTCAGTGTGCTTCTCTGTCTGTGTCTGTCGGTCAGTGTGCTTCCCTGTCTGTGTCTGTTGGTGTCGGTCAGTGTGCTTCTCTGTCTGTGTCTGTGGGTCAGTGTGCTTCCCTGTCTGTGTCTGTTGGTGTCGGTCAGTGTGCTTCTCTGTCTGTGTCTGTCAGTGTGCTTCCCTGTCTGTGTCTGTTGGTGTCGGTCAGTGTGCTTCTCTGTCTGTGTCTGTCGGTCAGTGTGCTTCCCTGTCTGTGTCGGTCAGTGTGCTCTGTCTGTGTCTGTCGGTCAGTGTGCTTCTCTGTCTGTTGGTGTCGGTCAGTGTGCTTCTCTGTCTGTGTCTGTCGGTCAGTGTGCTTCTCTGTCTGTGTCTGTCGGTCAGTGTGCTTCTCTGTCTGTGTCTGTCGGTCAGTGTGCTTCTCTGTCTGTGTCTGTCGGTCAGTGTGCTTCTCTGTCTGTGTCTGTCGGTCAGTGTGCTTCTCTGTCTGTGTCTGTCGGTCAGTGTGCTCTGTCTGTGTCTGTCGGTCAGTGTGCTTCTCTGTCTGTGTCTGTCGGTCAGTGTGCTTCTCTGTCTGTGTCTGTCGGTCAGTGTGCTTCTCTGTCTGTGTCTGTCGGTCAGTGTGCTTCTCTGTCTGTGTCTGTCGGTCAGTGTGCTTCTCTGTCTGTGTCTGTCGGTCAGTGTGCTTCTCTGTCTGTGTCTGTCGGTCAGTGTGCTTCCCTGTCTGTGTCTGTTGTTGTCGGTCAGTGTGCTTCTCTGTCTTTGTCTGTCGGTCAGTGTGCTTCCCTGTCTGTGTCTATTGGTGTTGGTCAGTGTGCTTCTCTGTCTGTGTCTGTCGGTCAGTGTGCTTCTCTGTCTGTTGGTGTCGGTCAGTGTGCTTCTCTGTCTGTGTCTGTCGGTCAGTGTGCTTCTCCGTCTGTGTCTATCGGTCAGTGTGCTTCTCTGTCTGTGTCTGTCGGTCAGTGTGATTCTCTGTCTGTCGGTCAGTGTGCTTCTCTGTCTGTGTCTGTCGGTCAGTGTGCTTCCCTGTCTGTGTCTGTTGGTGTCGGTCAGTGTGCTTCTCTGTCTTTGTCTGTCGGTCAGTGTGCTTCCCTGTCTGTGTCTATTGGTGTCGGTCAGTGTGCTTCTCTGTCTGTGTCTGTTGGTGTCGGTCGCCGCTTGATTTCGCCGACTGAACATGTTGATTCTGCCTTTGCCGGGTTGTGGAATTTCGGAGAAGTTAGGGCTGCACGATATATCGTTTTAGCATATCGCGATGTGCATGCATGGATGTGCGATGTTAAGTTTAACTGAGTTTAGTTGATCCGTACGGGCCAGCTGTCCCCCGGTTCGGAACACATGTGATTTGCGGATCATTGAGTAAAAGTTTTTTATTTGCATGCGTTTTTAAGTTGAGTCAGGGATCAAGCGCAAGAGGACGCACGCGCTGTTTTCTGTGCGCACACACAGAGCCACGCAGACAGCATGTGAAAGCCGAATTCAGTTTCTCTTTCTTTTGAGCTTAACGGACACATGCACACAAAATTAAGTCAAAATGTCCCTCTCGGCGAGTATCCTCGTAAACACAGTCGTTTATGTGTTGCAAACAGAGAAAGAAAACGAATGCATGTCATTTATATTATGTCCGTGCATTAATGTCCTTAAAGTGACAGCAACCAATGGTGATCAAACAACAAAAGAGAAAGAGAAAATGACTTGTAGCTTTAACAAAGAAAAAAAATTCATTTAAACAGTAAGACTGTTATTTTACATTTGAGTATTCAATTTCTTTACCTGTATTTTGTTTATTTTCTATGCAGATTCACCTTACAAAATCACCCCAATAATTCTAGAATGAATCATTCTTTACAAATAGAGCCAAATCATCTGGTGAAATCATTTTTTTTTCTCAATATATATCGCAAAAAACTAAATATCGCAATGTACGTTTTTTTTCCAATATTGTGCAGCCCAACTGAGAAGAGAAATACTATAGTTTGTCTGTGTTGGTCAGTGAAGTGTGAATTGGCCTTTAGTCGGTTGCTGCATCTATAAGAAAATGCTGCTAAAACTTTCCCCAGCCAGAACTAACTTTTTATTTGTACACTGACCCTTACGTTAACTTTTTGATGCTTGTTTAATATGATTTAGTTCCGATACTCACTGTTGCCATTGCAGTCGTACCATATTCCTTCATTGTCCTTAGACATCTGCAGCTCAGCCTGTAAACGCTGGCACTCCTTATTGTTAGTCTGCAGAAAGAGAACCGGCAGCTTCCTTACGTTACACCACTCACATCCGGTCAGCTCAGACGACTTCAAATAAACACTCTCCAACACGTCCACCTCAGGACCTCCAAATCACAACATCACAGGGAAGAAATGACAAATGAGACTGGAACAAACACAGAGTCTTATTTTACACATCATCAAGTCATACTAGTGACCTTTGACAACATAACGTTTCTTTCTACATTACTTTTTTTCAAAGCTTTATCTTACCTTCTGTCTCCAGCTGAATGTAGTCCACTGTAAACTAAAGGAAGAAAAAAACACTTCTGTGATGACAGCTCTGAGTGTTTGGCATGGTAATGGGTATGATGCTACTGTTGTTGATTATTGCTGCTGCAGAGCAAGTACAGGTGTTTCCACTGCCAATACATACATGACACGCTGCTGTGAGCAGGTGACACATGCTGCTGCTGCTGTACAATATAGCGTACATGAATTACCCGTAGCAGATTTATACAGGTGGAGCTGGGGAAGGTAGAGGGTTTCTGAAGTGCGCTGTACTGCTAAGGCAAATGCCAACTAAGTATTTAAAGGTTGAGCATGTAAACTCATTGGCTACTGATATAGCAGGAACCAATCAGCAGTGCCCTTTATGCTGAGTTCACACTGCACGATTCTCAAAGTAGTCAGGTCACTGTTCTTTTCACACTGCATGACTGTCTGGGGTAACATTCAGTTGCTGATGTGTTCACGCTGCACGATGGTCAGCTACAGGGGGGTTTCACATCGCATGACTTTACAAAAGAAAGAATCGCCGACAACTTCTGTTTGCTGTGAAACTACGTTTCACATCCAAACACAGTCGAGAAGTGATGAGGAAATAATGCAAGATCAGGTTCTCGTGCGAGACTGAAATTGTTATCAAAAATGGTGCGCTGATTTGCAGTGAAATGGAGAAAAAGAAAAACAGATTATGCAGGAGGAAATGGTTGGGGCAACGAGGGGAGCAAGGATTGTGTGTTCTGCAAAGACAGGTGAGGGTAAATAATTTTGCAATGTGCTGCTGTTACTGCTGGTCAAGCAAATGTTTGTTTCTTTTCTGCTTGAAATAAATGTAAATATATCTATTAAAATACTGATATTCTGGTCTATAACTCCTCCCCGAATATCCCTCATCGGCAATGTAGTTTTCAGTCAGAACACATTCACACAGCAGGATTTTGAATCGCCGACAGGTCCAGATATTTAGCATGCCAAATATCTCACGGGCTTCGCCGACTCTCAGATAGTGTCTTTGATAATTCACACTCGTTCATTCTCATGTTACACAGCATGTTTGAACTTCTGCAAGAACCGATGAGGTTTTTTCTTGTGCTTTTAAGCAAGTTCGGTTGAGCTTCTGTTTATGTTTGCTGATGAATGTTTATATGTGAATAAAAGCCTAAATTAAATCTGTTCATCATATAAAGGGATTGTGTCTCTTCAGAGAACTTGGACTAAACCGCTCAATTCATATGGATTAATTTTACGATCTCTAAAACTATTTTTAAGCTTCAAAGTGGTAGTTGGATGGACTGTCAATGGAGGAACAGAAAGCTCTCAGATTTCATTAAAAAGATATTCATTTGTGTTCTGAAGATGAGCGAAAGTCTTACGGGTTTGGAACGACATAAGGATGAGTAATTAATGACAGAATTTTTGGGTGAACTATCTCTTTTCTTAAAAACCACGCAAACGCATGTTGTTCAATAAGTCACCTATATTTTTATAGCGCTCTTTACAATACAGATTGTTTCAAAGCACCTTTACAGAGATAACCGGAAAATAATGCAACAAAGTTTGTTTCCAGAAGAAAATAGCGCCACAGTCCAGCTTAAGTAAGCTCAGTGATGTTTCATTTTTATTGTGAAAAAGTTATAAATTTAGTTATATATATATATATATAGCCGCTCTGGAGAAAAACGTGAAGTCATCGTCCAGTTCAGTTCTCATATCATGGTGTCAATGCAGGCAGATCAATGATATTGTTATTTACATAACTGTACATCAAGATTATCATTCAATTTGAGTATTTAAAAAAATTCAATCTCATTTCCCAATCCTGCAAATGATCTGAAACAGGTGTTTGGTTTAAGTGATCTCACCACGACAGGTTTGGTGACCATCCTTCGTAGTGTGCCAATCCTTACGCTCCTGCACTCCAGAATAATGCTGCCCAACATCTGCACCTGCTCCATTTTCCTCTTCTTAGACAGAGATGGATCTTCACACACAGTGTTCCCAAACTGCGAGAGAAATATACCAATAAAAAACCCGAACAACAAATGAACACACTCTGTGCATCTGCATCCTGTAAAGAGTTTTTCAGTTTTACGGATCTGCATGTTTCTTAAAATATAAACAAATTCAACTGCTCAATTTTACATTTAAATTGCACATATGGCTGTTTTTTATTTACTTTTTAATAATATAATTATTTTCTACTCTAATTCAATTGATTAAATATAATATAAACATAAAACATTTAATTAGTGGCTATTAGGGTTGTTGGAACGAATTCCGAAATTCGAATATTACAAAAATCAATACTATTCGAATGCAGAAGTTACTATTGGAATATTGCTTTTTTATGTATATATTTGTTTTTTTATATGCAATCTTGCCTTTCTACACACATGTGAAAATTAAGTACTTTTGTTTCATCTGATGAACAATAAAGTTTTTGAATTGTAACACAATTGTGCACGTTATCCACGCTGTATCATCATAACAACACTGTCAAAAATGGTAAATGTCTTTCTGCAGTTGAAGCACAGATTGCTGTAACTAGTAAAGAGGAAGAGATGAGCGCTACAGCATTAAAGAGCGCCAAAACAGGCTGTTTTTGTTTTTATTTTGTGATAAAATTGACAATTAGAAAGCTCAAATTTATTTTCATATCAAAAGTATCAAAGCTTATTGCGAATATTGGATGGCAGGTGCTCTTTTGTTATTGGACAAAAAAAAGTAGCAAATATGTAACACTCCTTACTGAATCTCTCATTCGACTCCTCCTAGGCAGCGGGTGTCTTTGGTTTGCCTGAGTGAAAAAGTCAGCACTAGGGTCCTCATGTTCCCCGGCTGCTTTCACCGCTGCTTCCACCCGGCCACCGGAGGGCGCTGGAGACGAGTGGGCAGAGTCCGCAGGCCGCGGAGACACGCTGTCTAAACGATTGACCGTCCCGTTGCTGCTGACATTATCACCTTCTTCATCCTCATCACTGGACAGCACAACTGCATTTCATCAAAACACACAAACACAGATCTGGATTACTGGTGTCATCTCATATGACATCTTTTGGTTAAGCCTGATCAAAAAAGCTTTTTAACTCATGATTCAACAGTTATTGAACACTAGGAATATAGTATAATATTTATTCTGAAATGTATATTATTATCGGGAACATTATTGTACGTTGTTTTGTTGCAAGTTGTATGTTCCTCTTCTTTTGTTATGCACTTGGGTTTGTCTGAAGAGACAAAGAAATACTGCAATATGTATTTTTTGTTAAATAAACCTAGGCTACTGTTCCTGAAAAACTTTACTGTTTGTAATGTGCTTTGTTCCTATTTTTCATATAAAAAATAAAACAAGAATGCCTGCCTTGCTTTATTACTTCCAGCCATGTGTGTAATGATTGCAGTCAGCTTAATAAATACAGCTCAGTCATTTCTTCAAGGTCTATTAAGCTGTCTACCACAGTTAAATATAAGAAAAGTAACACAGAACAGTAAACTAGAATCAAACCTATGCATATATCGAATCGATGATTCAAAAATCTAGAATCGGTTTAAATAAAAGATAAAAATGGATCTGGCACTTTTCCGATAGCAGCTCAGTCGGTGTCCTCTGCTATATTTCTGGTGTGTTTTGTCTATAGAAATGCTTTGTTCACTGCTTGTAAAGTGACATGACTGGCAGATGTTTTCTCTGCACAATGTGCAGACACGATTAATCGATAATCAAAAGCGGTGTTGGTTATTTTAATAATCTATAGTCAATTAGTTGTCATAACCCTACTGATATTGGGTCTGTTCTTCACAAAGTTATGTCTTCATAAGACTGAATCCCGGGACACACCAAGTCGACGTTCGATCGTGCCGTTTATGAGTGCCGGCCGACGTAGTTTTTCCGGTCTTCCGCACCGTTGGCTCTAATCGGATGCGCTCTGGGTGTTTTGTGGCGATTCAGCGTCGGGCAGTCGGTGAGAGAGAGAACTCTGATTGGCTGTTCAGCTTAGTGAATGAGTAAGTGCACGAGAATAATAGCAAAACAGCGAGGAAAGAAGTCAAGAAGGTACAGATATAAGGCAGTAATCTTACCGGAGTGTTCCTGGGTGAATATGTTAATATTAACATGAGCGTAGTGGAAGATTGATATTGACATCAGCAGGATTGATATTCAAAATGATAAGCACGCGCTGCTTTGTTTACGGTTTGTGTATCTACTGCGTCGGTTTCCCTTTTCAATGACGAACATAGACAAATATTTCTGCAGATATAGACAGTCGTCTCATTTCCACGCAGGCGCAGAACGCGCATGCTAGCTGAGAGTCGGCGGTAGTTCTCTCCGTGTGTTCAAGTGCAGCTTTTCTGCCCCAACAGTCGGCTTTCATCAGCGCTAGTTCTTTGGCGTCTGCTTGGTGTGTCCCTACCCTTATGGACCACCTTTATGGTGCCTTTTGCTCCTCTCTAAGCAAAGCTAATCGAACCGGCTAACCGAAACCAACGCAATTCATATTTGAGATGATTAGTGTAGCATAATGTGATACGTGATGCAAGAGTTTGAAGTGTACTCGTACTTACTAGGGTCGTTTAATGGACACAGTTTGGTGGCCTGCGGTTTCTTGCCTCCAGCTTGCTTGTGTCCGTTACACGCTGAGCTTCCAGAAGTGGCGACGGCTCGTCCATTGTGCGAGAGGAGCATGTTCCCATGGGTGATCCGCACTGATGGGTTTATGATGACGTCTAGGTGTTGAGAGCACCCCCCAGAGGAGGGCTCATAAAAGCTTCTGCTTATCTGAAGGCTGGTCTGCGAGGGAACCGAGGGCCGAGGCGGCAGTGATGATGTAACAGCAGAAAGAGTCTCAGCAGGTAGGATATTTCCACAGTTGTCACATTTGACATGGTCCTCACTTGGCTGGCCACATTTACCACAAACTGTGAGGTAATCATCAGGTTGAAGGGGCTGCTGGGTGTGGGAAGACGTCATTTACACTTTATCACATTACACACTTAAAGGGACAGTTCATCCAAAAACTCTCACGTAGTTCCAAACCCGTAAGACTTCATTCCTCTTTGTTACACAAGTGAAGATATTTTAATGAAGTCTGAGAGATGCATGTCCCTCCACTGAAAGTCTATTCACCCAAAACTTTGACAGTTTAAAACGTTCATAATAAGATCGTAAAACGCATCCATATGAATGGAGAAGTTTAATCCAAGTCTTTTGAAGAGATACGATCGTTTTATATAATGAACAGATTTAATTTAGCCTTTTGTTAACATACAATCACTGATCAACGCACATTCATACAGCACATCAAATATGGTAAACAAAAGCTCAACCAAGCGCAAGAATGAAGCTCATTGGTTCTCGCGCGACAAGCATAAATGTTTGCGCTTTTGTTTTCCATATTTGATGTGCTATATATTAGGGCTTCCCGATAATGGTTTAACTGATAATCAGGATTATTTTGCTCAAAAATGATTTCACTCATGATTGATACATGAGCTTTATCAAATGAAAATAAATAAATAAATAAAATATTGATCAAAATTGTATTTATAAACCGAACACGAATCATTAATACAACTTCTAGTAATGCATGGTTTTGGTGAGTGCTTTGTAATTTGTCTTCATGTTTGATATTTTTTGAGAAGCAATTTAGTTGCAAACAAGTCAAACCACGGATCACTGCACAAATGCTAATTCATACTGACAGACTGCAAAGAAAGATGCTCATCTTTTTTTTCCTTTTAGCCATTTACATCTTTGAATTTTCGAAACACTACAAACAGACGGTGGACATGTAGTTTTAATAAGCTTCTCTCAAAAGCTAAAACTGTAAAATTCCTAATATTAATTCCAATAATTACAAATAATGTTTCATTTATAATTTTGTATGGTAGCAGAGAGTAAGTGCATTTATTCAGCAGCTACAATGGCAAACAATATGGTTGAGAATAATTTATTTATTTATTAGTGTGTCACTGTAAGATGGTTCACTCAGATTTAAGCAAATGAAGGCAATCTGAAGCAAAGCCATGAGTTTGTGTAAGAAAAATATTCAATTAATAACTTCCGGCCAAAAGAACATGCACTACTACTTGCGCCTAAAGTGCAACTTACGAAATTTGTGATGTCAGAAGTAGCGTAGTGCGTCGTGGCATAGCGCAAATATCAGCAGTTCGTCGCATTACTCACATAAGTTGCGCTTTAGACTTAAGTGGAATCCGTATGTTCGCTTGGCCGGAAGCTAGTTATTTTACTCTATAAAGTTTTAAATATGAATATTTTCCTTACACAAACTCATGGCTTTGCTTCAGATCGCCTTTATTAACCCCCCGGAGCAGTGTGGAGTTCGTTTTTGAGCTTCAATCTGTTGGTTGCAATCCACTGCCATTATAAAGCTTGGAGGAGCCAGGATATTTTTTAATGTAACTCCACTTGTATCCGTCTGAAAGAAGAAAGTCATATACACCTAGGATGGCTTGAGGGCGAGTAAATCATGGGCTAATTTTCACTGTAAAGTGAACTAATCCGTTAAGGGTAAAGCTCAGTTTGGGGGGGGTTAAACTCTTGACATCTGGCACTCATTAGCAGGAAAATTAGTAGAGGCTTGCTACCAATGCAAGATACCACAAATGTCAAATAAAAAAAATACAAATTTAAGGTCAAATAAACAGCAGGCCAATATCTCAATGATTATTTTGAATTTGTTATTAATACGACTAATGGTGCAGCTACTCCATAAAAGCCTACATGAAATCTGTTCATCATATAAAGCCATCAGGTCTTCTGGATTTGGAACAACATGAGGGTGAGTAGTTGATGACAGAACTTTACATTTTTGTGTTAAAGGGTTATGTTCAGCCAAAAATGAATTAACTACAAAAAAGCACATTTTACATGAATTATCATACATTTAAATGTAGAGGGATAAGGTCTCACCTCAACTGGTCTGCCCACAGTATCAGGACTGTTGTTCATCGTCCGCCGTTTCTGAAGGACACGTCTCTTAATAGCGATGTCTCCTGAATCTAGGAATGTACAGTGGAACAACAGTCATTTATATTAATGTTATGTCTTATGATGAGTAGGCAAGTATTTTATATGCCACTATAGTTTATATGACATCAGACATACAGTAATGATTGCTATTCAGAGAAGATAAAGGTGAAAACTATAACTTGGCAAGGCTATTTAAAGGCAAATAAACCAAGGCTATAACTTCTTTAGAGATCGGCATTATTAACAAAATAAACAATCAATCCACAGCAAATGTGATGCAAATGCAAACTGTGTTGATTTGCGTTTTATTATGGGTACTATCACTTCCCCTTTTTGCTTGCAAACACTTTTCGGTTTGAGGTTCAGTTGTTCTGGCTTCAAGCTACTTCCACTAGTAGTAGCCAGAGCTTCTCTCCTTTTATTTACAGATCTGATGGAAACACGCATGGATGAATGATCAAAGTATGCAGTTCAACTCTAAAATATAAATAATTACAGTAGGTGTGATTAAGAATAAGGCAAAAACACGGTTTAAAAGGGTTTTACCCGCTCATTGTTTACATTTTGCTAATTTCGAACAAAAAGATTTATAGTGTAGCATTAACACTTTACTTGATTGCTCATAAAGTAACTCCAGTAACCAGTTCACACTCCTCTCTAAATTTTGCTGCGCTCTTTATCTGTCAGTAAACTCTAGGTGACAGTGAGAAGCAGGACCTGCTTACCCGACATCGGTGGACACGTGAGAAGAATGTTCTCCAGCTCCACTCTTTGGATCAGATCAGATCTGCAGGAGAGACACGTTTGCAGACAGCATGAGAATTCAGAAATGCAGCCGATCTGATGTTCTGGGTTCAATTCACATTAGGCTCCGTCAACATTATTTAAGATCATGTTGGTTTTTAAAATTGAGAGACTATTTTCTGTAGTAATCGACATTACGCCACAAATTCTGAAGATAAATCTTAACTCACTGAACCTAAAATACTATTTTAGGATGTAAGAGGACTAAATCAAACCAACAAACTGTAGCAAATACAGTTAGTGACCTGAAACAAGCCACACAGTGCATTTCCCAAAAGATGTGGTTAAAGCTTTAGTAAAGGACGGTGAAGTGCGTCTGATTTTTAAAAGGTTTTTATTTGACCAAAACTACAGACTGTTTACACCTGGTATTAAGATGTGTTTTGGTGTATCGGATCACAAGAGGACGACACTAAATACAGGTGTAAACGAGGTCTAAAACGCTTTGAGCTCGTCCACTTTCCAACACTTCCAGAGGGAGTCGAGAACACATTAGACCGAGTTGCTTTCAGAGTGTAAACACTCATGTGGTCCAATGCGTTTGAACAGCCACAAAAGACCGTCTTCTCTCCGCCTACTGATCTAATGCGGGAACATTATGGGAAGAGCTCTAGACAGACGGGATTTAAACTTTGTCGGCTGAAGACTCAAGTTTGGTTTGAAGTAGGGGTGGGCGATATGGCAAAAATATCATATCACGTGTATAGTTTTTTCTCCAATGGAAGTAAACGGATGACACACGCATGACACAGGCACCAGATTTTCTCTCAAATGTTTGCTTTCACTTTAGACATAATCAACTCATGTAAACCATGTGTGCATTTGACAGTATTAGCGCAATGAGACTCTAAAGATAACTTAGTCCAGTATCCAGGCGCTGTTTGACAGGCTGTTAGTTCCTGCGCTTCGCGTGCACGGCTCAGAAAAGCTCATGTTAAAACAGCGCATCAGCATGTGAATGAAATGCTTAAGCACATGCAAATAATGAACTTTTGTGAATTGCAGTGTCCTGTATCTGCATTAAAATGTGATGTGTATGTTTGTCGCGTTGTGCAGTATGTTGAGACGGAGGCGCCAGAACTGCAACTGATCGAATGCACTGTAACACGATATTTCTTAAAATGAAGATCGCAGAGACATTTTAATCATCCACGATCAAAAATCGTGATATCGCACACCCCTAGTTTGAAGATGAAAAACGTACCAAACACAATGTTCTCTCTCCATTCCTGATTTCTAAAGGTCCTTTCACACCGGACTCCTAACGAAAAAGCAAAACGGAAAAGCGAATAGTTCGCGTCAAAACCATTCACATCAGCAGCGACGCGAATTTGCGACGTTCAGAGCTTCTACATTCCAAAACTTTCGCGCCGACAGCTGAGAAAACATGGACACTTCAGCTGAGAAAACATGGACACTTCATCACCATCATCATCATCCAGTGAAGACGAGCTTTTCATTTTCTTTAAAAGACAGAAAAGAAGGTTTTGTGTGCACCCAATCTTAAAGAACAGAGAGTCTGAAGGGGAGTACGCCTGTGCTAATCTTGTAAAGAAGCTAAGACTTTACCACAAAGAACCGGCCACAGTAAGGATTATGCATTAAACATTTGAATTGTTTATTAATAAATGAGTGTTTTCTGTCAGTTTTCGGAGACGCGCTGCAGTTCATGCGCAGGCGCCTCGATTAGCCTATATTGTCTATATTTGCTTCTTATTTATTAATCTAGGCAATTTGTTGATGAAACATTGATTAAAATTAAGATATAATTTATACAAAACGAAATTCACTTTAAAGAAAGGCTTTCTACAAAACACAACTTAATAAGTGGCTAAAATTATGTCTGACCCAATCCAAATGTTTTCGATATATTGGGCATCTTATGATCCTCTTACTCATCTCATGCGGTTCCCTTTTCATATAGCTAATCAACATAGATGAAAAAAAATATATATATAGTATATTATTTAAACATATATATGAAACGTAGCCTATTTAAGTTTTTTAACTTATATTTTGCGTCACCCCGCTCCACTTTACTCACATGCTCTGGTGTGTGGCACGCAAAAATAATATGAAACACACAATCATGAATGTTGAAAATATTCCAAATCAGATATTTCCCTCTTAGTCAAAAATATTATAAATCATCAGCACGCACTTCAACTCACCGGAGAGACACCAACTATCCCAGCTATTTTATCCCATGCCTCGTTCTTTTGTAACTGGTCCCTATAAGCAAACAACGCCATGTCATGCGTGCGTTGAGATGCGGAATAGACAATATAAAAATGCTGTCATTATAAAAGGTTTCTAGTTTCAATGTATTGCTTGTTTTTAGTTTACATTTCATGTTGTGACACTTCTCTTCTCTCGCACATAATGCTGCTACGTCAGAGCGGCCAAAGCGTAAACAAGCTTCGCCTTTGTTTCCTTGTATGTGATTGGCTGAAGCCGTTTCTGTCGCCGCAAAAGTACAAAAAATCGACACCGAAGCGTAAAAAATAAAAGTCGTTTTTTCGCCGCAGCACATTCGCGTTTGGTGTGGAAGCACTCATTACACAAACAGCTGATCAAAAAATAAAACCATCGCGCGAATTATTCGTGCGTCAAAATCGCGTCCAGTGTGAAAGGACCTTGACACACACTCACAGTGTTCGGCTGGTCTTGTGTTTGTCAGAGCAGAAACTAAAGCAGATTCTCTCCGTGTGTTTTTCCAGTCGTCTCTGGGCGCGTTTATATAAACTGTGTGAGCTTATTTTGTCCATTAGATCAAAAGATCTGAAAAAAGCCCAAACATTTACCCACCCATAGACTCTCCCCCTGAAGAAATCAGGACAGAAGTGTTTGAAAGTGGACAAAAGAGACGGATTAAACACCAGGTGTAAACGGGAATGTGTGTCCCTCGTCTACTTGTGATCCGAATCGACTAAGACACATCTGGTGTTTTCACATCTTTTTACACCAGGTGTAAAAAGGGCAGAATCTAAAACACAGAGGCTTATGTCTCATACTGTTTTAACTTTGCACTTAGAAACAGCTTACGTTTAACTAAAATCAAGGCAGTATTCCACCCAATGCTCATACTTCTTCTAGTAGAGCATATTCTTGATGTCAAACATCGGCCACTTGTTATTCTGTAAAGTCAGCTGTTCCAGTGCCGTACCTTTGCTCCATCTTTCTGCTTGGAGAAGAGAACTGTGCGTGCTGGAAGAGCCGCCCCTGAACCACGACTCCTTGGGACGGGGCCGGGCTCATTATCAGATAGCTGGTTCGACTGGGGAGCGCAGACACACTCACTGAATGAGCTGCTTCACTGGGAGACCAACCAAAGGCATGGGTATAATTATCTGATGTCAATACTTAAAGAATATTGCTAAAAAGATAGAATAAATAAAATAAGCAGATGTTTGCAATGCATTTCTAATTAACAAGACTTTAAGCAGCTATTTTTTTTATTTTAAAAACTTTTTTTTCTTTTTTCTTTTTTTTTTTTACCTAGGGTGATAAATATATACAACTCCAATACCTAAGCTTGCCAGTTCTGTTGAGAGGTCTTAATTGATTTGGACGTCGTTCGTGAGTCTCCACAGACCCATTAGCACTGAAGCTCTTCATTGATGGAGTCTGCCAGAGACAGATCACAGCGCTCAGGTTATAAGGTCATAGTTCAACACACCTGCAGACTAGGGCTAACAACCATCCAGCATGAGATCATTAACATGCAACTCACCACAAGTACACTATATGGCCAAGAGCATAATACCTTTGTAATTAGGGCTGGGTGTCGTAACAAAAGTTTCGATACCGATACCTTGACTTCGATACGGTTCCTGAACGATACCTTTTTCGATACCAATTTTATGAAAATCCTAAAATCCTATTTTAACAATATTACATTACCTTTTTTTCAGTGTGTTGACTTTTTTACACTCATATTTTGAGTCAGTAAAAAAGCACTAATGCTAAAGTTTTCTATGTTTCCTAATCATTTAACAACATATTCTTTACTTCAATAAACTTATTGTTTCTGCCTTAATGCATTGCTTAACACTGAAAATGAATTGAAATGCATTACACACAGTCACCACTAACAGATCACTCTAAATTGTAATTTAGGCACATGCATTTTCTGTAAAGCTGCTTTGAAACTATATGTTTTGTGAAAAATGCTATACAAATAAATGTGAATTGAATTAAATACTGGGGTGCGTGCGAACTAAACGCGCTCAAAGCTTATAAAAAAAAAACCTGCATAAAGCTTGCCGCAAAGCAGTAGCGAAAGTAGCCTAATGATTATGGATGTGTCGGGAAAAAATAGCAAGGATATATTTAAACTTTTATTAATAGACAAGTGTTTACTTATTGTGTTGTCTGCAAAGATGAATATGGCGATGTTGCGTCGATCATCATTCCTGCAGTAGAGGCTAGTGAACACGCACGCGCCTATGGATTGCATAAGCAAACTATTTATTTCTAATTTTTTCGTTTAAAAGTACACATATTTGAACTTATATTTAAGTCTATATGCCTTCTCGTGTCTGTGAGTCAAGTATCCTATACGCTGAGTTTCGGTTCATTTGTGACGAGCTCCATTGCAGTCGAAGACGGATAAACACTCTCAAGTGTTGCCGGTCTTGGCAGCAATTATCTTGTCAAATATTGCATCGCGTGCTTCTGGCATCGAGTGTGGTACATAGGTCGGTACACTGTTTATCTTTTCCACATATTTTCTATCTATCTGGGTTGGGACACACACACACACACTACAGCCTCACGTGCGACGAGCCACGTCTCTCTGGGCAACCGCGTAAACTAACGTTAGTGTTTTTCCGCCACAGCCAATCATGCTGCATGCTTTTTCATTGTTTCAGTGACGTTGACTAGATTAATCCCTTAGGTATCGAAATGTGGTACCGGAAAACAAGACATGATTCGATACTCGGTAGTACCGAGACAATTCGGTCGGTACCTAAAAAGTATCGAACTCGATACCCAGCCCTATTTATAATTAACAGTTTGTTTGTTCCAGCTACTTCTGGAAGGACTCATATCTCATGTTGACATTTTAGAAAACTGTATTTGACACTTTGTTGCAACAATTAAAATATATAAAAATTAGGTGAAAATTATAATATATACCATATGTATCTATTATATTCATGTTATATTTATCTATATACTACAATTATAATATATAATGTGACTAATATTTTCATATAATATGAATGTAATTTTACATAAAAAGTAAGATCTTTGAGTAACCTGTAAAACAGAATATACCAGAAAAGCTCCTGTAATGATGCATCCAAACAACAGAATTGGTCCTGAAACACTACATGACACTTCAGCTGGTATCGTACCATGACATGTAATTGGGTATGAAGTACGTGTAGCACCATCAGAGCAAAACACCAAGATTAAGAAAACTAATTCTGACCCAGAGGGGAGCAGGAAAGAGAAAGACAGACAGGTTGGGGCATATGAGAGAGAGAAGTAAATACCTTGATTCCCTCAGGTGAAAGCTCCTGCTGGCCACTCACTCGCTCCATGGTCATCAGGGCAGCGCTAGCGGACAACAAGAGAGAGACACTTAGGATGTTTTCACACTTGGTTTGATTGCTTGGTCTGAAGTGTTTGATTCTTAAGACCCAGATACACTTCAAGTAAAATCAAAGTACAAACTGGTGTGACAATGTTAGTGTGACAAAATCAGGCCAAAGCAAACGCCTTCGAACATCGGCAGTGGCGTAACAGGAGGGGGTGTGGCCCTGAGGCTCCGCCTTCTTTGACGTGGAAATCTTCGTTATGATGATCAGATGTTTTCTTAACTGCTGTTTTCTCACCGCTGTCCTTTTTGTTGTGTTTATTTTGTTATTGAGAGGAAAGCGTGCAGCAGATATCAATCGACAACAACTGTAAACACCTTTGAACCACCATTGGTCCTGGAAAAAGCTTCGTTTTGGCAAGCGTTTTCAAACTCCAGAAACAAACTTTGTTTTGACCTGATTTTGTTCGAAATGTCATCAAAATACACCAGTTCGTTCTTCGATTTCACTGGAAGTATATCGGGACCTTGATCCCCAACACCACAGCTCTCTTTTCATGCATTTTCACTCCCTACATTTCAAGTGGATTTAATCTTATGAATGTGGGGTTTCATGGAATGTGGAATGCTTGTCTTCACGAACATGAGATAAGGGGAATATTTCAAGGCTTCATGGGATGTTGTTGTAAAGCAGACTGGTATCACACTTGTATTTCTGTTGGTCAGACGAAGTCTGGGCATTGAAAAGTAAGCAACTAAGATTATTCAATAAATAAACCCTGCTAATTTATATCATTATTACTTCATCCTCTGTCTTTCTCAGTCAACATCTTGGCTGATACAAGACTGTTAACACAGTTTTGCGTGCCACACACTGATTTTGGGAACCATGTCTGACTTGCTGTTGACAGGTTTTGGATACCAGACTAGATGGATATCTTCTGACAAGATCCGGCACCCGGGGATAAATCCACAATTTCTGACGTGGAGACTCGATCTAACCGGTTTTCTGACGTAAACCCGACTTCATAAACACTTTCAGACAAACCGAATCCTGGCCTCAAACAGATTCAGTTCTAGAGTGAAAACTGAGAGAATGAGAGATAAACCCGCCTGCTCTTTTCCATACAATAAAAGCAAACAGTGACCCGGGGTTGGGCGCCAAAAATAATCCATTTGTCCATATACCTAATGCACTATATTACACATCTATTTCAAGTCGTGTTTTAATTATTCATACGTTTTTTTCTTTCATTTTTGAAGCTTGACAGACCTCTAGTCACTGTATGCTTTTATTATTATGAAAAGAGGTCAAACATTCTACTAAATATCTCTTTTTAGAGGACTGTGCTGATGAAAAAAGTGGTATCTGTCAGCGAGCCGTAGCGAAACAATGACAAGTGAAGTACACTTTCAGCAAAAGATATTTGATTGTGGCTTTTCTTCTGCACAGCGGACCACTACGCAGATAGTTTTAGCAGAGTGTGTGTTAATGTGGGCTTTTTCTATCTTCTCTTTGACCTTGATGTTTCTCTGTTTACCACAGTAATAAGGTTTGACTCTGCGTTGATGCAGAGATGCTGAGTGGGCTGTAAGCTGCTCTGTGCTGAATGATCTTACTCATGTCTGCTGTCGTCTTCACTATCATCTGAGAGAGAACACCTCCAGGACTGCTTAAAGCCTCCATCTCTCCTGTCCTCACACTGATCCAGGGCTACCAAACACATGAGAACAGCATATCAGAGCACAGCCAAACAAAGGATTATATCATGAGGTATCAATTTACCTTGATCTCTTTCCCTTGAGTGGAATAAGAAACAAGAATGAGATGTAAATATACATCAACTTTCAGAACGGCAGCATGCATTTATTAAAATGCAATGAGCTATAACTTTGCGATCAGCTCACCCAGTAACAGTTAAACTACCACTAAAAGGCTTGTAATGAGACTTTTATTCACCAATGATGTATTAAATTGGTAAAAAAAAAAAAAAAAAAGTAAAGACATTTATAATGTTACAAGCTACACTTCCCGGCCAAAATAAAGTTGCTGTTGGGATTTAAATAGGCAAATGCTTAAGAGTCTATGATTGGATCACTGCGACCATCATGTTTCTATCATGTTATGTTTGGCATCAGTTCTTCTAAGCCTAATTAAAGGAGTGTGTAGCTTTTCATTTCTTAAACAACCATGTAAGAAGACAAGATTCATCAGGCAAAAATTGTGTAAAAATGGTTGAAAGAGAGCAAAATATAATGCATGTGTAAACAAGTGTGTTGGATCCGTGCATTGTCTTAAGTCCCTCTGTAGTCAAAAATTATATCCCTTAAAACTCATCTTTGATCACCAAATTTACATATTTAAAAGTTTTTCTCTTGATAAAAATTCTTCATGCCTTATAACAGCTTGAATGTAACTCGACACCCTTGCCTCATTTAGTATATGTGGTTCTATGAATATGCAAATGAGCCCCGCCTCCTCTCACTCACTCACTCACTCAGAGATCCACTGGTTGACGATCACACGCTGATCTGATTGGTTAAGAGGTAGTTTGTGACGTCAGAAACACCAGCGATTTCAAACCGTGTTTTTGAGACGGTCTTTGGTTCACTGCAGCTTTAAGGAGAAAATACTCAGCAATGGTGTCGACTTATGAACTTACACATGGTTTGTCTTAAAGCACATTAAAAACACCACAAACAACATTAAAAGCTTGATTTTCACCACAGGGGACTTTAAAGTGACAGCAGCATAATGTTTCTGCTACTGTCTGTATCCTTAATGTTAATTAAACTACAAAAGACAAAGAGAAAATCTCTCAATGCTTTAGACTGAATAAGTGTTGGAACTTGAATAGGATTATTCTATATTTAGGCTAATTTATACAGTGGAGACTATGCAGAGTGTTATTTTATTACTTTAAATGTGAATTTCTGTATCTTTAAACAACTGTTAAACCTACCTAAACATGAAAAGCACTGTTCACTTGTATGTTTGTTCTCTTGTATTTATTTGTGCTTCTCATACTTTGAATATTTGTTCTTATTTGTTTACAGCCTGTTTACTTGTTGTTAATAATATTTGAATTTTATACAGGCTAGTTTTTTTTTGTTTTTTTTCTGTGGCATAACATTTGGAATCAAGAATTGTGAAATTTGGTGTCAAGGCCTTATTTATTAAAGTAAAAAGATCATTAAAGTTACGATTCTGGACTTTGATTGTTCTGTCTATATGCTGTAATCGTTACTAGTAAAAGATAAACTAATATAGAAACTCTGGAGATCTAGAGGGAATGGGACCTATGTCTGAATGTGTATCGGTGAGCAGTACTGTTCTCCGTTTCAGGAGCAGTTTATGAAAATTGACTTTTTTTGTCCTTTGCTTTAATGCTGTAAAACTCATTTTTACATCCAGGAGCAATGCAATAATGGCCTTTTGTCTTCAGATTCCTGAACCATTGGCCCAGCCGGTAGTCTACTTGAGAACAATAGCATTGAGACCAAACAGTATTGACAGACTGGAGTAATGGAATGGGAACATTTAGCTGTTTTTGATTTGTTTTTAGGTGGGTCATTGTATTTTTAAAATATACTGGTTCTGAGAACAACTTTTCTAAATGTTAAACTTTGAACCCAAACTCAGCACAGACCTTCAGATTGTTACAGACAGAGAAGTGTTTACTACAATGTTTATGGCTGTGTCCTATTACTTGTCCTGCAGTGAACATGAATTAGCCTCATCGTTATACTTTTTCAAACTCAAGTTGTAAAATGCAGGGACCTTTAGATCTCCAGACATTTCCTTTAAAGTCACTTAATGTGCAAGAGCAGTCAACATAATGAGTAAAAATGTAATTAATGCATTTCATGTATTTTGAAGGCAATATGTTACTGCTGATGGCAACATAATATATTATTGTATAGTCATTTGTATCAGAGAGGAAAATAACATTCTAAAATGTATCAACTGTACACAATTGATCACTGTATGAGATTGAAGGGCCCACGCTAAAAAACACATAGAAACATGGCTAAAACACAGACAGCGGTGATGAATGAAAATAGTCTTGTTCATTTTAGATGCAAGCCAGAATGAGTACATTTAGTGAGTTTTAATATATATATTTTTT
This sequence comes from Meda fulgida, assembly GCA_030578275.1. NCBI lineage: Eukaryota > Metazoa > Chordata > Actinopteri > Cypriniformes > Leuciscidae > Meda > Meda fulgida. The sequence goes on along the minus strand of CM060635.1, from coordinate 29,381,530 downwards.
TTAATTAAATGATTTCAGATGTTTTGTTCATATCGTCTCATAGCATCAGGCCTCAGTTTGTTTTAGCATTCATACACTGAAACAGACGCTTAAACAAGAGGGCAGACCTTCAAACTGCACATGTGTAATACAATGCACTTTAATTTAAGTATATTTGTAGTTTAATGACCTCAGATGCGTGTTTTTTTCGGTGTGAATGGAGCTGCTCGGTTAGCACGTGAGCTAACACACACACGGTGAAAACTAACGGGTAATATTCACATTTCTACACGAACACAAGACAAACAGCTCATTAAAACACAATAAATACAAACAAACACAAATGCATAAGTCTTTTGACTTACCTTCAATAAATATACTCTTTTTATGATTCATTTTGGTCCATCTCTTCTTCAAACGTGTTTAATCTCGCGCACTGCACACAAGCGACTTCTGTCACTCCAACACGATTTAATATTTCACATTTGATTTAATGTGTCCACATCCCAATCGGACTCAAATTCAGTATACGTCAAATTATGTCGCTTTGTGCTTTTCAGTCCACCTTCAGTCCAAATGAGCAGAAATCCATCTGAAAACAGGATCAGAGTGAAAAATATTCTAAGTAGTCTTACTGCGGCGATAAAAACGTATTAAGATAAAGTTAGTTACTCGACCAGTGAGGTATATTAAAATGCATTTATGAAAACATTAGATTTTAATACATTTTTGTGCAACTCTGAGCGTTTAAAAGTGCATTATTCTGCAGCATGAAGCGCTATTGAGTCACTTCCGCCGAGACTTTTGTGCAATATCAGTCAAACGTCGAATAGCCTAGCTCGTCATATTTTCAATAATCTTTTTGCTAGAGCATTGGTATAATTTTCTTAAATCTCAATATTTGTCTAGGATATTACCATCATGGTGTGAATGGACATATTTTTTTCCTCAACTCATAATTATCATATGATAAAAGATTAAATCCTAATATCTGAAATTCCAAAGACCAGGACATTTCGGCCTGGTTCCGGATTAGATTAAGACGGATTAGGCCTTAGTTCAATTAGGACATTTAAGTATCTTTTATAAACGTGCCTTACAAAAAAAAAAAAAAAAAACATTACTGGTGTGCATCTCAAGACAAAACAATGGAACTCACATATTTTAAGATATGTCAATGCAAGTGTCTTTCAGTCAAACAGCTCAAGCATTCATTTAGTCTAGGACTAGATTTAAACCTTGTCTGTGAAACTGAGGGTTGTTGTTGTAGACTGTAAAAAATAACACTAGCCTATACATTTTAATGTCCATGCATAATTTGGGGAATAGCTATAGCTTTTATATTTATATAACATAGTTATATTATGTTTAGCTTTATAAATTTCAACACAATAAAATCAAAAACTTATTTGTAACTATCAAACACACCTGAAGAAGGTAATCAAGCAGAAGATGGACACGCGTATTCTCAAACATTACATTATATTAGTCTACATGAGCTGTCAAAAAATAGAAAATAACAAGACAAGATTATAGAGAATACTAACCAATAAAGTGTGAATGGATACATTTATGTGTACCATTGGCAAATATTACAAATCTCCAAACAAATGCCATTTAGAAAGGATGACAAAATTAGAATGCAGCACTTATAAACATTATTTGATTTAAAAAGTAATAATAATGCAAAAAATATTGTAAGACTTATTGTACAAATATTACACACTGCAAACTAATAAAAACTTTAACCTTTTAAACAGTATCATTCTTATTTGAAGTTAAAAAGTAAAAAAGTTCTTCAATGACCAGTTTACAGTTAATAAAATGTGATAAATTAGTCTGTATCTACACGCATTAAGAAAATGATCCAATCTTGCTTCCTGCATTTCACATAACATAAATCGGATACATAAAAAAAAGTAACAATTAGCTGGCAGTTACTCTGCAATACAATATAAGATAAGAGTTAGCATGTGGGTGGTCATACCGGAAACATGTGAGAAGTGCCCGAACGCAAGAAAAGGTGGAGGTACGCTAGATGGAACTATTTCTGTGTACCGGCCCGTTTCGAGCACTGATCTCCACTCAAAGAATGATGAAATAACATATTTACAGAACCCATAGGGTGAATTCAGGGTGATTGGGACTTTTTGCCAGATATGACTTGGAAAATATGTCCCAATCAACCTGAATTTCTGTAAGTCACTTCAATGTTAGACTGACTCTCGCACTTGAGAGCCTCTTTTGAGAAAGGGCCAATGAAAACTGGCGAGTGGAATTAGCATTTCCAATCCCCCGGACATACAGGTGTAAAAGGAGATTCACTTCACTTATTCAGATTTGTTCTTCTGAGCCGAGTGGTTGTGATAAATCTCCCTACCTATTTCCCTAAAAGAGCAAAACACAGACGGAAAGTGTCTTTTTAAAGATGCCTGTCCACATGTGTGTTATCCTCGGACAGCCATGATGTCTGCCTCGTGTTTTCCGGGTACCCACGCTTGAGCACGTTTACATGTACACCAGTACGCTGATAACTCACAAAAATCAGCTTATTGAAACAACCTGCTGTCCTGGTTTACATGCAAACCAATGCATGTAACTGGCATTTAAAAGACTTTATTAATAAATCAGGTCATTTCCCGGTAGTGACGCAAAAACATAATAATTTGCGTATCTGACTCTGAGTATTTCATTTGTTATGTCGGTTGTGATGTTAAATAAAGCATTAAAAACTGAAGAAGAGTATTGCAACATGTCAGCGGGAAACTTACGGCTCATATCCTTTCATGCAGTTACAGATGCAAGGCAAGGCAAGTTTATTTATATAGCACATTTCATACACAATGGTAATTCAAAGTGCTTTACATAGAAGAAATTACAATGATCAAAATAAATCAGAATAATTAAAACAGTTTAGAATAAAAGATAAAATACAGAAATAATCAAATGAAATCAGAATAATTAAAACATTAAATAAAATACAGTACAAACAGTCGGACGAGCAGTGGCGCAGTGCTCATTCAGTAAATGCATAGGTAAACAGATGTGTTTTGAGTCTGGATTTGAATGTGACTACTGTAGGAGCACATCTGATCTCTTCTGGAAGCTGGTTCCAGCTACGGCTGGCATAGTAGCTAAAAGCAGACTCCCCTTGCTTAGAGTGAGCCCTTAGTATTTCTAGCTGATGTGATCCTAATGATCTGAGTGATCTGTTGGGTTTATATTCAGTGAGCATATCTGCAATGTATTGAGGTCCTAGGCCATTGAATGATTTATATACCAGTAATAATACTTTAAAATCAATTCTATATGTAACTGGCAGCCAGTGTAAAGACCTGAGGACTGGTGTGATGTGTCCATATTTTCTGGTTCTGCTCAGAATCCTGGCAGCAGCGTTCTGTATGAGCTGCAACTGTCTTATGGTCTTTTTAGGAAGGCCAGTGAGGAGTCCATCACAATAATCCACCCTGCTGGTGATGAAAGCATGCACAAGTTTCTCTAAGTCTTGACTGGAAACGAAGCATCTAATTCTTGCAATATTTTTATGTTTTTTAATTTTTATATATTTATATGATAGTATGCTGATTTAGTTTTTGCTTTGACATGACTACTGAAACTAAGGTCTGACTCTAGAGACACACCCAGATTCCTGACTTGGTTTTTAGTTGTTTGACCCCTAGACTGAAGGTAAGCGTTCACCTTGAGAACTTCATCTTTTTTTCCAAACGCAATGACTTCAGTTTTGTCTTTGTTTAACTGAAGAAAGTTTTGGCACATCCAATTGTTTACTTCATCAATGCATTGGCAAAGGGAGTCAATGGGGCTGTAATCGTTAGGCGATAGGGCTAAGTAGAGCTGTGTGTCGTCTGCATAGCTGTGGTAAGAGATTTGGTTCTTTCTCATTATTTGGCTCATTGGGAGCATTTACAGGTTGAATAGGAGTGGTGCAAGAATTGAGCCTTGAGGGACACCGCATGTCATGGATGTCCATTCAGACTTATGATCTCCAATTCTCACATACCTCTCCCTACTAAGTATGACCTGAACCATTTTAGGACTATCCCAGAAAGCCCGACCCAGTTTTCCAGCCTGTCAAGAAGTATGCTGTGATCGATAGTGTCAAATGCAGCACTGAGGTCGAGTAGTACTAGAACTGATAATTTGCCTTCATCAGTATTTAAGCGAATATCATTTATTATCTTTATGAGCGCTGTCTCTGTGCTGTGATGCGGTCGGAAACCAGATTGAAAGTTGTCAAAGTATCCATTCGAGTTTAAGAATTTGTTCAGCTGATTGAAGATGTAATGAAGCAGCAGACACTAGGGGATCCATTTGCAGCATTTATAGAGTAGTCAAACAGGCAGGGATCAACAACAGCAAACAGGGCAATGGAGACAAGGCAGAGATAAACCAGATAACAAGCAATGGTCGGGGGAGGCGGCGAGAAGCAAGGTCCACTAACATTCCAAGTCGAGGTAGGCAGAGAACGATCAGAAACGGGGTACACAGTCCAATGTCAAGGCAATAAATAAACCACTTCCACGCACCACACCAGTGCGAAGTCTTGACCTTCCTGGCTATCATTTCTGAGCGTTATTTCCCTGAGTTTGTTTCCTGTGTTTTGATCTTGGATTGTTTATCGTTGCTGACCCTTCTCTGCCTGCCCTGACCCCGGACTGTTTACTGGACTCTGATTCCCTCTACCTGCCTCGACCCTTTGCCTGGTTACCTGGTTTGTCTCTGCCTTGCCTTCTCTGTTCTGTTTGCCACTGTTTGACCTTGCCTGTGTTGACTATTCTAATAAATGCTGCAAATGGATTCTCCTGACTCCGCCACTTCACTGCGGAAGACATCGCCACCAATGGATCCAGCAGTTGTTAGCAACCAGGCCTTAGGGAAATTCCTATCATCTCTGGCTCAAGATGGCCAGCCCTTGGAGAGGTATGTGAGGGACTTTTTGGCGTGTTGTCATCTGGGAGCGCTAAATGACGCCCAGCTCGTGGACCTGTTTTGTAACGGGCTGGATTGGCACATCGCCCAAGTGATGCCGGAGGATCATACTGGCTGGACCCTGCAAGGGTTTGTTGATCTGGCCCTTTCCTTGGGCGGTTCGGCACTTGCAGAGCCTGAGTTTCCCCACGTCGCGGCAACCGTCAACCCAGCCATCGGATCGGTCTATGGCCATCCAGGACTTGTTTCCAGCGTGGCTGACCCCCCGCTGATGTCAGTTCGTGCTACCAAGAGAACCATCGCTCCTGTGCACGTCTGCACAGCCAGAGACTGTCCGCGTCACGTCTGCACAGCCAGAGACTGTCCGCGTCAGCCACGTCCAGCCAGAGCTTCACGTCAGCCACGTCCAGCCAGAGCTTCACGTCAGCCACGTCCAGCCAGAGCTTCACATCAGCCACGTCCAGCCAGAGCTTCACGTCAGCCACGTCCAGCCAGAGCTTCACGTCACGCCTGCCGAGCCAGAGCAGGAGCCCTCTTTCGCAGGAGCAGGAGTTTCCTTCGCCGCTGGTCCCGTCCAGCCCAGAGTTTCCTTCGCCGCTGGTCCCGTCCAGCCCAGAGTTTCCTTCGCCGCTGTTCCCGTCCATTCCAGAGCCCTCACCTCTGGCGCCGTCCAGTCCAGGGCCCTCACCTCTGGCGCCGTCCAACCCAGGGCCCTCACCTCTGGCGCCGTCCAACCCAGAGCCCTCTCGGAGACGGAGGAGGAAGAGGACTTCCTGCATCCTGCAATGCCTGGAGGCCCTTCCTGAGCCTCCGGTCAATCCAGAGACTGTTCACGTCACTTCTGCCGAGCCAGTGTCTACGGACAAGATGGCCGCCTCCGAGCCAGTGTCTACGGACAAGATGGCCGCCTCCGAGCCAGTGTCTACGGACAAGATGGCCGCCTCCGAGCCAGTGTCTACGGACAAGATGGCCGCCTCCGAGCCAGTGTCTACGGACAAGATGGCCGCCGTCACAGAGTCTGTTTCTGTTCCTGTTCCTGAACCAGTGTCTGTTCCTGTTCCTCTGCCTGAGCCGCTATCTGTTCCTGAGCCGCTGTCTGTTCCTGAGCCGCTTGCACTGCCTGAGCCGCTGTCTGTTCCTGAACCGCACTGGTCTGTTCCCGAACCACCTGCGCTGCCTGAGCCGCTGTCTGTTCCTGAGCCGCCGGCACTGCCTGCTCCAGCCTATGTACCCGTAGCTGGCCCCAAGAAAATTTTGGGGGGGGGGCAGTAGGTCCCGCTATGGGACCATGGTGGCCGCGCCGCCATGGTCTCCTGAACTGCCTGGTCCACCATGGCCACCTGAACTGCCTGGTCCACCAGGGCCACCTGAACTGCCTGGTCCACCATGGCCACCTGAACTGCCTGGTTTACCATGGCCACCTGGACTGCCTGGTTTACCATGGCCACCTGAACTGCCTGGTCCATCTGAACTGCCTGGTCCACCATGGCCACCTGAACTGCCTGGTCCACCATGGCCACCTGAACTGCCTGGTCCACCATGGCCACCTGAACTGCCTTGTCCACCATGGCCACCTGAACTGCCTGGTCCACCTTGGCCACCTGAACTGCCTGGGCCACCATGGCCACCTGAACTGCCTGGGCCACCTGAACTGCCTGGGCCACCTGAACCGCCTGATCCACCCTGGACCCCTGAACCACCTGCTCCACCCTGGTTGCCTGCACAGCCGGCTCCGCCCACGCTCCACGACCCAGGTTCGCTCATGCTCCATGATGGGACCATTGCATGCCCTGGTCCTGTTCCCCTGCACGGACCTAGCCCTACATCCCTCCCCCAAGACCACCTCCGCTTCACCCTCCTGAACTTTTGTGTTTTTGTTGTTGTTTTTTTTGCGTCTGGAAGCTGCTCTTAAAGGGGGGGCTCTGTCACGATTAGCCACTCACTCCCTGGGTTATCACGGACTACATTTCCCATCATGCACATCCCTGGACTGATTACACCAAACACCATACACCTGCACGGCGCTGATTACACACACCTGCATCTCATTCACACACACACATATAAACCACTTCCACGCACCACACCAGTGCGAAGTCTTGACCTTCCTGGCTATCATTTCTGAGCGTTATTTCTGAGTTTGTTTCCTGTGTTTTGATCTTGGATTGTTTATCGTTGCTGACCCTTCTCTGCCTGCCCTGACCCCGGACTGTTTACTGGACTCTGATTCCCTCTGCCTGCCTCGACCCTCGACCTGGTTTGTCTCTGCCTTGCCTTCTCTGTTCTCTTTGCCACTGTTTGACCTTGCCTGTGTTGACTATTCTAATAAATGCTGCAAATGGATTCTCCTGACTCCGCCACTTCACTACAGAAGACAACTTTTTCAATGATCTTGCCTATGAAAGGAAGATTTGAGATCGGTCTATAGTTGTTTAATATGGTCTTATCCAGATTGGTCTTTTTCAGGAGGGGCTTGACAACTGCAGTTTTCAGGGAGTTCGGAAAACTCCCAGAGAGAAGTGAGTTATTTACCACTTCTTGGAGATCTGCTTTTAAGCTGTTTAACACAGTTTTGAAAAAAGATGTGGGAAGTGCGTCAAGGGCGCAGGCTGATGTTTTAAGGTGCTGCACGATTTCTTCCAAAATTTTGCCATCAATTTCTTTGAAATCAGACATAGTGACTACTTTCTCAGGCTGTTTTGTCTGATCTGTCGGACCCCAGTGCGGCTCAAGGATGTGCTGATCACCTTTCTGATATTATTGATTTTCTCAGAGAAGAAAGAAGCACACTCACTGCACTTGCTCTCTGAGAGCATTTCACTGGGAATTTGGCTTGGGGGGTTTGTCAGTCTATCTACAGTAGCAAAAAGAGTGCGTGTGTTATATTGCTGTTTATAATATTTGAGAGGAAAGTCTGTCTAGCTTTGCCTAGTTCCATATTGAAAGCATGGATGTTGTCTTTGTAGATGTTATAATATCAGGAATGATGAGAAGAGAACATGTTTTTCATCTTCAAACCAAACTTGGGTCTTCTGCTGACAAAGTTTAAATCCCGTCTGTCAAGAGCTCTTCCCATAATGTTCCCGCATTAGATCAGTAGGCGGAGAGAAGACGGTCTTTTGTGGCTGTTCAAACGCATTGGACCACATGAGTGTTTACACTCTGAAAGCAATCCGGTCTAATGTGTTCTCGACTCCCTCCGGAAGTGTTGGAAAGTGGACGAGCTCAAAGCGTTTTAGACCCCGTTTACACCTGTATTTAGTGTCGTCCTCTTGTGATCCGATACACCAAAATGCATCTTAATACCAGGTGTAAACAGGGCCTGCAGGAAAGCGGTCCGAGATGTCTTGATGATGTCAAGTTAAGTCGTCAAGTGTATTTATATAGCGCTTTTCACAATATAAATTGCATCAAAGCAGCTTCACAGTATCAATCAAATAAAATAACAATGTTTGTTTCTTAGTGGAAAAAACATCCACGTTTGTTAGGGCTGATCAATGGTATTAATGCTTGGTTAATTAATTTGAATATCCCCAACTGAGCAAGCCAAAGGCAACAGTGGCAAGGAACCGAAAAACTCCATCAAGTGACCTACTGGTGTCCTAAAACTCCATCAGGTGACTTAATGGAGAGAAAAAAAAACCTTGGGAGAACCCAGGCTCAGTCGGGGGCCAGTTCTCCTCTGGCGTTTATGAACTAGAGGCCGGATTTACAGTAACTGTAATTTGATACAGAATTTTGTTTTATTTTATCACTCCGGGGTGGGTACGCGAACCGGAATCACAAGGTTTTATCTGTAGAGTGGGAAAGGGATCCTCCATAGGGAGAGGCTAGTTGGCACTTCAGCACTGCGTTGCCATCGGGTCCAGGCAAAGCTCCTAGTCAGATCTGGATACGGCCAAAATTCCGGTAATTTTGTGAATTGGTAAGTTTCGTTAAGTTTTGAAGAAATATACAGCTGAGTATCATCGGCATAACAGTGAAAGCTAATTCCATGTTTCCTAATGATATCTCCTAATGGTAGCATGTACAGAGTGAACAGCAGCGGTCCTAGTACTGAGCCTTGTGGTACGCCATACTGAACTTGTGATCGATAAGACATCTCTTCATTTCCTGCTACAAACTGATGACTGTCAGATAAGTATGATTTAAACCATGCTAGTGCAATTCCACTAATGCTAACATAGTTTTCTAGTCTATTTAAAAGAATGTTGTGGTCAATTGTGTCAAATGCAGCACTAAGATCAAGTAACACTAATAGAGAGCTTCAACCACGATCGGATGATAAAAGTAAATCATTTGTAACTCTAATGAGAGCTGTCTCAGTACTATGGTACGGTCTAAATCCTGACTGAAAATCCTCGCAGATATCATTTCTTTCAAGAAAGGAACACAGTTGTGAGGATACTGCTTTTTCTAATATCTTTGACAGAAAAGGCAGATTTGAGATCGGCCTGTAATTGACTAATTCTGAAGGATCAATTTGCGTTTTTTTAACAAGCGGTTTTATCATCGCCAGTTGAAAGGTTTTTGGTACGTATCCTAGAGACAAAGACGAATTAATGATATTAAGAAGATGATCTATGATCTCTGGAAGCATCTCTTTCAATAGCTTAGTCGGTATAGGGTCTAACATACAAGTTGTTGATTTAGATGAATTAACGAGTTTGCAGAATTCTTCCTCTCCTATAGCAACAAATGAATACAATTTTTCCTCAGGTAGACTACAATGCACTCCCTGATGCGATACTGTAGTAGACGGTTGCTTAGTTAGAATTTTGTTGTAGAATATTATCAATCTTATAAAGTTCATAAAGTCATTACTGTGTTGCCCGGTAACTTCTGTGCTTGAAGCCTTCTTTTTCGTTAGATTAGCCACTTTTTCAAAAAAATACCTAGGATTATGTTTATTTTCTTCTAATAGGGTTGAAAAAATGAGCAGATCTAGCAGCTTTTAAAGCCTCTCTGTAAGCAATCGAGCTCTCTTTTCATGAAATCCGAAATACCTCTAGTTTTGTTTTCTTCCAGTTTCGCTCCATTTTTCTGGCTGCTCTCTTAAGGACCTGAGTGTGCTCGTTGTACCACGGCGTTGGACTATTTTCTTTAATCTTCTTTAAGCGCAACGGAGCAACTGCATCTAAAGTGCTGGAAAAGAGAGAGTTAAAAGTTTCTGTTGCAATATCAAGTTCCTCTAAGCTATCCGGGATGCTGAGATGATGAAACTGATTAGGAAGATTATTGATAAAGCAATCTTTAGTGGCAGAAGTTATAGGTCTAACATATTTATAACACGGAGTCGGCTTTGCAGCCTTGGCTAAATGTAATTTACATGAGACTAGATAATGATCTCAGATGTCATCGCTCTGCTGCAGAAATTCAATGGCATCAACATCTATTCCATGTGATAATATTAGATCTAGAGTATGATTACGACAATGAGTAGGTCCTACTCCAATTGAGTTTACAATGTCTTTAAGTGCCAATCCCAATGCATCTTTTTCATTATCTACATGTATATTAAAATCACCAACAATTAATGTTTTATCGTTAGCCAATACTAATTCTGATAGAAAGTCCGCAAATTCTTTGATAAAATCTTTACGGTGTCCTGGTGGCCTGTATACAGTAGCCAGCAGAAATCTCAAACGTGATTTATCGTTTACACTAAATATTTTTACATTAAGCACCAACACTTCAAAAGAAGTATATTTAAAAATAGATTTCTTAGTGGTTTTGAAAATATTACTATAAATTACAGCAACACCTCCCCCTTTGCGTTTTAGACGAGGTTCATGTTTATAACTGTAATCTTGTGGGGTGGATTTAAAGTAATGTAATCGTTTGGTTTTAGCCAGGTTTCTGTCAAACACAGCACATCTAGGTTATAATCTGAAATCATATCATTAACTATGAGCGATTTTGAAGTAAGGGATCAAATATTCAGCAACCCAAGCTTTATCATTTGCTCATCTGTGTTATACCTGTTTTTTATTTGTTGAACATCAATTAATTTTTTTTTTACCTGACGTTTTTTGGATTTCCAAATTCGGGGAACAGACACAGTCTCTATATGATGATATCTAGGTGAAAGAGGCTCTATGTGATGGGATTTATCTGACCTTGGTGACGCTAGGCCGCTAGCAGACGGTCGGTTTAGCCAGTCTGTCTGCTTCCTGACCTGAGCCCCAGAATGTCATGTCATGTCAGAGCAGGTTTGACAAATCTCCTGTCGAAGGTGGGAGGGGATCTAGGGAGGAGAATTTTGTAAATATTTTCCAGTGTCTGAAGTGTTGCTGTTTATTTTGATAGTAAAAGACCTTGGCAACAGAGCACTAGAGGAAGAAGAGGACAGGAGAGACTGAAACTTGCTCCGGTCAGCTGGGTCTTTTGTCTCGTGTCATCTCCCCTGAGCAGCTTTGAGCTTTGTTCCATGGTCACGAAGGGCATCTGTGAGCCGAGGGCTGGAGATGAGAAGACTAAAGGCCCTTGCATACTGAGTCCGAAATTTTTGTTTGCGTTTTTTCGTATTCGTGATTTGGTGGCTCTGAATTGTCAAAACACCGTTCAAACACCATTCAAACTGCTTGCTACGGATGCGAAAAACGCAGAAAATCGAACCCGATCCGATTTTTTTATGACGGACGAAAGTTTCGGAGGCAGTGTGCAAGTGTGATTGACATAACGTGAGGTTGTATTTATTTTTTAACGTGCGAAATTTCGGACACGAATATCGGACTCAGTGTGCAAGGACCTTAATACTGTCATCAACATCAAGAGAAGAGAAGTGGTTAGTGGAGGGGGAGGGATGCAGAGATCAGAGGCTATGGTGAAGAGAGAACAGAATTCATGCACGATTTCTGTGCACAGTAAAGCACGCCTTGTTTGATTGAATTGGTCATCTAAATAATTTTTACTTTGACGAGAGCTGATGAGCATTAGTAAACACTCCCTCCATTACAAAAATGTCATACGTAAGAACAATTTATTAAATATTAAAGAAGGCATATCAAACACCTTTTGGTCCTTGGACCCCTAATTCCTGTCCTGTTCTGAGGACCCCCACCACTGCACATTTTTGTATAGCTCCCTCAATGGACACACACATTTGAGGCTGCATACGATACCCTTAAATAAGGCACTATTTTGAGGACACTGAAACTAGTGGACGTTATCAAGTGCACACATTCAAACCCATAATTCACCGCAATAATGAGTGTAATGTTCATTCAATGGCTAGATAATACCCATAATGCACAGTGAGAGACACGTGTCGAATGAATTCCCGTGTCCGAACAGAAAAAGCTGAATCTTCATTTTTCATTTTCATTTTCATTTTTACTTGATTATTACATTGTTTAATTAAGGTTTATGAATGCTAGTTTCCATGACAGAGTTCAAGATAAATATTTTCATACTGGAGCTGCTAGCTTGCTAAGTTTTAGATGATTATTAAACAGCCAGCTCAAACTATGCAAAAACAGCAGCCTTTCCGGTGCACTCAGTTTCCGAATTCACTCACTCGTTTTCATTCACTCTTTCAAGTAGACTATTTTAGTGGAGTAATGTAGGAAATAGTGCAAGAGGGTATAGAGGGCGTTTTCGAACAAAGCTCATGTCTTGCAATCTCTACTAATGAGCTAGTGAATGGAGTCAGGTTTGTTAGATGAGGGAGACATACAAAGAGTGCTTCATTTTTTTATTTGTGCAACCTCATTTCCTTTCTTAGCTGAGCTCCACCCCCTCAGGATGCTTCGTCGCTCTTCGTTCTTCACCTCCTTCTGCTGCAATGAAAGAATTGAGATATCCTTCAAGATGCCTGAGTTCGATTGGTTTCCGGGTCACGGGCTAGAGGACGAGGAAACATCACTTTGAGTATTGAGAAGCACCCAAAATATGCAGTGGTGGGGGATTTTAGGGTACGTTTACACCAAAACGATATGCTTAAAACAGAGAAGTTTTTCCTTTGAGTTTTCTGTGTACAGATGACGCCACTGTCAAAACGATCCCCATTCACACGGATCCGCGAAATGACTAAAAACGCTGTATTCTGCTGCTAGGCCATTGTTGAAACACTATAGACTGAAAACGTAATACGCATGTGCATGACGTCATCGTCGACAGAGATTTTGCGTTTTTGTTGGTTACAAAGAGACCGTTTTCAAAAACTTGCACTTTGAAACCCGTTTTCAAATGTTTGAGTTTTCAGGCACCCAAAACGCTGTTGTCGTGTAAACGAACAGCCAAAACATATACAAAGTTTTTAGGTTTTTTGTTGAACACGGTGTCATGTTAACAGCCCCTAAGAAGCACTGAATTACTCTATCACAGAGGTTCCCAATCCTAAAAAATGTTGCTGTAAAATAACAGTAATCTTCTGGCAGCTGTGGTTGCCAGCAAAGTACTGTTAATTTGACAGCCCTCTACCGTTAATATACAGCTCTCCTTTTTTACATTATGTTACTGTAAAAATACCATGGAAGGTAACTCATATCATATGGGAAACCGATTGCTTCAAACAGTTCAAGTTTAAAAACGATTATTTATACTGATAGTACTGTGAACTTAATCTGAGTCCAACGAAAATGAATATCTCTTAATATAAAATTGCTAACACCTAACGTGTAATAGTGAATTAATTAAAAACACGACTTTAACTGAAATCTTTGCAGTTCATATCTAATGAACAATAGCACTCATGTATGTGCTAAAGTACTTAGCAAGGAGATTGTCACTGCATCAGCAACTACACAGTCACTGCTTTTAAATAAAGCAACCGGCAGCATAACATCAGTGTTTCACTGCTCATCTCTGACTGAAGCACAGGCTCTACTCTCCAGCACAATGGTGACACACAAAACTCATGAATGAACAAATCTTTCCTATATCATTATGTGCAAAAAAAACAGAAAACACTTCAGTTTAATATTTACTCTCCTTATCAGTTATTGACTTTGCATAACTTTTTTCTATGAACTTTTACTAATATTTCAGTGAAATGAACTTCTTTAGTATAGTAAATCTGACTGTTAGGTTTTACAGAATATTACTGTTTTTCCTTGATTTTACAGTAATCTACTGGCAGCTTGGTTGCCATTAAAATGCTGTTTTTCTACAGTTTTATGCTGTGAATTGAATGTACAGTTGATTACCGTTAAATTACACTTCACTCTGCTCTTTTTTTTTATTTGACACATTTAACCCTTTAAACCCCACTGCAAAATCTTCAGTTTTAAATGAACACGTGTGTGTCCACACTACAGAGTGTAGGAGTAACACTGAAGCAGTGTTGAATGATATAATTCAGTGATTAATTAACTGATGATTGATCATTAGTGATGAACACCTGATGTTAACAAGCAGAATCACTGAAGGACAGAGGAACAACAAGAAGATAAAAGAGAGAAACACGAAAACTACAACTGACTTCAGCCACAGAGGACATTAAATCTCTCAAGATCTCAGCAGAGGAGGATTAAACAACTCTACAAACAGCATTACCAGCTTCACTTATTACTAACCAGATTGACTTAATCTCTTTTTTGCATACATCTACAGAAACTCCTATTGAGAATTAACATAGGTTTAGAGGATTTGTTTTATTTGACCTTACCATTATGGAGATCAGTGTTTGCTTTAGATTTGCTTTAATTTTAATTTAGTTGCGCCTTGACTTTAACAGTTTTGCTTTGGCTGCTGTAACTGTGTATTTATAAGACACAATTGTTGTGGCAGAAGCACAACCAACAACAATGAGGCCAGGTCTTGCTGGTTATGTTTTTATATATTATGTTATCACATAACGTTTGACTCACAAATCAGTGTTTTAGTTTATCAAAAATGTGTTTTTAATATAGCTTAATTTAATAGTACTACACTGTGAAACTACTGCAAAAGTTCAAGGAGTGCTATCAACTCATCATTCACTAATATAAATATCTGACAATTTTCATTAGACACACACAGACATCAAGAATCAGCCAATGCATCTCAACAATGGTGACTATCAACAAAAAACATATTAAATCGGATCATAAAACGTTACTAAAAGTCAACACAAAACCAACAGCAAAAATAAAAGCAAATAAGACAATAAGAAAATAACCAGACAATTCAGCTGCATAATGTATTCATGCTGCACTGCATGCTGGGAGTCATGGATGATTTTTTGGTACTATGCTGGTACCCAACATGCATTGCAGCATTAAACCTTTGATTCTCACCATTGTTGAGATTCATATGCCCATTCTGATGTCTGTGTGTGTCCGGCTTACATGTAAAGTCTGAGCATATACTTTTTTAAGTTCGTAATATCTTCTGGTTGTCAAAACCCTGATAAATCTTGATTCGCAAAATCACAGTGAAACCATGTTCAAAAAAGCTAAAGTTCACTCACTTAAATAATGCAGACAAAAAAAGTGAATAATGAATTAAGTCATCACATGAGTCTTGTGACTATTAACAGACAGCCACTTTCATCTGTTAATGTTTTCTCTCAGTTTTTTTTTGCCATAGCAAATGTATTTTAAATACACAGGTACAGCTGTCAAAGATAAGCTACTGTCCAAAATTCAAGTCAAGGGTCAAGAGCCCAACTTAAGCAAACACTGATCTCCATCATGGTAACATCTAAACCTCCGTCGCCTTTTAATAAAAACTTCTGTAGACGTCTGACAGAAATAAAGTGAGTCTGGTTAGTAATAAGTGGAGCTGGTAATGCTGTTTGTGGAGTTGTTTAATCCCCCTCTGCTGAGATCTTGAGAGATTTAATGTCCTTTCTCTTCAGTTGATTTCATTCATTTTTCTGTTCTTCATGTTCCTCTTTCCTTCAGTGATTCTGCTTGTTAACAGCAGGTGTTTATCAGTGTCTACATTAACTTCGAAAATTAACTAAATTAATTATGTAATTATTCACTCAGTCAAGTGGACAATATTAGTGAACTAATGTAGGGAATAGTGAATGAGGGTATAGGGTGTGATTTTGAACACAGCCTCTGAGTGTCGACTTTGAGCGCTGTTAATTCACAGTATATTCCTGTAGGCTACTTTCTCGAAGAGGACAATGTTTCTGTAAAAATTTGGCAGTTTTTTTACAGCAATTTTTTACAGGGTGCGAACTATGGGGGAGCTAGGGGCTCTCCTTAATAAGACATGGCCCACTAAGCAAAATGATGTCCAAAAGACGTCTTTTCAACGTCTTTGTCACAAAAGTCGGACGTTGAAAAGACGTCCACTGAGGAGCCAGAATGAAAGTTTTTATGACATCTTTTTTTGACGTGTTCTGGACGTCCGATATAGACGTTCATGGACCCTCTTCGTACAAGGTTAAAAACTAGTTCAAATGTGGCCATTGTGGACATATTTTCAACATTATTTATGGTCTCATTTAGACAATTTATACTGTTTCTGGACCAAACAAACACTCAGGATGCATTAAATTAAAACTCATTTTTATATCAATGTAATTTCCTTACATTGTTTTGATGAGGTTTAGATGTTGGTTTCATTTTAAGTCACCATTGTGGTGATCAGTGTGTGCCTTAGTTGGGGTCTTGGTTCCAGTTGTTTTTACTTTTGTTTTTCTTTGGCTGTTATAACTGTGTGTTTGTATAACACTTCTGTTGTGGCAGAGAAAGCCAAGGAAAAGTAAGATAGACTGTCATCTGCTCCATGTTGATGATTACAAACTCACAAAGTGAGCATTTAATGTTGTGTTTAGACTTTTGTCTTTATATATGGCATTAACAACCACCAATCTTGTGGAACTGTATTATGTGGACCAGTACCATTAAACTGTCACTTATTTGAAGGTGGATAAAAAAAGCATGTTTGCACAATGTTTTGAGCATATGTATAATGTAGTCACACACAGACAACAAGATTTTGCATATGATTCAATTAACCAAAACGAAAAAGCTTGGGAATTTTGTACTTTGAAAGCTACCCATCATGCATTGCAGCATAAAGCTTTTTTTATTGTCACCATTGTTGTGAATCATACACAAAATCTTGATTTCTGTGTGTGAGTACATGGTACACTTTCCAATAACATTGTTTAATCAAGTGTAAGTGTTGATAAGTAATCATAATAATGGTACTGGTCTGCATAATACAGTTCAATAAGATTAGTGGTTATTAATGCCGGATATAAAGACAAAATCTAAACTCAACACTAACAGCTCATTTTATAATTTTGTCATCATCAACATGGAGCAGATGACAGCCAATTGTACTTTTCCTTGGCTTTCTTTGACACAACAGTGTTGTTATACAAACACACAGTTACAACAGCCAAAGAAAAGCTAAAGTAAGAAGAATTGGGACCAAGAGCCCAACTAAAGCAAACACTGATCACCACAATGGTGCCTTAAAATGAAACCAACATCTAAACCTCATCTAAACAATGTAAAGAAATTACATAAAAATAATTTAATGCATCCTGAGTGTTTGTTTGGTCCAGAAACAGTATAAATTGTCTAAATGAGACCATCAACTATGTTGAAAATATGTCCACAATGGCCACATTTGAACTAGTTTTTAACCTTGTACGAAGAGGGTCCATGAACGTCTATATCGGACGTCCAGAACACGTCAAAAAAAGACGTCATAAAAACTTTCATTCTGGCTCCTCAGTGGACGTCTTTTCAACGTCCGACTTTTGTGACAAAGACGTTGAAAAGACGTCTTTTGGACATCATTTTGCTTAGTGGGGGGCTCCCCTGAAAACGTGATTAGTGAAATTTTGAGGGGTCTCAAAAAATATTGACAAAGTTTTATTTTTGTTGTGCAATAATATCATTCATTCATGCATGATTTAAACCTAATTTACTTAAATAAAGATAAGTATACATACTATTCTTGTCATGAGTATCAAGGTGTGTTGGTGCTGCGGTGTAAATTCCAATCATGTTTAGTAGGCTACGTTAACTCTAAGATTCGTAGAAAAAAGCCGCGCACGAAGTCCTTGAAATCCATTCAGTGTTAAGGTAAGGCATGTTATTTCTCAATGATGTGTTGTGGCTGGGTTGTTATGGTCTGCGTGACTCTCGATGTCTTAGGCCTAATTGAACAGAGGAATTGTGGCATTCTTCTGTAGCCTGATGAGTAATTTAACCCTTGTTCAAGTAAACTCAAAGACAGCCTATTTATAGACTATTTGTGGGTGTCTGTATGCTGTTTGACTTACCAATTTTGTTTAGATAAAAAATTGATAAGTCCACACCTAAAAAAAAAAAAAACAACTGGGCCTCCCTCAAAGGACATTGCGTGCTTCTCAGTATCCCTCCTCGGCTCCTCGTTCCTCCGTCCTCCATCCTATGACCCGGAAACCCATCGAGCTCAGCCATCTTAAAGCCATCTCAATTCTCTAATTGCACTGCGAGGAGTCGAGGATCGAGTAGTGAGGAGGCTTCCCGAGGAGTCATGAGCGAGGATTCACAGGTGTAGGCTATCCTTTGCAGAAATGTTTTATCGACTAAACGTGACGCACGTATAGGCCTACATTCTCCTCCCCCTTCACATCGGTCACAATCATTTGAATTTATACTTTACCCTTGCAGTTTACATAAACCACACATCTTACATATTTCAACAGGGTATCTTGCTTTATTGTTATTTATTATGAATTTCTTAAATAACCGAACTAATGCAACATAAGGGCAGATCCTTTGAGCGCTACTGAAGTGACGCTCGAGTGATCAAGTGATCAAGTATTCTAGATCAAACTTTCCTTGCAGCCTTCCCTCGCATCCTACAGAGAGACGCGAGGAAAGGAAACGACGATGCACAACTAAGAATTGAGAAGCACCCTAGATCTCCAGGAACAGGACTGAACACCCCTGATCTAAACTGTTCACGAGGGTTCACCCCTGATCTAAACTGTTCACGAGGGTTCACCCCTGATCTAAACTGTTCACGAGGGCAGTATTAGACAGTCCAGCAGAGGGCGCTGTCAATCTGGAGATAACCTTGGCAAGATTTTCACTCTTTACACTTTGTACAGATGTGACAATAAAGTCAGTGAGATATTTTATTTTTGAAAGAAGATTCGTGTCCACAAAGGCTGCATTTATTTGATGAAAAATACAGTAAAAAACAGTAGCTAATATTGTGAAATATTGCAGGATTTTTCAGGGTTCTTTGATGAACCGAAAGTTTGAAGAACAGCATTTGAATGATATAGATTTTTTTTATTTGTGAAATACATTTAATGTCATGTTAGATCAATTTAACGTGTCCTTACAAATATGTACCTATATTTGAGTTTGAGTGTATAAATATATGAATTCATTAAAAAATAGTACAATTATATAAGAGTAGAGTCAACTCATGTAAAATAATTCATATAAATGACACATTTCATCATATTTTCCAACGCCAATTATGATAATATGATACAGAGTGCAAGAAAGATGTGATTTAAATATTTTCATGACTTTGATAACGACACATCTTCAGAATCACAAGAAGTTATTTTTACTTCAGCAACCACAAAAGAAAATCTGCCAGGTCAAACAGATGCTCTCGGGTGCAGATGAATCAATGAACAACACTAACAGTAGGGGGCAGCAGAGAACAATTCAAATCATATTCCTACTACACTGATGTCATTCTTAATTTCAGTAGTTATAGAAACCTTAATGCAACATCACACCTGCAGCTGAACTAAAAAAAATCCTATCATTGAATGTGCTCAATGCAAAATTAAAACAATTACAAAATATCTCAGAATCTGCACTATTTCTGGGTAACAAATCAAATTTGTGGCAATGACCATGTTAACTTTCTAATCTTGGAACAAAAGATTTCCTTGCGTCTATATGATCAATGATGAACATGATCATCAGCTTCTATCTATCTCAACTCAAGTGGATGTAGTAATAATAATAATAATACTTTATATGTTCCATTCGCTTTTGAGTCAAACTATTAAACTAATCTTATTTGAACATCCTAATTTATGAAAGGCGATCTGACCTTTAGATTAAGCCATCTTTGTCTTAACAACATGGTAAGTGTCACAAAATGAGTGACCTGGAAATAGTACTTTTTTAAATATGATGTCCTAATATTCTTGTTTTACATTTTTCAAAAACCTAAAATGTCCTGTTTATTTAGAGGTTAAAATGTAAAATAAAATCTTACTCTATTGTGCCATCTATGGTGTACAAGCTATTGTAAACTTACTAATAATAGATCTAACTATCTATTATTATTGTATATGTAAAATACAATTTTAAAATATTATATCCAGGAAAGTGTTTGTCTGTTTTGTGTGTGCTTGTTTAGATATGTGTGTATAGCACAGCAGTGGGGTGAGTGTGTGTACGTCCTGTCCACAATAGTGCCCCTCTCATAGACAATGAGGCCCGGCAGAGAGCGGCCTGCGCTCCATTATACCCATAATCCCCATGGTATTGTGCTCCGCTGAGAGAGAGAGCGAGAGAGACAGAAAGAGAGAAAGAGGGAGGAGGGACAACCGTGAGCTCATCCCAAACAACTCTCATCCAGGGTCAGATTCACAGAGATACACAAAGAGAGAGAGAAAGAGAGAGAGAGAGAGAGACGGGAGAGAATGGTAGAAAAGAAACAATCACAGAGACACGTTTGAAATGAAAGAGATGGACAGGAAATAAAGGTTTAAAAAACGAGGTCAAATAAAACTAGATATTTACACAAGAAAATAGTAGTGGTGCTTGTCGGTCAAAAACTCACCACCCTAATGTGTGTGTTCTAGTCGCTTTGTTACTGTTGCGATCCTTAAGTTGAAAAAAAAAGTTGTGGTTTGACACCTCTTGCTTGACAAGAATAGCTTAGGGTTCTAAAGGGTTATCTAAATTATTTTTATTTGCTCATTTGTTCATTTCTATATTTTTGTAAATATAGCGTCTCTTTTATTTCTTAGCATATAAATATGGCCACAGTTAATCTGATTACTGTCTCTTTAAGGTTACGAGCATCAGACACTGCATGAAGAAACAATAGCACAATCCAGAAATTTCTTCTGAGAGCTGGCAAGCTCTCATGTTTTTAAATATACTTATAAATACATATTTGTAATGAAGTTGCAATTTAGTGTATTCATTAATTAATATATAAATGTATATGTTAACTTTAAATATCAAATAACAAACTACAGGTAAAATTATAGTCAAGTACTTTACATGTGAGTAAGTTTGTCAATACATCAAAATAAGTGTACTTCTTTAAAGCAAGAAAAAAGATTATTAAAACATGATTTAAATGTTCTTCAAAATAAAACCATTAATTTGACATTATTAAAAAGTGCATTTTAGTGTGTTAAAAAGTGTAAGTGTGTCATGAAAGTCTACTTTTTTGAAAGTGTAGTGTTTAATTACAATTGGCCCTTTATTTAATTAATATTATATTATTGCCACAGTTATGTTCTGTTTAGTTTTAATTTTATGATTACCCCCTGTTTCTGTCAGCCGGATTTTTCCTTCATTTGTTGGTATGGTTTTGGATTAGTTACACACCTGTTCCTTGTTTCGTTAATGATCATTCCCAGAGCATTTAAGCCCTCTGTTTTCTGAGTTCTGCATCGTCAATGTCATTGTTAGGTGTGTAGTGTTTGCTTAAGATTTCTCTCAGTGTTCATTAAAGTTTCTTTGTATTGTTCATTCTGCATCACGCATCGTTCTTGGATTCAACAAAACAGAGAAAGACAAATATGGATATACCTGCAGTTCGCCTCCTGCTCGAGCAGGGGGATCGTTCCCTTGAAGACCACACGTGGGATTTTCTAGATCTGATGTGCCTCATCCATTATCCCGCTCTCTCGCTCTGGACATTCTATAACACCAGCCCCAATGAGCGGTCGAGGGCACTCCTGCCCGTGGAAGGTCCTAAAGGTAGCTTCACTGCTAATGTGGAGTGAGTGCTGGTTAAGTGTGGATCTCCACTGACCATCTGCCCCGCAGAGGAGGACATCTCCAGTCCCGATTCCACCATGGACTCAGAGCCCAGCCAACCTTCAGCCATGCCCGCAGCGGACCAGTAGCCAGGGCTGAGGTACATTCCGTCCTGGAGCCCGAGCCCATCGCAGATTCAGACAAGGTGCATTAGCTTGCACCAGTGTCCATCACTGAGGGCATTTTAGTTCAGCTGCATGGATTAGAGCTCCACCAATTCTCCCATCGCTGAAGTGCGCTCACTGAGCTTGATCACGTAATTAATAATTATTTGATTTTCTGGATAATGTCATGTTTTTCCAGTCTCCACTGGTCCCGTCCAGTCTCCTGTCTCCTTCGCCACCGCTGGCTCAGCCCAGTCCCAAGTCGCCTTTTTCTCTTCATCGCCACTGGTTCAGCCCGGTCCCAAGTCGTCTTTATTGCCACTGGTTCAGCCGAGTTCCAAGTTGCCTTCGTCTCTGCTGGTTCAGCCCTGTCCAAAGTATCCTTCATCACCTCTGGTTCAGCCCATTCCCAAGTATCCTTCATCACCTCTGGTTCAGCCCAGTCCCAAGTATCCTTCATTACCTCTGGTTCAGCCCATTCCCAAGTATCCTTTATCACCTCTGGTTCAGCCCAGTCCAAAGTATCATTCATCACCTCTGGTTCAGCCCAGTCCCAAGTATCCTTCATCACCTCATTCAGCCTAGTCCCAAGTATCCTTCATCACCTCTGGTTCAGCCCATTCCCAAGTATCCTTCATCACCTCTGGTTCAGCCCATTCCCAAGTATCCTTCATCACCTCTGGTTCAGCCCATTCCCAAGTTTCCTTCATCACCTCTGGTTCAGCCCATTCCCAAGTATCCTTCATCACCTCTGGTTCAGCCCATTCCCAAGGATCCTTCATCACCTCTGGTTCAGCCCAGTCCCAAGTATCCTTCATCACCTCTGGTTCAGCCCAGTCCCAAGTATCCTTCATCACCTCTGGTTCAGCCCATTCCCAAGTATCCTTCATCACCTCTGGTTCAGCCCATTCCCAAGTATCCTTCATCACCTCTGGTTCAGCCCCGTCCCAAGTATCCTTCATCACCTCTGGTTCAGCCCAGTACCAAGTATCCTTCATCACATCTGGTTCAGCCCAGTCCCAAGTATCCTTCATAACCTCTGGTTCAGCCCATTCCCAAGTATCCTTCATCACCTCTGGTTCAGCCCAGTCCCAAGTATCCTTCATCACCTCTGGTTCAGCCCATTCCCAAGGATCCTTCATCACCTCTGGTTCAGCCCAGTCCCAAGTATCCTTCATCACCTCTGGTTCAGCCCAGTCCCAAGTATCCTTCATCACCTCTGGTTCAGCTCAGTTTCAAGTATCCTTCATAACCTCTGGTTCAGCCCAGTTTCAAGTATCCTTCATCACCTCTGGTTTAGCCCAGTCCCAAGTATCCTTCATAACCTCTGGTTCAGCCCAGTTTCAAGTATCCTTCATCACCTCTGCTTCACCCCATTCCCAAATATCCTTCATCACCTCTGGTTCAGCCCAGTCCCAAGTATCCTTCATCACCTCTGGTTCAGCCCATTCCCAAGTATCCTTCATCACCTCTGGTTCAGCCCAGTCCCAAGTATCCTTCATAACCTCTGGTTCAGCCCAGTTTCAAGTATCCTTCATAACCTCTGGTTCAGCCCAGTCCCAAGTATCCTTCATAACCTCTGGTTCAGCCCATTCCCAAGTATCCTTCATCACCTCTGGTTCAGCCCAGTCCCAAGTATCCTTCATCACCTCTGGTTCAGCCCATTCCCAAATATCCTTCATCACCTCTGGTTCAGCCCATTCCCAAGTATCCTTCATCACCTCTGGTTCAGCCCAGTTTCAAGTCCTCTTCATCACCACTGGTTCAGCCCAGTTTCAAGTCCTCTTCATCACCACTGGTTCAGCCCAGTTTCAAGTCGTCTTGTCGCCACTGGTTCCCTTCAGCCCCTCAGCTCCTCTCTCAGTTGCTCGGCCCTGCTGCTCAGATCTCCTTGGGCTTCCTGGTTGTCAACTCCACATTGGTCTGAGGATCCCTCAGCTCCATCTCGAGCTTTGGAGCCCCAGACTCCACCATGGCCCTCTGCTCCAGCTCCATGCTCGCAAGGCTCCAACATGGTATATCTTCCCTCAGGCTCTGCTGGGCTTCCTTGTCCCTTTGGCTTCACCTTGGTCTATCGTCACTCTGGCTCTGCTTCGGACTTCCGGATCTCCTGCTTCACCTCGACTCTCCTTTCCTCTGGTTCTGCCATTGTCCTCAGTCACACCGACTCCACCCTGGTCTGCCAAGCCTACTTTCTCGACCTCAGTCACAGATGATTAGGCTCCATCTCCTGGGTTCCCCCTGGGTCTCCTCCTTTCACGCCGTAACCTTTGGCGGTCGGGCTCCTGATTCAATCCTGGCTCCTCCTTCGATCGCTTCTGCCTTGGAACAGTAAGTGCATTTCTTTTTTTGCAAGGGATTTTTTTCTATACGTGTCATATCATATGTAGTATCTTTTCAGTTGTGTGATATCTAAAATTTGTTACATATTATTTTGTTTCTTTCCTGAAAAAAGGATGTGACTGCATAAAGTCTGAATACATTATATTACATCTGAATAGATGGTTCTTAGTCAGAGGAAGGAAAAAAAACTGAATGCAAATAATAAAGATTTTGGCCTGCAAGAAAACAGTCCTTATCTATTTAGAGATAACAGACAAAACAGTTTATTTCAAGTTTAATTTCTCAAGCACAAGACTAATTAATTCTCACTGTGGAAAATATAGCATGAACAGAAATAATAAAAAAGCAAACTTTTGCTGCCTACCTACTGCATCTGAAATTGCATACTATCAAACGACATTTGATAAACTCAGTTTGTGAAAGTTAAAAAAAGTTGTTCAATAAAGTGTTCATGCGTGTAGTATGAATACAATTTGGATGTACTACATCCGCTATGTTGCTATTATGGCCTGATGGGATTCAAAAGTGTCCATCAGCTACTCACTTAAACATCTCGACAGAAGAGGTAAATCACCCAGGTGTTTCTCACGCACTGTTTAGGGTTTATACACACTTTTTCACATTGTAGTATGGAAGTAGTTTTTGACACAGGGCTTGTCTATATAAAAGCAGAAAACTCTGTTACTATACTCTCTAAAGCTTAATTTGGACAGTGTTGTACAGCGTGAAGTATAGCTAAATGGCAAGAAAATAAAATCTATGTATTTTAGTCCAAATATGCTAGCCAATCAAAACAATGGGCGTTTACTTTGAAGTCTAAAAGGAGAAGCAGCCCCAAAAGGGTTGGAAATGGTCATGTGGAACTATAAGTTATGTTTTTTGGTTTGGTTCACTAACAATACAGGTAAATAAAAAAAAAAAAAGTATGACACACATCACATCAATCACGTCAATTGTACAGTCCACAATGCTTTGCGCAATCATTAATGGTAAAAGTATGTTTATTTCATAAGAAACCACTACAAACGGAGCATAATGAATATAATATTTTTATATATTTTACCCTGCTACAAAATATTAATGATATTGATACTATCAAATGAAAACAATTATCACATTACAAACAATAAATAAATACTGTGAATAAATAAGTGAAATACTGCCAAGTCAATTTATAGATCTATGGTGGGCCAAGTAAACCTCCTAGAAAAATCTGCGTCTGTCAACACTGCTCTAGATAGGCGTCTACTATCACCCACAGTGACCAGCTCTGTGAATTGCTAAATTAATCTGATGTTACATTAAAATTTTACCCTTAACTTGATCATAAAATGTAACTTCCAAAGACACAGTCACTCAAAGTTAGGAGGTGATCATCACTTGACTTGCATGAACATGAAGTTTTTGCAGCGATGGTGTTTATATTTGGTTGTTGATTGCATTGTTTTACAGTGTGTTGCAATAGGTACTACGAACCCCTCAGTGCAAATATCACACAGATGGCTTATACACATAATGATATATTCTGGATGCATTACTCTCTTGCTCAAAATGGCAGCAGTTTTGCATAGATGTATATCTCTAACAGTCATTTTGGTGAATGCCAATGAAATTCTCGTAAGAACTAAACTCATCATGACAAATAGCTCAACACAAAGGGATAGCAAGTCTTTTGTGCTACCATAGGTGATCACATTCGCATTCAGGTATTAGTAGAAAATGTGCACACATAAATGTTTGTAGTTTAGACACTAAATCTGTACAATATCAATATTAACAGAATCTAAAATGCAAATGGGTTTACGTAAGAACAACTTTAGAGTCTTATCCTTAGAGGATTAATTATACATAAGTAAAATGCTTTATGTTTTGAATACTGTCTGTCAGTTCTTTAGTTCTGCACATATTCAGTGTCCATCCAAACAGACACATATGCTACAAACCCCTTTTTAAACACGAATACCTATGAACGCTTATGAAATCAGGTTGGTGTTATACAAGCTCACAATGGGCAAAAACGCAATCCCACCATCAGCAGCAGCAGCAGCATTCCAATCCAGGGCTCAGGTCCACCTCACAATCCACCCGCTTTGGTTAAATAGCTTTTTTAAGTTGAGTTGTAGTTACAGCTCTGTTGAATTACTTTCACCCATCGCTTTCATCAGCTCTCTTTTCATTCTCTTCTGTTCAATGTTCATTTTGTCACAAAAAGTAATCCGGAGGAGTAGGAGAAGGCGAGGTGGTGGGATGGGAAGGCTGAGTCTCGCTCGAACTGACGAGCTTCTCGTAACGCGCTTTGTACGAGTCTCGTTCTCTCAACACGCGAGACAGCTCACACTGCAGCTGCTCCAGCTAGAGGAAGCAAAACAATAGATTTGAAATGCGTTTGATTCATATTGGGAAAGAACTTTCTGAAACACTTTACAGTTTTGGTAATACTTTAAAGGTTTCATTTGTTAACATTAGTTAATTCACGAGTTTACATGAACTAACAAACTTCTAAAGCATGTATTAATCTTAGTTCATGTGTATTTCATAATTTACTAATACATTAAGATAAAAAGTTGTAATGCTAGGTAGGGCCTAATGCATTAACTAACCTTAACTAATGGGATCTTATTGTAAAGTGTTACCAAACTTTCTAATGTTTCAAAACCAAGTGAGCCGCCTTTCTCATTCCAATGGATTCTGGGATTGACTTCTTCGCCAAGTATCAGTGTTGCATTAAAAGGTTGGTAAATCAACAGAACTTTTCTTCCCTATTGCTAACCAGGTAACAGAAATATGTTCTAAGAACATCATACGAACGTTCCATTTGATCATTTTTTTAGTCTGAATGTTACTCTTTAATGTTATCTGAACAAGTTCTTCTGAAACAAGAAGGCCTAATGCTGTGAAGGTAGGCAGCTGATAGGTGTCGGAAGAGAGCTACTGTGTCATAATTGACTTTTGTTGTATGTGTCTCAGTTTTGTCATATTTCAGTGTTTGATGTGTGTGTTGTGTACCTGCTGTGTGAGAATATGTTTCTCGGACTCGAGCGCGTGCCGGTGCTGGAGTCGTTTGTAACGGCAGGACTGGGCGTAACCTCGATTCTTCAGCGTCCGTCTCTTCTGTTTCAAACGGACCACCTCATCTTTGCTCACTCCACGCAAATGTCTGTTCAGCTCTCGCACAGACAGACTTACCAACTGCTCATCAGAAAAACGCTCATCCACCCCACACTGAAAGAGAAAGAGACAAAAAGAGATAAGTCAGAGATTTGTCACAGAATGGACACAACGTGCGATCATGATCATTAAGCTTCATCAAACACTCACATGATGGAGGAGAAATGAATAGTACACAGCGCTTGAATTGTACAGTCTTATGAAAACAGCACAGTCATATAGAAGTATTATTTATTTAGTTTGGTTTGCCTTGTGGCTTTTGTGTCACTACTAGAACTGTGTTCAAACCAGTTGATATGAACATCGGGAAACATCATGACAATACAACAATCAGTAATAACAAGAAAACCTGTGATAGTCTGAGGTTGGCTAAGGATAAGGCTGAGCAAGTTCATATTCCGTTACTATATGCTTGCTTTATTCATTCATTTATTTATTTTAAATGAAGTAGTTTTGGTTGCGATTGAAAAGGACACAAATTCCTTTTAAAAATAGCTTAAAAATTGAAATTATGAATCTGTCAAATTCTTAATGATCTAAGGAAGGTTGTGCAAAGTACATGACTTATGATGATTTATTCATGATGTGTTGTGATAATATTAACACACTCTCATGACAATTTGTAATTGTTTTAAGTTTTGGCCAATTGAATTGGTCTAATTAATTTGTAATCTCATTTGTACGTCTCCGTACGATCTTCTTACACACCAGTTGGGTGGACCTTCTTATTTGCTTTTTTTTTCTAAAAAATTGTTTTCTTTCAATAAAATCTTACAAATGAATACTACTTTTTCTCATGACAACCATTTGGATAATATGATAATGGAAAATCAAAAATGTATGAGCTTGGTGTAGTACATAGTTTAGTGTGAGAGTCTTTGTGCATGTGTGTGATTTTGGCATTACATTTCCATACAGCATAATCTGACTGAGTGTAAGTGACATTGATCAGGATTACATCACAATAATAGTAGATATTACCATAATCTGATAGCGCTGCTCCACATTTAGAGGCAGACATCCACCAGTCCTATCCATTAAACTGCTTTCAACACACTTCGCCACAATATCACTAGACATTCACGGTTAAAAATGTGAAACAAGGCGGGTGCACCAACACTTTCTTATTGAATTTATATTTACATGCAAAAAAAGACAGTGATTTAGTTCTATTTAGGTCCCCTTTTAAAAGTAATTATTAATTTCTACCCTTTATTTGAAACCAAATAACTGTGATTTCTTCTTGTATCGCTGCATCATTAATTACAATAATATAAAATAAGTTCCAAGTGCCCAAGCAAATGGAACACCGATCACCATAATTGTGAGTTCAAACTAAAACATTTTAGGGAAATTAACATCAATTTATGAAGTCATCTTATGTGATGTTCTCTCAAATGTCTCAGTTGTATTGACAATTCAACATTCAAGATTACTCTGGGAAACGGGTGAATGCAAGCAGAGAAAGATAACTGCAGAAGTGGAGGAAATGAGAGAAAAGTCTATTTAAGAATTGTCCCACCTCAAAAACGTTTTTTTTGTTTGTTTTTTTTTGCTTGAAAATGGTACTCAAACCAATCAATTAATCTTAACTTGGGTTTTCTGAGTAAACAAGGAATATTATGAGAAGTACAGAACAGATTACTATATTTTTACAATTAAAGCTGCAGTCCGTAGTTTTTCCTCTTTGTCGCCATCTCTGTTGCCAGTGTGGATACGTTTATTCAGAATCACAGATTCTACTTTTTGAAAGTATGACCAACATAAGAATTTTCACTGGAAAATGTAATCTGAACGTAAATGTAAAGTAAGTAACATCCACTTTTGTTCTGACCAACTAAAGGGAAAAAAGCATTGCAGTAAATCGCGCTGATTAAATCTAACGATCACTTATCACATCACATCAAACCGTGCAAATTATACTTTGTTCTCAAATTATTAATGTTAACAACATCAGCATTGCTTGACTACATTTAATGCCCTTCAGATATTTATCCTTGTTTTCGCATGGGCCGGTTGCGGTCTCTTTTTCTGTAGCCACTCCAAAGTCCAAAGTCTTTCGCATTTTACATCGGGTGAATCTCCAGTTGTCACTGGTGATTGTCGTTTGAACTTTTCTGGATCCGCCATCAAATTAATACGTTTAATTATATCGAGTGCTGTGAGAAAAGGCTATAAATCTCCACCTCCAACACCCTCACACTCAATATACTAGCCGAGACTCTTCTTTATGTGTACAGATGTGACGTAATGACGCAAAGACATGCTCTTTCCTGTGGAAATCCACCAGTACCACTGGAATTAAAAACATTATTACAGGCTTACCGTTTTGAATCGAGCTACGGCAAGCAGATAGTTTTGAACACTGGCTGGTTATGTACTTGCTCAAAAATGTATTTTGGATCATTTTTAACCCAAAAAAGTTACAGACTGGAGCTTTAAGTTAAGACATTAATTAAGTCAACTAAAAGTCTTAGAACAACTGTTGGATTTTACAGTGTATAGTACACTTTAACTACATTTCAAAGACAATAGAAGAAACTTACAGTAAGTGGGTCAAAAAAGCATAAAACAGTTCAGCTAACTGTATTTAACATCATAGTTTATTTACATTCAGTTAAGTATATTCTTTAGTATATTATGTCCTTAATAAATAAATTGTTTGAAAGTATATTAAAGTGTATTTCTTTTCACAAAGGAAATGTTTGAACAATCTACAAATTAGTATTACTGGTGCATGCGGACATCAGACTTTGCATTCTTTTAACATTTATTAATTAAATCTCATTAAATGCAGGCAAAGCTCTGTGATTGTCAGGCTCATGTTAAGTTCTGTTTAGTTTCACTGTTTTTTGGTTTTGTTTTGATTCAGTACTTTGTTCCCGTTTTGCCTGTGTTCTGTGTTCCCTGGTTAGTTTCCTTAGTTGTTCCTTAGTTGTGCTTAGTTCCACGCACATGTTTCTTTTCAGCTGATTTCCTCTCCACGTGTATTTAAGCCCTGAGATCTTTCTGTTCAATGTTCAGGCTCATTTACGTTTGTTTGTGATTGCGTTTCCTGTTTATTCCATATATTTGTAATTAAAGATAGTTCTAGTTGGGTTGTATCATTGTGCTCTTCATTGCAGCCACTCATCCGTTACAGTGATTTCTTTATCTTATGTTAATTAAATATTTAACATATATAATGGGGAAGTGGCATTAGCCATTAGCATTAGATTTGCAGCATTAGAGTCTTAATATCACAGTGGTGTTTGTTGATGATACATAAAAAAATACAGACTGGTTTGATTAAATCATAACAGTGCTTTTTGGGGCATGTAATCCAGTGGTCCCTCAAAAGCAACTTTTGTTTATCTGATGTTCAAATATTTTTAAAAAACAAAACAAAATGTTGGACTAAATGTAATGTGGCCTAAAACTTCTATTGAGCATATGGAGAAAATAGTTTGGTACTGTTGATTATGTGATTGTGTTGACAAAGTTTTTGGAGGATAAATTGCAAAACTGCAATTGGACTGCAAGTACCTGAGAGAGTTGCAGATGATGATGATGGTGATGATGATGATAATGGCCTTGCATTGGATGGTGTGGGTGATGGAGGCGGCTCTGTGGACTAAGGGGTTGTGAGAAGGGACTGGTCGATGTGTTGACATTGGAAAGAGATGGAGGGGTGGAAGAAACGACCAGTATAGGGCGGTGACACATGTCTGACTGCTTGTTAAGAGCAACATCAGCCCCGCTGTCACTGCTGGAGTCACCCATGTGACTGCTTCTCGAACTCTGAGACAAAACCGGGAACTGAGAGTGAAAGACCAGAGGAAATGCAAAGAGATTACAAAGAGCACATTAGAAAGAGATTATAATGAAAATCCCACATTTGGACAAACACCCCACCTTATAAGGCCATTTTTTATGTAGGGCGCCAGAATAAGATGGCATGTCAAGTGTTCTCGAGAACCCTGCTCTATTACATTCTTTTGAGTTCTGTTTTTTAATGCAAAAAGATTCAACTCTCTTGGCCACTGTCCCTGGAGTCCTGTGTGTTTTGTATGTTTCCCTACTCAAACACACCTCATCAGAGTCTCCAAGACAAGAAACCGGTGTGTGAGATAAAGAAAACCTTCAAACTGTCCAGTGTGTGGTGGCTCCAGGACCAGGGTTAAGCCCTTGCCAGAGGTGTCAAACACTGCATCTGGAGGGCCACCCTCTGTTCGAGCAGGGGTCTCCAACCCTATTTCTGGAGAGCTACCGCCCTGCAGACTTCAGCACCAACCCAAAACACACCCAACCTAACTAATCATGGTATTCAGGGTTACTTGAAGTCTATAGGAAGGTAGATGGAACAGGGTTGGAACTGAACACAGCAGGAAGGTTGACCTCCAGGAGTAGGGCTTACGTAAATGCCTTGCTGATACTCTGTGGTACATAGCCTACTAAATGTGTGGTCTTCCATTGCTGTAGCGCAGGAGTGCCCAATCCTGTTCCTGGCGCAGGAGTGCCCAATCCTGTTCCTGGAGATCTACCTTCCTGCAAAGTTCAGCTCCAACCCTGATCAAACACGATCAAACATGTACTTGCATTACTTCATGAATTGCGTTTGTCAACAAATTTGGGAATGCAATGGTGTGCGAAAATGAGCTTCAAAGCGTTTGTCTTGGGCCTGACACACAAACAAATTCGTGGTCCAAATATCTCAGATCATACCTGTGAATTCACTGCAGCAGCAGCAGAGTTTAGCAGGGCCTCCACTGCATCCTCACATCCCAGAAACCCTCCTCGATCCCGGTCCCCTCGCTCCGGCACTCCTCCAAGAGCTCCCAGCAGGGACGCGGCGCCTCCGGGCTCCCCACCGAACTGCTGCTGCAGTGCAGCCAACCAGAGGAGATCCTCCAATGAGGTGGGGTTTGAACACGGTGCGGGGCCTCCAGCGGCTGGGCTCCCGTCCAGGTTCCCTTGAGAGCCGGAGCTCTGGCCCGATATGTATCCAGTGGAGATGGACAGAGGGAAAGAGAGAGAAGAGGAAGAGGAGGATGCAGATGGCGGTGGGTGTCCGTCACTGAGCGTGGGTGATGGAGGAAGTGAAGTGTAGGGGCTGGAGCTGAGGCTGGAGTCTGGAGGAGGGCAAGGAGCATACGGGGAACCGGTCGTCTCCTGATGGAGGCCTGGTTTGGGGTATAGGCAGGGTTGAGGAGGCGGAGGTGTGTCTGGCTTCACTTCAAACTTGAGCAGGTCGAAGTCGTTGAGATACTCCATGGCCAGGGGGCTCGGGGGCAGAGAGGGCAGTGGCAGAGACGAAGACATCGCAACAGGAAGTTGTTGTTGTCTTTCAGTTTTAAAGGCGCACAACAACAGACTTCGATTGTTACACAGACAAAGAAACAATAATGTGCCAAATTATTTAAATTATTGTTTCTTTGAATTGAAGGGCTTCCCGTTTTATCATATGAAACTGGCAGAGGGAAAGAAAGAGAGAAAATAGTGAGTAGACAGCCACAGACTGCTCCATTAGTACAGTAGCTCCTTAAATCATACTAAGTTACAGAAGGTTTGTATGAAATCTTTTTTTTTTTTTTTTTTTTTTAAAGATGTTCAGATCACATTTCACCACAACGTTCCCAAAAAGCTTGTTTGCTTTTTTAAAGCTTATTTTTAGGACCATTAAGATTGTGGCCATTTACATTTTTCTTAACTGTCAAAATAATATGAATTGTGAAGTATTCATTTGAACATCCATAGTATTTGTTTTACTGTCATGAGTCTATGCAGATTGTTATTGGGGATCAAAATGAAAGAAGGCAAGATTCAAAAGTCAACGTGCCTTTAAAGATTTTAATTTCAACTCCATATAGTGCAGGTTTGATAATCTGTGACTAAATATAGTTTGTCTACATTAAGAGGTACTAACTAACATACTTTTGGTTGAGAAGCTGGTAAGATAAGAGACAAGAAGTTTCCAAAAACTGGCTTGATATTACAATAAAAGCTAATAGTGACACATTTGTTAAAGAATAAAATATAAAACAATGTAAGAAATTAATCAACATCTGGCTTTAAACCTGTTTTTATGAAACATTACAGAACCTTTGTGATATATGGCAACTCATTTATTGGTTTAATTATGAATCATGTTGATGTGTGGGGTGCAAACAGTTTGAGATTAATAGAGGAACGGCCTAAATCCAATCCCATAATCTTAATCCATCAATCTAGTCATTCCACGGAACGGCTGCTCCTTAAAATAAGTGTTATAATGAACAACTCAAACAATAGTGAATTTTGTGAGGACTTTCATTATAGACACAGACAACGAAACACATATTATCTAGAAAAAACAACTATTCAAAGCATTTTGTGCAAAAACCGAAAAATGTAGGCATAATGTTTTGGAACTGACATTCCACTTGTTGAAATGTACGAAAAAAGTTACATTTACAGTATTTTTGTTTTTGTTTTAATACAGTAACAAGCAAAAAGACACACTTAAATAGTTATACCATAAACTACATTTACTAAAAAATCTACAAGTACAAATAAAATAGTTGAAAGCATTTTTGTACTGAATCATTTTGAGATTATGCAGGATTCTATATTTTATTAACTGACCTATCATAGAGTATGTTGAAATTAACATGTACTGAAGTTTTTTTTTAAGTTAAGTTTCACTTCATATTCAGCAAGACCTATTTGCATTAAGAGGCTAGATCATAACTACTAAAACTGTTAGTTATTTACTATTAAAAATCTACAAATAGTCTTGTGAAGAAAAAAATATTCATCTTCATTATAAACTGAACATTGATTTGTAACTCTAGCTTTAATTACAACATTAGCATTAACAGTCCTGTGACAGTCAATAAACTTTTAAAACCATGTTTAAAGTTTCTTACAATCATCATTTGAATCGTTACTGTAGATCGCTGCTAAGAGAATGACCTTCAAGTGGCTTCAGATGGTCTTTACTTTCATAGCCAGAATAGAACAGAAGATAAAGTGGGAAACGAGAGGATTTGAGAGTGGAATAAAAGAGTAAGAACGAAATGTAAAAGAAAGAGCATCAGGATAAAACTGGCATGACTTTAGAGAGAGACAGAGGAAATACTGTGTTAAAAGTCCATATGTTCTTACCGTGTGTTCATGTGGACAGCTCACACACATCCTGAGTTAATGACTGACTGATTGATTCCTGCCATGAGTGTGTATGTGTCAGTGCGAGAGCTTGTGTTTGGTGTGAGAGCCACTTTGGAGCTGATTGTCAGTAACAGCGCCCCGGCCCTCCCCCTCCCCCCTCTGACCCCCGCCCCAAATCCCCCTCCATCCCATCTTTCTCTCTGCCGTTTTTACACTTATTCTGAAAATGATCAAACTCTCAAACGAGGAGCACACTTAGTAAAATCTTGTTTGATTCCTCCAATAAAGTTCTAATAAAAATAAGCTGTTCAGAAGACAATTATAGAACTAACAATAGAAAAAGGCATTTTTTTTAAGGCTAAGACTGTTACAAACCCATTATCTTAGGGCTTAAAAAGTCGACATCCAAAACCCCAAAACCCCAAAATCCTATAGCAGACCATTTTTTATTATAATATTCATAGAGCAAACAGGCCTGATTATGAGCGATGAGCTCATGAGGTTCACACCGATCACAGAGTCATTGCATGCTGCCACCTAGTGCACCGACTCAAACATCAGCTCTGACTCTTCAATATACTCTCAGATTCTATAAATATGGATAATAATAATAATAATAATTTTTTTTACAAGCATCTATAACTATTACTAGCCTACTTATATCAGAAGTTTCTGTCTTGATGACCTGAAACGATAAATTAACCAAATTCAATTTTGCATCACATTAGTCAAGAAATAATGCCTATTGAAATTGCTTCTTAATTTTTTAACTAATCCCAAAGAATGTGAATAGGATTTTATTATTTCTAACATAAACTATATCTTCTACAACAATACCCAAAAGAGAATCCTATAAACGTACACTATCCTTTAACTGTCCTGTAGCGAGACTTTTTTATAATACAAAAATGTAGAGTTTAAATAACACGTTTTGAAAATGTTCACATTATTTAATTGATTATAAATCAAAATTACAGTACTTTAGCGATTCCATTGGGAATCCTGAAATTCACAATAAGTTTGACATAAAAATAATACATTTTTCTTGTGCATAAAAAAAGTTTCTGTGTCTTGGTGTGTATGTAATTGTGGAGGTTTACTGGTGGGCAGAAATTGCCAAACTAGCACTTTTAATGGTCCTGAGAGGCCGAAGTTGTTAATCTGAGGCTCCTAATAATGTCTCGTTGAGGAATCAATGTGGTAATGTCTGAGTAAATCTGATTTAGACACTGGGAGTAGCCTAATACATGTGAGACGTGTAATCTCTCACACACACACGCACACACACACATGCACGCACACACACACGCACGCGCACACACAAATACGAAATACAATGAAGAGTTGTGGCTGAGGCGCATGTTAACATTATACAGGTGAGGCTTTTGTGCTACGTTATGCTTCGCGAGACATTAGCAAACCATGCTAAATTAGTCAACTATATTCAGAGCAGGTTGTCTTGAGTCAAACAAGCCCACACACACAGATGCGTAGATCTTAAGAAAATCCTCACGGAATGACAATGACAGGCTGCTTGGCTACAGCTATGGGACTTCCAGGATCCGATCGCGTCGGGATCTTGATGCAGTGTTTTCCAATGTCATTTCAAAGTTCAACCAATGGAAACTGGATCCCGGGTCTGGTCAGTGGTGCAATTCCCGGGGGGTCATACTCAAACCCCCCCCCCCCCCCCCCCCCAATGCTCCCTTCAACTTGATGCTGTATCTTTTGATTCGACACCAAGTTTTATTTTGCACTTTCTCACAGGCAAAATTCGCCGGTTTTAACATAAAATACTTCTACACACTCGCAAACCCTCTCTTTATAACTAGCAAAACGTAGGCAGGACGTTAGAGATTCGATGTGTACTGTAGTTAGCTTCATTGATTATGACAGGAGTTTTCAGTAAGGCGATCGCGCTGTAAAGAGTGATCTCTTGGTTGCTTTCTGTAGCCTTTAATACATTCAAATATTTGAAGAAACGTTTTGTCATGCTACTAAGAGGACCAACATCCACGTACACTGTGAAGTTTCAGGAGACAAACGCTTTTAATCGCAGGAGTGAATCCACTACATTGTTACATGAGACGCTCTGAGATTGCTATGATTGACAGTGATGACCGTAGCAATGGACGAGACAAAACATTTGTCAGAGTAGATCTGTGCATTAAGTGCTGTTGCGGAAATCGTACAGTAAAGCATGGCATATTTTCCATATCTTCCAGAAATATAGATCTTTTTTAAAGAGAATTTTTCTGCACAGCTTTAGAGGTAAAAAAAATAATAGAGTTTAAAATTATAATATTTCTACATATAATATATATATATATTTTTTTTTGGGGTCATCAAACATCCCAAGTGTGCACCATGGAAGAGAAGCCCTGATTGAAGATAGAAGAGAAGATTTTCAAGCATTTTAGCTTAATTTGCTGACATTTTTCAGATATCCAAAAAGGAGGCGTAGTGATTATGTGATAAAATAGTACGGATCTGTTTTACTCATTTGGAATACAGGGAGTCAATTAATTAATTTACCTTAATTAATATTTTTGGAACAGATAAGGGGCTAAACAGACAGCCTAAGTAATGCTAACATGTGGTAGTTTTGTAATCTGGTTTAAAATGTTATCAAATTGACCTACTTAAAGAGATTATCTGCAAACAGTTGATCAGAATACTTAAAGTATTAGTGTGTGTGTTGTTCTTTTTACACATTTTTTTATATTACACATGAATAATTGACACATTGAAAACATTTACCCATTTGTCTACGATACCTCTGGATTTATATATTTTCTCACTTAAGATATGCAAATGAATCTTCACCTGACACAATTACCTGAATTTAATTTTGATACTCCATTGCATATAAAAATGGATGTTGAAACTAAAATGAAAATGGACAACATGCAGTTCTGTAACGTGCTGCGCTCTCAGAGATAAGTGATAACCTTGTGCAGGATAACTTTATAAAAATAATAACACAAACAACCAAAATAAACACAAGAAAACTAGGAGCAGAACTGAGAACATCAATGAAACATCCAACAAAGGACAACACCAGACAAAGAATATGAGCAACACTGGGGTATATATATACAAGAGGAGACTGGCAAACAAGACACGCCTGGGAACAATCAGGAACTAATCAACAAGAAAAACTACAAAGAACTACAAAACATGGCACAGAAAAGGAAATGATGTAAAAGTCCATACAAGACAAAGGGAGCACAAGACAGGAACAAAGGGTAGACACTTATTAGTATACAAGAAAATGTGGGTATAGGAGGTGGAAACACAAGATGATTCAGAATCAATTATAATAAGATTATGTATTGGCCACACTGGACTTTATAAACTAAAAACACATCATAGCTAAAAAGTCTTTGACGTTCATAAGAACAGATTTTCGAGAACAGTAAATTGTGAATTTCAAGACTCACACCTGTAAGTAAATGCATTGTCAATCCCAAAAGCTGACAGTGTAAATGGAGCCTAAAAGTTACAAAACAAAAGCACGGGATCAGAAACAAAACCTGTGACAACTCATGACTCTTATCGAACAGGTTTCATACTCCTCTCATGTGTCATTAATCAGACAAACCGAGAAACCTGGCTCAAACTAATGCCATTGGCTAAATTAGAAGTTGACATGTCAGAACGACAGAACATTTGTTGTAATGCACAGCATTTTAGGGAATTAGCCACTGAACAGCTTACTTTTAATAAAACATTTTTAACACAAATATAATGGATAACGATTTAATTAAAAATAATTTTGTAACTTGATCATTGAGGATTCATTTTAGGTTTGACCGTGTTATTAATGCTTTCATGCATTCACATGTTTTGGTTAGTGCAGGTGCTTCTATATTTCTATGTGCATAGAAGTGCAAGTGAGTGTAAATATTCCATTGTGCGCATATGTGACATATCAGAGCATTTTGTGTGTGTTTTGTACAGTGTGTGAAGATGAATGTGAATATAGATATGTGTTTATGCATGGGACACGCAGCCATGTCTGTGTGTGATTAACAGACTGGATTAAGAGACTGATTCTACCGCGTAATCTGGTGTCAGATTAGCAGATTTGACTGATCTGGTAAACTGTCTGTAATGTAGACACCTCCCACCTTTGTAAAGACACACAGCATTAACTCAAGAAAATCACAAAATCCCAAACACAAATGAACAAAAGATTGCTGTTTTTCAGTTGTTTACTGCTACAGTGCACATTCTATTGAATAAAAAGCTTTTGAACGGCACTGTTTTTATCAGCTCAAGAATGTAGTTTAATCCAAAATTTCACAGAACACATTGAACTTTTAAAATAAAACTTTTTTATTCAGACCTTCCTTTTAAACAGAATGAAAATATCAAGTCTTAGTGTTGATTTTTCTATGTATTTTCAAAGGCTTTTTACAATTTTAGTTATGGTGTGTCATTTTAAGAAGAAAAGCAATTTAACGTTTAATATTTAAGAGCGTAAAATCATTAAATATTTGGACCTCATGGTTCAAACTGAGGTAAGTTTTTCTTACATTGTTACTGTTTTTATTTTGATCTCTTTTATGGGGGAAAATATCTGAGATAATTATTCACTGTGATTTTTTTTTAACCAAACTTTACACAAAATTTACTTTATCAGTTTTCTGTGATGAGTTTAAAATTATGTTGCGTTTAGGGTTTGGCTTACTAATAATAAATAACTATTTGTACTTAGCAAAGCTGTACATAATTGCCATTAAATGTAATTAATGAATAGTTTATTGAATCTGCCATTGAAATAATATATTGGTTCATCACTCAATATAAATATTGGTGAATCTTCAACGTGGTGGTTCGGTTACTACCGAATGTGCCAGAAGTTGGAAAAAATAGCTCAGCAGTAACCTTATTAAATTATAAAGTTTGTGCCAAATAGCATCATTTCACAAGAATGACCAACTAACAGCTAAATATCCTGTTTTTTTTAAATACAAACAGAATGCTTAAAGGGATACTTCAGGATTTAGCATTAAGATTTGTATCAGTAGAAAACATGTAGTATTTTCGAATTACCGTGCTTTCCTCCCTCATATCCCCCTGAGACGAGAGATTTATGTATTTTTTGTCCGGAAAAAAAATCCTCTGATGACGCAAAAATCGTCATTTCGCGTCATCGAAGGATTTTTTGGCCAGAGGCTAAAAACTACAGCCAGTAGAAGGAGCTGTTCCGCATGTTTTCAAGCCGCCCTTGACTTCACTCACAGAATGAAGTGTCCGAAATATTTTATTTGAAAGTTAAGCTAACGGGCTCTTGTTCTGTGGAGTAGTAGAGGTTACCATACATCCTCTATTTGTCCGGGATTCAGCTTTTGCTTTCTGCAGTTGCCATTCATTGTTTACATGCACACCTTTTGTTTCAATCTAACTGAATTCATTCTGATTGGTGAACCTGAATGTAGTGTTTACATGAACGCTAAACAAGTGCGCTTTTATATACAATAACAGTTGAAAAAGTACTTGGGTGTGTTTTGTTTTATATTTACCATATTTACAATAATGCAATCACTGCTGTCTGTCCCATAGAAGAAAATGACAGCCAGCATATGTTTCGGAACTATTGGGGCTTACATGAACCACGTGACAGCCATAGCGGCGACATCAAAGAGTGTCGCAACTCTTTCTCTCTATGGCTCTGGCCTAGCCTTGTTGTTTAACTGCGCTCTCTTACCGGTAGAGTGGCTTGAGAGTGGCCTCCTAGGGCAGCGAAGCAAGTGCATTCTGGGAGTTGTTGTCTTTCATCCCCATAAGGCAAAATACATTTTCTGGCTTTTCTCAGTAAGGCTCCAAATTCAAAAATAATTTCACATTTCTATTACATAAATGTTTCATTTTAAATACACATTCATCTTTCCAGAGGTGAAGTATCCCTTTAATGCTTTGTTTTGTTTTGTCTAGATGGGCTGTTGTCTAGAATTAATTACCTCTGTCTGGTGACAGTGTCTGTGTTTGACCCTGAAACCCTCAAAACAACCACACAAACATGGGCATTAGCTGTAATCTGGACAGACCAAAGCAGAAAAAATGGTATAAGTGGCAGACAGTAAGTGGTAAAAAGAGGGTTAAATGTAGGTAAGAAGAGGGGAAGAAGTAAGGGATCAGAGGATTAGGATGGTTGATACGTATTATCTTACCCTCCAGTCTGAAAGATGACACTAAATCTGTTATACTCAGCCACCCATGTGTCCCACCTCTCACCCAACCCCTCTCATCATCAGTTCTGACAGTTTTTGACTTATATTTCACAACTATTGCCAATAAATAAATTCACTCTTACATAAAAATGAAAATGAGTGATAACTATAGCAAGAACTCAAAGCAGAGTGACTGTCTTTCACAGATTTGTTTATTAAAAGAACATAAAAACTCAAAACAACATTTGCAACTCTCTCTGGGTCATGATTTGGCAATCCATTACAGCACGCAAAACCCAAAATAGTCTGAACATGTTATGTACTTTGTCATAAATAGTGCTGGCAGGACATGTAGGCCTCATCTTTCAGACATAATTGTGATTGCAAACTGGAGGCCGTTTCACCACCAGGGGCCACTAAAGTGTTTGTCAAACTCAAGAGGTCATGGCTAGCGTGACCCAGTTAGCCACTGATGGTTGATACAGTATGTCTCATTACCAGTGTTGGGGAAAGATACTTCTAAAATATTGCGTTACTCCCTAAAAAAGTAACTAATTGAGTTACTTTTTTTTATGGAAAGTAATATGTTTTGTAACTTTTGCGTTACATTTTCTTACCTAGGCTGGGCATACTTTGTTTTTTAATAACAACAAAAACAAAAAGGTTCTATTTTTTGGCAAATGTAAAGGCCCTTTCACACTAAAGGGGAAATTATTATTATAATTATTATTCATACATTATTAATATTAGTATCCATATCAGATAATTGAAAGCTTTAGCGTAAGTTCTGCCAGGAAGACTCAATCGTTACATCACTTATTGCCCTCACATCTAACCAATCATGTTCTAATACTTGCAGTATAAAAGATCGGTACTTACGCATGTCTGAGTTCGCGGATGCAAAACAATTACCTTCATCCCCACCACCACTACCAGGATGGTCCCTCCCCATATCTCCGGGGGGGTCGGCTGCACCGCTACCTTCGTCTTCAGGCAGAAAATGCAGATTCCTCTACCCTTGGATTGCGCGCTACAGATGGGGCCTACGCCAAAGAACTCTATAGATATTGCTTGCTGGGCTATTAATAAATATATGCTTTTGTTACATCATTTTATCTCCTGAGTCTTTCTGGGAGAACTGAAGGTCAGCAGCTAAGATGTTGGTTGATAAAGTGAGATTAAATACATAAAGTATATTTGTGCTATTTAACATATTTAATTATTGCAGGTTTGTGTAATATTGTGAGTTTGCATAGCAGTTTTCATTCATTTTGAGGAAGACTGAATCTGTTTTTGTGCTAGTAAGACAAGTAAATGCTCCCATTTAGTCTAGAACTACAGAAACCATCATGTTCACACAGTGCACACAACGCCTCTGTGCTTACTCGTGATCAGTGCGCAGCCCGCCAAACTGGGCGGACTATCCGTCTTTATAACAGGCTCATCTGTTGAGCCCGCTTGGAGGTCAAAGCCTAAATAAAAAGACAAGACTATTGCTTGTAGTGCAGGAACGTCCAAGTTGTAAAACCTGGCGAAGGAGAATGGCGAGGACCAGCCAGTCCCCGCACAGATTTGGCCAATGGATACTTACTGGACCACGCCCTTAAAGAGGCTAGCCTCTGGTAATGGGCGTCGACAATGCTAAGGGGACACCAGGCGGGGCCAGCCTTCTGGCCCCATTCAGAAAAGGAGCAACTAGGTTGTTCCAGCCTAGAGACTGGCCGGCCACAGGAGTGAAGTATGCTGCTATGGCCGCCACATAGACTTTGAGCATGGAAGGGGTGCCATTCCCCTGGGGACAAAATTCCCCGGGACAGCATGTTTGCCCCTTGGTTCAGTCTGCCTGTCACATGCACTGCTCTCAGCGAGAGTGGGTGGTTTGTGTAGGGCACCACTTCCATGTTGTCCTTACGAACTAAGACGTGGTGCCCTTTCAGGTCTGGTCAGACTTTGAGGGCCAGAAAAACTGCCAGCATTTCCAGAAAGTTGATATGCAGATGCTTTTCCATGCTCGACCAGGAGCCGGAAGTCTGCCTGCCCTCATAGAGAGCTCCCCAAACTGTGTTGGAAGAATCTGTCGAGTTCACATTCCTCCTGAAGACCAATCCCATGTCCACGCCAGTGACTGGACTATGATAGAGCCGTGGTCCACCTTGATGTGGAGACAACCCAAGTGCCAAGTGTGGGCTTGAAATCTGGTGTTTCAGCCAGTACTGCAGGAACACATGTGTAGTGGGCCCAGCGGAATTACTGATAATGTGCAGGCCATA
This sequence comes from Meda fulgida, assembly GCA_030578275.1. Taxonomy (NCBI): domain Eukaryota; kingdom Metazoa; phylum Chordata; class Actinopteri; order Cypriniformes; family Leuciscidae; genus Meda; species Meda fulgida. The sequence continues at coordinate 29,338,481 of CM060635.1, read as the reverse complement.
AGGCCCAGTATCCTCTGGAAAAGTTATGAGAGGGGGGGAAGCCCCTACTCTGAACAAATCGTCAGAGGACTCTCTGGCATGAGCTTGGCCCGCTTCTGGGCTGAATCGAGAACTGCTCCCAGGAAGGCGATTCGCTGGCTGGAAGACAGTGAGCTCTTGACTAACTTGATCCTGACTCCCAGACATTACAAATGGCTGAGGAGCAGGGATCTGTGAGTATAACTCGGCCTCCGACTGGGGTAAAACGAGCCAATCGGCGAGGTAGATCAGGATGCACACTCCTTCTGTCTCAGAGGGGAGAGGGTTGCATCCATGCACTTTTTGAAAGTGCTCGGTGCCAGAGACAGTCCAAAAGGAAGGACAGTATACAGTGCTTGCAATGAACACTTTGTCTCCAACACCTGGAACTGAACCGGGTGTTAGGAGGCCAAATCAAGAATTTTTGGAGGGTGGTCTGGCCGCAGCGAGACTTAGCCCTCTCCCCTTCCTTCCTGGAGGATCAGAACGGCTTCGGAGGCTCAGGATCCAGTGTTATCTTAGGATAGGGATCCTGGCGCTTTGGAGGGGCGCTTTGGAAGCTTTGGCGCTTTGGAAGTGCTTGGTGGAGAAGGAGAGCTGTCAAGGCTAAGGCGCTGCTGAGTCGGGACGCTTTTCTGCTGACTTGAAGCATCTGCAAAGCTGGAGTGCTTTGGCAGGATATGGCACATTGCTTGTGAAGACTTCTGTGCTTCTGTGCCAAAGACACCAGTGGTGGAAACTGGGGGGTCGAGGAAGGCAGATTTGTCTGCGTCCTTGATCTCCATCAAGTTGAGCCGTAAGAGATGATTTATCCTCTACTTCTTCAATTAACTGTGGTGTTCCTCAGGGCTCCCTGTTAAGGCAAATTTTGTTTTCAATTTAAATGTTACCTCTTGGATATGTAATTCGGAAACATCATATAAATTTTCACTGCTATGCAGATGATTTGCAGTTTTATTTATTACTACGATCTAATGATCTGTCAAGCTTAGATGTCCTAAAGGCATACTTAGGAGGGCTTGTAATTTTTTTGCAGTTAAATACTAAGTAGTGATATTCGGTCAGGGCTTTAATACAATTAAGATCATCTCTCATAGAGAATCAGAATCAGCTCTTAATTGATTACATCTTTCCCTAATATTCAAAAGGTAGAAAAAAAAACTGTGTTTACTTTGACTCCAATTTGAATTTTGAATATCATATTAGGAAGACTGTTCAATCTTGTTTTTTATCAGTTAAGAAATCCTCTGCCAAAAATTTAAGTCCCGTAAAAGCTAAAATGCTAAAACTTGCTCTATCTGTGATTTGTGTGAGTATTTTTTAATCTCTATGTTGGCAGTTTGAATTTGTTGCCCATCATGTTTCTTGGGAAAACAAGATAAGCCTTATTAAGTATATGTCCATCTGCAGATCCCCATACGTCACAGCAGTTTCAGGTCAGCAGTGTTTGCTCAGCACAAAAAAATGCTTTGTTTTTTACCTTCTAATTGGTGTTTTTTGATCTTATCTCTTCCTGCACTTAATTTGCCTAATATGCTATGTATTTTAAAGGGACATTGTGGAGGAATTTCTCCCATCTAGCTTTGAAATTGTATTTTGCATTCAAACGAACTGTTCTCTCCAGCGCCTCGCTTTTTCAAATGTGTGTTGCATCTACAGTAGCCGTTATGTGCCAAAAAGCTATGACAGGATGTCTCCTAATAGCACTTAGTCGAGTTTTCCTTCTGTCTATATAACAAAGTACACAACCAAGCAATGAAACAAAGCATGTAATTAAGACTGTGACATTGACTTACCTGTAGAGGAGAAAGCAGGCAACTTCAGCGTCTCTTCTGAAAGCTTTCTCCTGCATTAGCTCTATCCACCTGGAAAACGCTATCCTGACAATGACTCTTGTTTTTTGTAATCTCCGGTCACGTTTCCTTTTACGTTCAATTGTGAACTTTTTGGCGACGAGGATTTCTTCTCCTGTGGCTCGGCATATGTATGGTCTGCCATTAAAAATAACAGTGTAATGCCTCCGTTTCTGCTGCTTTCAGTTACGTGACGCTGGCTCTGAACTGAAACGCGTTGTGGAAACGCGTTGGCCTAGTACTTTTTGTCCCTCTCTGCTATTATAGTTGTTCAAGATGGCGGACCTACATGGAAGCCTCCGTGGACCTACCCGTCCCATGTATATAAAGATAATAAATTCTTTGTTTAAGAGGATACGTCAGATAATTGGCAGAGGTATTTGTACACCATTGAGGATATATTTATGAATAAAAATATTGATTTTAGATAATAAATACCTAAAAAATAGTTTTATTCATAAAAATATTTATTTCTTAAATAAAATATAAATAAATGTACGTTCTGCAAAAGTGTTGCCATTATCTAACTGTTTTATAACTTACAGTTTATTACTGTTAAAATACATTCAGTGGGTGTGTCTTTTTATCTTACACTGTTAACCCTTTCAACCCCACAGGAAAATCCACACTACAAAGAGTAAAAAGTAACATTGACACAGTGTTGGAGTGAAATAATTCAGTGAATATGTAAGTGATTGTTGAGCATTAGTGATGAACACCTGCTGTTAACAAGCAGAATCGCGGAAGGAAAGAGGAACACACGAACAGAAAATAGAGAAACGAGAACTACAACTTACTTCCAGTCATCACACATTTTTACACTTATTATTAACCAGTATGACTTTATTTCTATCATACATCTACAGAAATTGTTATTGAGATGTTAAATTGAAAATGATTGGTTTGAAGTTACCATTATGGAGATCGGTGTTTGCTTTAGTTGGGATGCTGACCCTTGACTTTTTTAACAATACATTTTTCTCTTACTTCTTGAACTGTATATTTGCAAGTGCACATACACACATGGTTTATGAATAATTGCGGTTATATTGACTATAATGACAAAATCATCATATAGCCTGTTCATTCACTAAATCTCATTCAAAGTTTAACCCTGTATCAAAAGTGTGACATTACCATCACTGTGAAACTACAGCAATCAGTTACAATGACATTTTTTTTAACACATCATGCACAACCAACGAAACAGAGCTACACTGTCTTGCAGAAACACAGAGATATAAAAAAAAGCACATGAATCTCAACAATGGTGGCAATAATTTTCAAATTATTATTCATGCGGCAGTGCATGCTGGGAGTTGTATACTTTCCTGGAACCCAGCATGCATTGCGACATGAAACTTTTGATTGTCACCGTTGCTGAGATTCATATACTGATTGTTTATTTATGTGTGTGTCTGAGTCAAGCAGGAGAACAAAATGTTTTAATGCACTGTATGATTTCAATATCCTTCAGAATAACTAGTTACATAAATAACACTGGATTTCATGTTGTAGATTTATAACACTTACATCAAGGGTCACATAAATTAATGAGGAGAGATCAATCACATTTACCAACAGTTATATTTCCCTTAAGTAAAGTATACCTTTTTTTATCATACAAAATGTCTTGACACAATTACATGAGGCAGAGCATTTGGAAGCAAAACCTTATAAATGTGCACCCAATATCAAAGTCCAGAGTTACCACAATTGTCCTTGGTCCATCACACCATTGTAGATGTTTAAGATGTTAGAAGAACATCATCCACGTTTGTTCAACAAGGGTTAATCCAAGGAAACAGTGTCTTTTCGTTCAGGAGTTCGGATACTTCCACGTTGATAGCACAAAGAACTTAAAGCAGTTGAGAAGCCCTCAAAATCAAGCAGATATACCAAAACCCTCTGGTCAAAATAAAACAAATACAACATGAGGTTCAGCAAGCAAAATACTTTCGCACTATAAACCGATGTTGAACACAAATATTCCTCAAGAGGGTTTTCCAAGTGAAAGCATGGAAAGAGCATGTGCTCTCAGCTAACAGGTATTCCTAACTCACTTCTTCTTCATGTTTAATGGCGTTTAACTCCTAAGGAGGTTTATCGCCACCTACTGTGCTGGATGGTATATTAACCTTGGGTGATAAGTCTGAAGTTTAAAACTGTTTCCTCTTCCTTCTCACAAATGGACTCTTAACTATCTATATTTCTTTGTTGAACCTTACTCTATCATCCCAGATACATCATCATTATTTATTATACCTGCAATAGAGGTTTCATTGAGCTTCATCCGGCGCTGCGTGTTCAGCTCCTCCGTCCACACTCTGCCCCCATGACGGGTTCAACATTACAAACATATTATATTCTAAATCCCAAACCTGAATCATATATATATATATTCCTAACTCACACTTCCCTCTTCCTTTTACTCTCTGGCCTGGACAGATCTCCCGGATAATGGCTCCCTGGGGCCCTCTAATGGCCAGGAGGGAAATTGCAACTTGCATTTAACATATTCACAGATATATGATAAATATAAATACCCATAAATTCAAAGCTTACACACAGAATGAGATCAGAGAATCAGACATGTCCAGAATGATTATGGTATCATCACAACAGCCAACACCACTTGACAAACTTCCTCTTGACTTTATCGTGTCATAGCAAATGTGTTTTATAAACTCACAGTTACAGCAGCCAGAGAGAAACTAATGTTATAAAACAAGGGACAAGACACCAACTAAAGCAAATACTGATCTCCATCATGATGACAACAAACTTTATTAATACTAACTATTAATTTATAACTTTATATTAATGTATAACTATTATTAATATAACTGTTAATTCTCAAGAAGAACTGTCGTACATGTATGAAAGAAATAATGGTAAACTGGTTTGTAAACTGTTTTCACACTCAGTGTGGCTGGAAGTCAGTTGTAGTTCTTGTGTTTCTCTTTTCTCAGTTCTTGTTTCTCTGTCCTTCAGTGATTCTGCTTATCAGGTGTTCATCAGAGTCTCAATTCACTCACTTCTTTTCATTCAAGTGGACTATATTAGTGCACTAATGTAGGGAATAGTGATTGAGGGTATATGGTGTAATTTGGAACACAGCCTCTGAGTGTCGATTTTGAGAGCTGTTAATTCACAGTATATTCCTGTAGGCTATTTTCTTAAAAAATGACAAATATAACCCAGAATGCATTGTTTTCTACAGTATATTCCTGTAGGCTATTTTCTCGAAAATGACAAATATAACCCAGAATGCATTGTTTTCGATGGTATTTTACTGTTTTAATGGAAAATGGTATGATACTGTCAGAATTTCAAATAGGGCTCGCTGCATCCTGCGGTGGATATCCAACCCCGCCCACATCCAAGTGTGATGTCAGAAGCCACTCCCATGTCCAATAAGTAGGTTAGGTTTTAAGTGGGTTTAGATTAAAAGGGTTTTTTTAGGCGTTAGGTTACAGTGATGGCCCATCACTGATGGGTGGGTTTAGGGATCAGTGTTTGGTGTAGGCAATCCATGGATATGAGTGTGGCTTCTGACATCACAATTGGATGTGGACCGGGTTGGATGTCCACCGCAGGCTGCAGCGAGAGGCTTCTCCAGAATTTGGCCTTTTTTACAGCAAGGGTTAACAGACATGCTTTTTGCTACTATTCTATTCCATTCTTTTCTGTACATTTAACAGTAGTTTACTGTAAAAGTACATAAAATTAAATCTATTACAGTTTTACACACTGTATATAGTACTGGAACATGCTGTTTTTTTTTCTTCCCATGGCATTTATACAGCCTTTTACAATTAAAATGACAAAAAAAAAATTGCTGTCAATTTAAATAAAAGCTAAAATGTCTGGACTGCTTTTTTTACGTTAAAGTTCTGGAAACCATAGTTGCCTCTTTTCTTTTTACCATACATTTCACAATTTATTTTTCTTTTGTTTTGCAGTGCAGTTTACAGAAAGTGAATCAAACCACACTATTGCAAAGAAATGGCATGATTCCTTCTGTTCATATGGTGTATATGACATTCTTCCCTTGAAAGGGAATTATCCCTTTAACTCCATTTATCATGGCATTCCTGCAAAAAACTGTATGTAATCCCTGAAAAGTAAATTATTATTAATAATATTAATATTATAATTAATTATTAATATTGATTATTATAATTAATATTATGTAGTACGTAATGTGACTGCACATGCACCACACACATTTCACAACTTTGACCATAGCAAAAAACAAAAACAATAAAAGCAAAGGTGTGTAGAAACTCCACAAACTCTCAAACCATAAATACAACAGGAGGCAGTGGAACAAACAATTTATATTTACAAATACATTCAAAACCAAAGTATTCATATTGTCCACAGAAAAAAAATTCTATACATTAAAGCATGACAACAAATAAAAGCTCCAATAACAAAATAAGATGTGCACAGATTCAGTATTTTTAACAGTAATATTGTAATTACAATATAATTACTATATACTATACTATATATAATATTGTATATAAATCAGTTCACCACATAATGACAGAAATATTACAGAACTCTGCTGCTGGCGCGGATGCTGTCCTGAAACTGCATACATAAAAGTGATTCAGTGACACTCAGAGGTGTTTTCAGACAAGCTCAGTGCTATACAAACCTCAGGTATTCTTCATTCTTCTATCTGCTGGTGTAACTCTTCCACTGCTGTTCCAGTAGAAGTGCTGGAAGGAATTAACAATGAAGCTTTTCTCACTAGCCTCCATTTTTTACTGTCCTTTGTGTTTATTATTTCTCCTATATAGAATGTTATGAAACACACCTGAAGTTAATAAATAAACCATAACTGAGACATTTAATAAATCTGCTGAGCTTTGTAAGAGGAATGTCTGAGCACGAACATTTTCTAGGTCTGTTAATCCCATATTCCTTTTTACCTGTGGCGAAGGGTGGAGCGTCAGGTTAATGATTTATGCCTATAAAGCTGATCTTTCTGTCAGAACACACTGATCTGAGGGAGTGAGAGCTTGGGTTTCAGGTAGGCTTCATTAACAAACAAAACAATGATTTGATTATGGTCCGTAGAGATGACAAACAGGTGTTTTTTCATGGATTAACAACATTGGTGTGCTTTGTGGGATACCTGACAAGGGCTTTCCCTTTATCTACTAAACCTTGCAGTTGGCAATATTTTAGACAGGTGACGGGACAGAGCGCTTTAATCTAAAGAGCTTTTAATATCTCTGCTCAAGTATAAAAGATTCTGTTATCCATCATGTTGTCCACCAATCCCGTCCAAACCCTCACATTTCCTTTAGCAAGCAATGATGGCTGGGCACTAGCAGGATTTCAGTAGACCCTGAACACCTCTTCAGTCATAAAGCGTACAGCATAGAGGGCAATGAGGCTAGCTAATCATTTCCTTAAAGGTTAACATTGGCTTTAAAATGCTGTATCATAAAATGGATTCCATTTGAATGGAAATCATTTCTACTGAGCCTGACTTTTGACTAACAGAATAAAGTCTGGCCCGGCTTATATAGAACAGTCAGGGTCATACAGCTGGGACAAGCGTTATATTGAACAGTAAGAGACTGTCCAAAAGTATCCATTTACATTTTTTTTGTTTCTACATGGCATTTAAAAACAATTGTATTTAATTAAATAGATGATACAATAATAGACAGAAATACTGAAATTATTTTATAACGGTGTCTGTTTGTGATTGGCTGTATACAAATCCCATTGTGTTATGAGGTAAATGAAAGGTATATTCATTATTTGACTTAGAACAAGCATTATTTGAAAAATTAAATGTATAATTAAGATAAAAAAAGCTTAATACACCTATGAAGTAAGCAGAAGGCATGCGCACATTGGGTATTGTATACACCATATACACTTTTCAATATAAATAAAAAGATCTATTTACATGGTAATTATTGTATTGCCCAATGCTTGGTGGCATAAATACTATAAGAATACTGATCTATAAAAAAGGTAGATAGTAGTGGGTGTGTTAGCTGTTTAAGGTGGAGATAGCCTGTGGGAAAAACCTGTTCTTGTGCCTGAATGTTCTAGTGCACATGATCTGTAGCGTCTGAAGTGCACACAGTCTATTATGTTACCTGCCCATTTCTTCACTCTGGAGATGTACAAGTGTTGGAGGTTGACACTCGGTGAAAAAAGGACAAATACACTAATTACAATCATAGATACATACAATATAACAAAGTTACAAAGTAAGGTTAAACTGTAGTATTCAGCAGAAATGTAATGATTAGACCCAAATAATATACTGTATATATTGCTTCAGTTGTGTGTGGCTGTGCACACAGTTAACAGCGCACAAGTACCGAATTGAGTTCTCGGTCACCCTTTTTTGCACTGGAATGATTTAAAATTGCTTGAATGTGTAAATTGCAAGACACAAAAAAACAAGACCCTTGCAAATGATAAACTTTCAATCTATGATGATTAAACTACAATTAATCTGCCGATCAAATGTGTGCCGAACCGTGGGGCAGGTCAGGGCTTAATTATGTGCAAAATCCGATCTGGCACCTTATTTGGGGGATCCTCCATCTCATACACTACTGAAAGATATATGTTATGACCTGTGTACATATGATCAGGAAAATTAATCCTAAATCAACTTAAGATTTGCTTCTCTAATACGAATTTGTGAAAAATCCTAAATTAAAACCCAACAAGTTTAGCTAACTCATTTCATTTGAGGAAACCGAATACCTCAATTCATTTAAGTTTATAAAAAACAATAGTTATGAGTACTCTGAACTTATTTTATTCGAGTTTACTAAAACAATAATATTTCTTAATACACAATTAAACTTTACACTGCATTTAACACTGTTTGTAGCTGAAACTTCACTTTATTGAGTAAAAACAGTGAAATGACAAACTTTAAATGAACTCTTGAGGACCAAACTCTTAAATGAGCACTTGCAGTTACTGCTAGCTCACAATATCACACACAAAGTCAAATCCAATGAGTTAAGCTAACTCATTACATTTGAGGAAACTTATTACCTCAATTCATTTAAGTTCATAAAAAACAATAGTTATGAGTACTCTGAAATTATTTCAGTTGAGTTCACTAAAAGTAGATATTGCAGTCAAGAAATTAAGTGATTAAGTGATTAATGAAGTGATTGTTGAGCATTAGTGATGAACACCTGCTGTTAACAAGCAGAATCACTGAAGGAAAGAGAAACACAAGAACTACAACTGACTTCCAACCACAACATTAGATGAAATCACTGAAGATAAAATATGTTTAAATCTATGAAGATCTCAGAGGAGGATTGAACAACTCCACAAACAGCATTACCAGCTTCACTTATTACTGACCAGTTTGAGTTATGAGTTATTGAGTTATTTGAGTCATGCGTCTACAGAAGTCGTTATTATGAATGAACAGGTTTAGATGAAGATGATTTATTGGGTTTCATTTAAAAACACCATGATAGTGGTCAGTGTGTGCTTTAGTTGGGCTCTGGACCCTTGACTTTATAATACCAGTTTTTCCTCTGGCTGCTGTAACTGAGTGTTTATTAAACACATTTGTTATGGCACAAAAGCCAAAAAAAAAATATGAGCATGTGGTTGTGTTTTGATGATGATTTATGGAAAGATGAATTATCATTTGGTGTCTTGATTCTCCGATCTTTTTTAGAAAACAATCTCTGATCTTTTTTAGAGAACAATCTCTTATTTAACACGTGATATATAACTAGTATTATTCATTATAAAAGATCTGTGATTTTGCTGCAAGGCCCAGTGTTGTTACAATCAGATTTTAAAAACCTCTATAGTATTAAGCTGACTTACACAGACATCAAGAATCAGCATATGAATCTCAACAATGGTGACCATTAAAAAATTATTCATGCTGCAATGCATGCTGGGAGCCATGGATAAGGTTTGTATTATGGTTGTATCCAGCATGCTTTGCAGTATGAATAGTTTTTTAATGGTCACCATTGTTGAGATTCATATGCTGATTCATATCTGTGTTAATTTTTGTAATGAATTACATTTTGTGTAAAATCCTTCATATTACCTGATAGTGACAATATTGCTAGTTCTTATGCTGTAGAAACTCAGTTTCAAATAAAACTAATATGTTACCCTTTTAATCAGAGACTAGACTCTGAATTGAATCAAGTCATTAAATGATGATTGTCATCGAATCTTGACCACCATTCCCAATCATACTTTTCCTTGACTTGTGCCATAACTATTGTTCAATAAACACTCATTTACAGCAGCTAAAGAAAAACTTGTAATCTAAAGTCAAGGGTCAAGAGGCCAAATAAAGCAAGCGCTGATCTCCATCATGGTGACCTTAAACCTTGTAGTTCTTGTGTTTCTCTTTCCTTCAGTGATTCTGCTTGTTAACAGCAGGTGTTCATCACTAATGACCAATCATCACTTAATTGATCACTTAACTATACAATTATTATTAAATTATCATTCTGGGGTCTAGAAATGTTCTATAACTCATTCAGTTTGAGTTCAGTTTCAGTCATTCAAGCCACTTCAAGTTTTTCAGTATTATTTGAGTGCAATGAACTCAATTTTATTGAGTAAATACACTGTTAGGTTTTACAGTGCTAGTTTGTTGTGCTATTAAGCACAAAAGGTAATTTGTGGATTCTATCATGTAAAGATACGGTGTCAGATCCATATCTGAACGGCTCAAACAACTGTGTGAGACAGATAGAAATTTCAGATGGAAATATGTTTGAATCACTAATAAAGTGCATCTGTAAAATTCACCATATGTCAGCGCAATAATTCAACAGTATTATTGCTTTTAAACTGTTTTTAAATTGAAATCCTCTGGGAACATTTTTATAAATGCTGTGATGGTTATCATTCATTCATTCATTTTGAAGAAGCTGTGTGACATGTGAGTTTTTACAGCTCTTTGTTAGTGTCATGCTGCTGTAGTAGAGGCGAATCTCATCAGGCCAATGGAAGCACAACTCAAGAAAATCCGACAAATGCTGGAGAAAGAATGCCAGCTCAACCAGGAACTCCAGAACCAGAACCAGGAGCTGAGTAAGACATCATTTTCTGATTTTTGAGTACAAGGAATGAGATGGTGATTTATTTCAATGAGTATTCTTATTACAGAGAGACAGCTTGAACAGAAAGAGGGATTTATACAAGTGCTGCAGGGACGACTGGATGAGCTCGGTAAGACAGAACAGATAACGGATTTACCTGCATCCACTTTCATCTGATTCCTTCAAATTACAATTCATAAAATATTAAGAATTATACAATATTGATCAAAATGATGAAGCATTTTGCTTGAAGCCTGCACAATTCATATATTGATATATATAATGATTTGGACGATTGGGTCACCTATGGGCTAATCCAAAAACATGGAAGAACTAACATTCAAGGCATTTAGCTGAAGTTCATTTTTCACAATATAATAAATGTATAAAACAATTTTTTTTTTTACACTTTAAGATATGTTTATTTGACACCTAATGTTATCTGCCAGATTGCGCCCCTCAACGAAACAGTAATGAAATGCCTGAGGTTCGAGAGAGTCGCGCAGCTGTCATGGCCCCGGAGCGAGTGCCAGAAGTCCTGGAAATCACGGCCAATAGAGTGAAAAAAACTGCCAGGTAACTTTATCAACATTAATCAAGAACTCTGTGAATCTAATTCAACACCAGTCTTAAAATAAATCAAGAAATATGATTAATATCATGCTCTGTTTGTGTGTGTCAGTGAGGCGGCTCAGATCGTGAAGGCCATTGGTAAGAACGACTTCCTCCGTCGTCTGGACGAGGAGCAGATCAGTATGATGGTAGAACTGATGAAGGTTCTGGACTGTGGTCCTGGTGAGGTCATCATCAGAGAAGGCACAGAAGGAGACAGCATGTACATTGTCGCTGGTGTGTATGTGTAAGGAGAGATAACTGAATGCCAAGTTAAGTGTTGCTGAATTCAGAAATGCTCACTAACAGACTGCCCTTTCTATTTCTGCCATATGAAGACATGATACAAATCATCACAGGAATAACTGACATTCTAAAATAGAGTGCGACAGAATTATTCAAGTTTTTAATTGTTTTGCTATATATTGTTTTACTGCATCTTAATTCCACATTTTTGAAGTGTATGGCAGTACAATTCTTGAAACCGACATCTGGTTTGAATACTGTTCGACTGTCGAAATGAATTGATGAGCCTAAATTCCTTTGTTCATTCTAGCGGGGGAGCTGAAGGTCACTCAGGCTGGACGTGATCTGCGGACTTTGAGCTCTGGCGATATGTTTGGGGAACTGGCCATTCTATACAACTGTAAACGCACAGCATCTGTCAAAGGTCAGTTCTCATTCTGGAGTGATGTCTGGACATGAGTGATGTGGGTTACCCCCTGCTGATGTGGTAAATACGTGTTTTATACGCTCTTACCCACAGCCGGCACTGCAGTAAAGTTATGGTGTATAGAGAGACAAACATATCGAAGCATCATGACCAACAAATCCAAGATGAAACGAGAGCAACTCATGGGCTTCTTGAAAACGTAACACATTCTGGCTTGTACTTAGCCTGTATTAGTAAAATATTAGATGCCTTGCACGCTGCACACTTTGAATCTTCACTGTTTGTATATTGTTCATCATGTGTATCAGTCTATTATTGCTGAGTAAATTCTATTGTTTTTAATTGTGTCCACCAGGGCGCGCACTTTGAAGGCCCTGAATGATGTGCAGCTGTCAAAGATCATTGATTCCATGGAGGAAGTCAGTGTGATTTTACTCTCATAAATCGTAAATAGACTCATGATTGTTATAATAAGGAAATATTGTATATTAAGGATGCCTTATATTCTTGGAGAAAATATACCAGACTCTATCAAGATTTGTTTAAAATGGTTTTAGCATTCGTGAAACGTGATTTTGCTAAGCCACTTATGAGATTTAGTGGATGTTTACACAAAAATCCCAAATCTCCTTTACTCTGCCTGTGTACGTATGACATATTGCGTTTTACTGTGCTTAAGATTTATCGCTCGTAATAGGTCCCGACGTGTTTTGCATCTTTCCGAGAGAAATCCTAAAGCACTTGCTGACCAGAGACTTTAAAAAATGATCCCGAGACATCATTAGGATTGACTTAGAGATGGGAAATTCAAAGAATGGTTAATGAGTGTGACACCCTCATTTTATCAGTACTATGAATGTGTATTTTTGTATTTAGTAACAGATGACGTTTGAATTAAAGGTAAAATTGCCTTTTGTTTTGTACATCAGGAATATTTTCTTCTAAGCATGAGATGATGACTCAATGTCTTATCCATGTTTGTTCCCCTGCAAGGTGAAGTTTCAGAACAACGAAGTCATTGTCCGAGAAGGAGCAGAGGGCAATACTTTTTACATCATTCTAAAGGGAGAGGTAAAATAAGCGCTTGAAAACATTGCTTTCTTATCTCAGGATAGTTTTATTCTTGAACATCCTCTGCAACACTGATTACATTATCCGCATGTTTTATTTCTTTATATGAGGGCCTGCATTTAATAAGGCTTTAATCTAAATGTGTGCTTTCCAGCACTTTTACACAGAAATGAAACCTTACACAAAATACATGAATCCTTTGTGTAAGTCTATACATGAAACTTTGCACATATTTCTCAACCATATTATAAAAGATGCTACAGAATGGTCTGTGTTTGTATTAAACATCATTTTAAATGATCTTTGCTTAAAACTAGTCATAACTTTGTTCATTTCACATTAGGTATTAGTGACGAAAAAAGCGAACGGACAGCAGAAAATAATTCGTAAGATGGGTGAGGGGGAGCATTTTGGAGAACTGGCTCTTATACGGTAACCATAGTCACTGCTACTTAGTGACAACATCATTAGCACTGTGTCAGGAATAAATATTTGTTCTGTCTGGTTTAAGTGTAAAAGTCAACCAAATCTTCTATCGTGTATAATCCAGAGAGATCCTTAGGACAGCCACATGTACAGCAGTTGGAGTTGTCACTTGCTTTTCCATTGATAAAGAGTGAGTTTGATGTCAATGATGACAATATTATTTCATTTAATATGTATATAATTCCTTTGATCAAGGATTTGTTTAAAAATGTAGTATTGTCCTTAATTTCTCACAGAATTTTTGAGGAGACCATTCCATTTGAAAGCCTAGAGCTCCACGACGAGTGAGTTTTCCTGCTTTGTGACTTCTATATTTGTAAAGATATTCAGACTAGTCTTCAGCTTAGTCACTTGTAACATGTAGTGCAACATTTTTTCCCCAACTTGTTATCAAGAGGAGAAGCCACCAGAAAGAGTTGAGACTGTGTTCACTTTACTGAAATACAGAAACGCCTTCTGTTCGTATACAGTGCTGGTTTTGTGCGGGTCTAACATAACTGAGAGTACCAAAATAAATGTAATTTGCTAACAGAAAATGAATGAAGTGAGAAAAGGCAGTGCCTCCACATCACTGTGATTGGCTGATTAGTCTGCCATTGAACCAATGCTCATGTTTACAAATCTGTGGAAATGAATGAACTTGTTAACTCAAAATGAACTTGATATGACTCACATCTCTCTGTCTGCAAGCTTCAGGGCACCTGTGGTGTTATTTTTTTGGATAGAGAAATTATTTTGTCCATAAATCAATTTTTGCACAAAATGATTCATAAGCAGAGAGCATTTCTTCGCTAGCTGTCTAACTAAGTGTAACATATTTGACAGGCGGTAGAAACATTTTGTGCTATTCCTGACCTGTTTACAGGTGTCTCATTGTCAACATTTAGTGTGCATTCTGTTGTCCAACCAGCTTCAAGTTTTGAACTGATGAAAATATGATGAGTGGTTTGCATCATTGTTTTTTTTTTTTTTTCATTCTGAAAAATATTTCTTGATCACAATTTTTTTTTAGTGCTGATTCACTGGAGGATGATGAAAAGCCAGAGAAAGTTGGGTAAGATATTTTGATAATATTTCAAATAGGACACAGTCATATATTAAGCTTGTTTCACATACACTACTGTTCAAAAGTGTGGGAAATGCCCTCAGCAAGGCTGCATTACATTTACTTTTACTAATGTCACAAACGATTTCTATTCCAAATAAATGCTGCTCTTCAGATTTTCTCAAAGAAATTTGATAAAAGACACTGCATCGTGGTTTCCAGATGTTCCAGGTTTCCAGACACAGCTGTTTTCAAGTGTGATGATAATAATAAATTTTTCTTGAGCAGCAAAGCAGCATAGTAGAGTGATTTCTGAAGGATCATGTGACACTGAAGACTGGAGTAATAATGCTGAAAACTTTAGCATCACAGGAATAAACTAACCCAAATTCAAACTATTAGGAAAATAATGTTCTATATACAATGCACTGTATTTCTTTACTATTAATATTTAATTGCCATTAATGTATAATATTTAAACATATTAGTTCAATATATAACATCTTTTTAAAGCCTTTTACAGGTCCTTCTCAAAAAATATGCATATTGTGATAAAGTTCATTATTTTCCATAATGTAATGATAAAAATTAAACTTTCATATGTTTTAGATTCATTGCACACCAACTGAAATATTTCAGGTGTTTTATTGTTTTAATACTGATGATTTTGGCATACAGCTCATGAAAACCCAAAATTCCTGTCTTAAAAAATTAGCATATCATGAAAAGGTTCTCTAAACGAGCTATTAACCTAATCATCTGAATCAACTAATTAACTCTAAACACCTGCAAAAGATTCCTGAGGCTTTTAAAAACTCCCAGCCTGTTTCATTACTCAAAACCGCAATCATGGGTAAGACTGCCGACCTGACTGCTGTCCAGAAGGCCATCATTGACACCCTCAAGCAAGAGGGTAAGACACAGAAAGACATTTCTGAACAAATAGGCTGTTCCCAGAGTGCTGTATCAAGGCACCTCAGTGGGAAGTCTGTGGGAAGGAAAAAGTGTGGCAAAAAACGCTGCACAACGAGAAGAGGTGACCGGACCCTAAGGACGATTGTGGAGAAGGACCGATTCCAGACCTTGGGGGACCTGCGGAAGCAGTGGACTGAGTCTGGAGTAGAAACATCCAGAGCCACCGTGCACAGGCGTGTGCAGGAAATGGGCTACAGGTGCCGCATTCCCCAGGTCAAGCCACTTTTGAACCAGAAACAGCGGCAGAAGCGCCTGACCTGGTCTACAGAGAAGCAGCACTGGACTGTTGCTCAGTGGTTGCATGTCATTCGGAAATCAAGGTGTCAGAGTCTGGAGGAAGACTGAGGAGAAGGAAATGCCAAAATGCCTGAAGTCCAGTGTCAAGCACCCACAGTCAGTGATGGTCTGGGGTGCCATGTCAGCTGCTGGTGTTGATCCACTGTGTTTTATCAAGGGCAGGGTCAATGCAGCGAGCTATCAGGAGATTTTGGAGCACTTCATGCTTCCACCTGCTGAAAAGCTTTATGGAGATGACGATTTCATTTTTCAGCACGACCTGGCACCTGCTCACAGTGCCAAAACCACTGGTAAATGGTTTACTGACCATGGTATTACTGTGCTCAATTGGCCTGCCAACTCTCTTGACCTGAACCCCATAGAGAATCTCTGGGATATTGTGAAGAGAAAGTTGAGAGACGCAAGACCCAACACTCTGGATGAGCTTAAGGCCGCTCTCGAAGCATCCTGGGCCTCCATAACACCTCAGCAGTGCCACAGGCTGATTGCCTCCATGCCACGCCCCATTGAAGCAGTCACTTCTGCAAAAGGATTCCCGACCAAGTATTGAGTGAATAACTGAACATAATTATTTGAAGGTTGACTTTTTTTTGTATTAAAAACACTTCTTTTATTGGTCGGATGAAATATGCTAATTTTTTGAGACAGGAATTTTGGGTTTTCATGAGCTGTATGCCAAAATCATCAGTATTAAAACAATAAAAGACCTGAAATATTTCAGTTGGTGTGCAATGAATCTAAAATATATGAAAGTTTAATTTTTATCATTACATTATGGAAAATAATGAACTTTATCACAATATGCTAATTTTTTGAGAAGGACCTGTATTAATCTGTGTTTGTTTGAATAGTTTTTCCTATTCACATACAGCAGGAATTATTGTGGTCTGCCTGTCTACTGCTAAATAAAGCCTTTAAATTAAGTTAGAATATGAATTATACATAATGTAGTCATTTCTGTGGAATATATGTATTATGTGTATTGCTGTCTCCAGGCCAGAAACATCTCTAAAGCTGAAAGAGCTCATCCCTGTACCGTACCAGGAGGGAAGTTATCAAGGAGAGCCTGTCACTCTTGGTGTTGGGGGGTTTGGAAAAGTGGAACTGGTATGAGAGGAGAGTCATTTTAATTGTTATGTCAGTACAAGTTCTGAATTCAAAACACTGTTTAGTCCATCCAGACTATAGTAATGTTGTTCTGATTCGACCTCCTGAAATACTAATATATTTGCTTGTTTACTAGGTAACTACCTTGCAGCACAGAAAGTACTTTGCCATGAAGAAGATCAGTAAACAGCATATTGTTGCAAAGAAGCAGGAAGGACACATTATTTTAGAAAAGAAAATTCTTCAGGCAATCCGATGTGACTTCATTGTCAAGTTGGTGCTGCTACCTACCTAACCTATAATCATATTTTTTTCAAACCATTCGATAATTGTTCACATACAGTTGTATTCGAAATGATTTAACCGCCATTGCAAATCAGGTTTATTGACAAAATGTACAGACTTTCAGCTGTTTACAATGAACAAATCAAACAAAAGTAATTGAAATAGCTCAACACAACAAATGTTTCAAGTCGTTTCCCCTATTTAACTGAAAATGCAACTTTTAATGACTTCAGCAGTCTCAAAATTATTACCCCCTTGAATAGAATCCCCCACAACAGCACAAATCTGCAAAAAGGTGTTGTCTCAAGCACTCTTGATGCAACTAATCAAGGGCTTCATTAGTTGCACCAGGAGTGCTTGAGCTAGAACACATGAAACATCTGAACTGGCTAGTTTTACTGAGTGTCACGTTTGACTGCATGTTAGAAATATGGCAAATAAGTCAAAAGAATGGTCCACAAAGTAAAGAGAAGATATCATTGCCCTTCACAAACAAGGAACAGGATATAAAAAGACAGAGAAGGCACTAAATGTTCCTAGAGACACTGTTGGAAGCATAGTTTGCAAGTTCAAAGTTAAAGGAACAGTGGTTACACTACCTGGACAAGGCAGAAAAAGGCAGCTATCAATGGCTGAAAAAAAAGCCTCTCAGATTTCTGAGGCCATTGCTCATGAGGAATGGCCTAAGATTCCTCAGAAACGCTGCCAGAAGCTGGTGTCTGGTTCTACATCTCGTCTGCAGTAGATCATAACAGCAAAAGGATGTTCTACTGATGCTTGCCATGAAGGGGTTGAATAATTTTGAGACTGCAGAAGTCACTAAAAGTTGCATTTTAAGTTACATTTGGGAAAACCACTTGAAACATTAGCTGTGTTGAGCTATTTCAATTACTTTTGTTTGATTTGTTCATTGCAAACAGCTGAACGTTTGTACATTTTGCCAATTAACCTGATTTGCAGTGTGGGTTGAATCATTTCTGTTTAACTGTATAATCTTCTGTCTGACTTTTCTCCTCTTGTTCAGGCTGCATGCTGCCTTCAAAGATTCTCGCTACGTCTATATGATAATGGAGTTTTGCCCTGGTGGGGAAATCTGGACCAAGCTAAAAGAAGTGTAAGATATTCATGAGTTTGTGATGTTTGATAAGGAAAGCATGCCTATTAAGCCTACTTTTGTTCTATTTCTGTATTGCATATAAACTAGCAGGAACACCGTAGCAACAGCACAATGCATTAACAACACTCACAACATCTTAGATAACGCATAGCACCACCCTGGGTGAATAACCACAACACCTCAGAATCATCTTTCTTGCTCATTTTGCTTGAATAATATTGTACACTTCAGAATCCGTTTCCAGTCTCTCTCTAATGTTTGACTGCGCTTATTTAAAGCTAATATCGCATTTCCTAATTAGTGCTGTTTGAATGTGTGAATGTGGGCGTATGTGTTGTCATGTTGCAGAGGACGCTTTCAGGAAAATATAGCTGTGTTTATAACAGCCTGTGTGGTTGAAGCCCTTGCATACCTCCATAACAAAGGCATCCTGTATCGAGACCTGAAGCCAGAAAACCTCATGCTGGACTCCAAAGGATATGTGAAATTGGTAAAATAAATGATCTGTTTTTCTACTTTCCACAAATAGATCAATCACAGGCATTTACATTTATAAGCTGCAAATAAAATTGTGATAAATTTGCCACTGTGACAATTCAAACCATTTCTCATGCTGCAAGGCTGTTATCGATCCTCATTACCTTAACAAAAAAGATAAACAATTATTTGAGATAGATTAAGGATTAACCATCTAGGATGGATGTCCACACATTACACAGGGCATCTGAATTCATTGAGAATTCATTGAATTCACATTCATATGGTGATACACGTTTTTTCTTGCTTCCTTCTTTACATGCCAAATTTGTGGAATGTAAATTTTAGTGCAAATTATCTCTTTGAATTCCTCCAATCTCTGTCATAGAGAATTGTAACTCCTTTTTAGAGTTGCTATACATGACAAATTTGAAACTGTCTTTAAAAAATAACATGTATCTAAGATAAACTCCAAGGCAATACCTAAAAGCATTTGGTCCCCTATTAGTCCATTAAAAGCTGGAATACCCTACATTACTTTTAAAATCCGAGCAGATTGTATATACATCATACACCTGCAGACTTTGTAGTTACAGAGTAAAACTGGGCATCATACACTAAACGATGTTCTTAAGAATGTTCTTAGAAGACGCATTTAAACAATATGTCTTCTAAAATTTGGTATCTTCTTGATGGAGTCATGGTCTGAAGCTAAAGAAAATCTGAGCCTGTGCCCATTAAATACAACGTGATTTTCTGTGAAATTTGTCAACACTATCTGCCCAAAATCTGCAGATTGGCTCTGACTTTCAGCAACTATAGTCGACTCTTCCAGACGTAAATCGTGGAAAAAATCTGGGCAAAAGTTTTGTAGTGTATTCCAGCCTTAAACGAGAACTATGCAGGATTTTCAGTTACTGTTCGTAAACACAACGTTCAAATTTGGCCCCTCCTCGCAGGCGGAACACCGCCAGAAGAACAAGCCCTCTCCCCTGACATGAGATCAGCAGCAATACACTCTATTTTGCAAATATTGTGTTTATCATGCATAAATAGCATTTTATGTGTAGCCTACATGAAAGAACAGCAGAGCTAACAGATCTATTAGAACGAATCTGGATTAGATACGTGAGTTTTAGCCATCTTCTGTCAAGCTTGCTAATAATTACAGTACGTGTCATCATAAAAACGTAATTATAAGGCCTAATAAGCTAACTCGAGTTAAAGATATCAGTCAGTAAGGCAATAGCAACATAAGTGAATTGTTTTTGTGTCGAAACATGACTCAGCTGAGCTTCCTGAGCTTCAGACACAGGCGATAAAGGCCCGCTCTCACCTGCACTGCGTGTCCTGATTGGCTGGGGCTACACACCTGCTGGATAAAGGTTGCAGCCCGGAACCATCCCAGGCACAGGACAATGTCTGCAGACACAAGTAATAAGTAATAAGCAGACATAAGTAATGATTGAGATGCATTATTTATGTATGGGTCACGTAGTCAGTTTGTTTTGATTTCTGTTCTTGTCTGTGTTTGGTTAATCTGTTAATTAGTTCAGTTCTGTCTTTCTCCACACCCTGCCTGTTTGTTTCCACGGTTACTGTGTTTGTGTTTGTGTTCCCGAGATTAGTGATTGGAAACCGAGGCTTTCTGAAGCATTTGAGGCTTTCATCAAATTGTGCCAATAAAAGGTTCATTACTCGAGGCTTTTAACACAATGCGCATTGGCAACATCTGGTGGTCAGACTTGTTTTCTACACCATATCTAACAAATTACCGCGGAGCAGAAAAAGCATGTGACCAAACAAAGCTTCGGAAGTCCGTGGCATAAAAGTGTGGGATCAATACAGTTCTATCTAATCTCATCTAAATTAATTTGTGCTAATGAGACCACAACTCCTGTCATGTGTAGCCTGGTCAACGGATTCACACATTAATCAATAATATAAAATATACAAGTATGTGATCATGATTATAGTAATTGTAATTATAAAAAATTTGGGGTGTTAGGTTTTAAAAAATATAAAAATTATGTTATAGGGAAGTGTAGTGTTAAATCATTTAAACAATGCCTCCCCCATAATCATTTCCCTTTTTATGCGTTCGAAGCTTCAAACGGCATCAATCACGTGGTTTTGTCATTTCGATACAAGCATCGGTACAGTGTGTATGATACAACAGTGCTTTGAAAACTGCGTCGGAGCATCGGAGCCCCATCAACCGTCAACCGTCCCATCACTACCCGAGATTCTGTTTTATGAAGTTTTGAGTTTGTTTCAGAATAAAGCTGCTGCTCTTAGATCCTGCCCCCCCCCCCCCCCCCGAAAATCCTGCATAGTGTACTTTAAGGTGATGAAAGTGGAAAGTGAAAAAATACTGTATCAATATGTCAATAACTGTCTATCCACCAAAACTGAGTGTCAAGACAAGAGTGCCAATAAGAAACTTGTACAAGCAGCACTTTTCATACAATTGTTTTATTTTTACTTGTTACAAATCAAACACAGTTCTGTTAATAGGTGACAAACACTGTCAGAAGAAATACATCCAATGTTGTAACAGTCAAGTGCAGTGAAGTTTATTTTTACTTCTTTTCTTGTATTCTTTTGATTTCAGGTTGATTTTGGTTTTGCAAAAGAACTTTCCCGGGGTGAAAAGACGTACTCGTTTTGCGGTACTCCTGAGTATATGTCTCCAGAGATCATTCAGAACCAAGGCCATGACTTTGCTGCTGACTTCTGGTCACTTGGTGTTCTAATCTATGAGCTACTTGTGGGCAGGTAAAAGGTTTTCTCATATGTTGTTTTCTGCAACAGTAAAGCCGGGCGAACACGGTATGTTTTTTTCCTGTCTCACGGGCATGCAGGCTGTTTTTTTCTCTCAGGAGAAATCCTAAGGAAATAACTGATGCTCGTATGGCCGTGGCTTGAGGAGGTACGAGCCGAGCAGAGTATGTTATGAGCACCTCCCGACCTACCAACAATTTTTAAAAATTTTGCCCCAATTTTGACCAGTGAATAGGTTTTGTGTTTAATCTGAAGCTCCAGTGAAACTCTTCACTGTCATTTAAATGGTTCTAATGTTCCTACAGTATGACATCCAACAATGTTAAAATAAGAAAAGCTGTATAATAACAATATAAATAACCTAAACATTTTGAACTACTGTTTCATTCAGAAGCACTCAAACCTCAAGAATCACAGCGTGAATCTCAATAACGGTGGCATGCTTCATGCCGCAATGCATGATGTCTTGAGGTTTGTGTTTGTCTCAATGAAGGGGTTTAAAACTTATTGTACACATATTTTGTTTTTTATACTAAATAATCCAGATTTTCTGATTAAAATGCTGCAGGATCTCATGCTTTAGAAATCCTGGATTGTTATGATCATGTAAAATTGGTACCAGAGACCAGTCCCTGGATAATATCTTCATTATCAATAAGTATCAACATACTTGATCACATTTTATCTTGCTATAACAAACACTCACATCAGTCAGAGAAAAACTAAAATCCACCAGTCAAGGCCAAAGAGCCCAACTAAAGAGAACACTGACCTCCACAATGGTGACCAAACTATTACTTTCAAACAAACTTCTTTCAAGAGGTTCAGTCCTGTGTCTGCTGGGAAACTTTATAAGAATGTTAGAGGATACTGTTCTATCAATGTTATCACTAAACATGTTTAGAATGTTTTTAAAGACTGTTATCCTACCTATTAGGAGAACATTCTGGTAACAAAATTAAAATTAGCTACAGAAAACATGACAAGAACAGAACATAATGCTCTCAAACCAATCATAGAAGAATAACATTTCTAGCTGGGATGAGCTCATATTGTGGCCATAATATGAGCACACAGTGAGTGTGTGAGGTTACACTTTTAGCTCACTGTGACCTCACATTGCTGACGTTGTGACCATATGATGAGATCACTGTGAGATCAAGTGTTGACTGGGTCAGGGGTCATGGGTCATACATCTGGTGTAATGCGGCGCCAGGCGTAACGCAAGTGTTTTTTGCTTCAGCCTGATGCAGTTTTCATTTTCACGTCCTGCACCACATTGTTTAAATAGCAAATGCATTTGCGCCCATCTGTGAGCCCATGTGCTTTTAGACCATGCGCTAGGTGACCATTTTTCCCGTTAAACTAGCAAAAGTGGATTTAGACGGCCCTATTTTCACACCCTAAGTGTGCTTGCACCGTGCGCTTTAGACCATACGCTTAGATTGTTAAAATAGGGCCCTTAGACTTAGTAAATCAATGTGGACACAGTAGACAAGGTGGAGCTAGGATTGGCTGGATATCACATTGCAGATATTATATCACTTGTGTGAATTTCTCGCGTCACCTCGTCGGCGTTGTGTAGTTTGCACACCACAGCAATTCAGTTAGTCTTACAGTCCTGTACTGTGAGCTTGCCCTAATTTGATCAGCTCATACAGAATTTAGAAATGTGTCTTATCAAGTTTGCACTTTTTTTAATTAACTTGTAATAATACAGTTTTATTTGTCCTAAAGCCCACCCTTCTCCAGCTCAGAACCTCAGAAGATCTATGCCAAGATCTTGGATGGTGTGCTTCATTTCCCTTCATATATGGGGGAAGGTGCCAAATCTCTCATCACTAAACTGTGCAGGTCATTACACAAACTATTACAATAGCCCTGCTTGTTTTTACATGTAGTGAATTTATTTGGCACAGTTTGTGATTTGTTTTCTATCTGAGTAGTTATAATGTCCTTTATCTATTTTATTTGAACGTCACCATTTTTTATCAGTTTTTTAAGGTATTTACATTGCTAATTTTCAGTTTATGTGTTATTTAAATGTCTTTCAGGCCACGTCCTGGACAGCGTTTGGGCAATACGAAAAATGGAATCAAAGACGTCAGAAATCACAGGTAACCTTTATGAAGGTGTATTGTGCTTAGTTGAGATTCATAGTTTCAATAAATCTAAATTGTAAGTATGGAATATGAAAATATTTGTGTGTATTGAGTTTGATGTGCTAGGCTTTTGTGTAGCATTTGTGCTGTTTCTATTGTTATTATCGACAATTTTTCCCTCAATTATCTCTCAGGTGGTTTAACAGCATTAACTGGCATAAATTAAGAATGGGACAACTGGAAGCACCAACTGTACGACTCATAAGAAAGGTCACATTTTTACTTTAATCACATTCTTTTTTTTCATAATCTTTAGCAAGAATGTTTCTCTTAAGTACAAAGTTCAAAATATATTTTCAATTATCAGTGAAGGCCAACGGGCAAATTTGAAAATCAGGTTTCAGACGCTTTTTAGGATGAAACTCAGATCCATCTACAACATAAGCTTCAAAGTAACAAAGTCTGTTGACTGATTGTGTCTCTGTGGGTTTTTGGTTGTCAGGGTCCCTGCTATATAAACTTTGACCGCTTCCCCTATGATAAGATTCAAGCAGAGGAGGAGTTTTCAGACTGGGATTGTGATTTCTGAACATCAGCCAAGTCTTGAGGTCTCTGACTGCGCTCTCAAATACAGTAAAACATCCATAAGATATCTCAAGTTATATTCTCTAAAGTATACTCAAGGTTTAATATTTTTATCAGCATATGTTAAAGGAAGATTAGAACAGTAATTATATGACTCTTGCCATACAGTATGGTTGAACTTTAGAGTCTGTAAAAATGTAAATTATTTCCACTACAGAAAATTCTGGATCAATTTTGAGCCAGCAGATTTCCATATCTCCTTCACATACTTCAAATCTTCATTTTTAAACTATTTTGAACATAGTAGTTTTATTCTGAAATTATTTCAGATATCGTGATGATTGGAAGATCAGCAATTTATTAGGGTCTAGATTCTTCACACTAGAAAATGAACATTTTAAAAGAACATTTATCTTCTTATGTTTCAATTTAATGCGAGAAACTACAGACAAATCCAAATGGAAGGTACAAATCTGGACTTCAGAGATCGTATTTGTTCCCTTTCAATAACTGTACCTTTAAAAAAAGACATGCACATGTAAGACCATTATGCCATTCTTGACTTATTGGTTGGTTAATAAATAACAATGTGAATGTAGAATCAAATACAAGTTACTTTATTTTTAATGTACTTAGATGTGTATATATATTAATGTGACTTGGATGTTAAGAATTTTTATTTTACATTTTTTTGCAACCTGATAAATATTTTTTAATTCAATTGACTGCGATTGTGGTTTTGTGCTATTATTGTTAAGGTATTATAATAAAGAATTATAGTGATAATGGAAATAGTAATTGAAAGACTGCAAAATACCTTCTCAAAAGCATTTCTGCTGCAGTTATGGAACAAATAAACTTTTTTTCTGTGCTGATGCCTCTAAGGAATAATGTTGAATATCTGCAAGATTCCAAATCAAGTCAAATTTATTTGTATAATGCTTTTCCCAATACACGTTGTTTCAAGGCAGCTTAACAGAAAGTTGTATTGTATGCCTAAAATGGCCAGAAGCTTATGTTTATGAGTGATCTGTCTCCTCTTCCTGATTTGCGTCATTTATGACAGCTGTCAATCATCTCAAGTGGTTCAGGGAGCAACGTGACCATTATCCTGCCTCTTCTGGATGATGCAGTCCTGCATGACTTCCTCATTATGACATCCGTGATAACAAAGCTAAAGTAACATCTCTTCACCTGAAACGAGTATATGTGATTTGTGTGGGATTTTCGTGCGATTGGGGTATTTTCATATGAATATATAATGTTTACAGTATGCATGCTAGGTAAGAATAGCCCATAGCTTCATACAAAATGCTAAATATAACATATTTCACAATATTTTTTTGACTTGAAACCATTTTAAACCGCGACCGGAATGATACAAATACACGATGGTGTTTTAAAGTGAGTTTTAAGTAAAAGTGTAATTTTAATCAATTAAATTGTGTCATGTAGATTTATGCTACCTGTTGTGCTAATGCACCTGCTGCAGGAGATATTTTATTCCATTCAATATTTTTTTTTTAAATAATTCAAATAATGTTTTAAGAATAGTTATGTTTTTGTAAGTTTTCTAACAAGACTTAAGATAATAGGTTAGTCAGTACCATAGACAGTACTCGGTAGGTACTCAAGATGGCGGCAGTCAACTGGAAAAAGAGCGGATGGCGTAAGAGGTCACTTGACTAATATTCATGTATACTGTATTTATTGTTCCCTTTCAGTCAGTCATGTTCAACATTTCGTCAGATCAACTGAAGAATTGGGATCTCGTCTGAGAGCCCTTAGAGTGTAAACTAGATTTGCATTGTGCACCCCACCCTGCAAAGCGGGTAGATAAGGAGGAAGACGTGCAATCGCACATTCCAGCTTTCGCTTCGGAGGCGAGTGGTTGTTGTTCTTCTCTGCAATCATCAATGAGTGTGCTACGAGTTGAGAGAAGCTCTTCATTCACTTGTTGTGACGGCGCTGCAGTGGTGATCGCGATCTAAAAGTGCATTTCCTGCTGTTTCTACAGCTTCTAAAAGAACTCTTTTGCACACTGCAGGCTATTATTTTTCCTGCAAGTTGTGATGCGACCTAGCCTGGATGCCAGCCGAACTTAGCCCCGCCCACAACATTTGAGGATGGGAAGTTCGGTCTGGACTTGATCCGTTGTGAAGCAAGTATGCCCAAACCAAAGCTGTTCGGACCAATCAAATTGTCAGGGCTGGCTTTATACGATGATGGACAGATGATCAACAGTAACGTGATCATCCACGTCACCAAAGAGCGCTTGGGTTGAATTCGTTTACAACAAAGAATGGCTGCCGCTGGAGAATTTAGATGTGTAGATTCAGCCATCACGTCTGTTATAGAAGATATAGACAGCACATTCATTTTAAAAGAGGGACAGAGAATCGCGATCAAGGCATTTGCCGATCGGAAAGATGTTTTTGCCGTCCTTCTTACGGGATTTGGCAAAAGTGTAATTTATCAGCTGGCCCGATGGTCGCTAAGAAGATGGGGTGCAATGAAAACCCTGGTCATTGTTGTTTCTCCTTTGGTCGCATTCATGGAGGACCAAGTGAAAGAAGCAACTGAAATGGGCATCACGGAGATGCAGCTCGGCGTGCTCGACGAGGTGGACGTAACCAGCGGTCGTGGACAGCTCCTTTTCAGAAGCCCGGAATCCTCAACGTACGCCATTTACTCCGTTGCTCTGATTGGTTGTAGGTTTATCCAATTGAGTGCAGAGGCATTTTCTTTCCTGGTTCGGTTGAAACGCCCCATAATCACAGCCCAATGGAGCAGTATAAGACACACACTCTGACTAGAATCTGAGTATGACAACGATAAAATAGAACTATAAAATAGCTTATTCCCTTAAAAGAGCAAGCAAAGGGTGTGACACTGTGTCTTTTTAAAGATGTTATTCCACCCTTGCATTAGTGAAAGCAGTCATTCATTTCCTCATCACGATCGCTGTCTCACATTTCTGGGCATTAGCATGCTGAAATCGCGCTTGGGGGAGGCTCATGTTTTCTCATGAGAACATGACCACGTCGGCACACCGGTCACGACTCTTCTTTCTCCAGAAAGCTTGAGTTCCCTCTTCTGTTGACCAGCTGCTGCTTGTGTGTAAAAGCACAACCACAGGTCTGCTTGACCCAATGGGAGATCGAGAATCTCTTAGCGAGAGCTTATCCGCCGGGCAAAATCCCTGTGGAACTACCGCTCATCTCTGGACGGGATACGGAGGACTTAAGTGGTCTACCCCAGGAAGAGGTAGACACAATCACTTCAGCTAGAGCCCCTAAATGAGGTGCACTTAAGCTTTGAAGTGGAGCTTGTTCATTGATTGGTGTTCTTCTCACAGAGAAGACCAGCAGAAATGCCCGATCAGAGTTGTACTTTCTTTTCAGCCTGAAACTTAATAACCCTGGTTTGTTCATTTGCCAGACTCTCACATAATCCTGAGACTTATACTTAGACGGATACGTGCCCAAGGTTCCCACCACTCCCTTCAAGGACCAGGTGATGATCCTGCAAGCGCTGCCCCTGGAGGAGGTAGACACAGCCCTTGCTTTGCTCCTGTCCCATCTTCCGCTGGGAGGGGCTGCGATAGTGGCGCTTTGGTAGGGATCTCAATTCGTCAGTCGTTCTGGCGTAACGTCGAACAATTGCTGCACCACCGCTAAGTGGCCGGGTCAACAGCTCGGCACCACAGCACAATCTTGAAAATGCAAATCTTGCACGCCAATGTGCATCGGCTCGTTTAGTTTACACTCGAAGGTCATTGGGCTCTCAGGCTCTCTTCGTTCTGACGTGACGTCTCCGTTCCCACCTCAGGGCAGATGGTTATCCTAGCGTTCAATGCCGTGGAGGTCTCTAGCCTAGAAGCCTCAGTAAAACTGGTAAAGACTGGTTTACAATCACAATCAATGAAACGCTTGAATTGTATTGGTTTGTGCTATAGTTGGTCTTTGGAAGCAGGAAATGCCTTCAAAAGGAAGAGACTGAAAATAAGTCTTGATGAGTCTTGGAGTGAATGGAGATGAACAAGAAAGATTAGTTCAAAAATACTGATTCATTCACAAAAGGAAGCACCACTAATTCCCATTTACTGTCAAGATTTATTGCCACAGAACAGCCACTGAAAACACATCAATATTAAATGAAAAAGGCTGGTTCAGTTAAGAACACATAAACAATCACACTTATTATCAGCTTTATTCCCCTTATTTTGGTTGAAAGATGCGGAGCACCAATTTACAAATAGCGAGTGTAAACTAACAAACAATCAGTTGTCAACTATGATTATTACTTTTCTTATTTCTCCCCTAAAATATTTGACATTTGCCATAAAGTGATCCTATAGTGTGAAAGTACTGAATCTAATTACAAAATGCAATATAAATTCTAATTTGCATGCTCACATATTGGAGATAACTCAAAGTCTCTGAGCTTTATAGAAAATTAAAGCACATTTAATAAATAAAAGCTTTAAGTCTGTATAAAATGCTTCTAGCTCAGTTTCATTTGTTATTAATTACAATAACACTTCTTCTAACCTCTGCTCTTCACCTTTTGATGCCTGGAACTGCTCTTACATTGAGATCAGTGTTTATTGTGCACCATCTTTCTAAAAGACAGTATTTGAGCTGTGTTTGTAATTTAACATGAAGTTTTGAAATCAGGTGATCTTCAAATGTATCTCCTGAACAGACCCTTCAAAACTCATAAATGCACATATTGCAGGGTAGGTGTAACTGTACTCAAACATAAGCTTCTTTTTCTTTCATATCTTCACTGTCAGGGTTACACCATCTCAAACTTAGATGCAGCCAATATAAAAGAAACAAGGTTCTCAAAAGCCTTTAGAAACCCATTTTTATGCAGCTTTATGGGTATGTCACCATGTAGCTTATAAATCGGATAAACACACCTCATTGGAAAAACATGCCTCTTCCTACATTTTTGCACAACTCCAAAAACATACCTACTGTATTATACATAAAATTCACTTGAAGTTTTCGTCTGAAATTAATACTAGATGCAGTAAAATGGCAACTTTTATACCCTTTTCACACAAATGATGAGTATTGGGGCGGATTATCGTATTGTGGAAGGAACCATGCAAAAGTCTATGTTAAAGGGTTAGTTCATCCAAAAATGAAAATTCTGTCAGTAATTACTCACCCTCATGTTGTTCCAACCCCGTAAGACCTTCGTTCATCTTCGGAACACGAATTAAGATATTTTGGATGAAATCTGAGAGCTGGATCACTCCTTTTAGGCTGCAGGATAATTTCATCTGCTAGCCCAGAAAAGTTAGTAAAGACATCCATAAAATAGTCCGAGTGACTACAGGGGCTCAACCTTAAGTTTATCAAGTGACTAGAATACTGTTTATGCGCAAAAAAACAACAGAAATCAAAACTTTATTCAACTATTCATTTTCTTCCGTGTGGGCCTCTGACGCGAGTTCACGAGAGCGTCACGACACATTCGCGAGAACTGAGAAATTGGTTCTAAACTGTGCATTTCCTGGATGTCCGAATTATGAGAAACCAACGAGAAAACATTAAAGTGCCTTATCAATGCCGGGAAATGAATGGCCTTTCACACTTTCCCATCAAATGATCGTGAGCGTCATCATCTCAGTACTCGCGCATGCGTTGTGGCCCTCTCGTGACCTCACGTCAGAGGGAAATAAACATAAGGTTGAGCCACTGTAGTCACTTGGACTTTTTTAATGATGTCTTTACTAACTTTTACTAACTTTTTAATAGAAACAAGGTTCTCAAAAGCCTTTAGAAACCCATTTTTATGGATATGTCACCATGCAGCTGGCATATGGTAAATCGGATAAACACAGCTCATTGGAAAAACATGCCTCTTCGTACATTTTTGCAAAACTCCAAAAACATACCTACATAAAATTCACTTGAAGTTTTCGTCTGAAATTAATACTAGATTAATACTTGCAGCCTATGAAGGAGTGATCCAGCTCTCACATTTCATCAAAAATATCTTAATTTGTGTTCCAAAGATGAACGAAAGTCTTACGGGGTTGGAGCAACATGAGGGTGAGTAAATACTGACAGAATTTACATTTTTTGGGTGAACTATCCCTTTAAGGGTGTGTTCAAACATGTAATTTGGTTCTCTTGGTTCTTTTGGTCTGAGCCAAAAAATAAACAATAAATTTAGTCCTGGTTTGCTTAGTGTTCACACTCTCATTTTAAGGTAAAATCTAAAAGTACAAAAATAAAAAAAATGAAAAGAAACGAACATCTAAAACAACACTGTGTGCTGGGCTAAATTCATCAACTGAAATATAAACTGCAAAACAGTGCCAAGAGTTCCTCCGCTGCACACAAGCGAAGATCTGCTGCAAGGAGACCGTATGTCCAATGGGCAACATTTCAACTATGACAAGAAAAACCAGGTACCGGTTTTAGGGTTGCATCTTGTGACATCACGTCCTGTTATTGATTTGTTTTAATGTGTTTGGTCCATGATGCGTTCACATATCCGTCAAACCCCACAGTTCTTCTGGAAGCGGACCGACACCCATCTTTTCAGTGGTCTCAATCCGCTTGTTTGGTGCGCACCAGAGTTCAGATGCCAGCGTTCACATTTATTCAAATGAACGGCACTAATGCTGCGCTACACCATCGACTGCGTCGTTGCGCTGGACACACCCCATCCGGTTGCCAAGAAATCGCCTGCTGTCCATTTAAATAATTCGTCTCGCTTTGTCGCTTGTAGTGTGAATGCAGCATAACAGCAATCGCACCAGGGTTCGTTTTAATAAAACCAAACCTGCCAAGTGTGAACACACCCAAATATAATACTTTTTTATTATTAGTTCAGGAGCTTGATGATCATCGTTGTTTTTTGTTGTTGTCTAAACAGAAACGAAACAGAATAGCATTTTAAGATTATAATCATATTGAAATCAGCACTTTGTTCAGCCAGGTACATCTACCCTTTACAACAAGACAACATTTTAGTTAATTGCCTTCAAGAAAGTGTACAGACTTCAAGAAAAAAAAAATTAATAATAATAATTTTAATACACCAACCCTGAATGCTTTCCGTTGTGAGTCTACTACAAGAAAAATACATTGGTCTCTTTTCGAGAGCCTTTGACACCTTTGGAGCTCTGATTCATCTGAGGACACATTTCATCTATAAATAATCTTGTCTGTCATTCCATCAAGAATGTCAAGTGGGTACGAGAAGGGCGAAATTTACAGTCATGGCTTCACAACTACAGTAGTGCTTGAAGTGATGCTGGTGGCTTAAAATGTGTCTCTGATCTCCATGGCAACTGTGCAATCTCTCCGTCTCAGCCCAGCGATCTGGATGTCAGAGGTTGCTAAACAGAATAATACATTTACATTCAACTGAGCTGTAATGTGGCATCAGCACAAAAATCATGCATTTGAAATATTTTAGTCTAATTGGATTGCATTGAATGATCGTGGAAACAAATTCATTGCATTCAGTAAGTTCATTAACAGTAGTTGTGATATTACAGGGCATTTTGGGTGGTGGTCTGATTGGTTAGGGGGTGGGGAAGGCTATTTGTGTCAGGATTGCGCATGTGACTTTCAGTCCGGGGCAGGAGAATCATTAGCCAGTGTGTGAGGAGAATCAGAGATTGAATATTAAACGGCTATACAGAGACACCACCACTTAAATTCACAATAGTGGGAGATAAAACTGTAGGAGACATGCATACAAGACAGTGTGGCATAGCAGGATCATGGGACACTGAAGACTGGAGTAATGATGCTGAAAATTCAGCTTCACATTACAGAAATCAATTTTAAAATACATTCAAATAGAAAATAGATTTTTTTTTATTTTTTAGGATCTAATAGTATTTCACAATATTGGTAGTGTATATTGACATATATGATGCACTTGTATATTTTGTTTCAAATGTGCCCTCTGATAATATCAAAACAGTCTCCATACTGGAGGGCCTCCTGTGAGCCTGTGAGGGTTGCCATGGGAAACTGTAATTAATTAACCATGAACTGAAGGCACCTGTTCCCAATTATACACTAAGCATCCTCTGAGAAAGGTGAGTATGTTCTCCCAATGAATTCTAAATTCTCTTCTCATATCATCCTTCAAGTCTGCATTGGAAAAGGTCAATGATTTGAGCTCATCTAATCTGCATATATTGAAGTTGCACAAGACCCATCACGTTCATTAACCGTGGATCAGCTGTGAGACACTGTATACATCAGCAACAATTAAAATGGGTGTTTTGTATGCTATAATTGTATCCTACTTTATTTTCAACAGAATGCATTGCTATATACATTAAAGGGCAATGTTGGAAGGTTAGAAACCTGGAATGTCTTGAATGTTCACTTATTATGTCCCAAGACACCTTTTTCTAGGTCCAAAAGCTCCTTCAGATCCCAAAAGCAAAAAAAATAAACGCTGCTAATATACACTCATGGAAGGCAATGTCTTGTGATTGTCAAAACATTTGGTAACTAAACAGAATTTCATTAAGTTTAGTGACAACATTTTACAATGTTTACATGGCACAGTGACTGGTAGGCTATCCCTATTCAAGTGTGCCATTAGTATACTTCTTTTAAACTAAAAATAAGAAAGTATACTTTCAGTCTACATTTATGTACTTCTCAGAAATAAACATTATGTACTTCTCAGAAATATACTTCAAATTGCAGTTAAGTATACTTGACTTATACTGACAGAAAAGTCTAAGTATATTTGGCCTATGATTGTTGAACGAGACATACTTAAAAGTATAATTAAGTATTCTAAGTATTCTTGGCTTGTACTTGTGTTTACTCTTTTTATTGAGTAGCTTATTAGATACTTTTTAAAAACATAATATTACACACTGTCTTATATAAACTAACATGTTCAAGTTTATATAGTAACAAGCTTTCGGATGCAATAGCTTATAGAGTAAATATAAAATCGAGATATTTTTTTACATTTTGCTAACGCTTTTATCCAAAGCGACTTACAATTGCTATATATGTCAGAGGTCGCACGCCTCTGGACAACTAGGGGTTAAGTGTCTTGCTCAGGGACATATTGGTGTCTCACAGTATATTCGAACCCAGGTCTCCCACACCAAAGGCATGTGCCTTATCTACTGCGCCATCACCACCCCATATACTTAAAGATATACTTAAAGGTATAATTAAGTATTCAAAGTATACTTGGCTTGCAGTGGGTTAACTCTTTTGATCGAGTAACCTATTAAATATACTCTTTTTTTTTTACATAGTTTTTCATATAGGCCTACAGTCTTATGAAACTTATAATGTTTGAAAATATTGATTAAAATATTGATATAAAACAGATGTTTCTAATTCTGCATCTCTGAATTTTTGTGTGGGCTAGATCACTGGTAGCGTACATTGGAATTTACTTTAATTCTACTTTACTCTTTCCGACTGAATTTTCCAGCTATCCATGTTTTCACTGTTATACGGTAGGGGGCGCTATGACACATCTTCCAGTGCAGAATCTCCGGATCAAAACACAGGAGAAGAAGAAGCTGAAACAATTGATAGAAGATTGCTCACACAAATGTAAAATAACGTGATCATCAAACATTAAACTGCGTGTAAATCAAAACTGCTTAATGTTTCCAAATGAAATGAAGCGTAACCCATGAAGAGAAAACGACTGTGAAGCTTTGGGGGTGTTGGACTCGATCTACTCCATCTGTGTTTTGATCATCGTTCTGAATCTGATCAAGGCGTGTCTTTGACAAAAATGAGATTTTCTCAACTTTTTTGTTTAAAATGTTGCCTTTCTTTATGAAACTTACCAACATTCAAGTGTTGATAAAAAAGAATGCATGAAGCTAATTAAATGGTTTTTTTTAATTAAAGTATAAAAAGTATAAGTATCTCCAAGTATAAAAAATAACATTTGAACATAGCAGTAGGCCTCCTGCAAGTGCAAAAATAATATATAAATAGTAAACTATAAGTATAATGTTAAGTTCACTAAAAGAAAACGTGTAGTATAAAACTACTAAACTAGAAGTTTACTGAGAGTAGAAGAATATAGATCAAAAAGAATATATAATTAGTAGACTACAAGTATGATGTTAAGTTCACTTAAAGAAAACTTGTAGTATAAAACTATTAAACTAGTAGTCTACTGAGAGTATACTTCAAAGTGTACTTTCATAAACTAAACATTTGCTACAAGTATTAAAAAGTAAACTACTAGTATACCCATAAGTTCACTTGCAGTACAAATGAGAAACGTAATTAAACTAGTTGTGCACTTAAAGTTTACTACTGTTACACTTCTAGTACACTTAAACATATACTTGTATATACTACAAGTGGGCCAATTTAGTCCCAAGCGGTATAAAAATAGTACACTTACAAGTTTACTAATACTACATATTGACATTAGTATACTTACTACATAAAGTATATTTAAAAATATACTTGAACATTACTTATGTATACTTCATAAAATGAACTTGAAGTATACTTCTTTTTCGTAAGGGATTTATTAGTGCATGACACAAATTTCACAACTTCAATTCATAAGCTTATGATTTGATTCCGATCTTGATTCAATATCAATTAATTTGGATAAATATCAGGGACAGTACCTACATGGTAAATTTTCTCAAAAAAAAAAAAAAACTCAACTAATGCTGTAAACATACAGGGAGTCCTGTCAGCTAGTATTATTATTAAATATTAACATTAACAACTCAAATTAATAATAGTTATCTTAGACATGTAAATCTACTTCCCTTTCAGTCGGTCACATTCGACGCCACACCGGACTGACCGAAGAATAGGAATCTCACTAGAGAGGCCAATCTACTTCGAGTCTAACTAAACAAGTCAATGCACATAGCAATGCAATACTTGCATCAGCCACTCTGCCTTGCAGCGTGGGTATACAATGAGAAGCAGGTGAATCGCTTTTTTGCTTCAGAGCTGAGCGGTTTGTTTGTTCCTGCTTTAAATCTTCAAAGAGTGTCTTCGGAATCAGAGCCAGTTCTTCTACCCCTTCTGTTTGATCTGGGTGTTACGGCACTACAGCCGCAGTCCGGTTTCTCTCATTGAGCACTAAAAAGCTGTTCTGACAGCTGGTGAGTGGTGTGCTATAACAGAGCGCTGAAAAGCTGTTCTCACAGCTGGTGGGCGGTGCACTTTCAGAGAACGCTGGAAGGCTGTTCTCACAGCTGGTAAGAGAGTGTCTTCAATGAGAGTGTGGGCACACTGCAGACTGCACTGAATCCCTTGTCAGTTTTGCCGGAGCCATTTCCCCTGTGTGCTTCAACACCAAGGAGGAGGGTTTTTTTTTAAGTTTTCGTCCTTTTAAAGATGACATTTCTGGATGCTGTCGTTACCTAGCGCCAGGGGATGGTTACAATCGCTGTCTCACGTGTTTGAGTTGCGGTCAAGACTCCAATACCTCCAAAGAGGTGGGGTCACCGTGCCTCTGCCTCGATCCAATCCTCCTCAGAGGCGCGATCTCTGGGTCGTGCGATGTCCACGTTAGAGGTCCAGGAACGCCATCTGTGGCTGTGTCTTGCCGACATCAGGGATGCAGACAAGGTCAGGTTTTCAAATTCCCCCGTATCCCAGACCGGCCTCTTCGGCGACGCAGTCGAGAGCTTTGCCCAGCAGTTCTCGGCTGCACAGAAGCAGACTGAGGCCATCAAGTACATCCTGCCCCGGCAGACAGCTGCTGCTTCCACCCGACCGCAGGACCCCAGTCTGCTTGTCTTCAAGGGGGCCCCTCTGGGTCTGCCCCCACTCCCGCACTGCAGCAGCAGCCTCCATCCAAGCAGCACCATGGAGCCGGTCGCAGGAACGGCATCCAGTCCGTCCAGGCCCCCTCCAAGCAAGAACAAGTCCAAGCTCTGAGACGGTCTACTTGGAGATGGAGGGGACAGCTCTTTGGGAGATGGTGACCGCACCACTGCCTCCACCAGAGGAGAGCCAGGTGGAGAATAGGTTTGTTTCATTTTGTTTTTTTTCCCCAAATTCTCAAGAAAAGAGCAGTTTAATATATCTCTGGATCCCAAGAGGGCATGTAGAGCAGTGGAAAGTGCAGAACCGGACCACTCTCATCCTCCTTTTCTATCGCCACCGGGCCGGTTCCCTGTGTTCCACCTCGCTGCTCCACTGCGGGTACCATGGTCCCGCTTGCACGGTCTCTACAAGCCTGGCTAGCGCTGCCCAGTCCGTCTTGCTGGCTCATTCGGAACATCGGGCTAGGCTGTGCGTTTCAGTTTGCCCGCAGAAACGCATTTTCGAATGAATCCGTCCCCAAGATTGGTTTGCAGCGATCAACCTGAAGGACTCATACTTTCATGTCTCGATTCTCCCTTCGGGCTGGCCCTGTCTCCCCGTGTCTTCACGAAAGTCACAGAGGTGGCCCTTGTTCCCATGAGAGAACACGGCATTTGCATCCTCAACTATCTCAACGAGGCTCAAACTAGCACAGTCCTGAGATCAGTTATACTAACACAGGGACCTGGTGCTCAGTCACCTCAGCCAGTTGGGTCTTCGGGTCAGCTGGGAAAAGAGCAAACTCTCCCCTGTGCAGAGGATCTCTTTTCTCGATATGGAGTTGGATTCGGTCGGACAGACCTATGTGAGCGCGCCTCACATAGGAATGGGCTCAGTGAACTGCTGTACTGCTTTATCACCGTCTCTGCAACGGTCACCGGCTCAGCTCCTCAGCGAAAACCTAAAGATGCGATGCACCTGGCGCTCTTATATACCCGCGCTGCTAGGCAGAGCAGCTGATGCAAATATCGCATGCAAATGTGCATTGGCTCATTTAGTTACACTTGAACTAGATTGGTCTCTCTAGCGAGATTCCTATTCGTCGGTCAGTCTGACGTGGCGTCTCTGTTCCCTCTTTCAGGGAACGAGGGTTACATACGTAACCGAGACGTTTGTGTGCACAAATAATACGTTTCACAATGCTGCCTAAACATATTCAGTGATTGTCACGCAGGTCGGTATTATATACAGTGACCCTATACGGTGTGGGGAAATTGTGATTGGTATAGACTGGTTCAATCAAGAGGTTGCAGGTCTTCATTGGTTTAATTAAAAATCATACCTTGTCAATACGTGTGTTCGACTTCATGCATTGGTGTGCAGGCCGAATGGCATATGACATCAAAATACGGCAAGAGTGACTCAAAAGCATAGCATTCTTGATGTCATACGCCCAACGATATGTGTAGCACGTTGGCTTTTTTAATTTGTCGTGAGATATACTTGGGCAGCATGAGAGCGTGAGACAGAGCCTGAAAACGTGCGTCTCACGCCGTGACAGTTGGCAACCCTGCTCACGGTGTGCTGAAAAACCATGATCTAACCTTTATCTCCATACAGAAATCTCAGTTGGCCTGACAGTGAAAAACAGGAATGGGGCAAAAAAGCTGCGCTGTCACAACAAATACTTGCAGTGTTAAAAGCTTTGTTGATTATAATAGGAGCAATGCAGTTTTCTTCCATCACCATGCACCACTCTGTCCCAATGCGAGAGTAAGTGGAGATTATTGTGCTTAGTGTAAAATGATGTCTTAATCAATTGTTTAAATAGTGGGTGGAGGAATTAGAGAATTCAACACACTGAAGAAGGCCTGCAAGCCATAACGTCTGTTATATTATTCCCCTGTGAAATAAAGTTACTAAAAGGATTTTAAATTTTGAGTGCGGATTACAGCTATATTCTTGAAGTAATTAAATAGATGAACACACAACACTCAACACAAGACATGAGACGAGAGAGCGTGGTGTAAATTACTCTGTGGAACCATAAAAAAGGCCTACATTGGCTTTTTGCAGTCAAAATTGACCGACCATATGGGAAATTAATGGAATTTTTTTTTTTTCTTAAATGATGATGAAATAGAGAAATTTACACCTAAATAAGATCTAAATTGCCACAAGTGAATCATTTTATTTTATTGTTATACTTCAGGGAAGTTAGTTTTCTATAATCTATTTAAAAAAAAAAGTATTACACTCTGGCTGTTCATGGCCATTTTTGAATAGGAACAATACATGTGTGACCCTTTTTAGAAAAGCTTAAAGGAATAGTTCACTTCATGAAAATTCTGTCATCATTTACTCACTCTCAAGTTGTTTCAAGCCATACATTTCTTTCTTCAAAATATCTTCTTTTGTGTTCAGCAGAAGAATGTCGGTAATCAGACTCTACATAGTAGATTGTACTATGGAAGTTAATGGGGTCGACAACTGTTTGGAAATTCATACAAGTTTGAAACAACTTGAGGGTGAGTAAATGATGACAGAATTTTCATTTTGAAGTGAACAATTACTTTAAGAATGTTTAAAAGACGTCTCCCACTAGTAATGATGACATTGTGGTGGTGTCCATGTGTGCTAATCTCATAAAAACGATCATTTTGACGACTGAGGGCAGGACAGTTATAATCACATTCACTTACCTTATGACTGTGCCTCTGTGCATCTGGTCATGGACAGTTAGGAATGTTCAACTTATAATGTCAAGGAATTTCCTCGCTCCCTCGCTGCAGTGTATGCCTGCATTTGGGACAAAATAATACAAAAGATTTGTGAGATGTTGTGCCTTCATTATGTGCTGGGCTTTGCAGACATTGTCTTGGAGTGTGGTAGACTTGAGAGAGCTCTCTGTTTCCATTGCAGGTGCTCGGCTGCCTCATGCAGTGCCGGAGTGCTGACATCCAGTAAATGCCATGTAAATGCTGTCTATACTGACTATTCTTGCAGAAGAATGATAAAAAAAGACTTTCATGCATTTTAGAGCTATCCAAAAAAAAGGGGCGGGGGGGCACTCGTGAAGCATCTACAGTATATTAATCTGCAACTATAATAATATATTACAAATAACTCATTATTTAATCAGAATATATGGCTACTTTCGCATGGCCGTCAATGGAGAACAATGCTCTGTCCACAATGGTGTTGTTCTATTTTCTTTACATGCGATTTATGGTCTTGTCTTTGTCCTCTCATTTTTCCTTTTGTCTTATCCTTCCTTATGCATCCTATATTTTTGCTCTCACAGTTTGTCGGTGAATGCCTTTAGTTCCAGTTCATTTAGTTTGTATTGTAGTGATATCTCGATGGTCAGCGTAATCCGGGATGAGGCCGTTGAGGTATAAGCTTCCGCTTCGTACAAATGGGTAGGGATACAACTCTTCTCTCTGATCTCCGAGGTTAACTGAATGTGCACGTTTCCCTGGTGTCATCTGCTGATTGATAGGTGGGCTGAGGTTTATTTCAGCGGACAGCTTGCGCTTGATCGATGCAGCACGCTGGAATTTGTCGTAAACGTCGACACTAAGTCGCCGACGAGTCTCCTTAAACTCAGCGGACACGTTAGCAGTCCATTCAGCAGCATGAGCTCGAAACTCTCCTACCTATGACAAAAAGAACAAGATTAATATTCTAAAACAAAATTGTAAAGGTTAGTGCGCCAAAAAGCATGTCACGTCAGCCCAGTATGCTTTTTTCTTGGGGAAGGGGACTTTTTTAATCATTTTTATACAATACCTCTATTTCCATACTGACACAGTTCATTATGGCCATGTGGCAAGCTCCAAAAAGTGAAAATATCCAAATAGAAAATAGAGGGATTGTATCAACCCAATTAAAAGTTTCACAGGGTGTATATCATTAATCAACATGAAAAATAGACTAGTTTAAGATTTCGTTAGAAGCTAAAGGTCACTTTTCAAAAGCAATCTATTTATTACTTCGCTTCGTTTGAAATCAAAGAACTGTGATTTCTTGTTGCATCGCTACATCAATAGGAAGATAATTACAATGAAGTTCCAAGTGCAAAACCACTAATCATCATAATCGTGAGTT
The DNA here is from genome assembly GCA_030578275.1 of Meda fulgida. Classification (NCBI taxonomy): domain Eukaryota; kingdom Metazoa; phylum Chordata; class Actinopteri; order Cypriniformes; family Leuciscidae; genus Meda; species Meda fulgida. The sequence goes on along the minus strand of CM060635.1, from coordinate 29,298,003 downwards.
CAAACAAAAACATTTTAGAAAAGATTAACATCAATTTATGAATTCAGCTTATGTGATGTTCTCTCAAAGTTTTAAGTTGTATTGACAATTTAACATTTAAGATGACTTTGGGAAATGAGTGAATGCAACTAGAGAAAGATAACTGCAGAAGTGGAGGAGATTAGTAAAAAATCTATTAAGAATTGCCTTCCCTCCATCTTTTTTTTTTTGCTTGAAAAATGGCACTCAAACCAATCAAATAATAAAAATTAAACTTTGGTTTTCTGAGTAAACAAGGCATAGTATGAGAATAGTACATATTACTAGATTTTTACAATCAAGTTAAGACACTGAGTAAAGTTACCTAAAAAGTGTTAGTTAGAACAACTGTTGGATTTTAGAGTAAAGTGCACGTATTTGTAAAATAAAGTGCAACCTAAAAAGTCTTATGGGTTTGGACCAACATGAGGGAGAGTAAATGATGAAAGAATTGTTATTTTTGGGTGAACTGACTTTAAAGCATTGCTGAGATTTGTGGGTGCAGATGTTGTTTGAAGGTGGCATAATTTACTGCATCACATGAGAACACACCTCCTCCTTTGTTTTCTTGGATATGACACGAAACCAGTCTCCAATCATACTGAGAACAGCGGCGAAATATGCTAAACCAATCAGGATCCAGAACCAGACCAAGGGCTTGTAATAGTCCAAGTACTCCAACTCAGAACCACCTGAACAAACAAGACACGATGCTAGAATTCTTTTTAAAACCTGCAGCAAACATGCAGTGATGCGTGTCCTGTGTTCATGCTCACCACTGCTCTCTTCATGAAGGCGTCGCTCACCCTCGCCCGCAACAAAATCTCCGAAGCCGATGGTTGTCAAAGTAATGACGACAAAGTAGATGGACTCCAGCGCACTCCAGCCCTCAATGTGTTTGAATATGACGGCCGGCAGAGTGACGAAGAGGAGACAACCAAAGAGAATAAAAAGAAAAGTAGAGATCACACGGATCTTGGTTTGACTCACGTTCCACTTCTGAGGAGAGAAAAAAAAAGCATGGATGGAGATATGTAGGAGTTAATAGATGGATGGATGGATGGATGGATGGATGGATGGATGGATGGATGGATAAATAAATATATATGGGTTAGTCAATCCATGGATGGACAGTTTGATTTGAAAGTCTGATAAACTCATTTGAACAATTAACAACCTTCAACCAATAAATATTAAACAACCTTCAAAATTATGTATAAGTTGTTGGAATCTCAACAAAAAAGTCAATTTTGAGAAAAATCGAGTTAAAGTTTTCTAAAGGTTCCAAAACAAAATCACCTAGCAAACATGCCTTAAAATTCCTGGTAAAAACACCAATTTCAGCACACACCAAGTCAAAACCAAATATCTATAGGATTTTTTTTTTACCACAATTGTTTGTTTAACATTAATGAAACACACAGTATATATATATATATACAGTATTAAGACCTACTGTACCGCATGGATCTAATATAAATGTTACACATCGGATGTTTTTCCCCAGCAGGTAACCAAACGTTCACTTAAGATATTTTTTTCAGATTTGACAGATAAGACAATTTGCGTGCATACTCACCAATAAAGAAATATTTTGAAGTACTGTAATTCTGTATCTATGTGTATATCGTGATCGCGTCTTTGTGCAAATGCTTTGAATTGTCAGTGAGCGCGAGTGAGAACGTTTTGTTTACAGTTTGTTTGAATTTGAAAATCACATTTTATTGGTTCAGACTCATGCCATCAAGAATTCGCTATGATTATTCACAAAGTTGGAATGCTGCACTTTAAAACAATACGAAGCTTGTGCCTGTTGTCGTGAGGATTTATTTTTGCTATTTGGAGTATTGGGATCGGTAGGAATCGCTCATTTTTGTGAAAACCTCAAATTCGACCAAAAATGACCTTTTTCACTCTTGTTCCATTTTTGACATTTCAACTAATTTTGCCAGCACGGGTCATAGCAAATAGATGCAGGCAGAAATGTACAAACATCCACCGAATACTGTATATAAAGATAACGTAAAGAAACAAGACATGTCTAAGACTTTGATATCCTAGATCTGATATATGACCGGGGCCTCCAAGGTCACATAGAATTTATAATTTTTAAGACACACATATGTAGCTTGTTGCAATAGTTATAAGAAAGAAAAATTACGAAGCGCATAAAAATGTCTGTGCCATTCTACTCTCTAAAAACTACAAATCTACAGCTCAATTTTCAAGTTATCAGCTATTTCATTTGTTAATTTCATTAATTAACCCAGAAATTTCAGTTAAAGTTGATATAATGATCAACATTATTATGTCAAACATAACTTAAAATAATGTTTGCGCTTATTAGGTTTAATTCAATCATTTATAATTGAACGCACAAACATGCATTTATTTAAGTTGTAGTAATAGGTCCCCTGAATTTCTTTTTAGAGTGTAGTTGTTGGGCTAACTTTGTTGACCAGCAGCAATTAATGTATGAGAGATCAAGCATTGAGAAGCGCCACTGTGAGGAGGAGAGATGGCCAGATGGAATCAGGCCCAGGGTCCTCAGGGCATGTGTGAATCAGCTGTTTGCCTGGTTTCTCTCAAGGGTTCGTTCTCTACTACTATCACCAGATGGAGTTTTGGTTCCTTGCCACTGTTGCTCTTTGGCTTGCTCAGTGGTGGTTTATAAGACAGTTAATATATGATAAATCATGATTTGCTCAGTTGCGACATACATAACGTTTAGAAGCATGAGGTACTAGTCCTAATAAAGTTTCTGAGGGTCAGTCTAGGTCAAAGTTCAAAAATATTGTTCTAGTCCTTCCCTGAGGAATATTTGTATGTATAACTGAAATGAATGTAAGTTCAATTCAATTAATTTTTATTTAATTTGTATAGCACTTTTCACAATACATATTGTTTTACAGAAAATGCATGTCTACATTACAATTTAGAGTGATCTGTTATCAAAAGTGAGGTGACCGTCTAAGTTATGCATTTCAGAAAATGTACATATACAGATCACGCAAATCACATATACAGCTAACAATGTATGAATTTAAACAATGTATTAATTTAAGGCGGAAACTGAGCTCACTGATGTAAAGAATACATGTTGTTAACAAATGATTATTATATATATATAGAACAATTTGGCATTGGTGCAAGTTGTCTGGTTCTGCTCATTATGGGATCAAACTTTAGGTGCACTCAGAAATGAGAGGTAGAAATATCATTAAAATGATGTACACACACATGAGACCAAGACTCCAGTTATATCAGTCTTTTAAAAAAGCAGTTTCATTTTACATGGAGTTGGTCGCCTTATTGATGTCACATGACTAAGCATGTCATTCATTTAGTTACTGATAATAATAATAAAGGTACTACCAATTATAATAATAATAATGTGTACTATATAGTGATTTTAAAAACATAAGCATATCAATAAAGCAATAAACAAGCAAATCAAACAATATACTATAACAACAAATACAATATACATACAACAAACTCGCCATATCAGTGGAGCCAAAGTCAACAGCACAGTTCAAAGTGTTAGCAAACAATAGATAGCATGTGTGTGATAGAACAATATGATGTCCAAACAAGCAATCTCTACTAGAGGGATGAAATAAACTGCAAAGACCAATAGATTTCATGCCACACATTATAGGGAAGGGTTTGTTAAGGGAATAAAAAAACAGACAATACAAGCTTTAGAATCAAGATCCAACAGTAGACACACAGCAGTAACAGTTGCTAAACATGTTTAACAAACAGCCACTGCCGACGAGAGTATGAGCATGTACCAGTGGCCAATATTTGCTGCATTAAGACCCTAAAAAATTAAACAGGTCATACACCATCATCATTCACCCATTCATACATATTTATATACACAAAGATTGATGAGGGTAACGAGGCATATGTGAGAATAATCAAAGAGCAATGAGGGAACAGAAAACCGGGGCTGAATCAGTAATCGCCCCTATACCCTCATTTAGGGCATTATTCAAGGGGATATCAATTTACAGGTCCTTCTCAAAAACTTAGCATATTGTGATAAAGTTCATTATTTTCCATAATGTAATGATAAAAATTAAACTTTCATATATTTTAGATTCATTGCACACCAACTGAAATATTTCAGGTGTTTTATTGTTTTAATACTGATGATTTTGGCATACAGCTCATGAAAACCCAAAATCTCAAAAAATTAGCATATTTCATCCGACCAATAAAATAAGTGTTTTTAATACAAAAAAAAGTAAACCTTCAAATAATCATGTTCAGTTATGCACTCAATACTTGGTCGGGAATCCTTTTGCAGAAATGACTGCTTCAATGCGGCGTGGTACCATGGTCAGTAAACCATTTACCAGTGGTTTTGGCACGTGAGCAGGTGCCAGGTCGTGCTGAAAAATGAAATCATCTCCATAAAGCTTTTCAGCAGGTGGAAGCATGAAGTGCTCCAAAATCTCCTGATAGCTCGCTGCATCGACCCTGCCCTTGATAAAACACAGTGGACCAACACAGGCAGCTGACATGGCACCCCAGACCATCACTGACTGTGGGTACTTGACATTGGACTTCAGGCATTTTGGCATTTCCTTCTCCCCAGTCTTCCTCCAGACTCTGGCAACTTGATTTCCGAATGACATGCAACCACTGAGCAACAGTCCAGTGCTGCTTCTCTGTAGCCCAGGTCAGGCGCTTCTGCCGCTGTTTCTGGTTCAAAAGTGGCTTGACCTGGGGAATACGGCACCTGTAGCCCATTTCCTGCACACGCCTGTGCACGGTGGCTCTGGATGTTTCTACTCCAGACTCAGTCCACTGCTTCCGCAGGTCCCCCAAGGTCTGGAATCGGTCCTTCTCCACAATCTTCCTCAGGGTCCGGTCACCTCTTCTCGTTGTGCAGCGTTTTTTGCCACACTTTTTCCTTCCCACAGACTTCCCACTGAGGTGCCTTGATACAGCACTCTGGGAACAGCCTATTTGTTCAGAAATTTCTTTCTGTGTCTTACCCTCTTGCTTGAGGGTGTCAATGATGGCCTTCTGGACAGCAGTCAGGTCGGCAGTCTTAACCATGATTGAGGTTTTGAGTAATGAAACAGGCTGGGAGTTTTAAAAAGCCTCAGGAATCTTTTGCAGGTGTTTAGTTGATTCAAATGATTAGGTTAATAGCTCGTTTAGAGAACCTTTTCATGATATGCTAATTTTTTGAGATAGGAATTTTGGGTTTTCATGAGCTGTATGCCAAAATCATCAGTATTAAAACAATAAAAGACCTGAAATATTTCGGTTGGTGTGCAATGAATCTAAAATATATGAAAGTTTAATTTGTATCATTACATTATGGAAAATAATGAACTTTATCACAATATGCTAATTTTTTGAGAAGGACCTGTATAGTGGTTTCCGAAACCATAGTGGACGTTATCGAGTGCACTCTTTCAATCCCACATTGCACCGCAATAACGAGTGTACAGCCAATGTACACTCAACGACCATTCGAATTCGCTCCCTCGTTTTGTAAACTGTATTAGTAGCCTGGGGGCCAGCCGAACTTAGCCCCGCCCACAACATTTGAGGATGGGAAGTTCGGTCTGGACTTGATCCGTTGTGAAGCAAGTATGCCCGAACCAAAGCTGTTCGGACCAATCAAATTGTCAGGGTGGGCTTTATACGATGATGGACAGATGATCAACAGTAACGTGATCATCCACGTCACCAAAGAGCGCTTGGGTTGAATTCGTTTACAATAAAGAATGGCTGCCGCTGGAGAATTTAGATGTGTAGATTCAGCCATCACGTCTGTTATAGAAGATGTAGACAGCACATTCATTTTAAAAGAGGAACAGAGAATCGCGATCAAGGCATTTGTCGATCAGAAAAGAAAGATGTTTTTGCCGTCCTTCCTACGGGATTTGGCAAAAGTGTAATTTATCAGCTGGCCCTGATGGTGGCTAAGAAGATGGGGTGCAATGAAAACCCTGGTCATTGTTGTTTCTCCTTTGGTCGCACTCATGGAGGACCAAGTGAAAGAAGCAACTGAAATGGGCATCACGGAGATGCAGCTCGGCGTGCTCGACGAGGTGGACGTAACCAGCGGTCGTGGACAGCTCCTTTTCAGAAGCCCGGAATCCTCAACATACATCATTTACTCCGTTGCTCTGATTGGTTGTAGGTCTATCCAATTGAGTGCAGAGGCATTTTCTTTCCTGTTTCGGTTGAAACGCCCCATAATCACAGCCCAATGGAGCAGTATCAGACACACACTCTGACCAGAATCTGAGTATGACGACATCAGGCTACTGTATTAGTGGACTAATGTAGGGAATAGGGATTGAGGGTTTATGGGGCGATTTTGGATTCAGCCCGGGACTAGACAAAAATACAAATAAAAAGTCCACAAAGATGCAGAATAGACATAAGACAAATTGACCTTACAACAGATAAATGACTGACAGCCCAAATAGACAAACAAGTTGCTAATAAGCATTGTTATTATCCACCATTTTTTCCATCAAACCTAGAGAACTTTCTGTGACATACTGTTATGTCACAAAACACAGGATCCAATTGCAAATAAAGTGAGGTTTATTCTGAATAACAGAACAAGCAAACAGGAAGGCAGGAAGTAAAAATGATCGGCAGTAGACTCTTGATGATCGGCAGTAGACTCTTGGCGGCGCAGACAGACTGCAATGGGCTCAACACATTCCTGGAAAAATCAGGAGAGACTGACGCGAACAGAGAGAAACCTCCGCGGGCAGAACCAACAAGGCTGGCAGAGAGATGCAGGATAATCCGTGAGAAAACAGGAGAACTGGAGCGATAACACTGCACACAACAGAGACCAGAACAGAGGACCAGCAACAACGATCTGACACTGAACATGACAAACACAGCGCTACATATAGGACTCTAAACGAGACACACCTGCGACTGATCTGATTGCTCGTCAGCACAGCTGACGCTCAAGGGCAAGCAGATCTGCGCAGTAGACACACAGAATGAACAGGCAAAACCCGCGACACATACTTTGCAATATTCCTAACATTATGGCAAAAATATGTTTTACATGTAATTGAGATATTAAGTATAGAGGTTAGCAAATGCACAGGTAGCACAAACAATTAATCTAGCACATTTTGAAGGACAGCTCAAAAGCAAAACATTTCTGTATTTGAGCAAAGGGAAGACAAAATAGAATAGTGCAGTGCTTCTCAAACCTGTCCTAGGGACTCCCACCACTGCACGTTTTGGATGTCTTCACCCTCTAATACGCTTGATTCAACTGATCAGCTCATTAGTAGATATCGCAAGACTTTAATTTGGGTGTGTTCAATGAGGGAGACATACTCAAAGTTTCACTGAAACTAAGGATAACATTTTAGTGGACTGTCAGGTCCAAACTTCTAAACCCCAATTCTGTTTAAGTAACATCTCCGAGCAAGAGGCATTAAGGATAATTAAAACACTTAAGACTTCCAAAGCTAAGGACTGTCACAGAATGGACTCTGTAATACTCAAGTCATTAAAGGACTGCTTAGCTCCATCCATTACAAATATCATAAACCTTTCAATATTTCAAGGGATTTTTCCAAACACATGGAAAACTGCTATTGTGTCACCAATTTCTAAAGCAGGAGATCCCCAGATTATCAGTAACTATAGACCTATCAGTATTTTGCCTGTTGTATCCAAGGTGATGGAGAAGTGGGTCTCAGAGAAAATAGTCTTTTATTTGAACAACATTGACTTTAGCCTGTATCCTATGCAATTTGGTTTTAGAGCTCACCATTCAACAGAGACTGCTACCCTTTTCCTTCTGGAAAACATTAAATCCATGATGGATACGGGTGGTATTGTGGGGGCAATTTAAAAAGGCCTTAAAAAGGCCTTCAACACTGCATGTGAATCATGGAATACAAATATTTTTCGTGTCATTTCGTTCATTGAATGAACGAAATGACTCGAAAAAAGATTCGTTCATTTTGATGAACGAGTTCGAACAGGAGAGTCACGAACGCGCATAACAGAACAGAGCAAGGCGAGTATTTGTGCCTATAAAACTTTTTTATTTATTTTTGAAATGACCGATCGTTTTGCTAGATAAGACCCTTATTCATCGTCTGGTATCGTTTAAAGCCCTTTGTAGCTGCACTGAAATGGTAATTTGGACCTTGAACCATTTGGGGCACATTGAAGTCCATTATATGGAAAAAAAACCTGGAATGTTTTCATCAAAAACCTTAATTTCTTTTTGACTGAAGAAAGAAAGACATGGACATCTTGGATGACATGGGGGTGAGTAAATTATAAGCAAAAGTGAACTAATCCTTTAAGTGGATTGATTCATATCTAAAGGGAAGAACAAATTATGTAAAGGTCCAAAATCATAAATCCACTGCTTATACAAATAATACTGGTGTTCCGCAAGGATCTATACTTGGGCCATTGTTGTTCAGTCTTTATGTTAATGATTTGCCTTTAGTTTGTCCCGATATAGAAATCCTATTATATGCTGATGATGCTGTTATTTATGTACATAGCAGCACAAAACAGCAGGCTGCTTCAAAACTAACCAGTGCAATTAACTATATCACAACATGGCTTGACACATCATGTCTAACGTTAAATTTTTGTAAAACGGTTAGCATGTTCTTTTCAAAGCGACCATGTAGCATTCCAGACCCTGACATAATGATATCAGGTCAAAATTTGCAAGTTCCCAGACAGCAACATAGTGTCGGCCCAGATCCGGCCCACATCTGGAACACGTTGAATCCACATATATCAGATGTGGGCCAGATCTGGGCCGACTCTATGTTGCTGTCTGGGTTGTGACTGAATACAAGTATCTGGGTGTTTGGATTGATTCGAATCTCTGTTTTAGAACTCATGTAAAAAGTATGTGCAAACGAGTTATATTTAATTTAAGTAATTTTAGATTTGTTAGGGAATCATTCAGATTTGAAACTGCTATGATATATGAATGCCATGATTATCCCGCATTTTACATACTGTTTGACAAGCTGGGCACAAGCTAACAAGTCTACAAAGAATTGACATGAAAGTCTTTATAAACATACTCTTAAAGTTTTAGTTCAGAAACCTAAGAGTTTTCACACCTGTCAAATCTTAAATACCCATAGACTTCTGAGCTGGGAAAACTTGATCACTTACAGTAACCTTTTTCTAGTTTATAAGATATTGCATAGCACGGCCCCACCTCCACTGAAGAGATTTGTTATGCAGAGAGCAGGCACTCATGTCACTAGAGGTATCACAAGAGGGCACTGTATCATTCCCACTCGAAAAAGTGCCTTTAGTCAGTCAGCGTACTCTGTAACAGCAACTAAACAGTGGAATCTATTGACTATGAGTAATTAACATTTCAGCACTCCTTGAACAGACAGCGCATACATATTGCACGTTAATATTTTTTCCTTTTTTTGGAACCGCAGAGAGGAAAAAAAAAAGTTTGTGACCGCTCGCACACCTGTTTATTTCTACTCATGCTATTTAATGGTAGTCACTCCCTGTATAGTCCTGTCATGTGAAGCTCCGATTTGCTTTGTTCTCTGCCAAGTTTATCTGTGCCTGCAGTGCCACCCTCTCTGGTCCCGGATTGTCTACCTGGTTTCGGACTCATGCCTGCCTACTGGTTTCTGGGCTTGCATCTCTCCTCTGGATTAGTTGATGTTTCCTAGACTGATTCTGGTTAACTTACCTACCTTTATCACCCGGCTTTCGACTACGCTCCCCTGTCTGCCGTGTACAGAACCCGGTTTTGTTAATTAAGTTATCTGATCTGTCTTTGCTTTTTATATTTTATTTATTATACTTAAAAGAAATGTTTAATCGTATTTTTTTTTCTTTTTTTTCCCACAAATGTATGACTTTTGGAAGTGCAATTTGATTACCATATACAGTTTTAATAAAGTTGAATTAGCTAACCTTCTATGTCATTTTTACTCTTCCAAGTATACAGGTGTTTATTATAATTCATTTACCGTTAGGGCCATACATAATAATAAGGATAAACAATACTTAAAAAGTATATAATTATCTAACATCTTACTAATTAAAAATTAACCACAAAACATGACATGCTAAATGGGGCATATCTACATCTACACTCTCAGAAAATAAAGTACATAATTGTACCTTTAGGGGTACAATTGCTTGTCACTAGGGCTTTACCCTCAAGGGTACAGTTTTTGTACCCTTGGCATAGGGTACATATTTGTACCCTTGTGGCAAAACTTTTTATTTTCTTTATTTCAAGGTTATTTCAAGGCTACTCAAATATAGTGATAAGTTAAAATCTACCTTAAATAATTAGGGTATCATTAAAACCTTTAAACAACAACTTTTACAAAAAAAAGGCTTAGCACAGCTTGTCTCTTGATATTGTACACAGCAAAAACTCCAGTGTTAAATATGGCTCCAGACTCAAGAGTGTTAAAATGGTAAAATATGTGTGTTAAATTAACATTCAGTGTGTTAAAGTTAATGAGCTCATTAATTGATTCATTGAGTGATGATTGACCATTATTGAAGACACCTGAAGGAGAAAATCTATTTTTTTTAAGACACCGTTATGGTTATCAGTGTTTGCTTTAGTTGGGCCCTAAACTGTTAAGACTAGATTTTGTTTGGCTGTGGAATCTGAGTTACAACTGCCAGATGAACAAAGCAAAAAGTTGATCAGGTGGTGTTGATTATTTTTTTACACAATCATAATTTGTTCTGAATCATTGTACTAATTTAGAATATCATCTCTGACTTAAATGTATTTTGTTGATTCCAGCATCACTGTGAGTCTACAGTATAAGATCCAGAATTTTCTAAATGATTTCTATAAAGCTGTTCTGATAAAATGAAATCTTTAATTTTAGGCACACAGAGACATCAAGAATCAGTGTATGAATCTCAATAATGGTGACAAACAGAATATGGCATTAGGGAAAGGAAATTACTAAGACAATTCAGATAATAATTTATTCATACCGCAATGCATGATGGGAGCCATGAATGAGTTTTGATTGGTGGCACCCAGACTGCACTGCAACATGCTTTTTTATTGTCACCATTGTTGAGATTCAAAGGCTGATTATTGATGTCAGTGTGTCTAAATAAGACTTCAGAGTCTTCTGATCGGAATAACTTTTAAGAAACATTTTGTATGATATTGATAACCATTTACTGTAGAATCACACCCTGCTATAATCAACAAGGTAGACATAACTCTCTCAATGATAATTGTGATTCAGATCAAATTATGATTGTCAAAATATTACCAATGCCATCTGATCAACTTTTCTCTTTGTTCATCTGGCAGTTGTAACTCAGATACAACAGCCAAACAAAATCTAGTGTTAACAGTTTAAGAGTCAAGAGCCCAACTAAAGCAAACACTGATCATCATAATGGTGTCTTAAAAAAATAGATTTCTCCTTCAGTGATTCAGCTTGTTAACATCAGGTGTCTTCAATAATGGTCAATCATCACTCAATGAATCACTTAATTATCTCATTAACTTTAACACGCTTGACCACAGGAGAGTTCATTTAACACTGGAGTTTTTGCTTTGTACCTTAACCTTTAAAATAAAGGGTACATATATGTACCTTTTAATGCTTGGGAACATATATGTACCTTTTTGACCCTGAAAAAGGTACATATATGTACCTTGAGGTCCAATAATAAGTCCTATGGAGGTACATTAGTGTAGATTGTACCTTGGGGGACAAAAATGAACTCCTACTGTACCCCCTTTTCTGACAGTGTAGCATAAAAAAATTAATTGTCAAAACGTCGTTTCACAGTTGCTGAATGTTGCGAAACAACGTTGCTACAGCCCTGTCACGTCTTACATTTCTACGTTATTACAATGTTGCGAGCACGTAGAAATGCAACGTGCCACAGACATTGCCACAACGTAAAAGTGTTTGCTGGGTTGTCATCTGATTAAGCTTTGTCCTGTGGATTGTTCTTTTATCAGCACGCCACGACTCGTGGACCGTGGTGGAGGACTTGCTGTTGTTTTTAAAAAGCTTTCTATTTGCCAGTCGATAAGCGTAGGTATGTACTCTTCATTTCAATAACAGAAGACTAAAGTTGGTCGCTCAAATTCATTTTATTGTATTTTAGTTTACTGGGCGCCTGGGCCAGCGGCCTCTTTTCTGAGTGAGTTTACTGACTTCTTATCATCCATTATTAAGCTGAACAGGGTGATTATTGTCGGCAATTTTAATATTCATGTGGTGGATGATGCCTGCAACACTGCTTTCGAATTAAACACAACGTAATCATTTAACTTTACTCAACATGTCTCTGGTCCTACGCACAGTAAGGGACATACGCTCGATCTAGTTCTTATTTCAAATGACATTGACTCTTTTGTACAGTAGTTTGATGAACATTGCTGCTAGATAGAGTGGCTCCTTTTAAGACTCAAGAAATTCCCGCTGTTAATACATCTCCGTGGATAAATGACACCAACCGCAGCTTTAGACGTGTCTGGCGGAAGGCTGAGCGTTTATGGAAAGCGACCCAGCTTTAAGTACACCGTCTGCATCTTAAAGATCTTTTAACAGATCTATACGAGATGATCAAGGATGCTAGATCTTCTTATTTTACGAAACTGATATCTGCCTGCAAAAGGAATCCTAAAACTCTGTTTGAGACTATAAACAACATTGTTTCTCCTGCTACTTCTCTCTTGACCCTGTGTTTTCTAATGATGACTGCAACCATTTTCTGTCTCATTTTGTGGACAAGGTTATTGCTGTCAGGGCAGGCATTGCACCATCAAGAAACCCCTTTATAGCTATAGCTCAACATAGACTTCCAATACTAGACTCCTTTTGCCCCATTTCTCTGAATGACATTATTAAGTTGGTGGGTACTTTGTGGACACAAGTATGGCGACGATGACCCCTACGCAGCTGTTCTGATCTCCAGAGCAAATACAGAACCGCCAGCACTTGCCCCTCTAAAAAGAAGCGGACTTCGCCTCAGACGCGCGTCAATTTCGCTTCGAACTTTTGCTTTTACGTGTGTCCAATTCGCTCTGGATGCGCAAATGCATTCAAAATGTTCAAGCGTACAAGATAGACGCGAGTTTGACACTCTATTCGCATTTAGTGTGAACGCAGTGTTGCAACAAGACACAATATTAGGCAGATGGTTTTAATGTTGTGGTTGATCAGTGTGTATAGTACTACAGTTATATTTCTCTGTCAATATCAGATCTCTTTTTTTGAATGAGAGCTGTCAGTTAATTTCTCCCCCACTAAGTTTATTTTGCACATTAATTTTCATAATAAGTAGGTAAATAACTAGTTAAAACATTTGGTATCAAAATATTTATGTGATCTATCAATCTATTCTCTCGAAGCAATGCTTAAATTGCAAGCATTTAAATTTATCTCCGCTAATATACCTGCATGTCTTAATCCTTGAGACAAGCTTGTTACTGACAGAATCAAATACAGACCCTGTGGGTCTTGTGTGTCCATCGGCCTACCATAAAGAAGCAAGTGGAGCTGAGCGCGGCTGACCACATAGGAACGCCTTGGCCATTCCATCTCGCTTCACGGAGCTGGTGAGCAGAACCCAGATAGAGTGATCATATACTCTAATGCTTGCAAAATGATGAAGAGAGACATTAGCAGCTACTTAAGAAAGGGGAAAAAAGATTCTGAGTAAATTACATTATTTTTAATGTGTTAAACCAATAATATTAATCATATAATTAACACATTATTTTTTGACAACCATAGTTTATGTACAACATAATTAGAGAATTTTAGTCTGATTCAGGGGAAATCAGAACAGAATGCCAAATCCTGACTGACGAGAGGAGGAGCTGGGGATGGAGGAGGGTAATTAGCTCCTGAGCGGCACGATAATACTGAAGGAGCTTATATATGAATACAGTGATAGGCGTCGTACTCCTACAGGTAGACGTGGATCAGCTGATGCAAGCTTGACTAAAGTGACCTGCTAGAACTGACGCTACGCTTGATTTCTGTCAGGACCACTATCGTAGAATACGAATGACAATTAGCATACAGTTAGGATTGGCGGTATGGTTCTGTTCTGGGCAAGAACTCCCTGCTAGAGCCCTGCACAGGCTTCAAATCTAGGCCCTAGCCAAGCCCTGGCCCGAGACGCTCAGGCCATAGCCTGGGCCGTGTCCGACAGCTCATCAGAATTATCAGCCCGAGTCCGACCCCAGCCCGAAAATAATAAATTACACAGCCTGCCCTATGTAGCAGCCATTAAAATAGATCTGTTTTGTTCTTAATGGCAAAGTTGTTACGTTTCTTTTCATTACTTTATTAAGTTAAAAAATGTATATATCTTTTTTTTTATGACGACTAAGCAGCCGACAGCGAGTTAAACATGTTTGATCCATTTAGCCTCTCAAATACTTTAAAAAAATCATTTTTGAAAACCTATGGCAACAGCGCTCGCAAACTAAATGAGCTAAATACAATCTAAACAAATCAAATAAATTACATTCAATTAAATTAAAAACAAACATGCAGGTTATCTTACCTCAAAAATCAAGTCTTTACTATAGAACATGGGCATTCTTATTTCCAATAGTTTCCAACAGACTAATGAAAATAACGTCCAATCAAACGAAAAACAACAAGACAGCCTCCTAACATGGCTAAGAACAGTCTCTTACAGAGCATCGTGAAGAAAAAGCAGAATATACACAGTGGACGGTTTTAATCCAGTTGTACTTTTTCCAGCTACGCTGAAGTAACGCTCGCTACTTCTGCTACTGGCGGGGACACTAAACACAGAACAAGCCGATCGCGTCCCCGGGAAACCTGTGTGCGTGAGCAGACCTTCATGTGTCAGTCATATGTTATAGGTTATAAAACGTCTTTCTATGTTTGCTTTTCAATCGTCATTTTCTCATATTTTATTTTCATTAATGTCGAAAATAGGCTATAAAAAGAATAAGCCTAAAACAGGCCCGAGGCCCGGCCCGGGTGTGAACTATGACGTGAAAATTGAAATGCAGGCCTCTACTCCCTGCACATCCATGCAGCCTAGCATGGATAAGAGCAGGGAGAGCAGCAATAACCCCCAAAACAAAACCATATGCCAATATCTCCAACACAAACTGACAGCAAAATTCTGGATGACTTTTACATACTACCCCCAACATGACTGATACCGATAGAATGGTTAATACATCCTGATGTTAGTGGCATATGCATAGATTAGTGGCACTATCTAATATAATGGGGGGAAGCATCACCCCAAGCAGAAGCAAGGAAGGACACATTGCTACAAGCATGTTGCTGTAGCCAATTTAGCAGTATATGGGATCTATTGGGGTAAGCTTACACCCCTAGCGGCAGCAAAATCTAATACAACAAGCATATTGCATTATCACAGAACTATTGCTAAAACTAGTGTAATTTGGCAGGGGAAGCATATGCCCTACAGCAATTTCTCAGACTAGTGGCAACAAAATCTGATTCAACAAGCATGTTACATGGGACTAGTATTAAAACTAGTGTAGTCCGGTTAGGGAAGCAACACCCTATAGCTCTGAGTCAAATGCAGTGGGCAGCTAAGCAATGAAGTACAGTGTGCTTCCTCATTCATGAACATGATTTCTACTCCAGTCGTACTGAATTCCATTGTTGTGGAGGTGAAGATGACGACTCCCATGATTCCACTCTTATTCACGGGATCATCAAGCTACAATGTCATTAGTGTTAAATGACATACCTCTGCGGTGAATATTCCTAATGTGTATTTGCATAGTATGTGGCCAATAATCTAGATAAGCTTAAGCCACAAGCATGTGGTAACTTTAACAGAGCATGTGCAACAATCAATATTAAAAAAATGCTCATTTTTTATTCTATGCAACCATATAAGGCTAAAACAACACTTTGATTACCACAGCATGTCACTTAGTACAGTATGCTTGATAATACTAGCCCAAGTAATGAGGATATATTCGACAACATTTGCATTGTAAATGGTGGATGCTGCACATTGGTGGTGGTTGTAGAGATTATATAGCCAGAAAAGCGCTATATAAATGTAACGAATTATTATTATTATTATTAGCAACCAGTACAGTACTGATAGCAATGTTGCAAAAACAACGACAAGCATTTTCTTGACACCTGGATAAGCTTAGCACAGCATGTGACAATGACACTAGATATAGGCCTAAAACACAGACATTTTCCAAATAACGACCGGGCTAAATAGCGAGCTTTTCTCTCACAAAAAAGCTTTTACTTTTTAATGACGTTCTGCCCGTGTATTTCTGAGTGCGATAGTCTGATAGATTCAGCTGATGGGCACAAACACTGTTTGTTGTGCGCTCAGACAGGGTTTGTGGATGCGTCATGTTCTCGATGCGGAACATGACCATTGCAATGTTATGGTCGAGACTCAATGACCTCATTATAGAGAGAGTCCCCTCATCCCTCACCCCGATCTATTCTCTCCACAAGAGGGAAGAGAGGCCTCTCCCACCTTCTCTGCCCTCGTAGAGGCAGCGGCCAAGGGTACACTGGGGTTTCCCCCTTGGAGTGTTCTGTGGCAACACATCTGTGTCCCCACAGCGCCTCCACCTGGCATGGCGACCCTAAGCACCCCTCCAATGCCTGTAGGTTTTTAGTCTACTCCTGTGGCAAATACCTATAGAGCTGCGGAGCAGGCTGCTGCCTCACTGCATGCTCATACATGAGGGTAGGGCTGATTCAGGGCTCATACAGGAGCTGCGTGCCACCACTGACCACCCTTCCAGCCGAAATGAAGTCCGGCTTCTACAGCCCCTACTTCATTGTACCCAAGAAGAGCGGTGGGTTACGATCAATCCTGGATCTGCACGTCTTGAACCGTTCCGTTCAAGGTGCTCATGGCCAAATGCATTTTTTAATGTGTGCGGCCACATGATTGGTTTGTAGCGATCGACCTGAAGGATGCCTACTTCCGCTCGGACTGCTTCATATGAGACCGCTTCAGCACTGGCTTCACGATCGAGTCCCGAGGTGGGCATGGCAACAAGGCACGTTCTGAGTACCAGTGTAAAGACTCAGGAGCGGATCTAATCCGTGGGGGAATTTGCATATCATAATTAATAATTGGTAATTAATAATTATTCATACATGTTTGGATTAGATCAGTCTTACATGTTAATAAATCTCCTGCTAAGGGATGACGTGTCATTTTACCTGCATGCATGCATGTGTATCCTTGCAATTAACCACAAGTTGATTGCAATTAATTGCACGGACCACGTCTTACAAAACAGGCAAAATTAATTAGCTCAATTGTCAATAATATTTGTGGGGATCCACAATATCATCTCACTTTATAGGATTTCAGGAAAAGCAATTCTGTGGCCACAAGAATTGGGTTTCCGGTCCTATAAACACATACTCTTTAAAGTATCTTTAATTTGTAAAGCTTGTAGCTTAAGTTAGATCTTTGACACTTAAGGGACTTGGAAAATGAGCAAAGAGGCAGTACATCAATCAAATGAATATAATGAATTTAATAAGGCAGAACTACTTATGTATTTACTATGGTTACATAGGATATATGTATTTACAAACATAATAAACAACAAAACACGATAAGGCATCGATGAACGAGAAATGCATAGAGACAGAGAGAGAGAGGAAATGTAGAGAGTTGCAGTTATGCAAGAGGGAGTTTAGAAAGACCCGAGGATCTTTCTAAATAGCAAATTCACATAGACAACGGAACTTTGAGAGACAACAAGACTTCAACAAATCTTAACAGCGTGATCAAACACGGATACTTGCACTCTTTGCATGGCTTGTGAAGAAGAGTGTGTGTGTGTCACTCGGTCCGGCGCGTCACGTGGTCACGTGCGCATGTTT
The DNA here is from genome assembly GCA_030578275.1 of Meda fulgida. Taxonomy (NCBI): domain Eukaryota; kingdom Metazoa; phylum Chordata; class Actinopteri; order Cypriniformes; family Leuciscidae; genus Meda; species Meda fulgida. Next base: position 29,280,076 of record CM060635.1, on the reverse strand, counting down.
CTCCTTCAAAGCGAGCGCGCGCTCGTTTAAAGGTCCCCATGCTTGTAGATGGATTTGCTGAAGAGATATGCCACGGTGTCCTTTTCACTCGTCGATTGGAATTAACACAGAGACTTATCTAAGACTGAAAAACACAAACTAAACTAGAAACAAATAAAAGAAAGGCGAAAAGCTCGCCCGGAGGTGAGACGTTACATTATGACACGAGGACAAGAGAAGTAAGAGAGCAAGGGAGTGGAGCGCGCCGACATTTATCACCTTGGAGAAATCCAGCCTCTTCCTGTCGGCTTGGCCAATCGGAGAGTTGGAAGTCACAGGCGGGAATTTAGTTTTTATTACTCTTTGTCTAAGAGAGCGAGCTCCTTGCGTGCATGCTGGGGGGGGGGGGGGGGGGATGGGTTTGTCAATTCGTTGAAGAAACTATGAAAGATGCTTTTACTATTAATGTGTTGTTGTTACCGACATATCGTGTATACAGTCACTTCGATCTTCAAAGTACCAGGTTTTAGAAACCAAATATGTCACACATCTGATTCTGGTTGATCATGGTGTGAACAGTCTGGAATAGTAAGCATTAGAGTTTACATGAAACAAACCACATAAAAGGCCACATCATAAGATTGGAACATTAGATGCATGGTAATACATTTCTCACATGATTATATATATATATATATATATATATATATATATATATATATATATATATATATATAGGATTGGAAAGGTTCATTTCTCTTTCTCAGCAAGAATTCAGAGAGGGAGAGAGCCACAGTTCTGTGAACATTCCTTTAGGTCGTAAACGCTGTTATCTAAGAACACCAGTGATGTTAGTTTTGGTCTCTTTTTACTCCAAAGATGGAAAACATAGTAAACAATATTTTACTGGATATTACTGTACGTATTCTGATTGATCACACCGAAAGCATTCTGGAGGTGTCCAGAACTATGTGTACAAGTTATGGGAATAGACAGTTATATTTAAAATGCATAATGAAGGTATTTATAATTCACTTTAAGCTACGATCATAAATCATAGTCATTCCAATGTGACATGGGCAAATGGACACACATAAAAACACATCGAATATATCTGGTTAAACGTCTTTTTAAAAAAGAGAAGTTTCTTTCTCTTTAGAAATCACCTTCTTTGGGACATTCCAGTCAGTCATAAAAATGTCTTGTAACTGGACAACACGCTCTGTCCTGAGCGGGCTTCACTTGTGGGGAATATGTGTGTGGTTGGGTGTGTGTATGTTAATTTACATCCAGGCTTTTTGGGCCTGAAGGCTTTGGGATTTTAGCTAGGATGTATTTAGTTATTCAGATTCACCCTTGCCCAGTCCTTACACCAGTTACTCTGACCTGCTGTCAGACCTTCACCCCGTGGTCGAACCTCACTTTTCAACGGGCCGGAGTGCCCTTAGATCGAGTTTCCATGCATGTTGTTGTCTCAACGGATGCCTCAATGGTCATGCTCCCACAGGCTCCTGGACAGGAGCCCAGCGCCTTTGGCATGTCTATTGCCTCAAGTTGCTGACAGTACGTCTTGCTCTGCACCTCTTCCATGCGTTGCTCAAGAACCAGCACGTACTAGTCCGATCAGACAATACCGCGACAGTAGCGTACATCAACCGACAAGGTGGTCTACGCTCCCGCCGTATATCGCAACTCGCCCGCCACCTCCTCTTATGGCCATGTTCAATGGACATGCTGCCGCGGACTCCTGGACAGGACACCAGCGCCTTTGGCATGTCAGTTGCCTCAAGTTGCTGGCAGTACACCTTCTTCTGCACCACTTTCTGACGCTGCTTAAGAACCAACACGTACTAGTCCGTTCAGACAATATCGCGACAGTAGCATACATCAACCGACAAGGTGGTCTATGCTCCCGCCGTATGTCGCAACTCGCCCGTCACCTCCTCCTATCGAGTCAGAAACATCTGAGGTCGCTTCGAGACATTTTTATTCCGGGAATCCTGAAATGTGCAGCCGACGAGCTGTCACGGTTTCAGCCTCTTCCTGGAGAATGGCGAATCCATCCCCAGTCGGTTCAGCTGATTTGGGCTCAGTTTGGCAATGCACAGGTAGACCTGTTTGTCTCCCACGACTCGTCCCATTGCGACCTGTTTTACTCCCTGACCAAGGGTTCGCTCGGCAAGGTCTGACAGGATATGTGTATTCTTAAGTCCCTCCAATTCGGCTGGCACTGATTGCTTATTTCCACTGAGATATGGTATAGGTATTCCTGTGTTAAGAAGGAGTCCTTTAGTAGTCTCACGACAGGGAGCTCAGACTTACACAGGGCACGGGAAAGAGAGCCGAGTGGCGTGATTAGACTGGGAACGCCATTCGTCGTCACAGCGTAACTCTTAGTGACTACGAAAGGGTCATCTCCCTGCCCCTTCCGCTGTACCGCTGGAACAGCCTCTGTTCAGTCTCGGTTCCTCAGCAAGTAACATAACTGCGTGTTGCCAGCATACTTCTTTATATACCCACGAGGTGGAGTGGAGTTACGCTATGCATATTTCGCAAGACCTATGGCATTTCTTTGCCATTGGCTCATTTTGTAATACTCGAAGTTGATAGGCTTTCTAAGCGAAACCCCTTTCGTCGTCACGACGTAACGTCTCCGTTCCCTACTCAGGGAACGAGGGTTACATCCGAAACCAAGACGTTTCCAATAGCAACTAACAGCTTTTAGAGCAGTGGTTCTCTTTTTTGGTCGCATCCCCCTTTTAAACAAAACCTGAACATGTTTCCAATAGCAACCAGATAGCCTTTAGAGCAGGGATCTCCAAGACTGCGAGAGCGATTCAAGACTGGCCGGAGAACTCAGCCAGCGCAGCTTCTCCAGAGTGGCTGCACGAGCGCTGATTACGACACAGCTGTTCCACCATTGGCTGAATCCACCACATGGCAACGATCACGTGTTTCTTTTTTCTTTGAACACCTTTAGCTCCACTAATGTTCACAAATCAGTTTTTTTACAACAGTAAAAGCTCTTTTCATGTAGTCGCGATGTTATATTGTGTCATGTTTAGCAATAAAACTGAGAAAAAAAGACCTCACTACATTGGTATTTAAATAGTATAGGCTTATGTTGAACTTTAATCTTGTACAAACAGATGCTTTACTTAGCAGTGTATTAAATGGAAACGTATCTGAAACATCTGTGTAATTAAAAAATATTGCATTTATTTCACTTCAGCTGTAGTAAAGTATGGAAACACCACATGAGCAGTCACTACGGGAACCAGAAAGTGTCCAACTTCACATCTCTGTTTTCAGCTTCTCCTCGCCTGCACGCGGCAACTCTCGCCGATCGGTTACATGCAGCTGATGTGGAACACACCTAATATGATCGCAACATGGATCACATTAGCAACAAGCATGTTGCCAATACCCAATGAGCATTAAAAAGGAAATTAGTTTAGCTTCGTTAAGACTTTGAGAGATGAATGGAGAGATCATTACATCGAGTCCTGTGTCAATAATGCAGCGATGCAAGCAGCAATGTAGAGGTAACTTCCAAATCAGGCAGCTTATGATCAATGGGGCGAATCTCGTGTACAAGTTCACGAACTAAAAATCCTTGTGAACTGACGCTACGCTTGATTTTCATTGTCTGTCACCCAGTATGGGTCAATATCACACTGCAACAACATTTTTACCATTTACAAATGGCCACATAAAAGAGAAATAGCAACAAACCTACATTGACTTCAGCAGGATAAGTACTGCATTATGCTGTCAGGGTGGTTAGGGGGAGTCATTCAAAAGGTACAGTCATAATTGTTTTTTAAATAAAGAGAAGATGAAATGGAAGATTTGTGTTAAGAACACTCCAGTAATCATCTGTGATAAATTTTGAAGTGTGTTATTTTAAACTGGTATTTTAAGAACTAATGGCAGATTAAATTATGGGACAGGTTTTGTCACATATCTCTGTGGAACGCCTTTGATTTTGCTGTACAAACAAGTCAACTCACAAGTCAACGGAGAGCAAATATATACAATTTGAAAGTGACTTTATTAGCTGTGAAGGTCTGTGTTAGGTTAGGAGTGGACATGAAAGATTGGGATAGTCTGCAGTGGTGGGAATGTATGTGACATACAACTACCCTTGCACTTTATTAATCTCCTGAATGAATGGAGAAAAATAGAGTCATGAGGACCATAAGTGTAGAAATGTGTACACAGGTTGAAGTGGCTATGATGAGAAATGGAAAACATCTCTGTTCTATGAGGAAATAGTTAATTTGATTTGATCTCAGATATACAGATCAGTATACACCAGAATTGGGTACACCACTGTGTAATTTCACTTATTTAAGATTATTGACATTTTTTATGTCAGGTTCTGTTTTATGGACTTTTAGTTTGTACTTCCTGTATGTTGCCTGTCTCTTTTGTTTCCATTTTCCCGCCCCTCATTGTTTCCAATGTTACATATTATGTTCACCTACACCCAGTGGCAGCTCCTAACCATAAATTTGGGTTGGGCAGATTCTTGGCACTAGAACACAGCTGAACACATGCAGACACACTTTTGGCAGAGATCTAGTGTCCTTGTGTTATTAGGCCTGAGTGAAGCGCTTGACACACACATAGACTATCCATGCATAGAATGCTAACTTCAAATTTCCCAAATTTTGCCTCAGAATGTTGTTTTATAATATTACAAGTTGTAGAGGAATTCCGGTGAAGAAAAGAATGTCATGTCTATTCTCAGAACAAACAAAAATCTGGTTATTTACAAGAGCACGTTTAAACTAAAGGATTTATACTTTCATTAATTTCATACGCTATTTCACAAAGAAAGAACAGACATGCCAACTAGTTACTGACCTGATGCAGACTAATATACAGATAGCTTAAGTGAATTGATATTGTCTTGGTCTGGAGTGTGGTTTACGTAAGGTAGCATGTAAATAAGTGGGATAGTCTGAAATCTGTCCCAATGGCTCTAAATTAGAGCGGACTGCAGTTCCACTTTTCACCACAGATTTACATTGGAAACCTGTGGGGCACTGTAGAGCAGGGAGGGTTCAGGCACCCTCTTCCCCTCTTAGTTATCATAATACACACAAGCTTGAGGATTTAAACACTCATGAGAATGAATGAGGAAAACTCCTGGGCGAGTAGAATGGCTTACAGTTGATGAAGAGAGCTTCTAGAACGTGGCAGCACATCTTCTTCCACCTTTTGTTGATGTAGAAGCATGTCCCACCGGCATGCAATTTCCTACCTGATTCTGTGTCGTGATCCGCTCTGAACAGCTGAAAGCCTGGCAGATGTGGTGCACTGTCCAGAATGGATTCACAATTCTGGATCACAATAGATTACAGCTTCACAGTGAGAACTCAATACAATAAAAGTGCCTTTAATTCATTAGAGAGATTCTTTTTCAGCTGCTTTTTTGCAGAAAGGGCCATGTTGCTACAGTTTCTCTTTAAAATACACAGAAGGTGTTCTATTGGATTTAAGCTACGGCATTTGTTTTGGATTGCTATCATGCTTGAATATTCCTCTTCTGCCAAGCTGCTGGGAGTCATCTAATCAGCCAGTATTTTGGAATATCTACAGGCATTCATGATGTTATCTATAAATGTAATCTCCCCAACATGTTCTGGACTCATGTAGCCTTAAATCATCACACTCCCACCTATTTTGCTTCACTGTCAGGACCGTGCATTCACTGTAGTCATCCTGGCCAGGTTAACACTAAACATGCTGGAATCCATTTGAGCCTAACATATTTATTTTGGTCTCAACTGAGCACAGAATGTGCTCCCAATATTCATCAGACTTCTTTTTGTGATCTTTATTTCACAAGTTTAATCTTGACGTTTTTTGCTGAAGAGCAAGCAAGGTTTTTTTTTTTCTTGGACAGTATCCATAGAGGTAGTTATGCAATATTCTTTGCACTGTCTGAGCTGTCACAGAAACTCCCTTGATAACCCCTGTGCAAAGTCTGAAGCACTTGCCTGTCTGTTTTTCAGAGCTAGATTGTGCAAGCGCATTGTCCATGTCATCATTTCAGGAGGATGGCTACTGTGGCTCTGATCAATGATACTATGGCTTATTCTAAATCTCCTGATTATTGTGTTTTAACTATATTTAATTTCCTCTTTGGAGCCATGGTGCAGACATGCAGATGGACACAGGCCATAAGTTCAAAGCTATCAATGTTCTGGTGTTCACGGGTTAATCCATATATTGTCTAACCGTGTTCATGCAAGTAAAGTACTCACTTATTTCAGTAATCACAGGTGTATTCACTATTATTACATTGAATTTCTTTTTGGAGCCTATATTTTCAATATAGTATTTGTTTTTAGTTGTTTAAAAGAGGATATTTTTGTCAGTATTTGTCAACTTAGAAATAATGAAATTATTGAGAGGTGATACAATTTATAATCATTTGATATTTTAGTGACATTACACTGGGGTGTACTCACTTCTCTTGTATACTGTAAATAAGAGGTTTTCAACCCTGCTTTTGGAGTCCCACTGTCCTGTAGAGTTTAACTCCAACACTGATCAAACACACCTGAACCAGATACTCAAGGTTTTCACGATCGCTTGAAAATGACAGAAAGGTTGGAAATAAACCTAGCAGGACATTAGGTCTCCAGGAGCAGGGTTGAAGATATCTGTAAAATTATATAAATGTAAAATGATTTTGTACAGATGAATCAAATATTTATTATCAGTGTAAATATCAAAAAACTGCTTTAACTCACATCAATCATACCCTCTACTTTAGCGATTGCCTTTCCGAAGATTGTTCCAAGCTGGTCTCCCACTCCTGCCAGCAAGAATCCGAACAGAGGAATTCCCAACAGGGCGTAGATAATACAGAAGATTCGTCCACCCTCTGTGTGAGGTGAGATATTCCCAAATCCTGGAGTCAATACAAGTAAAGTTTTAAAAAAAGTATTTGATACTCAAAAAGTACGATAAATTTTTTACATTTTTTTTTTCAAATTTTACAAATTATTTCCTCTTAAATCTTTGGTTGTATTTAATTTAAAACACAAGCTGTTTACCAGCAACAACATGCTACTGAGAACCTTTTGCCCCAATTCTGAGGGGACCGTCTTACCCCAAGGGACTAGCTTAAATTTTTCATCTCAAAATAAAAACACACTTTAAATGTAAATGAATTCCTGCATTGGTTCTCAAATATTTTTCGTTGCGACCCCCTTTAAACCTTTAAAAAAAAATTTTTTTAATTATTATCGTAAAAAATATCTGCCGACATTCGGACTGCCAACCAATCCCAAAGAGCCGCTGACTGTCTGACGTAACAAGGTTGTGCTGTTGAGGCTCTCACAGCCTCATGAGGAGAAATGTAAACAAATGAGCGCAGTTCACACAAAGAAACTTAATGAACATACAGAGGTTAAAAAACTCATGTGGAGTTTTTATATTTATAACATATGATATGAGACAGTTAAGCAACATCACACAGCCACGAATGCTGAATACATCACGTTTGAAAATGTGAGACTGATTTCAAGTCATTTCAATAAATAAGTAATTCATATCAAGTCACTTACATTTTAGACACAATATTGACTGTTTTTGTTTGAGCAGCAAAAATAGTTCCAAACAAAGATCACAGCAGAACCACAGCGCATCTTACCGGAACACATAACCACATTACTGAATGATTCAGCGCTTTGAACGAATCGGTGGAGTCAAAGATTCAATGACCCAATAAACAAATGCCTCATTCCTGAACAATTCAGCCGTTTGAACGAATCATTTGAATAAATGACTCAATAACTCACTCACATCATTTTTTTGTTTAGGATATTTTGCAATATTTTATATAGGCAAAATTTTTTATATTTTTTATTTATAGTTTTATATTTTATATAACCATAATATATTTATATATTATGGTTTTGTGGCGAGCCTGAGTATAGTTTTACACATCAGCCCAGTCTATTCTGGAAAGTTAGTGATACGCCAGGTCTGGGTTTTTTTTGCACATTAATATGACAATAAATGTGACACACCCAGTTTTTCTTATGCACACCCAGAGGCGCTTTTCTGGCTACGTTAGTGTTCCAAACGCTCCCGTGCGTTGATCATTGAAGCCAATCACAGACAAATCCGATGAGCGCGTGGTTACAATAGGCAATCAGAGGTGTTTACAATTCCGCTCAACAGTGCTCAAAGTGTCACATTTTTGAAATTCCAGTAGGCCTACCAACTGGTACCGAAGTCGGTACTTTTTTTTGACAACTTTTAATTTGCAAACATAGTTATTATTATTATTATTCAATTTCTCTTGAGGTGAAGTCGTTCAGCATGAGAAAGCCTATCAAGTGATATGAATTATGCATGTCTGCGTCAAACAGTGCATACATAACATGACAATAGCTGTTTAAAGCTGATTGGGTGATGGTGGCAAAATATTTTGAATTTCTTTTTTGTACTCATTTTGTTCAAGTTACAGCTATTGTAATAAAATTGGTGAACCCTTACATTATTTATTTGAACTCTTGTAGCTATAGAAGATTATCATAAAACATGCATAGTAGAGTTTATATACATATAAATATGGTCATCAAAAACACCTTAAGAAGAGAGAGAGATGGAGAGACTAATGGGGCCCCAAACACTTCTGATACTTTGAGAAATGGCTAATTAGAATTGGTGATTGCAATTTACACGTGCCAATCCCCAGACTTTTGGGAAGAAAAGAAGATGGAGCGCATCCACTCATTCAGATTTGTTCTTTGGAGCTGAGTGGTTGCTAAAGCATTCCCTCAATCCGTTAACCTCTGCAAAAGGAAGCGTTTTAGCTGAAGTTTACGGCACATATCAGTGGTCTCTCTATCCTTTCCATTTGCACAGCTAACAGCAGAGAGTTCCCCTAGGTTTCCAAGATCACGATTGCATACAGAAAGGCCTTAAAAACTGCCAGTGGCGGTTCTAGACCACAGTAACTGGGGGGGGGGCAGCCAAGGGCAACTTGTGCTTTTAGGGGGCACACCTTTAACATTCATTTTAACCTATTTTCAGTATTAATTCATGTCATTTTTCACCATGACATGCATCACTGCAATCTGTTTACACCTGGCCACTTCATGCGTTTTCTGTGATCGGATAGCTATCCGATCGTGAAAAGACCTGGTGCAAATTTGAGGTGCAAGAAATGCACTCGAGACGGATTTGAATCTGATCGCTCAAACCACATCAGGAGGAGATCTGGGCCGCATTATAGATGAAACTGGACAAGTGTAAACGCACCTGATTGTTGAAATCAAATATGTACATTTTACTCCTCCCAAAAATGCAAAAAAATAAACGTGTGAGAGCTTGTTATAGGCTATATGTCACGGTTTGGGTTTCGTTTCTTGTTCCTGGTTCTTGTCTTGTCATGTGATTCCGTTTGTCATGTGATCCTGCCATGTGTCTTGTCATTGGTTAATTGTCTGATTATTGTTCACAGGTGTCCCTTATCTTGTCGTTAGTCTTGTGTATTTAAGCCCACTTGTTTGCCCTGTGTCTTTGCCTAGTATTGAATGTTTCTAGTGGTGTATGTCCTGATCGTTGTTCTGGTTTTCTGTTTCATGCCTTGCCATGCCGCTGTTTTGTGTTTAATTTAGTGTTATAATTAAATTTTGTGTTTAATTTAGTGTTATAATTAAAGTTTGCGTTAGGGTCCTCACCGGTATACCTCCAGTGGATTGATTGCGTTACACTATATGTCATGTTATAGTCAGATATGACGATGCTACTGCAACATCTGTTGCTTTCGGTGACGTGAACTCCATTAAATCTGCATATAGCGTGGGAACTGAAGATCAGATTTATATCCGTTTTGCAAAAACACATTTATGTGACCAGGTGTAGATGGAATCGTTTTGATAAATCAGATAGCTATCCGATCTGAGAAAACGCATGAAGTGGACATATTTAAGAAACGAAACTTGATCTTAGAGAATCTCAAATCTACCCTTTCTGTCAAAAATACTAGAAAAGACAGTATCCTCAGAACTATGTTCCTTTTTATAAAGAAATGGTATGTGCAAGGATTTTCAGTCAGGATTTAGACCGTATCATACACTGTTAACCCTTGCTGTAAAAAAGGCCAAATCTGGGAGAAGCCTCTCGCTGCAGCCTGTGGTGGACATCCAACCCGGCCCACATCCAAATGTGATCTCAGAAGCCACACTCATATCCATAGATTGCCTACACCAAACACTGATCCCTAAACCTACCCATCACTAAAGGTCATGTCAATCACAGTACTGATTACCTACACCAAACACTGATCCCTAAACCTACCCATCAGTGATGGGCCATCACTGTAACCTAACGCCTAAAAAAACCCTTTTAATCTAAACCCACTTAAAACCTAACCTACTTATTGGACATGGGAGTGGCTTCTGACATCACACTTGGATGTGGGCGGGGTTGGATATCCACCGCAGGATGCAGCGAGCCCTATTTGGAATCCGGAGAGTATCCTACCATTTTCCATTAGAACAGTAATATACTGTAGAAAACAATGCATTCTGGGTTATATTTGTCATTTTCGAAAAAGTAGCCTACAGGAATATACTGTGAATTAACAATACTAAAAGTCGACACTCAGAGGCTGTGTTCCAAATCACACCCTATACCCTCAATCACTATTCCCTACATTAATTCACTGATACAGTCCACTTGACAGAATGAATGAAAGTGAATTGAGACTCTGATGAACACCTGACAAGCAGAATCACTGAAAGACAGAGAAACAAGAACAGAAAAAAGAGAAACACAAGAACTACTGACTTCCAGCAACACTGAGTGTGAAATCAGTTTACAAACCAGTTTAACATTATTTATTTCATACATGTACAAAAGTTCTTGTTGAGAATTAACAGATATTTAGTTGTTGATGTTTTATTGAATAAAGAAAGTTTGTAGTCACCATTATGGACATCAGTACTTGATTTAGTTGGTCTCTTGACCCTTGACTTTATAATATTTGTTTTATACAGGCTGCTGAAACTGTGAGATAATAAAAAACATTTGTGTGGCAAGAAAAAGTCAAGAGGGTGTTGATCAGGTGTTTTTGGCTGTTGTGATCATGCCTTATTTATTTTTTTATTTGATTATTAGAGAGTAACAAAAATAAATGCAAAACAAGATGCCATCACAGTGACATTATACATTTATCAGAACTGTCGAGGATAACACAAGAAAGTTACAAACTTATTTCCATTGTGGTCGTCGCTGTAGTCTGATAAAAATGGCAAGCAAGCTACAGATGACTAAAGAGTATTTTGTACACTCAACCAAATACAAAATAAAATAAGCACAAATACATACACTACAATAACAAATATTCCTTAAGACTACATTAAAACTAAATCTAATTAGCATTAACAACCATTCACCACATGCTTGATTAAAACAGTGATGTGACTGGCTTAAGTTAAACTCAACTGGGAGTTTGTTCCATTCCATTGCTGCCATGTACAAAAGGTGTTTTGCCCAGAACAGCTCTTAAATCTACAAGGTATGTCTGTGGCACTGCCTCTAGTTGAGTAGCTATGAGAGTTCTTACTCTTAAAAGAATCTTTAAAATACCTTGGCTCATTCCTATGCAAAATCTTTCATATTAATCTCAGTTTCAACTGTTTCACCCTGTTTCATTCTGGATCTGGTCTGATTCTATGACCTTCTCCTGTGCACAAGCTTTGAATTTATGGGTACATAATAATTAATATATCATATATCTGTAAATCTACAACATAAAATCCAGAAATGTTTCTGTAATCAGTTATTCTGAAAGATATTGAGATCGTTTAGTGCATTAAGCCAATTGTAACTATTGCTTGACTCAGACACAGACTTCAACAATCAGCATCTGAATCTCAACAATGGTGACAATCAAAAGTTTCCTGTCGCAATGCATGCTGGGTTCCAGGAAAGTATAAAACTCCCAGCATGCATTGCAATATTAATAAATAAAGAAAACAATTATTGCCACCATTGTCGAGATGTGTGCTGATTTTTTATATATCTGTATTTCTACAAGACAGTATAGCTCTGTTTCTTTGGTTGTGTATAATGTGTTCATAAAATGTCACTGTAACTCAGTGGTTCCCAATTCCGGTCCTGGGGACCCACAGCTCTGCACAGTTTGTATGTCTCCCTCATTTAACACACCTGATTCAAATCATCAGCTCATTAAGAATAAGGGAGACATATAAAATGTGCAGAGCTGTGGGTCCCCAGGACCGAAATCGAGAATCACTGTTATAACTGATTGCTGTAATTTCACTTTTAATACAAGATTAAACTCTGAATGAGATTAGTTAATGCATATGCCATATGATGATTTGGTTTTGTTATCATAATCAATATAACAAACTGCATTCACAAACCATGTGTGTATGTGCAGAAGTGTAGCTTGCAAAAGCATAATTCAAGCAGTGAGAGAAAAACTAATATTAAAAAGTCAAGGGTCAGCATCCCAACTAAAGCAAACACTGATCTCCATAATGGTACCTTCAAACCAAACATTTTCAATTAAACATATCAATAACAACTTTTGTAGATGTATAACAGACAACAAAGTCATACTGGTGTAATAAGTGTAATAATATGTAATGGCTGGAAGTCAGTTGTAGTTCTTGTGTTTCTCTATTTTCTGTTTGTGTGTTCCTCTTTCCTTCAGTGATTCTGCTTGTTAACAGCAGGTGTTCATCACTAATGCTCAACAATTACTTACATATTCACTGAATATCTCACTGCAACACTGTCAATGTTACTTTTTACTCTTTGTAGTGTGGATTTTTCTGTGGGGTTGAAAGAGTTAACAATGTAAGATAAAAAAAAACACGGAATGTATTTTAACAGTAATAAACTGTAAGTTATAAAACAGGTGTATATACTGGCAACACTGTTGCCAGTAGTTAACTGTAAAATTTAGTTTTTTTTGGGGTCACCATTGTGCTGAAGAGTAGAGCCTGCGCTTGAGTCCAGGAGAAGATCCACAAACATTGATGTGCTGCATGTTGCCTTATTTAAAAGGCGGTGACTGTGTAGTTGCAGATCCAGTGGAAATCTTTTTATTTACAACATTTTATAATGGTCTCAAATGAATTAAGTTCACAGTAATACTTTGTTCACATTATTAGTGCCTTAGAAATTTTAGTTAATACATTTAAACGACAGTTGACCAATTTAAGGCAATTGGTTTCTCCAAGTGAAATTAGTTAACTCGAGGTTTAATTTAGTGCATGGTATTTTTACAGCATCATTTGTAACTCTAATGAGAGCAGTCTCAGTACTTTTAGTGTTACTGGATCTCAGTGCTGCGTTTTGATACCTTCGACCACAACATTCTTTAGAATACACGAAAAGGTTGGCATTAATGGAATTGCATTAGCATTAAATCTTACTTATCTGACTGTTATCAGCTTGAAGCAGTACATAAAGAGATGTCATAGTGATCACAAGTTCATTATGGAGTAACACAAGGCTCAGCACTAGGAGCATTGCTTTTCACCCTGTATATGCTACCCTTGGGAGATATCATTAGGAAGCATGGAGTTTGTTTTCACTGTTTTGCTGATGATACTCAGCTCTATATTTCTTTGCGCCCCAACAAAACTGTCAGTATTTGTTTTTTTTATGTTTTGTTTTGGTGCTCATGTTCCTCATGGTGCTCTCATCCCCAGCTTTCTCAACGTGCAATTAGTGTTATTAGGTTCACATGTGTCTCGTTCAAGTGTGTGTATTTAATTGACTCTGTCTCATAGATTCTTTGCTTGTGGTTTAGTTGTTCTGAAGTCAGTTGCCTGAGTAAGTGTTCTCTAACTCTGTGACATTTTATTTTCTCTTGGCTGTGGATTATTCCCTTCTCGGTTTTATTTTTTGTAGACTTTCTCCCTCTCCTTTTTTGCTTTAAGATCTTTGCAAACTTTGGAATATTTTTTTGGAATGCCCTCTTGGACTGATTTTGTTTTATGAGAATTACATTTAGCTGTTTTTTGCTCCAGCTGTACATGTTGTTGGTTGACCTTTTATTAAAATAAATTCTGCATCTCAAATTCTCCTATGTGCGTCTTACTGTTGGGTTCACCATCATCCAGTGGATTAAGAATTGAGAGTCTGACTCTCACGCCGGAAACTTGAATTCAAGTCTTGGCTCTAACAGAAATGTACAATTCACAAAATTACCGAAATGCACAGCTGAAATAAAAAATTGGATGACTAGTAATTCCCTACTACTTAATTAGTTTCTAATTATTGGACAACGAACCTTTGCACGTAATAACCTAGAATACTATCTAACACTTAATGGACATTCTGTCAAGTCTTCGTTGTCAGTTAGGAACCTGGGGGTGCTCTTTGATACCAATCTTTCATGTGAAAGTCACGTTTCTAGCATCTGAAAAAAAACCTGAATTCTTACATCTTAAATACATCTAAATTATGACATATGCTCTAAATGCCAAATGCAGAACCGTTAGTTCATTTGTTCATTATCTCAAGGCTCGATTAGTGTAATGATCTACTGGGTGGCTGCCCTGCATGCTTAATAAACAAACTCCAGTTGTTCCAAAACACAGCAGCTAGAGTTCATACTAGAACCAGGAAGTATGACCATATAAGCCCAGTTCTGTCAACACTGCATTGGCTTCCTATTAAACATTGTATCAATTTTAAAATCTTGCCGATTACTTACAAAGCACTAAATGGTTTAGCTCCCCAGTGAATGAGTGAGCTCTTAACACATTATAGTCCTTCAAGTCTATTGTGATCTCAAAATTCTGGTCAGATGAAAATACCTAGAATATCAAAATCAACTGCAGGCGCTATTTAGCACCTAAACTTTGGAACAGTCTTCCTAGCATTGCTCGAGAAACAGACACACTCTGTCTAGACGAAATCTAAACTAAGACACATCTCTTTAACCTGGCATACACACAGAACAATATCAATTTCTATTATTCAAATCAGTTAAATGATTGTTAGGCTGCATATACTAGGTCAGCCGGAATCGGCAACAATTCCTACAACAACCGATGTACTCGTTATATCATAAGAAGAATGGCATCTACACTAATATAATATTAGTCTCTCTGTTTATCCCGAGGTTTACTCAGCCGGATCCAGGCCATACCCAGATCAGATGGTAGACCTGCGCCTAGACACGACCACAACATATGATGTAGTCAGCCGGTTGAAGTTCGTATCCAGATCAGATGGTTGACCTTCGCCTAGACACGACCCCAACGCATCCCTGAAATGTAAGCAGAGATTGTGTCAACTAGACTCTCCCCTGTGAAGGCCTCATCGATACAACAGCCAGTGGCACTGATCCCCAACAAACCCATCTCCATTACAGCGTGACAGCGACTAAAATCTTCAACCAGATGGAACTGGATATATATTCTGAATATTCCGATCCAGTCTGACTTCTGTCCTGTAATGCTGCCCGAATCATAATCATACACTGTTCGTTCGTTGGCTAGAGGAAAACTGAACCCACGACTGAGCCTGGTTTCTCCCAAGGTTTTTTGCTCCAAGAACCCCAAGAAGGCTTAAGTATTCCTGAAACTGCCGACCCAGGGATGACAGGAGCTGCTCTTCCACTGGAGACGGTGAGCCTTCCTCAAAAGAATCTTTTGTTCCTGATTCTTTTGTTTTGCTGCTCGCTGAAGTGGCAGCGATACCCAAAAATTCAAATATAGATTAGCTTCCTCATTCTCTCGGTCACGCAGTTCGCAGAGCTCAGACATGATGGACGCGAGTTTGTTGCATCTTCATGTTCGGCCGTGACAAGGTCCTTCCCTTCGGGCTTTCCTTCTTCACAAAAGTCAGAGAGGCTGTCCTTGCCCCGCTAAGAGAAGTAGGCATCTGCATTCTCAGTTATCTCGATGACTGGCTCATCTCTTTTCTCGGGATGGAGTTGAACTTGGTCACTATGATGCCGCGTCTCATGAATTAATGCACTCAGTCAGTGCTGAACTGACTGAGGTCATTCAGGGTAAAAACAGAGGTCCCACTGAAAAAGAATAGGGGGAGTTTTGCTCCTTGGTCAAATGGTGTCCTCAACGAAGGTAACACAGTTAGGTTTGACACATTTTAGATTGGTTTGAAGCTTCAGACCTGAGTTCCAAGATTGGCATGGCACCAAGGTATGCATCGCATGCCTATCACACCGATCTGTGGCCATATGTTCAGCCCATGGACGGACCTTGCATTTCTACGGGCAGGGGTTCCTCTAAAACAATTGTCCAGGCATGTTGTTGTCACAACAAATGCGTCACAGCGAGGATCAACTGTGTTGCCATATCAATTGCCTCGAGTTGGTAGTGGTATTGCTGTCCCTGGGCAGGTTTTTGCCATTTATCAAGGGCAAGCAAATTTTGGTCCGGACAGACAACACAGTTATGGTTGCTCATGTCGCAACTCGCCCTTCATCTTCTTCTTTGGAGTGGGAAGCGACTGAAGTCACTGCGGGCCAATCACATTCCAGGTGAAGTCAATCGAGCAGTGGGCGTTCTGTCATGAAAAGTGATACTCCAGGGAGAGTGGAGACTCCATTCCCAGGTGGTCCATCTGATCTGGAGTAGATTCAGCGAAGCACAGGTAGACCTATTTGCTAACCAAGAATCCTCACACTGCATGATGTGGCACAGATGCGCTGGCACACAGCTGGCCCAGGGGCCTGCGCAAATATGCACTTCCTCTAGTGAGCATGATTGCATAGGCATTGTGCAAAGTCAGGGAGGATGAAGAACAGCTCTTGCTGGTTGCACAGTATTGGGCCACCCGGACATGGTTCTCAGAGCCCATGCTTCTTCCGACAGCCCTTCTCTGGCGAATCCAGCTGAGGAAAGACATTCTTTCTCAGGGATGGGACACAATTTTGCACTCATGCCCAGAGCTCTGGAACCTCCATGTTGGGATGTGGAAGGCCGGCAGGGATAGACGCTATCGCCCTGGCTAGAGCCCCCTTACGAGGTGGCATATGATTTGAAGTGGAGTGGAAATGGTCCTCTCTTACCCTCTTACCCTGATGGTAAACTTGTGTCTTCCTCTAGGCAGAGCTCCACTCTGCCTCCAGTCACTGTGTTGTAGAGCTCCTCCCTTTTTATGTAGGACATACCACAGAGACTTTCCATGTGTAGTATTTCCCGGTTGGTAAGTCTATGTGAGTCTTGGTAAGTGTAGGCAAGTCTTTCCACATGTAAACCTCCATTCGAGCAGGATGTGGCCTCCGTAGTGTCCTTTTTTCTGCACGGTGAAAGCGCTAACTTCTGGTCTGCGCAGCGGTACGTTTAAAAAGAAAAGAAAAGAAAAGGTCAAAAAGCAGCTGAAGCGAACTATTTCCATTGTTCTGTCCTTTCTGTCCCTGTGTGGCACGAAGGACTACATGGCTTACGTGGGGCATTGGGAAGGTTACGACGTTGCAAGTGCACTTGTTGCCAGGCACGCAGTAGCTTGCCGACATCTGCACTACCAAAACCTCATAACGCGGTTTAGCTTGTTGTGCTGTTTTCCATAGGAACCCCTAGTGTCAGTACATTGACACAAGATTGAAGTGACTGACAGATTGGTTGCTATTGTAGCCTCCTTTCCCATGATGGAGGGCATGAGACATTGTGTCCCTCCTGCCTTAACACTGAATTACCCGAATCGAGCCTTTCTTTTTAGTTCTTGGAAAGTGGATTCTGTTTACCCTCTGGGGTCGGCGGTCGCGTCGTCGCTTTTTTTCTTATCAGTGCAAAATAGACTCTAAATACTCTGTTGATTTTTTGTACCTCATTCAAAATTGTTAAATGTCTTCTTTTATTTGTGTACACTCATAATAAAAACAAAATGTTGTGTTTTTCGTAAAATAAAGAAAATAAACATGATGCGCTTTCTGCCGTCTCTCTCAATCTGAAGTTCATTCTGAAACGCGACAAGAAATGACCTGTAACTCAGCAAATGTTTGTCACACACACTTGACACATATGTCTTTACAATGCTTGGAGTCTCTATTTTTAAATTATGTAAATTATATTAAAAAAAAATATTCTATGTTTAAGTAATCCGTATGAAAGCAGCGACATGTACAGTTTCTCAGATGGGCCTCATTAATTTTAATGTGACCACACCCACGCGCGCAAGAGCGATTGACATGCAAATGAGCCACGCGGAGGAACGCAGAGCTGAACACGCACTCATCACCTCAAAACAAAGAATCAGAGACTTCAGTAACTTACTCCTCTCTGCTTTTGACCGAGTTTGAAGACTGTGTTTGTGCTATTTCACTTGGATTTACCTCAGGAGAATTAGAAGAACGTGATTTGAAGATGAGAAGATTTTTAAGGTAAGACATGTATTGGTGTCAGACTAAAATGTACGTTATGAGATTGGAGTAAAAACATGAAGCCTAATGTCGTACATGTATGTGTATCTATATATAGACAGAGACATGTTGAAATGTGAACTAGACTGGTAGGCCACCTTTTCATGCTAAATTTATATATGTTGTTTTATGGATGTCTTATGTTCGCTAAATAATAAAACACCGCATGATAAAAGTACGCTCGTATGAATGTTTACTAAAACATGGTGAATATTATAATTTTTAGACCCGTGTTTACTGTTAATACTGTGTTTGTGGATATCTGCTCAAAATGCAGATGTATAATATGGTAACAATAGTGTTTAATAGTGTTTAATATTTTGGAGCAGCTCGATGCTTCAGTAAATGTTCTCTGCACGCGCTGTGAGTCAGTTTGAAAGCAAAACGCGCCACACATTATGCTTTAGGTTTTTACTCCAAATGTTTCCATTCATTATGATGTTATGAAATGAGATTGAAGTAACATATGATAATCAATATATTTGTATCTAGTGTAGTGTCTGAAGTGTTCCTTTTTAACTATTTATAGGCTACCTGCTATCTAGGCTATTGTTATTATTTTATGCAGCACTGCACATAGCCTATATGCCTACAAGGCACAACAAACGTGGTGTTCATTATATAGGCTATATATATACTGATGAGTCCTGCTGACTTCAACATTGACATGAGTCTCTGTTAAAGTTAAAAATCAAACACCACAGGTATGTGTTTCAGGAATGGCACAAAGGTGTGTGACTGTCCAAGTCTCTGTCTTTAGATCTGTCTCTGTTCAATAATGTGATTTTTTTGTCATTTGTTGTGTATCTTTGGATTATGTTGTGTTGGAAATAAATCCAAACAATCAAAAAGCCATTCTTTTTTTTAAGTCTCTCCTCATTCTTTGTGCAAGGCTCCTCATAATGATAGGGCCTGATAGCACCTTATTGGGCCATTAGGGGAGGGTCTTTGTCTTTCTCAGGTGTAAAACACTACATATTAATGGGCTGTTCACGCCTTCTCGCATAAAGCTTTCTTACACAAAACATGTCTTACAAAATTTAAATCACTATATTGTCTTATCTGAATGAGCAGTCAGGATGATTTTCACATAGTTTTGGAGCAAATATTCTAGGCCACGTGACACAATTTTCAAAAGTCTTGTGAAGAAATAATCAGTATGGGTTCATGACCTTCTTTCAGTGACAATTTATTTTTGTTTTTTCACAAACCACGCATAGAAGTCATTATCTTAAAACTACAAACTTTTACATACATGCTGCTGACATATTACTGTAGCAGAGTTTGTGCTCAATAAAGTGTAATCAGACTTTAGCCATGAAAATGTCACAAGTATCAGAAATAAGCCAAATGTCAGAGCATGTCAGAACACTTCAGGACCCAGAAAACACCTCAGACCCCAGAGGGTTAAATAAAATGTATCCCTTTGAAGCGGACTTTGAGCTTTGTAACCTTACAATCTTTTTAATGCTCAAACAGCAACATTACGCACTAACTAAAGTTGAAAACGTGAAAAACCATAATGGACCCTTTAAGGTCAGGTAAGGAGGCGAATCTTAAACATGAATTGAAACATAACATAAATCATAAAATATGCATTAACAATAAAATAAAAAGAGCAGCAGGGGCCGGCAGCGGCATACAAGCATAATAAAATAGTAATGTAAAATGTCCCAGGCTCTCTGCTCAACCCTGCTTCAAATAAAACTTTAATACATTTGTTCATCTATGAGCACAAGTTTAGTCAGATTGCCTTCCATCGGCTGTGGAGGTGAAAACCACACCTCCCATGATTCCACGCTCAGTCATTATCAAGCGACGCCTTTGGTACTGTTTTGAATAGGCGTTAATGTTAAGCCAATGCTTTGTTGTGGATGGTGTGCTTTAATACAGTTTCACTTGAACTACAATCTCCCTGTTTTTGTCTTTTTTGTAAATTATGTTACTGTATTACTGTTCTACTATACTATTCCCAGTATTACAAATCAATAAAGACACTGTAAAACCTAACAGTACATTTACTCAATTAAATTGAGTTCACTGCACTCAAATAATACTGAAATGAATCGTAATCTGATTCTTGATGTCTGTGTAAGTCAGCATGATACCATAGCGGTTTTTAAAATCTGATTGAAACAACAATGGGCCTTACAGCAGAATCACAGTTCTTTTATAATGAATAATACAAGTTATATATCACCTGTTTAATCAGAGATTATTCTCTAGAAAAGATCAGAGAATCAAGACACCAAATGATGATTCATCATTCCATAAATCATCATCAACACAAAATTTTCTTTTGGTTTTTGTGCCATAACAAATGTGATTAATAAACTCTCAGTTACAGCAGCCAGAGGAAAAACTGGTGTTATAAAGTCAAGGGTCAAGAGCCCAACTAAAGCAAACACTGACCACTGACATGGTGTCTTTAAATGAAACCCAATAAATCATCTTCATTTATACCTCTGTTCATTCACAATAACACCTTCTGTAGACGCATGATAAAAGTCAAACTGGTAATGCTGTTTGTGGAGTTGTTCAATCCTCCTCTGAGATCTTCAGAGATTTAAACATATTTTATCTTCAGTGATTTCATCTAATGTTGTGGTTGGAAGTCAGTTGTAGTTCTTGTGTTTCTCTGACCTTCAGTGATTCTGCTTGTTAACAGCAGGTGTTCATCATTAATGCTCAACAATCACTTCATTAATCACTTAATTAATCACTTAATTTCTTGACTGCAATATCTACTTTTAGTGAACTCTGAAATAATTTCAGAGTATTCATAACTATTGTTTTTTATAAACTTAAATGAATTGAGGCAATCGTTTGCCTCAAATGTAATGAGTTAGCTTAACTCATTGGATTTGACTTTGTGTGTGATATTGTGAGCTAGCAGTAACTGCAAGTGCTCTGAGTTCATTTAAAGTTTGTCATTTCACTGTTTTTACTCAATAAAGTGAAGTTTCAGCTGTATACAGTATTAAATGCAGTGTAAAGTTTAATTGTGTTTTAAGAAATATAATTGTTTTAGTAAACTCAAATAAAATAAGTTCAGAGTACTCATAACTATTGTTTTTTATAAACTTAAATGAATTGAGGCTTTCTCAAATGAAATGAGTTAGCCTAACTTGTTGAGTTTTATTTAGAGAGTTGCTGCAACTCTGTCATAGTGTTAAATATTTAGAAAAGTGTAGTTTTAACTCGATCTAGTGTGGACCAATATAGACACTTTTAAAGTGTTGAATTTAACTCTGTAGGTGTTGAATTAGCACTGCTGATTTTGCTGTGTAGGTTACGGCCAATCTTGGACCTCGTTATATGCTTGCACTGAAAGGCAGAGCAGCTGACGCAATGATCAAATGCCAATGTGCATTGGCTCGTTTTAATACACTCAAAGTAGATCGGTCTCTCAAGGCGATCCCAATTACGTTGGCACGTCACGTAGCATCATGTTAATGTCTGATTTAATTAGAATCAATTGTGAGTCAAGTCTTTTGTGAGAGAGTTGCTGTCTATGTAGAGTCTTCTAAATCAGACATTTATCAGCAGTCCCAGACTGATATTAAATAAGTATTCATTAAAATTACCGGTAGTACAAATGTTAATATTACAACAACCAAACACACAAGTAGCAGGGATTGTACAGATCTTTTTGAATTTGATGAATTCCAATTCTGAGTATAGTTCTGCAGGAGCCTGCTTTTGAGATTCAATAATGGCTAAGATGCTGCTAGTAGACAATGTGATGGCTCACTGGGTTTTAGAACAGTAATATAGTGTTTGCTAATGTGCTTGCATGTGTGTTTGTGTACTTTGGTACCTATAGTTGTAATAACAGTTCCAGCGAAGAAGAAGGAGTTGCTGAGGTCCCATAAACTGCTCTGATTGGACGAGTTTCCTGAAGGGTTCACTCCTGCTCGTAATGCTGACACCACTTGCTGTTATAAGAGAAAAAAAATGGTTTGTATAATTACACATATTTCAAAAATATTTATAATTGCATGCACATTTTAAGTTAATACTTTTCTGCCTCCGCGAATGAGAATATTTAATCCATCCAATCAATGATTGCTTCATCTGTGATTGTTTTGGAAAACACGTAGTCCCACCCTAAAGTCACACCATTGGCTGAGCAGGAATTTCATATGTTGAGTTGCAGTATTTCAACACTTAACAAATAATTTGGCACAGTAGAATAGAAACAATATATTATATGTAGCTGTTCACATCGAGGTGAATAGCTAAAACCGGTAGTTTTTATTTCTATGGTGAATGCGTCTTATTTTGTCTTCATTCTGTGATAAAAATGCAGCATCAAATAAGATTTAAGCTTTACGGTGCATGTCTGGAGCTGACACATATCCACACATTTGAAGCACAAGCCCAAAATTATTCTAAATGGCTGCAGTTCTGAATGCTTTGAACAACATGCATAGCCTATGACAATACAAGTTGTTTGCAAAATATATGCAAATATTCTGAGGATATGCTCCCCTTTGTCATGTGTGAGACAATGTAATTTACCCCATCAATATTCTTTAGTCTCTATTCTGAACATATTTACATACAGAAGTGGGCAAAAGTGATGAATGTCACGAGTGGTTGCAGGAAGGCAGACGAAGATGATAAGTACAATTCCAACACAAAGTTTAACGACCATAATACAAAGAATAATCAGACAAGCATGGCAACACACTATAAATGTAACGTAGACCAAACAGAGAATGAATGTGAGAATTCAACTTATATAGCAAACACAAACGAGGATAATTAATAGAACAGCTGAAACCAAGAACACAAATGAGGAGAAGGAAAACTGAACAAAGGAACACATGATGAGAATGAAAACAAACTAAAGTCCATGATAATGAAACTAACAGAACATATGGTGACACGGAGGGGATATTTGCACAATTTTGGGGAGAACTCTTTTTGAAGCTAAAAAAAGCTAAACAAGCTCTTTTTTTAGCTTCATATGGTAGTAAAAACTAAAACAAAATATAACCAAGAAATGTAATTATCTTGGGTCTGTACAGTACAGTACAACAGTACATAAGTGTTAAAACGCCTTTTTTAAAATCTTTATAAAATAAATCCTGGGAGCCATACAGAACTTTGTTTTTCCACCTCCACAAAGAGATGAGTGCCATTCATTATGTCATCTTGTTTTTCTAAATGTGAGGTAAGGTGAATTTTCCTTACTTCACCCCAGGCAGAAAGTCATATGTTGACTGTAAAACATAGTAGACTATATGAATTTATGGAGAAACTACTACATTTTTGTACAAATCTATTTATTTTTTTAGTGCATACGTGTTCAGTGTGAATGCTCTAAACTGTTAACATGGGCACTGAAAAAAATGCATACCACATATATGCACAGCGAACTGATCATGTGTGAAACGGGCTTGAGCCATTAGGTACAGTGCTGGAGGGGTTGACGTACCCAGTGGAGGTTTTTGACATGTGATGCATCTCCTTAGGGGCAAAGAGCCTCAGGCATGCTGCATACAGTAGCAATCAGCGGCACACTTAAGAAACGACAGAAGCCTCTGAGAAATGTGTGTGTGTGTGTGTGACTAGAACACAGATCTGAGCTTTCTTAGACTCAACAGAGGGAGTGAAGGCTTAAAGCCAAGCGTTAGATGGAAGGAACATCTAACTAAGGACACGAATGACTTAGGTTATTTGATCACTGACTCCTCTTTCTTGCACCATGATGTAAAACATATATATGTAGGCTATATACAGTGGGAATAAAAAGTCTACACTCTAATTTTAAAAGTCCAGCTTTTTGAGATGTAAAAAATAAATCTTATGGATAAATATGCAAGATCTTTTTTCACCTTTTATGTAATTCTGAAACCAGCCAAATTTATGTAACACACAAACAAACATGGTTGCATAAGTGTCCAGACCCTTTTGTAGTGGGACATGTCACAGGGCATTAACTGGCCTCAAATCTCAGGCACATAATAACCCATAACCAGCCCTGAATTGGGGCAGAACAAGTTTTAATTGTGGTACCAAATCTTAGCCTTCAGTAAACTATATCAACACATCAGTCTTTAACCAGAAACCCCAAAACTGAGCCATAAAAAATGGCAACAAAATCCAAAAAACTTTGGATTGTGCAGGAATCCAGATCTGAGGGAAAGACCTTCAGGCTCAGATGGGATTTGAACATTCTTGCTGTGAGGTGACAGTGTTTCCCACCGAGCCACGGTGATGCCCTTAATCACAGCCATAAGATACAGGTTCTTGAAGAATTGCATAACTTTATTTGTCATACATCTACAAAAGTTCTCATTGAGAATAAACAGAGGGTTATATGGAAGTAAAAGAATGTTAAATGTTTTAGAAACCAAAAAGCTGATAACGCATTGCATTAACCCTGCTTGTATTTAAATGCATTGTATTTTTAGGGGTTGCACTTTTATGGACTGAAATTCAACATGGTTGTATATTTAAGCTGTGAATATTTCAATAAAAAAAAATGTCATACAAGTTTTCAATAACTTATATTCACCTTTCAGATTTCACTTCCATAATATTAATTCTTTTTAAAAATACAATCTATAATATTCGACAGGCAATTTTCTGTCACTTTACAAATTCGCATCCACAAATTCATGGGTTAAAATTCGACAGAAAATTCAACATTTGACATCCGGGAACAGCAGGAATATCAGTAGATTGACGATTGATAATCTCCATAGCTGTTATTCGACCTCACCAGCAGGAGGTGCAAGCGGCTGTTGATGAAGAAAACTATAGAGCAACGGGTGAGAGAGTCATTCGTTCATAAAAACGGATTTACAGACATGGAGCAAACGGTAAGTATTTGTGATGATCATCAGGGCCAGTGTGTATATATATATATATATACAGGTCCTTCTCAAAAAATTAGCATATTGTGATAAAGTTCATTATTGTCCATAATGTAATGATAAAAATTAAACTTTCATATATTTTAGATTCATTGCACACCAACTGAAATATTTCAGGTCTTTTATTGTTTTAATACTGATGATTTTGGCATACAGCTCATGAAAACCCCAAATTCCTGTCTCAAAAAATTCGCATATTTCATCCGACCAATAAAATAAGTGTTTTTAATACAAAAAAAAAGTCAACCTTCAAATAATTATGTTCAGTTATGCACTCAATACTTGGTCGGGAATCCTTTTGCAGAAATGACTGCTTCAATGCGGCGTGGCATGGAGGCAATCAGCCTGTGGCACTGCTGAGGTGTTATGGAGGCCCAGGATGCTTCGAGAGCGGCCTTAAGCTCATCCAGAGTGGTGGGTCTTGCGTCTCTCAACTTTCTCTTCACAATATCCCACAGATTCTCTATGGGGTTCAGGTCAGGAGAGTTGGCAGGCCAATTGAGCACAGTAATACCATGGTCAGTAAACCATTTACCAGTGGTTTTGGCACTGTGAGCAGGTGCCAGGTCGTGCTGAAAAATGAAATCTTCATCTCCATAAAGCTTTTCAGCAGATGGAAGCATGAAGTGCTCCAAAATCTCCTGATAGCTAGCTGCATTGACCCTGCCCTTGATAAAACACAGTGGACCAACACCAGCAGCTGACATGGCACCCCAGACCATCACTGACTATGGGTACTTGACACTGGACTTCAGGCATTTTGGCATTTCCTTCTCCCCAGTCTTCCTCCGGACTCTGGCAACTTGATTTCTGAATGACATGCAACCACTGAGCAACAGTCCAGTGCTGCTTCTCTGTAGACCAGGTCAGGCACTTCTGCCGCTGTTTCTGGTTCAAAAGTGGCTTGACCTGGGGAATGCGGCACCTGTAGCCCATTTCCTGCACACGCCTGTGCACGGTGGCTCTGGATGTTTCTACTCCAGACTCAGTCCACTGCTTCCGCAGGTCCCCCAAGGTCTGGAATCGGTCCTTCTCCACAATCTTCCTCAGGGTCCGGTCACCTCTTCTCGTTTTTGCGACACTTTTTCCTTCCCACAGACTTCCCACTGAGGTG
This sequence comes from Meda fulgida, assembly GCA_030578275.1. Taxonomy (NCBI): domain Eukaryota; kingdom Metazoa; phylum Chordata; class Actinopteri; order Cypriniformes; family Leuciscidae; genus Meda; species Meda fulgida. The sequence continues at coordinate 29,253,678 of CM060635.1, read as the reverse complement.
CCTTGATACAGCACTCTGGGAACAGCCTATTTGTTCAGAAATGTCTTTCCGTGTCTTACCCTCTTGCTTGAGGGTGTCAATGATGGCCTTCTGGACAGCAGTCAGGTCGGCAGTCTTACCCATGATTGCGGTTTTGAGTAATGAAACAAGCTGGGAGTTTTTAAAAGCCTCAGGAATCTTTTGTTGGTGTTTAGAGTTAATTAGTTGATTCAGATGATTAGGTTAATAGCTCGTTTAGAGAACCTTTTCATGATATGCTAAATTTTTGAGACAGGAATTTTGGGTTTTCATGAGCTGTATGCCAAAATCATCAGTATTAAAACAATAAAACACCTGAAATATTTCAGTTGGTGTGCAATGAATCTAAAATATATGAAAGTTTAATTTTTATCATTACATTATGGAAAATAATGAACTTTATCACAATATGCTAATTTTTTGAGAAGGACCTGTATATATATATATATATATATGGAAAAGCTGATAAAGACACAAAAGCTGTGTTTACATTTAAGTCTTCACAGATAGTTTTGCACATGTAAGCATCTTTCTCTAGTGTGAACGAGATTATAATGTTATTCCCTGATGCTGATGTGCAGATAAAACGTTAAATCTGAGGTAGTAGACATATATTTCTCTCGTTGTTTAGTTTTCTTAACTTCATATCGTGTGCTGTGCTGCAGGGGGATTCACTCAATACGTAATTTTCCAGGATTCCCATGCGGTCAGGACACTTACCGCTTAATGAACTAATACAGTGATATAAAAGACATTTGGCATTATAGCTTTACAATGATTTATACAAAGGTTATATTAAACATATGTAGCTTTGATAATAGAAGTAGTTCTGTGAAACAAAAACATGAAAAGAAATCACCTCAAAATAATTACATCTTTTATTCACAAGACTTTCAAAGGTTATTCAGATGTATGGACATTAACACTCATACAAACCTCAACAATGGTGACAATAAACAGCATTCAACATATTTATAACAATTTCAGATAAAAATAACACCTCTGAATATTGCTAAACAAGCTATACTAACAATCTGCTAAAATAAAAGCAGAAAACAGTAAGACAATTCATCTGCATAATTTATGCATGCTGGGAGTCATGGGCGAGTTTTGTACTATGCTGGTACCCATCATACATTGCAGCAAGAAGCTTTTTTTTATGTCACCATGAGATTCAGATGAATAATCTTATTGTTTATGCGTTTAAAAGATACAATAGCTCAAAAATGATTTGTACACACTTTTACACTATATGTTTAATTGTATTGGATGTCATTTGGCAATTTCACAGGGGTTGGTGGCACCAATTATAAACATAAAGTTAAAAGCACATCACTATTACAACTAATGAGGAGTTTTGAGATCAATAAAAGCTGATTTCATGATGTTATTGTTATCATCAACAATGAGTCTACTGTGGCCTGTTGCACGAACCCGGATTCAGTTGCTACCCAGGTAAGTTTGACATTATTTTGAGCAAACTGTTTTTTCAGCCTCAAGAAGGTGGATTGGTTTTAAGCGGGTTTCATTGCCATGGTAACTTACGCTACATGGCTAACCTGCTCCTGAGCAGGGTTTTTTTTTTCTGGGTTAGAGATCGCAAACCCAAACTGGAACAATCAGCTGTGAGTAAAAGTGACATGTATCTGATGAGCCATAAAAAATCTTATAAAGACCTATGACAGAAATAAAGTCAAACTGTGTAGTAATAAGTGAAGCTGGTAATGCTTTTTGAGTTGTTTAATCATCCTCTGCTGAGATCTTGAGAGATTGAATTGTTTGGTTCGACTTCATGCGGAGCTGCAAAGACCGATTGGCGAGAGTAAATAAGAAAAATCAGGGACGGAATTGAAAATGGAGCAATCAAGTCAGAAACTTTCTGTGTAGTGATCGGCCTTGCGCAATGTTTGCGTACCTTATCACAGATAAAGTGGATTAGATGCAATATTTGTCAACAGAAACACTTTTCATGTACTGCTAGTAGCCTACAATAAAGTTCAACATAAGCCTATACTATTTAAATACCAATAAAGTGGGTCTATATATTTGTATCAGTTTTATTTTGATAAACATGATGCAATATGAAATTATTGTTACATGAAAAGAGTTATAAAAACAAGGATTTGTGAGCATTAGCAGAACTGATGGTGTTCGAATAAACACGAAACACACGTGATCGTTGTGATGTGGTGAATCCGGCCAATCGTGGATCAGCTGTGTCCTCACCAGAGCTCGTGCAGCCGCTTTGGAGAAGCTGCGCTGGCTGAATCGTCGGCTGCTCTCGAATCGAATGCAAATGTTACTGTGCGTTCACACCAGACGCGAATAGCGCGTCAAATTCGCGCCTACCGCGTCTACTTATACGCTTGAACACTTTGAATCCATTCGTGCGTCAAGAGCAAAAGTTTGGAGCGAAATTAACGCGCGTCCCGCTTCTTGTGGGAGGGGCAAGTGCTAGGCGGTTGTCTGTTTACAAGATGGCTGATGTTGATCGAGCATTAGCATTAATTCAGAGAGCCATCGCTCGTATTTGCTCTAAAGAGCAGAACAGCGGCGTGGGGTCATCGTCGCTGTACTCGGGTCCACCAGACCCTCCGGAGGGTTTCACGAGTTTTAACAAACTGGTTTAAACAGGTGCAATCACCACTAAAATAGCACTGCACAATAACAGCAGGTCATCATCCAAGATATGGCACTCTGAATCAGCCCAGATGAACTGCAATGTGCAAATTGCATTCAGCACAAACTTTGTGGACATGTTTATGCCATTGCCTGATCTGGACAATTACTTTAGTGAATCTAGTAAACTGTCTCACTGTAGCAAAGATAAGGTAAATTCACTGGCACATAAAATATTACAATGGTGAAGATAATGTGGAGAAAGGAAGAGAGCAACTATGGAAGCAACCAAAGTTTACAATGCTAGTTTTTGTTGTTACTGTATGTCATTGAAAGTGATTTTTTTTTTTTCAGGAGTACTAGCAGTAGATTCAGGAGTACTGTCACAAACGAACTAACTACATAACCATTTTTTCAGTTCGCACTTACATATAATCATCAGGTATTATAGAATATTCATATTTGGCGTGCGGTCCAAGGGGAGGGATCCAAGCTCAGAATTTGGCCTGAACCCAGAGTGTTTATATATATATATATATGCCTCTCGTGCTGATTGGGTAGATTGTCCGTGTGTTCCTCCTAACTTTGTGACCATACAATATAATTGTATGATAGCAGTGGCCATCGCACAGATGCCAGTGCTCTGAAGGTTTTATGTTTTTTTCATTGATATTTAATCATTATTTTATGGATATTAATGAATGAAAATTTGTGACGATCAAAATAAAAATAAAATAAAATAATTCAACAAAACGAGCCCAGCATCAGGTCAATATAAGAGGACATTATGGACAGATAGTCAATCTCAAATGTGTAACCCAAGTAGCCCAACATGTGTTCTGTCCAATATTTGGTTTGTGTGCAAGTCTGCTGTTTTACCTTCACTAAATATTCCAGATCTGAGGAGTTCACACATGGATGCTGCTCAAGGAATTCCAGTTTTTCCACTAGGATGGCCAGTTTCTTTGACATCTCGTGAGGCTGTTCCAACTCTTTAAACACAGTTGCTCCAATAATCAAGTACAGCACCACCAGCAGGAAGACGGTCAGCACTGTTTTCCAGCGCATGACGGTTACACGAGGCTCAAAGTCTTCAGAAGACTTCAGCAGCACTGGCTGAGCCGAGAATGAGAGCCGAGGTCTGGAGTTATGAGCGGCTGTTTTAGGATCAAGGAGGTCAGGAGCAGGCACTAAAAGAAAGAAAGAAAGAAAGAAAGAAAGAAAGAAAGAAAGAAAGAAAGAAAGAAAGAAAGAAAATGAGATAAGCTAATGACTGTGAATTGAATAACACATTCTGAAGATCGTTTTGCTCACCACATTATACACACAATCACATCAGTAGCCCAGTGGTTTTCTGATTAGCAGGATTTGTGTCGTTTCAAGTGCTCTTGTTTCAGTCTTTTTTAAAATTTGCACAGAACAGAATAAAGATGGAATGTCAAATTGAATGAATGTGTTTACACATTAAGTTACATAAATTACAGTGGTGAACATGTTTAAATAATCTCAAACTTTTATGCTTTTAGCATTACCTAAAGCAACATATGGCACAATGCAACATACTAGTACCCAAAAGTTTATGCTACTTTTATAATTTACATAATATATTCTAATTTACATAATACATTGCATAATAATCTGGTGAAAGGAATTATTTTATATGCATATTGAGGACGTCTCAAATAGCCTGATGTCGTCATACTCAGATTCTGGTCAGAGTGTGTGTCTGATACTGCTCCATTGGGCTGTGATTATGGGGCGTTTCAACCGAACCAGGAAAGAAAATGCCTCTGCACTCAATTGGATAGACCTACAACCAATCAGAGCAACGGAGTAAATGGCGTACGTTGAGGATTCCGGGCTTCTGAAAAGGAGCTGTCCACGACCGCTGGTTACGTCCACCTCGTCGAGCACGCCGAGCTGCATCTCCGTGATGCCCATTTCAGTTGCTTCTTTCACTTGGTCCTCCATGAATGCGACCAAAGGAGAAACAACAATGACCAGGGTTTTCATTGCACCCCATCTTCTTAGCGACCATCGGGCCAGCTGATAAATTACACTTTTGCCAAATCCCGTAAGAAGGACGGCAAAAACATCTTTCCGATCGACAAATGCCTTGATCGCGATTCTCTGTTCCTCTTTTAAAATGAATGTGCTGTCTACATCTTCTATAACAGACGTGATGGCTGAATCTACACATCTAAATTCTCCAGCGGCAGCCATTCTTTGTTGTAAACGAATTCAACCCAAGCGCTCTTTGGTGACTTGGATGATTACGTTACTGTTGATCATCTGTCCATCATCGTATAAAGCCCACCCTGACAATTTGATTGGTCCGAACAGCTTTGGTTCGGGCATACTTGCTTCACAACGGATCAAGTCCAGACCGAACTTCCCATCCTCAAATGTTGTGGGCGGGGCTAAGTTCGGCTGGCCCCCAGGCTACTAATACAAAACAAGACACTTTATCAGCTTTCCATACCAAATTTAAGATCGATCAGTCTGGGACTGTAGAATGGGGCTTATACTAATATATTTACATTTTGAACCTTGCAGATTTTACCAACTAGGTATACAGATAAGTACAGATTAAACCTCTGATTTATTTATTTTCTTTCTATACTTTCATGATTTGTTCTGTGAGTTTCATGGACAGAATCAGACAGCCATATCTGAACACTTAACTCTTACCCCGCCATTGACAAGATTTTCTGTAATTTATGACACAACTCTTCCCTGCCATTGATGAGTTTTTCCAGCAATCCATGATTTCATTGTTATATAGTTGTGGGTGCTGTTATGCATTTTCTGAAATAGGACATCCAAAAACTAGCTAAGAAGAAGCAGCAAAAACAAGCAATAGAATATTGCTTACGCGCACATGTAAGCTGACATGATAATCAAACATTCAACAGCATATAAATCTAAACTTTATGCTAACTTTACAGAATGAAATGGTAAACCAAGGAAGAGGTATAAGTCATGCTTTAGGGGTGTTGATGGACTAAATCTATGGTTTTGGTCATTGTTCTGAATATCTGGATGTAGTCATTAGCAAAAACTTGATTTTCTCAGCTTTTTGTTCAAAATATTCCTTTTTTAAATTAAAAGGAACGTGACAGAATTATAACACCCCTCACCATAACTGGCACATTCATTGCTGTAAACAGAGAGTCTCTCTCTCCTTTCCCATAAACCGCAACTGAAGGGTAAAGTTATTTAAAGCACTGGCACTGATCCCCTTAACTAGTGTTCTCTAACCGTTAGTGGTTTATGAATAAAACTAATCTGTGGAGAACATTTCTCAGATTGGCTTGGGCTTCATTAAAGATTTGAAAACTTAAAGTCCCATTTACTATGGAAGATATAAATATTTCTTGTTCTGTCTGACTTTTACATTTTCTTGCAGACACTCATTTGGTCTGGCAATTATAATTGCTGAAACCTCTGCCACTCTGCTCACTCTCACCAGAGTCCGTCTACGGAGAGCCTGGCCACTCCCTATTAAAGGGATAGTTCACCCAAAAATGAAAATTCTGTCAGTATTTACTCACCCTCATGTTGTTCAAACCCCGTAAGACCTTCGTTCATCTTCGGAACACGAATTAAGATATTTTTGATTAAATCAGAGCGCTGGATCACTCCTTCATACTAGTCCATAGGCTTCTTCAGGGACTGAACTTGCCGGCCTCGAAAAGTTATTAAAGACATCGTTAAAATAGTCCAAGTGACTACAGTGGCTCAATCTTAAGTTTATTAAACGACGAGAACACTTTTTGCGTGCAAAAAACAAACAAAAATAACAACTTTATTTTAAGTATTCATTTCCTTCTCTGTGGCCCGAGTCAGTTCATCTAGTGTGACAGCGTAAGCTTCTGTTGTTGTACGTCACACACATCACCCACATGACCAGCGTCAGCCAAAAGTGAGCCTGCGTGTGACGTAGCTATACGCAATTACACTAGTTTAACTGACTAGAACCTCAAAGAGAAGGAAATGAATAGTTGAAATAAAGTCGTTATTTATGTTTGTTTTTGCGCACAAAAAGTATTCTCGTCGCTTGATAAACTTAATATTAAGCCACTGTAGTCACTTGGACTATTTTAACGATGTCTTTAATAACTTTTCGAGGCCGGCAAGTTTCAATTACTGAAGAAGCCTATGGACTAATATGGAGGAGTGATCCAGCTCTCAGATTTCATCAAAAATATCTTAATTCGTGTTCCGAAGATGAAAAAAGGTTTTACAGGGTTGGAACAACATGAGGGTGAGTAAATACTGACAGAATTTTCATTTTTGGGTGAACTATCCCTTTAAGTCCTATTGTACCGACTTTGGTTGTAGTTCCATTAGAGTTCCACTGGGGGCGATCGCCCATGAGTGGCGCCCGAAGCGGGACGAGACCAACTAAACAACATGATGTCCAAAAGACGTCTTTTCAACGTCTTTGTCACAAATGTCGGACGTTGAAAAGACGTCCACTGAGGAGCCAGAATGAAAGTTTTTATGACGTATTTTTTTTTACGTGTTCTGGACGTCCGGTATAGATGTTCATGGACCCTCTTCGTACAAGGTTAAAAACTAGTTCAAATGTGGCCATTGTGGACATATTTTCAACATCATTTATGGTCTCATTTAGACAATTTATACTGTTTCTGGACCAAATAATCACTCAGGAAGCATTAAATTATTTTTATGTAATTTCCTTACATTGTTTAGATAAGGTTTAGATGTTGGTTTCATTTTAAGTCATTAAAATGTGGTGATCAGTGTTTGCTTTAGTTGGGGTCTTGGTCCCAGTTTGTCTTACTTTAGCTTTCATTTGGCTGTTGTAGCTGTGTGTTTGTATAACACCATTGCCATGGCAGAGAAAGCCAAGGAAAAGTAAGATCGGCTGTCATCAGCTTCATGTTGATGATGACAAAATCACAAAATGAGCATTTAATGTTATGTTTAGATTTTGTCTTTATGTCTGGCATGAATAACCGTTAATCTTGTGGAACTGTATTATGTGGACCAGTACCATTAAAATATCACTTATTTGAAGGTGGATAAAAAAAAACATGTTTGGACAATGTTTTGAGCAAATGCATCATATAGTCACACACAGACATCAAGATTTTGCATATGATTCACAACAACGGTGACAACCAAAACAAAAAAAAAAAGCTTGGGAATCAAGGATGTTTTGTACTTTGAAAGCTACCCATCATGCATTGCAGCATGAAGCTTTTTTTTATTGTCACCATTGTTGTGAATCATACACAAAATCTTGATATCTGTGTGTGACTATAAGCTATATTTTCCAATAACATTGTTTAATCAAGTGTAAGTGTTGATAAGTGATCATATTAATGGTACTGGTCCACATAATATAGTTCCACAAGATTAGTGGTTATTAATGCCAGATATAAAGACAAAAGTCTAAACTCAACATGAAATGCTCATTTTGTGATTTTATCATCATCAACATGGAGCAGATGACAGCCAATTGTACTTTTCCTTGGCTTTCTCTGACACAACAGTGGTGTTATACAAACACACAGTTACAACAGCCAAAGAAAAGCTAAAGTAAGAAAAACTGGGAGTCCAACTAAAGCAAACACTGATCACCACAATGGTGACTTAAAATGAAACCAACATCTAAACCTCATCTAAACAATGTAAGGAAATTACATAAAAATAATTTAATGCATCCTGAGTGATTATTTGGTCCAGAAACAGTATAAATTGTCTAAATGAGACCATAAATGATGTTGAAAATATGTCCACAATGGCCACATTTGAACTAGTTTTTAACCTTGTACGAAGAGGGTCCATGAACGTCTATATCGGACGTCCAGAACACGTCAAAAAAAGACGTCATAAAAACTTTCATTCTGGCTCCTCAGTGGACGTCTTTTCAACGTCCGACTTTTGTGACAAAGACGTTGAAAAGACGTCTTTTGGACATCATTTTGCTTAGTGGGGGGCTACAATAAGCAAACAACACCAATCATTACAGTTACTATTGGAGTCTACAATTACAACGACCAAGCATGGAGACAAAAAACGCCAATATATACCCCTCGTGCAAAACAGCATGGATACGGAAATGCGATCAGCTGAGTTTGACTGAACACCCGCTTGCCTTGCCTCAAGCCTTTATATACGCTCCCCTAACCAGAACTTGATAACAAATAGTTACCTAGGGGGCGTGGTCAGAAAAACAGCCGCAACCCAACGCAACAACTGCATTTCACCACACATGTTTGAGTTACTGTTTCTTCAAGAACCTCCATAACATTCTCTCCTGTGTGATCTGAATGCATTGCTGCATATCCAAGACACCAGGACTGCATTTCCCAAGAGTCACTTATGAACTGAATTGTCTACTGTTCGACTCATCCAAAGGTCTGTTGTACAAGCAAATTAAGGCTATTTGGACAGTTGTGACTCAATCACATACCTTGTTTCACTGACCTAGATTAATAAATGCTGGTAAGGTTACCTAATAAACGTTGACAAAGTGTACATAATATTATACCTTAACTTCATTGGTTCTAGCGTGTCATGCATGCACAGTTGAGCTTTTGTCTTTACCGTGTCATATTTAATTTAAACACTCTTATATTTGTGCGTTGATATCAGTTGAATGCTGTACTCACCTGGCAATCTCTCAACTCTTGGAACAATTCATGCGGAGCAAGCGACAAATGCTTTGGCAAGATGATTTTTAGCAGCATTTGCAGATTGGTGCATTAAGGTCTGTTGGTTCACCCTTTTTGTCAAATGAGAAATTGAGTAAAATTATGATATCGTACAATTTTTAATCTAATATATACTGGTATTTTATTCAGTACCTTTATACCTCGCATCCCTATTGTTTACCAAAGACTGTGCAGACTCTCCTGTTGATCTCACCAGAATTCCTATTGGATATACTTACCTGGAATTCTCTATCGCCTGTTCTCCATTGCCTATCTCCTCCTTTGTTGATTTATATGCATTTCATGATTCAGTCCAAAGAACACCAAATGTGCAGAGCAGTGGGTCCCCCCAGAACCAGGATTGAAAACCACTGCTTTAAAACATACAGTGCAGATGAGCTGTGAAGCAATCATAGACCTGGTGGCAAGATCATAAGCTGGTATCTGTTCTGTAACTGGAGAAGACATTTGGTGTATGCGATAGACACATAAAAAAAACATTTGAAGGTTTCTTTGTGTGGGCAGATTTTCACCTTTTGAGAGTCCAAGTCCTTGGGGTGAAAAAGCTTGCATCTCAGTGATGGTGTTTGTTAGCCTGGGTGCCAGCCGAACTTAGCCCCGCCCACAACATTTGAGGATGGGAAGTTCGGTCTGGACTTGATCCGTTGTGAAGCAAGTATGCCCGAACCAAAGCTGTTCGGACCAATCAAATTGTCAGGGCTGGCTTTATACGATGATGGACAGATGATCAACAGTAACGTGATCATCCACGTCACCAAAGAGCGCTTGGGTTGAGTTCGTTTACAACAAAGAATGGCTGCCGCTGGAGAATTTCGATGTGTAGATTCAGCCATCGCGTCTGTTATTGAAGATCTAGACAGCGCATTCATTTTAAAAGAGGGACAGAGAACCACGATCAAGGCATTTGTCAATCGGGAAGATGTTTTTGCCGTCCTTCCTACAGGATTCGGTCTATCCAATTGAGTGCAGAGGCATTTTTTTTAACTGGTTCGGTTGAAACGCCCCATAATCACTGCCCAACAGAGCAGTATCAGACTCACAATCTGACTAGAATCTGAGTAGGACGACGTCAGGCTAGGTGTTTGTGGCAATTTTCTGCAGTTTAAGATTTGATTCTAAAAGTGATGCCAGAGTGTGCTTGAGCAGATTGATGGCCTCAGAATCTGTGGGAACAGATATATGGCCGGCCATATATGGTCCATGTAAAAAGTGCCTATTTTCATTATTTTCTCTTCAGCTTTTATTTTACTTTTTGTGTTCCACTGAGGATCAACAACCATGGTCATAAAAAAGGCTCAAGGTTAGAGCTAGATTTGTGAGTTAAATTTCACTGGTCGTCAGTGGCGTAACGAGCCAACACCGGGTCCTTATGCAGGATTATCAAGGCTGGCCCCCCACTACAGCACGTGATGACGCAATGTCCATGAGTAGGCTACCATGAATAGGACAGGATAGGATCATAGAGACACAGCATATAAGAGATGAGATGACTGACAAAATCAGGAGTAGCCTACGCGCACCACCACAACAACAACAACAACAACAAACACTGGTGAATGTGCACCATAACACATGAAAAAACACTACTGAAAGTTTTTATGACGTATTTTTTTTGACGCGTTCTGGACGTCCGGTATAGATGTTCATGGACCCTCTTCGTACAAGGTTAAAAACTAGTTCAAATGTGGCCATTGTGGACATATTTTCAACATCATTTATGGTCTCATTTAGACAATTTATACTGTTTCTGGACCAAATAATCACTCAGGAAGCATTAAATTATTTTTATGTAATTTCCTTACATTGTTTAGATGAGGTTTAGATGTTGGTTTCATTTTAAGTCATTAAAATGTGGTGATCAGTGTTTGCTTTAGTTGGGGTCTTGGTCCCAGTTTGTCTTACTTTAGCTTTCATTTGGCTGTTGTAGCTGTGTGTTTGTATAACACCATTGTCATGGCAGAGAAAGCCAAGGAAAAGTAAGATCGGCTGTCATCAGCTTCATGTTGATGATGACAAAATCACAAAATGAGCATTTAATGTTATGTTTAGATTTTGTCTTTATGTCTGGCATGAATAACCGTTAATCTTGTGGAACTGTATTATGTGGACCAGTACCATTAAAATATCACTTATTTGAAGGTGGATAAAAAAAGGCATGTTTGGACAATGTTTTGAGCAAATGCATCATATAGTCACACACAGACATCAAGATTTTGCATATGATTCACAACAACGGTGACAACCAAAACAAAAAAAAAAAGCTTGGGAATCAAGGATGTTTTGTACTTTGAAAGCTACCCATCATGCATTGCAGCATGAAGCTTTTTTTTATTGTCACCATTGTTGTGAATCATACACAAAATCTTGATATCTGTGTGTGACTATAAGGTATATTTTCCAATAACATTGTTTAATCAAGTGTAAGTGTTGATAAGTGATCATATTAATGGTACTGGTCCACATAATACAGTTCCACAAGATTAGTGGTTGTTAATGCCAGATATAAAGACAAAAGTCTAAACTCAACATGAAATGCTCATTTTGTGATTTTATCATCATCAACATGGAGCAGATGACAGCCAATTGTACTTTTCCTTGGCTTTCTCTGACACAACAGTGGTGTTATACAAACACACAGTTACAACAGCCAAAGAAAAGCTAAAGTAAGAAAAACTGGGAATCCAACTAAAGCAAACACTGATCACCACAATGGTGACTTAAAATGAAACCAACATCTAAACCTCATCTAAACAATGTAAGGAAATTACATAAAAATAATTTAATGCATCCTGAGTGATTATTTGGTCCAGAAACAGTATAAATTGTCTAAATGAGACCATAAATGATGTTGAAAATATGTCCACAATGGCCACATTTGAACTAGTTTTTAACCTTGTACGAAGAGGGTCCATGAACGTCTATATCGGACGTCCAGAACACGTCAAAAAAAGACGTCATAAAAACTTTCATTCTGGCTCCTCAGTGGACGTCTTTTCAACGTCCGACTTTTGTGACAAAGACGTTGAAAAGACGTCTTTTGGACATCATTTTGCTTAGTGGGGGGCTACAATAAGCAAACAACACCAATCATTACAGTTACTATTGGAGTCTACAATTACAACGACCAAGCATGGAGACAAAAAAGGCCAATATATACCCCTCGTGCAAAACAGCATGGATACGGAAATGCGATCAGCTGAGTATGACTGAACACCCGCTTGCCTTGCCTCAAGCCTTTATATACGCTCCCCTAACCAGAACTTGATAACAAATAGTTACCTAGGGGGCGTGGTCAGAAAAACAGCCGCAACCCAACGCAACAACTGCATTTCACCACACATGTTTGAGTTACTGTTTCTTCAAGAACCTCCATAACATTCTCTCCTGTGTGATCTGAATGCATTGCTGCATATCCAAGACACCAGGACTGCATTTCCCAAGAGTCACTTATGAACTGCATTGTCTACTATTCGACTCATCCAAAGGTCTGTTGTACAAGCAAATTAAGGCTATTTGGACAGTTGTGACTCAATCACATACCTTGTTTCACTGACCTAGATTAATAAATGCTGGTAAGGTTACCTAATAAATGTTGACAAAGTGTACATAATATTATACCTAAACTTCATTGGTTCTAGCGTGTCATGCATGCACAGTTGAGCTTTTGTCTTTACCGTGTCATATTTAATTTAAACACTCTTATATTTGTGCGTTGATATCAGTTGAATGCTGTACTCACCTGGCAATCTCTCAACTCTTGGAACAATTCATGCGGAGCAAGCGACAAATGCTTTGGCAAGATGATTTTTAGCAGCATTTGCAGATTGGTGCATTAAGGTCTGTTGGTTCACCCTTTTTGTCAAATGAGAAATTGAGTAAAATTATGATATCGTACAATTTTTAATCTAATATATACCGGTATTTTATTCAGTACCTTTATACCTCGCATCCCTATTGTTTACCAAAGACTGTGCAGACTCTCCTGTTGATCTCACCAGAATTCCTATTGGATATACTTACCTGGAATTCTCTATCGCCTGTTCTCCATTGCCTATCTCCTCCTTTGTTGATTTATATGCATTTCATGATTCAGTCCAAAGAACACCAAATGTGCAGAGCAGTGGGTCCCCCCAGAACCAGGATTGAAAACCACTGCTTTAAAACATACAGTGCAGATGAGCTGTGAAGCAATCATAGACCTGGTGGCAAGATCATAAGCTGGGATCTGTTCTGTAACTGGAGAAGACATTTGGTGTATGCGATAGACACATAAAAAAAAACATTTGAAGGTTTCTTTGTGTGGGCAGATTTTCACCTTTTGAGAGTCCAAGTCCTTGGGGTGAAAAAGCTTGCATCTCAGTGATGGTGTTTGTTAGCCTGGGTGCCAGCCGAACTTAGCCCCGCCCACAACATTTGAGGATGGGAAGTTCGGTCTGGACTTGATCCGTTGTGAAGCAAGTATGCCCGAACCAAAGCTGTTCGGACCAATCAAATTGTCAGGGCTGGCTTTATACGATGATGGACAGATGATCAACAGTAACGTGATCATCCACGTCACCAAAGAGCGCTTGGGTTAAATTCGTTTACAACAAAGAATGGCTGCCGCTGGAGAATTTAGATGTGTAGATTCAGCCATCGCGTCTGTTATTGAAGATCTAGACAGCGCATTCATTTTAAAAGAGGGACAGAGAACCACAATCAAGGCATTTGTCAATCGGGAAGATGTTTTTGCCGTCCTTCCTACGGGATTCAGTCTATCCAATTGAGTGCAGAGGCATTTTTTTTTACTGGTTCGGTTGAAACGCCCCATAATCACTGCCCAACAGAGCAGTATCAGACTCACATTCTGACTAGCATCTGAGTAGGACGACGTCAGGCTAGGTGTTTGTGGCAATTTTCTGCAGTTTAAGATTTGATTCTAAAAGTGATGCCAGAGTGTGCTTGAGCAGATTGATGGCCTCAGAATCTGTGGGAACAGATATATGGCCGGCCATATATGGTCCATGTAAAAAGTGCCTATTTTCATTATTTTCTCTTCAGCTTGAGGAAAACCATATACAATCGATAATGGTCTCAAATATAATATACCTTTTAAAATTTTACCTTTTGTGCTCCACTGAGGATTAACAACCATGGTCATAAAAAAGGCTCAAGGTTAGAGCTAGATTTGTGAGTTAAATTTCACTGGTCGTCAGTGGCGTAACGAGCCAACACCGGGTCCTTATGCAGGATTATCAAGGCTGGCCCCCCACTACAGCACGTGATGACGCAATGTCCATGAGTAGGCTACCATGAATAGGACAGGATAGGATCATAGAGACACAGCATATAAGAGATGAGATGACTGACAAAATCAGGAGTAGCCTACGCGCACCACCACAACAACAACAACAACAACAACAAACACTGGTGAATGTGCACCATAACACATGAAAAAACACTACTGGTGCTCAATCTCGATCTCCCCCTCCTGTGCTATCTTTTTAAAGAAGCTTCCTATTTTTGGTAATTTACTCATTAATTTCTCGAATTCCTCTTTTCATTTTCGCTTTTGAAAGCCACTTTTCTGTTTGTAATTTGACGACGACTCCATATCGATTTTATCTGTCTCAAGTTGAACATTTTTACTGTTTTGCACGCAATACGCATGTTCACTTACCGACCCGGGGATTCCCCAGTCCCAATTCGAAACAAATGACACCAAAATCCATCATTGTTCGTTTCACACATGTATTTAATGATCAGTAAAATATGTTGTTGTCATTATTTATTCAAATAAATTTCCAATAAAGTAAAATGCGATCAGACTAAAAGTAATAAAATACGATAGGGGGCCTCAGCTGTCAATCAATCTCTTCCAATCACGCGGGCCCCTGATTGGTCCGGGCCCGTAAGCAACCGCGTACCCTGCTTACCGATAGTTACGCCTGTGCTGGTCGGTCATCCTGAGTAGGTAGGTCAGAGTTTTAGGTCATCCAACTCAAAACAAAATTTCATTTAGATTTTCATATTAAGATTCAATATGGCATCTACCCTAATTAAGGGTCCATTCAATTCAAGGTTTAATTAGGGCCAACAGACACAAAGATGATCACTTCATCTGGCCCAATGAAGTCCAACCATAAATTATGGCCATTTATATTCATTTGATAATAAACAGTATGTACAGACATTGCTAATCCAGGATCCAGAGACAGGGAGCTCTGATTGAAATATTTAGAGGCATTATTTAACCCTCTGGGGTCTGAGGTGTTTTCTGGGTCCTGGAGGTGTTCTGACATGCTCTGACAT
Source organism: Meda fulgida (assembly GCA_030578275.1). Taxonomy (NCBI): domain Eukaryota; kingdom Metazoa; phylum Chordata; class Actinopteri; order Cypriniformes; family Leuciscidae; genus Meda; species Meda fulgida. The sequence goes on along the minus strand of CM060635.1, from coordinate 29,238,040 downwards.
TTGTGCTTATTTCTGTTACAACATTTTCATGGCTAAAGTCTAATTCAGTACAAACTCTGCAACAATAATATGTCAGCAGGATGTATGTAAAAGTGTGCAGTTTTGAGAAAATGACGTTTATGCGTGGTTTGTAAAGAAAAATGTGTCATTGAAATAAGGTTATGAAACCATACTGATTATTTCTTCACAAGAATTTTGAAAATTGTACCACGTAGCCTAGAATATTTGCTTCAAAACTATATGAAAATCATCCTGCCTACTCATTCAGATAAAACAATATATTGATTTAAATTTTATGAGCCATATTTTGTGTAAGAAAGCTCTATGCGAGGAGGTGTGAATCATCATAAATATTGATTGTTTCACACCTGTGAAAGACAAAGACCCTCTCATAATGGCCGGTCCGTGTACTTTTTCGTTCATTCATTATTCTATTTCGGAATGAAAGATGAAATTTACAGCCAGAAATGGCTGTATTTTGTTATGGTGGGACTGTGAGGGAACCAGAACAAAGAATGAGGAGAGATTTAAGAATGGCTTTTTTAATTTTTGGATTTATTTACAACACAAAATAATCCAAAGATTTATAACAAAGGACAAAAAAAGCACATTATTGAACACACTGATCTAAAGACAGAGACTTGAACAGTCACACACATTTGTGTCATTCCTGAAACATAGTACATACCTGTCATTTCCGAGTTGTTTGATTTTTCATTTTACCATGTTCATGTACAGAGACTCATATGAATGTTGAATGTTGGACTCATCAGTGGTAATCTGGTCCCTGTAAAAAACAAAACAAAACAAAAAAACTGTGAACTAGGATTTTGGGAAGAAATTGTAGGTTTTTCTGGTTAAAATAGCGATTTAAAATGTGTATATATATATATATATATATATATATAACGAACACCCGGTTTGTTGTGCCTTGTAGGCATATATTTGTATGGTTGCATAAAATAACAATAACAATAGCCTAATAATTATTTGTACTTTACAAAAATGCAGGCGGCCCCATAACGATAAATCGTTAAAAAGGAACACTTCAGTACACTACACTAGAGAAAAATATATGGATTATTTTGTTACTTCAAATGTTTCCATTCGTTATGACGTTATGATGAGATTGGAGTAAAAATATGAAGCCTAATGTTTGGTGCGTTTTGCTTTTCAAACGCACCGCGCGAGTGACTCAAACTCACAGAGATAATTTACTGAAACGATCGAGCCACACCAAACTATGAAACATTATTGTTACCACATTATATCTGAGCAGATATCCATGAACACAGTATTTAACAACACGGGTCTAAACATTATAATATTCACCATATTAGTGTAAACACTCATACTAGCCTACTTTTATATCGTGCTGTATTTTATTATTGAATATAAAAACATCCTCGTGTCGTACATGTGTATAAATTTTGCATTGAAAAGTTGCCTACCTGTCTATAGTTCATATTTCAACATGTTTCTGTCTATTTCATACATTTTAAGCTGGCACCAGCTTAACTAGTTGCTACAATGTGAAGTTTGTGCAATAGAGAGTGGGAGTTCCATACCTTAAAAATCTTTTTCATCTTCAAATCGCGTTCTTCTAATTCTTCTGAGGTAAATCCAAGTTAAACAGCCCAGCACTTCACAACGTGTCTTCCAAACTCGATGAAAAGCAGAGGACTGATGAAGTCTAAAGCTTTGTTTTGAGGGGATGGGGTCTGCATTCCTTCACTTGGATGATTTGCATGTGATTTGCTCTTGCGCATGTGGGTGTGGTCACATTAGAGCTAATGAGGACGCGCTTGAGTAACTGTACATCTCGTTGCTTTCATACAGATTACTTAAACAGAGAATATTTGGTTTTGATGTGATTTACATAATTTAAAAATAGAGACTTCAAGCTTTGTGAAGACAAAGTTTCAAGTCTGTGTGACAAAAATTCGCTGAGTTACAGATCATTTTCTGTCGCGTTTCAGAATGAACTTCACACTGAGAAAGATGGCAGAACGCGCATCATGTTTATTTTCTTTATTTTATGAAAAACACATTTTGTTTTTATTATGAGTGTACACAAATAAAAGTAGACATTTAACAGTTTTGAATGATGTATAACACTTGCCTGTATAACAAAAATCTTATTTAAAAAAGTTATTCGAGTCTCTTTCAAACTGATAGGAAAAAAGCGAGGTTATGTTAAGCCTGGAACAGCTGGACTAGCGCTGATGAAAGCCGATTGTGTTGTCGCCTGCGTCGGGGTAAAAAGCTGCACTTGAACACACCGAGAGAACTACTGCCGACTGTCAGCTAGAATGCGCGTTCGGCGCCTGCCTGTAAATGAGACAACTGTCTATTTCTGCAGATATACTCGTCTATATTCGTCATTCAAAAAGGGAAACCGATGCTACAGGCTGCAGATACACATACCGTAAACAAAGCAGTGCGTGCTTACCGTTTTGAAAATCAATCCTGCTAAACACTTTCTTTGTTCCACTCCGCTCATGTTAAAATTGAAATATTCGCCAAGGAAAACTCAGGTAAGATGACGTAACATTAGAACAGCTTCTATCTGTACCGTTTTGACTTCTTTGCTCGCTGTTTTGCTATTATTATCGTGCACTGACTCGTTCACTAAGCTGAACAGCCAATCAGAGTTCCCTCTTTCAACATGTCGATTCGGCCGAAAAAAATCAGGCGAGGACCAATTTCAGCCGACGGTGTGGAACACACTGAGAAAACTTAGTTGGCCGACGCACAAAAACTGGGTGCGTTCCAGGCTTTAAATGTATTCATTTACAAATGTAGGGATAAGATGTAGATTACAAAAAAAAAAATTCATTTGATGCAGGTAGATCTGCAAACTCAATACCTAAAAGTGCTACACTTTGAGGTCATCATAGAACAGGTTTATACCAAACAGAAATCTCAATTTCAAACTGCAAATACTGTATCTTCACTGCACTTTACCACCGATGGATGGCTATGGCCATCACACATCATTTGTTAGATTACACAACATAGGCTGAGAACCACAAAGAACTACCAATTGAAAAGAAACACTGAAAAAATCAAGCAATCAAGCTGCTATCAAGGAAAATCAGCAAATTCAGTAAATCAGGGCTAAAACGCACAAAACACAGATGCACAAATTACTACAATAACTTACACATTAATATCAAACGATGCTGGATATCTTCGTGCTGAGGGTGCTGCACCAAATGCCATGCAAAAAAAGGTTTATTAAACAGTGTATTTTCAACTTTCTAGAAAGGCATGGAAATGTAACTAACATCTTACTCAACAGATTACAAAAACCTTTAAAAGATTTATGTCAGTCTGTTTTAATAGCATATGCACAAGACTAAAATAATATGCAAATAACATGACTTAGTGTTAACCTACACTGTTAACCCTTGCTGTAAAAACAGGCCAAATTCTGACAACATCATACCATTTTCCATTAAAACAGTAATATACCGTAGAAAACAAAACTAGCCTACATGAATATACTGTTGATTAACAGCTCTCAAAGTCGACACTCAGAGACTGTGTTCCAAATCACACCCTCGTTTACTGTTCCCTTCATTAGTTCACTAATATGGTCCACTTGAATGAAAAGTGAGTGAATTGAGACACTGATGAAAACCTGATAACTAGAATCACTGAAGGACAGAGAAACAAGAACTACAACTGACTTCCAGCCACACTGAGTGTGAAAACAGTTTACAAACCAGTTTAACATTATTTCTTTCATACATGTACAATAGTTCTTGTTGAGAATTAACAGAGATTTAGTTAATAATAAAGTTTGTTGTCACCATGATGGAGATCAGTGTTTGCATTAGTTGGTACCTTGTCCCTTGACTTCTTACCATTCATCTCTCTCTGACTGCTGGAACAGTGAATTTATAAAGCACGATTGTTGTCACAAGAAAGAGTCAAGAGGAAATTGATCAGGTGTTTTTAGCTTTTGTAACTAAGACCCTGTTATCCTGGACATGTTTAATTTTCAGATCTTTTGATATTTCACATTTAGCATTAATCTGGAAACCTACAATATGAAACCAATATTTTTGCAATCAGGTCTTCTGATCAATATTGTACTAATTTAATGCATAGCAAATTGTTTAACTCCTGCTTGACTCAGACATAAACAGACAAATCAGTGTATGAATCTCAACAATGGTGACCATCAAAAGTTTTATGTTGCAATGCATGCTGGGTTCCAGGAGAGTATAAAACTCCCAGAATGCTCTGCTGCATGAATAAAAAAATGAAAAAAAAATATATTGGCACCATTGTTGAGATTCATGTGCTAAATTGTGATATCTCTGTGTTTCTAAAAGACAGTGTAGCTCTGATTTCTTTTGGGGTTTATGCATGAACAGGCAATATGATGATTTTGTCATCATAAACATTAATACAGCAATCATTCATAAACTGTGTGTGTGCACAAGTGTGACGTGCAAAAACGCAGCAAAAGAAACACTAATACTGCAAAATCTTGTATTATGGGTCACCATTGTGCTGAAGAGTAGAGCCTGTGCTTCAGTCCAGGAGAAGATCTACAAACATTGATGTGCTGCATGTTGCTTTGTTTGACTGTAGTTGCTGTGTCCAGTGGAAATCTCTTTATTGACACTTTTTTTTTTAGTTGTCTCAAATGAAAGTTTACGGTAATATTTTGCTCGTTCATTGCTTGACAATCACATTTCTGCTTGTAAATTAATTTTTATTGTAAGTGTCTCGCTATAATCTTTTTTTCTTTCTTCTTTTTTTAAAAATGAAGGACAATAAGGGACAATAATAGCAAAATATTGTGTGTGGTAATAGCTAATCAGCATTGTGCCACAAATGATGTCGACTGTACGTTAAATTGCATTAAACTCTGAACAATCCATTCAATCATTCTAATGAATGAATTCAGAAATCTTCCAAAAAAAGTTGTCTTGTTAATGACAGTATTGCCTAAGTTGCACAATTGTTATAAAGTAGAAATCCACCCCAGAATATCTCAGCACCCCCAACTGAAAACATTGCATACGTATGTCCTACTCATATCAATACTACACAGTTCTCCAAATTATCACGAACTAATTCAGGTGATATGATTTGAAATATGGTATGATATGAGCGTGCATCACATCTCTTCGTGATACGCAATACATTGATAATTTATGAACCATTTCAGAAGGCTACCCGGTAGGTTTTTTCCCCATGTACTGATTTGCTTTTTGATCCAAGTAAATTATTCACTGATCGGTTCATCTTGTAGATTAATAATATGAATCATTTCGTTTATTATCTTTAGTTCAAATAAAGGACTGTATCAAATCCAAACCTCACGAGTACCCTCTCTCTTCCCTTCTCTCTCATACACACATACGTACGCATAATAACACATCTGATGTATAACGCCGGCTGTATTCCTGTGTTTATGTAACTTACTTCTTCAGTCCTCTCCTCATCGACGCTCGCGTTACCGTATGGTCGCAGCGGTTCGGTTCAATTTCTGCAACTCCATTTCTTCTGATCCGTGATAGGGTATATTTGCTTGCTGTTAAACTCTCCGAGCCTCTCAGAAATGTACAGCTTGTTGAAGGAGTGAGACGGATGGGAACCGAATCGCACCTCCTCTAGATCAGAGACTTCAATGACGCAAGACGCGCGAGAGCGGTTCGTGATCTGTGATGGTAGGTTTCAGCCAGGCTGAGCATAATCTGAGCATAACTGTGCTCTTGACTCTTAAACTCAGATCAGCCCTGCTCCACTGCTGTTCCGAAATAATCCATTCAGAAATTAAAAAGTCGTATTGCTGCATTAAGGGTAAGGCAATTGCTATTTCGAACTGGCTGCCATGCCAAAGTATGCATATGCTTGCCTGTTATATATTTAATACATTTAAATATAAATTATAGTGGTTTGATGTGATGTTAAAGCGTTTATGCTGGGAGGTAGGATGTGTTTTTAAGGAGGAATCGCATCTTGCCGTTGGTCATCCTTCTCTCTCTCTCTCTCTCTCTCTCTCTCTCTCTCTCTCTCTCTCTCTCTCTCTCTCTCTCTCTCTCTCTCTCTCTCTATATATATATATATATATATATATATATATATATATATATAGTTAAAACTAAAAATTACTATGCATAAAATACAAAAAACAAACAAATATTTTGTATTTTTATTTTACATTAAACATGTAATTAATGTTCTATTTAATAAAACCAATCTCTCATCAAGTTAGTGCTTTTAAGCATTTTTACATTTATTCCAAACCATAAAGGCAGTAACAATTTAAAAGTATATTTTATTTGTGAACTGATGTTCAGCTTTTCTTTTTAATAGTCAACTTATTTTCAGCTGTCATCAATCTCGGTAAACATTGGTCAAAGACACTAGGCCTACCTTTAATTTCACCAAACTGATTGCTCACTAAACCCCCTCGCCCCCCTACATTTATGAATAATTTTGATTAAAAAAAAAAGGAAAAAAAAGTCATGGTTTCAGTAAAGATATACTTACCAAAACTCGTAATTTTTGTTATAAATAGAATACAGGTCCTTCTCAAAGAATTAGCATATTGTGATAAAGTGCATTATTTTCCATAATGTAATGATAAAAATTAAACTTTCATACATTTTAGATTCATTGCATACCAACTGAAATATTTCAGGTCTTTTATTGTTTTAATACTAATGATTTTGGCATACAGCTCATGAAAACCCCAAATTCCTGTCTCAAAAAATTAGCATATTTCATCCGACCAATAAAATAAGTGTTTTTAATACAAAAAAAATTCAAAATTCAAATAATTATGTTCAGTTATGCACTCAATACTTGGTCGGGAATCCTTTTGCAGAAATGACTGCTTCAATGCGGCGTGGCATGGAGGCAATCAGCCTGTGGCACTGCTGAGGTGTTCTGGAGGCCCAGGATGCTTCGAGAGCGGCCTTAAGCTCATCCAGAGTGTTGGGTCTTGCGTCTCTCAACTTTCTCTTCACAATATCCCACAGATTCTCTATGGGGTTCAGGTCAGGAGAGTTGGCAGGCCAATTGAGCACAGTAATACCATGGTCAGTAAACCATTTACCAGTGGTTTTGGCACTGTGAGCAGGTGCCAGGTCGTGCTGAAAAATGAAATCTTCATCTCCATAAAGCTTTTCAGCAGATGGAAGCATGAAGTGCTCCAAAATCCCCTGATAGCTCGCTGCATTGACCCTACCCTTGATAAAACACAGTGGACCAACACCAGCAGCTGACATGGCACCCCAGACCATCACTGACTGTGGGTACTTGACACTGGACTTCAGGCATTTTGGCATTTCCTTCTCCCCAGTCTTCCTCCGGACTCTGGCACCTTGATTTCCGAATGACATGCAAGCACTGAGCAACAGTCCAGTGCTGCTTCTCTGTAGCCCAGGTCAGGCGCTTCTGCCGCTGTTTCTGGTTCAAAAGTGGCTTGACCTGGGGAATGCGGCACCTGGAGCCCATTTCCTGCACACGCCTGTGCATGGTGGCTCTGGATGTTTCTACTCCAGACTCAGTCCACTGCTTCCGCAGGTCCCCCAAGGTCTGGAATCGGTCCTTCTCCACAATCTTCCTCAGGGTCCGGTCACCTCTTCTCGTTGTGCAGCGTTTTTTGCCACACTTTTTCCTTCCCACAGACTTCCCACTGAGGTGCCTTGATACAGCACTCTGGGAACAGCCTATTTGTCCAGAAATGTCTTTCTGTGTCTTTCCCTCTTGCTTGAGGGTGTCAATGATGGCCTTCTGGACAGCAGTCAGGTCGGCAATCTTACCCATGATTGCGGTTTTGAGTAATGAAACAGGCTGGGAGTTTTTAAAAGCCTTAGGAATCTTTTGCAGGTGTTTAGAGTTAATTAGTTGATTCAGATGATTAGGTTAATAGCTCTTTTAGAGAACCTTTTCATGATATGCTAATTTTTTTGAGACAGGAATTTTGGGTTTTCATGAGCTGTATGCCAAAATCATCAGTATTAAAACAATAAACACCTGAAACATTTCAGTTGGTGTGCAATGAATCTAAAATATATGAAAGTTTAATTTTTATCATTACATTATGGAAAATAATTAACTTTATCACATGCTAATTTTTTTAGAAGGACCTGTATTTGATGTAATGTGTCCACTAAAACACTGACAAGCATCCTATGTCAGAAATTGCAGCCACATCAGCAGCAGAAAGACTTTGTTGAGCAAGCAGATATTTTGACCCAGAAAAAAGGGCACAATATGAGAGAGGGACAGAATTATAATATAAAATTGAAGGCAATGTCTTCCTTCAAAGCGGTTACATTCTTCAACCCTGTCACAATAATCTCAACTATTCTTTTGGAAAAAATCAGGGAAGATGATTAAGAATGGCAAAAAAAAAAAAGCATTTCTTGCTAATTCCTACCTGACTTGTTAAGGACTAACACGGCAAAGTAGTGGTTTTAGTTAAACATTTAATTTGAAATCATTTTTTACAAAAATAAAGAGACCACAGACAAACAATTTGTCTATTTCTAACTTCAGCCCCATAAAAAAGAGAATTATCATAAATATTACATTTGTAGTTATTAAATTGTTATGTGAGACGAGATGTAAGTAGATGTTTGTTTTATTGCAAATTTTGTGTAAAATCCTTTTTAAACCAATTCCATTTTGTCCGTTACGGGGTTGAGAATAAAAGGTTGCCTCCTTTGGTATCCTCCACTCACTCACAGCAGCTCTGAAATCCACTCGTTGATCTGATTGGTTACAAGGTAGTTTGAGACGTCAGAAACACCAGTGATTTCAAACCGCGTTTTAAGTTTTAAGGAGAAAATACTCAGCAGTGGTGTTGACTTAAGAATTTGCTCATGGTTTGTCTTTAAGCATATTAAAAACATCACGTAGACACACAGGCGGAAATCGCGCGGGGGGGGGGGGGGGTCGGGTTAGGGTTATCCCCCCCTAAAATATCAATAAGATATTTGTATTGTAAATAATATAATTGCTATTGAGAAATGATATGTTTATTGTGCCCCCCCCCCCCCCCCCCACAACATTTAGATGAAATTTTCGCCCCTGCGTAGACATAAACAACATTATAAACTTGATTTTCACCACAGGGGTGTGAGGGACCAAGCAGTCAAGGGCAAAGAACGCAGGATTTCCAAACAAAGAAAATTATTTATTAAATGCCAAACTGAATGAAATAAAGTCAGGTCTGGGCCAATAAAAAGGGTCAACTGAACAGAACCAAACTTAACAGTAATAAAACGTTACTGCTAGTGCTAGCCCTACTAACCTGACACTGGCTAACGATCATGAGGATAACAACGGTCAAGCCCAGCAAAGCTCGGAGGCGGAGGGGAACGATTGTCACCGGAAATCTGAAGAGGAGGATACCTCGTCGGTCACGGATGCCTCTGGCCCCGGCAGCAGCGCCAGCATGGGTCCTTAAGCTACGTTCACACTACACGCGACTTTGTCGCTGCAAGTTGCCAGTCGCTGGCGATGAGGTCGCTAGTGAGCGTTCCCACTACTGGTTGCCTAGTAATGTTTATGAATGATATCCAAAAGACAGTGTAGCAATGTTTAGGGAAGAAGGAGGCGGGAACCGGCGAACAATCAAAATATAATTTATTTAAAATAAAACAAACAACCAAAATACCACCAGCAGCCCCTCGCGGACGACTGCTGGCTACCGAAAATAAACATAAGAACTGCCAGCAGCCCCTCGCGGACGACTGCTGGCTAAAATAAAATACAAAAACAAAACACAACTAAAATACAGGCCTGTTCCTCTCTCGATCATCAACGTCGTCGCTCCTCCTTTATGCTTCCGCTCCTCCGTGAGAGATGCGAGACCGGTGTGCCTCACATGTGATGCTCATTAGCAATCGCACCACCGGCCTCGCGCCGTTCTCTCACGTCCCTCGGCCGTCCTGTTCGCCACATACCCCCATCGCCCCTCACAGGCCGGGGGGTACCCACGAGCCTGTGCCTACTCCCCCCCCGGCGGCGGCGATCCCTGGGGAGTATGGACAGACAAGCCGAGGGAAACGGAGACGGAAGCATGAGGAGCGACAGATCGAGAGAGGGGAGAGAGGAAAAAAAAATTGGTCCGGTTCCCACAACGCGCTGCCATCTGGTCCCCCACCAGCTAGGCGATCTCCTCCGCGGTGCCTGGCGGTGACGCTGGGTAGCCCTCGGTGGACGGCTCGACGCTCCTCCGCCGCCCGGTGGACGGCGACGGCTCCTCGGGTGCCTTGGGCAGACGGTAGGAGTCCCCCGCTCCCTGCTCCTCCCCTTCACTGGTGGACGGCAGCAGGCTCCGGCCCACGGCGAGCGGCGGCCGACTCCTCCTCTCCCTCCCGGATGGCAGCCGCCCCTCCAATACCCAGGCGGCCGGCAGCGAGCTCGACCGTCCCACCGGCAACTCACTCCAGCGCACCGCCTCGAGCGTCCGTGGCCGCGAGTCCCCCGCTCCCTGCTCCTCCCCTCGCTCGGCGGATGGCAGCAGGCTCCGGCCCACGGCGAGCGGCGGCGACTCGCGCACCATGCTCGATGGCACCGCGGATTCCCCACACCGGCGAGGACTCTCTGACAGCGCGTTCCTCCCTCTTCCCGGGTTTCGGCACCAGTGTAGCAATGTTCAGGGAAGAAGGAGGCGGGAACCGGCGAACAATCAAAATATAATTTATTTAAAATAAAACAAACAACCAAAATACCACCAGCAGCCCCTCGCGGACGACTGCTGGCTACCGAAAATAAACATAAGAACTGCCAGCAGCCCCTCGCGGACGACTGCTGGCTAAAATAAAATACAAAAACAAAACACAACTAAAATACAGGCCTGTTCCTCTCTCGATCATCAACGTCGTCGCTCCTCCTTTATGCTTCCGCTCCTCCGTGAGAGATGCGAGACCGGTGTGCCTCACATGTGATGCTCATTAGCAATCGCACCACCGGCCTCGCGCCGTTCTCTCACGTCCCTCGGCCGTCCTGTTCGCCACAGACAGCAAATCAGCTTTCTTGCCGCTAAAAAACAATTTCTGGAGGGAAAATACTAAATATAAATATACTCCGTACATAAAAACGTCTGTAGTGAAGCATGAAGATGAACGAGACACAAAAGTCGATTTTTTCATTTAAACCTACTTGAAATCCTCGCAATCGACGAAACTCCTTTCCACGCATCATTCTTTTTATATATGTCCCTGTACGTGGGCATTTTTCATCCATCTTTACGTGCACTGCTGGCCCAGGGGCTGTGGAGAAGGATCACGTGCGCTTTACTCCTATTGGTTTTTGCTCGCGAAAATTGCTCTTCATTTGCATAAAGTTAAACATTTCTCAACTTTGTCGCGTCGCCAGACACGCCCCATCCAGTCGCCAACGGTCGCGACCGCGCGTGTCGCCGGAAGTCGCCCGCTCACCATTGATGGTGAATGGTATCGTGTCGCTTGGTCGCGTGTAGTGTGAACGCAGCTTTAAGAGGCGCACCGCCTAGGCAATGTCCTGTCTGAAGAGGAATATCCCACTGACCCGTACCTTTTTCGCCACCGGCCTCTCACCACTGAATTGATCCGTGCGGTGATTGGACATGATCCATGGCCAGCCTGGTTTGAGGGACGGCTGCAAAGAGTTCCCACATGACCAGGATAAGCGACGCTTCAGTCCCGCTTGGTATATGAGCCAGATGGGAGGCTCAGGTAACCCAGTGGAGCGTCAATGGTTGGTGTACTCACCCAGGGCAAACCGACTGTTCTGTTTTTGTTGCTGGCTTTTTGGTAAAAAGTCCAATGACAGTGCTGGGAAAGCTGAGCCATGGATGGGGTTTTCTTCATTTAAAAAAGGGACAGAGCAGGTTGAGACACATGAAAGGTCCTGCACTCACCGGGAGGCAGAGAAGGCTTATCTAATGACAAAGTTTTGTTTGAGTCAGGACAGCACTGTCATTGCGGAGCTTCTGAAAGCCGAGAGAGAGCAGGTAGAGAAGAACAGAAGGATCCTACACAGGCTGGTGGACACCACGCTCTTTTTAGTCAGACAGGGGCTGGCTTTTCGTTGCCGCTGGGAGCCCCTGACTATAACGAGGGGAATTTCTTAGAGCTCCTGAAGTTGCTGGCTCACTACGACTCGAGCAGCACATCAAAATCTCAGTCACCAGTCCCAAAACAAGCTCATTGCAGCTCTTTCCAAAGAGACACTGAGCACAATAATCGATGAGATAAAGTCAGCGAAGTTTTTCTCAGTTATCATAGATTCCACCATAGACATAACGAGAATGGATCAGTTTTCTCTTTCACACAGATATGTCACCAAAACAAGCAGCAGCATTGAGCGCTTTATTAAATTTGAGGAGTTACCTGATGGCAGTGTGTCATTTTAAGGACCTTGGTCTTAATGTAAATGATCTGAGGGGACAAGCATAATGATGGTGCCAGAACCATGTCAGGGCAGTTAACGGGGCTGCAAGCCAGGGTCAAGCTAAATTTCTCAGACAAGGCATTTTATGTCCACTGCTGCGCACACAACCTCAATCTGATTCTTATGGATGCTGCGTGTTGTTTTTGTAGCGCAAACGTTTTTTTCGGTACACTTGAAACCTTGTACTGCTTTTTAACTTCAAGCCTTCCGAGATTTAAAATACTGGAGGAGGAGCAGGAAAACATGCAACTGGAAATAACCATTCCTACGCTGAAAAGCTTTTCTGACACAAGGTGGGCCTCCAGGAAGCAGGCCACAGAAGCGGTGATACAAAGCCTCCCAGCTATTCTCAAAGCTCTGAACCGTGTCATCCACCACGACAACAGCACACCCATGGGGGCCTCTGAAGCTGACGGCCTGCTGTCAAAACTCAGCACATTTGAATTATTTTTCATGTTGGTGTTTTGGAACGATTTGTTGAGGAGGACATACATCCTGTCGAATTACCTCCAAAAAGAATCACTGGATGTCAACACTGCTGTGGATCTTATTGACAGTACTGTGGCTCAGATCAAGGAGTTACGCACAGAGGATGCCTTTGACAGTATGGAGAACACAGCAAGAAATATGGCCAGAGAAAGTGACGCAGCCACCGAGTTTGCGGAGCAGAGGGTTCGCAAAAGAAAAAGGCATTTTGACGAGGACACAGAGGATGACCAGATCGAGGACAGCAGACGCCGCTTCAAAGCGGCTATTTATTTTTTCATTCTCTATGTTTTTGTGGGGCAGTTTGAAATTTGATTTTCAGATTTCAAAAAAATGGCCAAACTGTTCGCAGTACTCTGCCCAAAGCGGTTTGAGCACCCGGATGCTGAGGAGAAAATGCTTGAGCTGGCCCGGTTCTACTCAGAAGACATGCCCAAGCCGGAAGATGCAGTGGAAGAGTTTCGCTCTTTTCGTGCATTGTATTCTGAGTTAAAGATGGATCTCACCACCGACGCCGTCCTGCCATTCCTCATTGCCAACGACATGGATAGAGCCTACCCACACCTGACCATTCTCCACAGGATTTATAAAACCCTTCCCATCAGCAGCGCCAGTGCCCAGCGAAGTTTCAGCTGTCTGCGGCTCATTAAGACATACTTGCGTTCGTGCATGAATGAGGCCAGACTGTCAAATCTCACCTTGCTGAGTGTGGAGCGGGACATACATATTGACAAGGACAAAGTGGTTGGCAGATCTGTCACCATGAAGGAGAGGAGGATGAAGATTTAATAAGGGACCATGATATGTATATAGTTTTGTTAGATTTATTTGTTCTGGAGAATTGTTAAGCAGGCAACAAAATGGTAAGAAAACAAATCGTATTTAAAAATGTATATTTTAGTTATGAATAAGTCACTCAGAATGTTATAAATTAGTTGTTTTTCTCAAAGTTTTCATCCCAGTTTTCATGTAGCACCTGCAGCCTACCTATGGAGTTGTAAACAAGCTTTGTGTTCAATATATATAATAGTGCCATGTCAATTATATAATGTGACACTGATTGAGCGCACTTGGTCTGTTCAGCACCATCGCTGTCAATTAGATGTTGCTGTCCGTGGTGCTGACATTTTTTTACTTGACTGGCAAACTGTTTTCTTTGTTCGTCAATGCAAACTTGGCAAAAAAATGTGGCTTTTCCTTGTGTTTTATTTAACATATAAGCTTACTTGTCTCAACAAGTGACAAGTTATTACATATGCATTCATCAGATATGTTACATTTTTTTTAACGGTTTTAATTTTAAAATGACTTGGCAGTAGAGGGCCCCATGATAAAGCTCCGCCCCCACTGTACTGAGAGTCTAGCTCCGCCCCTGGCAGGAGGCCTACTTTGTTAATCAAGTAAAGTTGCTTGATTATTATCCATTGCCTAAATATTAATTTTGTGGCATGTCTTTGCTAACTCTTCATCATTCTGTCCCTACTTTTTAGAGTTATGTCATCCATCAGCGATGAAATAAAGGTCATCATCCTCAAGACGTTTCCCAGCCTGTCTGAGGATATTCAAAATAGATTATCACTGCACTTGAAAGCTCAGGTGTGGAATCAATAGAAGACCTCAAGTATGTACAGCAGGATGATCTCAGAGACCTCTTGCCTGTTACACAGCAAAGGAAACTTCGAGAGGCATTCAGAATGGGTAATTATTATTATTAATTTAGTATTAGTAGTTGTCCTGTCTAGTTAAAGCAACAGGAATTATTAAAAACCAGACCATTCAGCTTTATTTGGGACAGCCACATGCTTTACACAGTCAAAGGCAGTTTCAATTATTAATGTCTATAGAAAACAATAAATTGAATTGCATTCCAGATTCAAAATCGCAAGTTTTTACGATAATGATTTGCATGCATAAACTGCACATTTTGTGAAAATATTGATGTATATCTTAGATTTTATTTTCATGTTTTTCAGAAACTACAAAAGTCATACTTGATCTCGAAACCTTGCCAGTTGATTCAACACATACAAGTCTGTCTTCGGTCTCCAGTCCACTGCCTTGTTCCTCTTCAGTTTCACTGTCAAGCCCTTCACCATCATCACCATGTTCTTTCAGCAGGGTAAGCCAATCAGCCAACATATCCAGTAAATAGCATGAAACCTTTGAGATTCCTTGGAATAAAATGCCTGAGGAAGTGCAGTTAGCCATTGCCAATGGCAAGTGACCTGCTCCTGACAAGCGACACCAGATGATACGCATCCTAGTAGATGAAACAAGAAATCATGAGGTTAACCCCACACGCAATGAATGTGTCATCATCTGCTGTAAAATTATTAAACAGTAACTCAGTAGTTTTGCAGATATGACACCAGGAGGTGTCATCATCGGTGGTGGATTTACCTCACTCCTTACTCAAGTAAAAACAAGAATTGAGAACATGAACCGTGCAGGGACATTGAAAAGACACAGAACATCTACACTGCAGAGGCCAAGGGATTCTTACGGATGCACACAATTTAACCCGGAACTGCCATCAGAAGAAACAAATGATACACTGGAGCAAAAGCGGCAGCAGCTGGAGACAATCTACAGACAGGAAGTTATTCACAGTGGTGAGAAGGCTGAAGTGATAAGCCTTATGAAAACAACATTCTGTCTTCAGCGTAAACTAATCAATCAGATTCCAGCACCTTCCATTGAGGATTTGAGAATCCAGTGGCCTTACCTTTTTACACAAGGGGGTATCTTCTCTCACTTCAAGTTACTAACTGACAATAACGTGTTACGTGCCATGGAACTATCCATTAAAGAATGTGGACAAGGAATAGTTAAGTACTTGATGACCAAAGCAAATAACAAAGATGTGATCGCCCAGGGTGAAGATGAGGAGTTGACTCTCATCCAGCTGCTGATGGCCTACTTTGATGAAAGAATCAAGGGACTGATACTCCGTGCTGATGTAAGTTTTGCTTAGTATTATCCCATTTGTTTAAAATTTACTTCATGCCTGCTGTGACTCTACACATATTTTCATTTTACTACATACCATTTTTCTGTTCTACAGATATCTGCCACTGCAGCAGATGTTGAGCACACCCTGACCCTCCCTGCAGGCCACGACTGATACTGCTGGGTAAGTGTCACATAAGCAAGGCATGGAGTATAAAATAATAAAACAGTATAGAACCTATACTGTGTAATTGCTCTCTTTCTGTATTAATCTCATTAAAGGGTTAGTTCACCCAAAAATGTAAATTATCCCATACTTAACTCACCCCTCAAGCCATCCAATTCCTAGGTCTATATGGCTTTCTTAAAGTGAGTAAAGTATGGGATCATTTTAATTTTGGGGTGAACTAACCCTTTAACTTATGTTTTGTTGTGCTCTTAGGTGTAACTTATTGTTGTTTTAGCCTTCCCAGGTCATTGGCAAAAGTATTGATTTGCAGCAGTATAACTTATGATACTCAGTGTAAATAGAGAAAAAAATATACTGCTCAATTTAATTGTGTGTTTTAGCCTTGAAAATGCATGGATAGGGCACTCATACCCATTTTGGATACTGTTTCGGGACAATAACTATATTTGTTGTCTGAATCAGTTGCAGGTGATGAAGTCACTATAGGAGGTTGGATGATCAGTGTGGAAAACAACGTCATCTGTGAAGGCATCCAACAGACCTTCATCACTGAACTTGCGGCAGTTTTTGCCACCTACTATGTCTTTAATTTGCAGTACCAAGAAGAAGCTGTTTGTTCAAAGGTAAATCCTCTGCTAGTCCTAAATGTTGTTTGGACCTTTAGTCCCTCTTATCAGCTCTGTTCAGGAATGTTAAATTGGTGACTTTCTATTGTACTGACTTTATGATTACAGTTGTTCCTTTTGATAGTGACTTGAAGTTTATCCTTGTATGTGCATTCAAATGTAGTACTGGGTTCAGGCCAAATGTTTTGTTATGCTGCATATTTTGAATAGAGAGAGTAATTCTCTCTCATTTCTATGTCAACAAATGGTGGACAAAACAGCACAAGCGCATAAACACAGGGCGCAAGTGAATTACAACAGTGTGAGCACCCTGACAAAGCCTGAACGTAAAATGTAAACATGCAACACTCAAATCCCACACTCAAGGACAAAACCTTCCAGTTAACAAATGCTATTGACTGTTGGCCTCTTATTTTGATTGGCTGCGATTGGCTGTTTATGGCCCTCAAAACAGAAAGCGGGATCCGGGATGACAGACTGTAAGAAGGTAAGTTTTCTTTCCAACTTCATACATGTTTATCTATGGTATTTATATGTAACGGGTATACAAATTATACTGTTAAATGTATGTATCATTTGGGTAGAATTAACACAAAACTGATCATTTATGTGACCTTATGTATTTTTTACAATTTCTTTTCCATAAGGTTGTCTTTTGACCTGATTCTTCTAAAATGGCTGACCCAAGTTTTCATGTAATTGATTTAAATATATAAGACATTTTTACATAATTGACTTGTGTAACTTAGATAAGGTAACACTGACAACTCTTGATGTTATAAACTAAAAATAGCTAGACACGTGCAAAGGGTAAATAATTCATAAATGTATTAAACATATTAACATTTTCCTTCAGTTCAGTTTGGTCCGTTGTTAGTGGAGAAGCCACATTTCTGATAAAATTATTGAAAATGTGGTCCCTGCAAATGCTGAGATCATGTGACCCTTACAGTATATAAGCAAGAAGTAGCACGTTGTGAGAAAACAACGGACCAATCTGACCTGAAGGAAAAAGTTAATGTTTAATACATTTATGAATTATTTACACTTTACACGAAGAAAAAAAATGCACTTGTCTAGCTATTTTTAGTTTATAATATCAAGAGTTGTCAGACACAACTCAATTATGTAAAAATGTCCTAAATATTTAAACCAATTACATGCAAACTTGGGTCAGCCATTTTAGAAGAATCAGGTCAAAAGACATCCTTGTCTCGATGTTTGTTTTATTTTTATTTTTTTAAATACATCAAGCATGAACAATTTTGTGTTAATTCTACCCAAATGATACATACATTTAAGAGTATCATTTTTATACCCGTTATAAACACCATATATAAACACATGTATGCAATTGGAAAGAAAACGGACCTATTTCTGTTTTGAGGGCCATCAACAGCCAATCGCAACAGGAGGACCGCATCACGTCATACAAACAGCCAATCAAAATAAGAGGAGCTGCAATTTGGCCAGAAGCCAATAGCATTTGTTAACAGGAGGGTTTGGGCCCCACCCCTGAGTGTCAAACCTGACTTGTGTGCAAAGATTTCAGCTGCACGCGCGTGTTGAAAAGAACTTGCGTGTGTGTTCAAATCTGTGTGCGCATGTAAAATAAGAACTCGTGCGTGTGGAACCTGTCAGGACTCGCGGCTTTGTTATTTCTGCTCCCGACTTCTTAATATGTGAGCACAATCATATTTGTTGTCCTTTGAGTGTTCTGCATGTTTACATTTTACATGCCAGCTTTGTCACTTGCGCTCTGTGTTGGCTGATTTATACTTCTGCGTCGGACCTACGCCGGTGCCTCAACGCTATAAACTACGCGTTGGTTTTCATTTACTTCTGCGTCGTTGTCCGCGTTTACGCGCAATTACACATGCAGAGGGAGCATGGGAAACCCGAGGGAGGGGTTCTAGCAGACCAATCACAGCGCTTGCATCCGCGTAGAATTGACGCGTTGCTACATTTTTGGAGAGGTGCACGTCAGGGTACGCCGTAGGTTGGTACGCGCGCTTCACACAGTCTACGGCGTAGCTACGGCGTGAGTTCGACGCAGAAGTATAAATTGGGCTGCGCTTGCACTGCTGGTCCACCATTTGATGCCATACATTACCTATCGTTGGACCAGCCATTTGTAGAGATCCATGCCACAGCATGACCAGTCTGAACAATCCAGTTGACTAACATAGTTAGTTGCTTTGAGGGACTTGCGTGTTCAGGAGAAATAAAGAAATAATTTTATTTTACATTTAAAATACAGTTCTGAACTCATTTAAGGGTTGCATTGTTACAGTTATTTGTATCTTCAAATTTTCAGACCAAAGTCCTAAAAATCCATCTGCTTAAAGGGATTTCACCCAAAAATGAAATGTTGGTAGTTTTCTCACCCTCATGTTGTTCCAAACCTGTATGAGTTTCTTTCTTCTGCAAAAGAATGTTGGTGACAAGACAGCTGTGACATTGACTGATACCCTGCCCTCTGGTGGACAGAACATATACAACTTAAGTTTGATACCAATATAGGTCTTACTGAAGGCATTTAATGGTCAAAATATTATTAATAAATATTCAAATATATTAAAATATTAATAAACAAACAAACTTCGAATATGACTTTTGGGCAAAAGTCAAAGCCCTAGTGTCAATGCAGGCAGATCAATATTATTGTTGAATATTAAATTAAATGTTAAATTTAATGTCCCAAACTAAGCAAGCCAAGCCAATGTCAACAAAGGTGGAAAAAGATGACAGTGGCAAGGAACCAAAACTCCATCAGTTACAGAATGGAGACAAAAATCTTGGGAGAACCTAGGCTCAGTCGGGGGCCAGTTCTCCTCTGGCCAATGAACGAACAGTGTATGATTATGATTCAGGCAGCATTATAGGTCAGAAGTCAGATTGGTTTGGAACAATCAGAATATTATCCAGTTTCATCTGGTTGAAGATCGGAGTCACACTGGTTTGGATACGGGTTTGTTGAGGATCACTATACTTCACTTAGGTTTGTTCAAAACACATGTAATTCCCATAAAACCAATTACTATTTTTTTTTTATTAAAATCATAAATGAAATTTTAATTATTTAAACAAACAAAATTGTATTATCTTTCATTTAATTGGGGCCATAATACATTTTTTTCAGTGCATGATGTCAGTTAATGCAGTCTCTTCCTTGTGTGATATTGCTGTAATAACACTGGTGGCAGTGTTGCCATAGCAACCAGGAACATATCCTTAAGCCACTGGAAAAGACAGAAACTGACATTTCTGTCAGTCACAGTGACTTCTGTACCCCCCCCCCCCCCCACCCTACCATCTGTACCGCAGTTTTATATTCGTCATTTTGTCACCATGAGGACCATAAAAGTGTCAATGAAGTTAAAGAAGCCATTTTAAGAATGAGATCATTGGACAAACTTTTGGTTTACCTAAATCTACTGTTTGGAACATTATTAAGATTAAAGGTAGCATTGGTGACCTTAGTAATTGCAAAAGGCAGATGATGACAGAAGAATTATCACTATAATGAAAACAAATCCACACACCTGTCAGTGACTATGTTCGCAAAAGATTTCATTAACCAAAACAGAGGCAACACTGCAAGATGAAATGCAATGCAGATTAAAAAAAAAGAGGTTAGAAAAGAGGCTAGTTTACAGTTTGCCAAGACGAACTATAGAGCAAGCAGAATTCTGGAAAAGGGTCTCTTCGGTAGATGAGAACAAGATCAACTTAAAATGGTGTAAAAGCAAGAGCATTTTATTTAAAAAAAAAAAAAAAGTACTTTGCAGCTAGTCTGGGAACTGTTACCTTTCTGTATGTTTGTCTCCGGTGGCATACTTGAACCCTCAGCATATAACTGATATTACTCAGTAAACCTCTCACCACCTCTTTGTTTTCGTCCTGACAGCCAGAAGCTGTGCTAAGCACTAGTGGGTAATTGCATCGCCAGCTGGATAAATCTTGTATCCCAGGCCTAGGGCAGGGGGGTGCCATTACGGGGAGTGCAGCAGGCCCGTCACCAAGGGCGGGCATTAGGGGGCAGTGCCCCCCCAGATGACACAATGTGCCCCCCTAATCATATGGTCATTCAGTAAACTTACTATTGAGAGCAAAATAACGTATTCATGTATTCCATAACAAAACGTCTTCCGCAGCATTTAGCTCACAGCAGGAGCACTAATCTCTCAAAATACAAAGTAACAAAAGCTGTAAAGTCTTTTGATCGTTAGCGGCCAGTGAAAAAAAAAAAACACTGTAAGACTGGAAAAACTACCGTAGTTGAGGAACGACCACTCCTCGAGAAGACAAAGAACCCTGCTGGATATTAACATTTGAACTCACTCTTGTGAAGGTAGCACCCAGCTTACAATTTTACGTTCTGGGAACGTTAGTTTTTGGTTTCTGGAAACATCCTTGGTTTCTGGAAACATTATGGGAACATTCCCTTTAGGGTATAAAAATAGAACCTAAAAAGAACCTACAGGGAACATTCCCAGAATGTTCTCCTTAGGTTATAAAAATAAACCTAAAAATAACCTACATGGAACGTTCCTAGAACGTTCTTGTTTGGTTCCCAAACAATTAACCAAATGGGAACCATACGAGAACGTTAGGGGAACGTTCTGTGTTTGCTGACCATCCGAGACTAAAAGTCTTACCTCTGAATCATCCTAATCTACATTTCTTCCCCTCATCCCCCACCCCTTCTCCTTCATGCGAGATCACCTAAGTTCACCCAGAAATCTATATGGTTTAATGTGAATTATTATCATACAGTATTATACATGTTTACTATCATTTGAAATGTCTCATGGTGATTGGTACAAATGTCTAATTTCCAAATAAGTAAAACAAAATGTTATTGTATTGATTATCTTTGAACTGATTATCCGCTGGAATCCGTTTGCCTGGACTTTATTATTGTCCTTTCCCTGTGGATTTTACTGCGGATATAACGCGGATACTGACAACTGACAACTTTCCAACTCATCACTGGCACTCATTCAACTTACACTACTCTGCTGCTGTTTGCCGATCTTCGCGCTACTCCACTGTACCTTCTAAATAGGTGGCTGATGAGTATCCACTCCCTCGCTTATCTATCGTGGACAGTTTTTTGAGTGGTAGGTTACCCCCTATCATTCAATTTATCTGACAAGGTCTTCATACTACGTTGCTCATTCATAATTAGCCCCGTGAGTGTTGCTGCTTTCTTGCACTCTATTGCAAGAGAAGTGCGTTCTTAAATTGCCAGTAATGTCGTGTTGTCTCTACATGTCCGCGGTCTAATTATGCATACTGCATGCAACGTCCCAGTCCCGGTACTGCTTAGAGTTCTAACTCTGGGATTATTACTCTTCTGTGTCATACCCACTTAACTACTCGCTACTTCAACTGCGTTGCATGAAAAGGCGTCCTCGTCTCGATGCGACTACACACAGGCTCTGCACGGAGCTTGGGATTGCTAGGCGACCGCGCTATGTCCATCGTTCCTGTCGCCTCCATTTCTCATCGCGGTGCTCGTCGTCTTCAGCCATTCCTTCCATTTGGTCGAACCGCTCGGATACCCGCTATTCTATGCTGCCTTCTACTCACCGTGGAATAAATCTTACCTCATTGAAAACTGTTTCCTGTGATCTGTCTCTGACTAATACGCGCAATGACTGCGAGTTTCATCCTGCAGTTGCGCTGTTTAACTGTCGGCCCCTCACGGATAAGGCTACTGTGTTTTGCGCAGTACTAACTGAGAAAAACTTCGACTTATTGCTCCTCACTAAAACATGGCAAACTCCTAATGACTATTTCCACCTAAATCTTCTCACTCCCTCTGGATACAGCTACCTGACCAAACCTTGTTTGACAACAAGGGGTGGTGGCCTGGCTGCTGGTCTACATAATGTTTTCGTGCTTGGTTCTCAAATTGGACTGTCTGATCACCTCCTTGTTGAACTAAACTGTGAAATGCCTCTTCCACTTCCACTTAAACTCACCTCCTTGTCATTAGTAACTCAGCAGACCCCTTTGAGTCATTCCTGCATTTCTTTTTAAATAAAACTGATAGCATTCACAATCATTTCCCATCCATGATCTCTCCTGTCTACACACACGACTTCGCCACTGCTTTTACACCTGGTACTCTCACTGACCCCCCCCCCTCCAACCCCTGCTTATATCTTTGAGCTAATCAACAAAGCAAACACATCTTCCTGTCATCTTGATCCCGCTCCTTCTACTTTACTTAAAAAATATGCACCTGTTATTTCTCTGCCGATTTCATTTCCCATCTCCCAACTGCTAAGTACTGGTTCTGTTCCTCTGGAATTAAAAACTGCTGCTGTCACTCCTGTCCTAAAGAAACCCGGCCTCAACCCCACCAAGATGGCCAATTACAGAGCAATCTCAAATCTACCATTTCTTTCGAAACAGCTTGAGAAAGTGGTCTCTGCCCAATTTCAAACACACCTGTCATCTACACTATAAAAAATATTTTAGCAATTTAGTTATTTCAACTTATTTTTTTGAGTAGAGATAACTAGATTGTCCAGACAATAAGAAATCTTAAGTTTTCTTGTCCTCAACTAGACTGAAAGTTGAATGAACAAGTAAAATTGTTATTTTAACTCAAAAATGTATGTTTAAACAACTGCACTAGATTTTCAGTTGAATTAACAAGTATACTTGTTATTTTAACTTATAAATGTAAGTTGAAACAACTGCACTACATTTTCTGCAGGTTTTACTTCAATTATACTCTAATGATTTGATAGTAAACTAAACTTAATTTATCTATCTATCTTGCAGTCTGGTAGACTGCATGGTCTTAAAACCTAAACTTCAACCTTTTAAAACCGCTTCAAACATAAATCTTCAGCTTCAACAATGTTTTTACAATTATGAGCATGGATTCATTAAATTACACAAAAAAAAAAAAATCTTACACGTGTCTTCAGAACAAATAGACTGATACACAGTAAGTGTGACATTTTATATAGTGAAAGTGATTGTTGCGAGTTTTTAGTTCGTAATAAGCGTTTCATAGTCTTCTGTTAACAAATAATATAATAATAAATCATTAGTAAAAGCATTTTTTTCAGAATTATTCACAGCAAAAACTCCAGTGTTAAATTAACTCTCCTGGGAGTTTATATGGCTTGTTAAAGTTGGGAGTGTTAAAGTTAAAGAGCTAATTAAGTGATTCATTAAGTGATGATTGACCATTATTGAAGACACCTGATGTTAACAAGCAGAATCACCAAAGGAGAAAATCTAATTTTTTAAGCCACCATTATGCTGATCAGTGTTTGCTTTAGTTGGTCTTGTGACCCTTAAATTGTTAACATTATATTTTGTTTCGGCTGTTGTATTTGAGTTATAACTGCCAGATAATCAAAATGTAAAGGTGATCAGACACTGTTGGTTATGTTTTGACATGATCATCACTTGACTTACATCATAAAGCTCATTTAAAGCCTTATCTCTGACTTTAAATTTATTATGTTGATTACAACATCACAGTGATTCTACAGTACAAGATCTAGAAATGTCTAAATAATCCAAAAGTTTTCTTAAAAGTTGTTCTGATAAAATATATATATATTTTAAATATACACAGACATAAAGAATCAGTGTATGAATCTCAACAATGGTGACAAACAGAATATTCAATTTGGAAAAGGATATTAAGACATTTCAGATCATAATTTATTCAAAACCGCAATGCATGGTGGGAGCCATGAATGAGTTTTGATTGGTGGCACCCAGATTGCACTGCAACATGCTTTATAATTGTCACCATTGTTGAGATTCACAGGCTGATTATTGATGTCAGTGTGTCTAAATAAAATCATTTTTCAGAGTGTTTTGATCAGAAAAACTTTTAAGAAATATTTTGGACTATATTAAAAAAAAGCTTGAATATTGTGACCACCGAGTTGTTAAGGCCAGGGGTGAGTTACCACACTCCGGAGGAGCAGACACCGGAGGACACCAAGAGGCGAACAACCAGAATTGGTTTAAAAGGTAAGTTTTTATTAAATTTAAAAAGGATAAGAAAAGGGATGTTCGTGACTGTGGCTTCGGCAAAGGGAAGGGGAATGCTGGTAGGTACTTCTCCGTTTTTCGGGTAAGTATCCTCTCTTCCTGGGCAGGCCCGTGGAACAGACAGTGGCTCTTCTCGTCGTTGGACTCGTTGAATAGGCTCGTGGGACAAACAGTGGCTTTTCTCGTCGTTAGACTCGTTGAATAGGCTCGTGGGACAGACAGTGGCTTTTCTCGTCGTTAGACTCGTTGAATAGGCTCGTGGCACAGACAGTGGCTTTTCTCGTCGTTAGACTCGTTGAATAGGCTCGTGGGACAGACAGTGGCTTTTCTCGTCGTTAGACTCGTTGAATAGGCTCGTGGGACAGACAGTGGCTTCTCTCGTCGTTAGACTCGTTGAATTGGCTCGTGGGACAGACAGTGGCTTCTCTCGTCGTTAGACTCGTTGAATGGACTCGTGGGACAGACAGTGACTTCTCTCGTCGTTAGACTCGTTGAATAGGCTCGTGGGACAGACAGTGGCTTTTCTCGTCGTTAGACTCGTTGAATAGGCTCGTGGGACAGACAGTGGCTTTTCTCGTCGTTAGACTCGTTGAATAGGCTCGTGGGATAGACAGTGGCTTCTCTCGTCATTAGACTCGTTGAATTGGCTCGTGGGACAGACAGTGGCTTCTCTCGTCGTTAGACTCGTGGAATAGGCTCGTGGGACAGACAGTGGCTTCTCTCGTCATTAGACTCGTTGAATTGGCTCGTGGGACAGACAGTGGCTTCTCTCGTCGTTAGACTCGTTGAATGGACTCGTGGGACAGACAGTGACTTCTCTCGTCGTTAGACTCGTTGAATAGGCTCGTGGGACAGACAGTGGCTTTTCTCGTCGTTAGACTCGTTGAATAGGCTCGTGGGACAGACAGTGGCTTTTCTCGTCGTTAGACTCGTTGAATAGGCTCGTGGGACAGACAGTGGCTTCTCTCGTCATTAGACTCGTTGAATTGGCTCGTGGGACAGACAGTGGCTTCTCTCGTCATTAGACTCGTTGAATTGGCTCGTGGGACAGACAGTGGCTTCTCTCGTCGTTAGACTCGTTAAATGGACTCGTGGGACAGACAGTGGCTTCTCTGCAAAACAGACAATTTGCCAATGGGACAGACGGTAGTAAAGAAACAGAGACAGGCTACCTTTCTGGCCTTCACTCTCGTTCTGGGCGTGGTAGAGGCGGCGCCTTTGGGAAGGAATAGTGAGGCTGGCCTTCCTTGGTGCGGGAAACAGCACTCGTGAACTGTAATAATAGAGGTGTGTTGAGCTTTCCTCCTCTGCACCATACACACAATCTCACAAATCTGGACACAGCTGAGAGAACAGATTAGTTTGGAAGAATCTTCAAAGTCATGGGACAATTTCATCCATCAGAGAATCAAAGAGAACACAGTTGTTTGACTCACCACACTTGTGCATAGATCACTCTTGTAAATCTCCACACGTGTTAATTTCACCCTTTCAGACACTGCAAACTCACTCTATGTCCACAGCAATTTATCAACTCGTCTCTCTTCTCTTCACAGGATGGATAACCCAAGGAATAATGGACTCAGAAAATGAACATGGGTTTAGCGATCTCTAAGGTTACTGTTCCCCGCTGTCAACAGGATGGCACACACTGCCCACAAACACAGGTTAGTCGTGCACTGAGATGGCAATCTTTACATGAGGTTTGCTCTAGAGGTGAATCATAAAAAGGTGCACTTAACTTTTCCTCGGTGAATCACCAGGGCTTACAGCGGGTTTCCAGTCTCTTTTCTATCAGCCATTCTCCTTTTTCCTCTAGAAGATTTCTTTTTCACTTACTTCGTTACGTTGCTGTTTGTGTTTTCTTGAACAAACTCACTTAATGAGCGTGCCTCGGGGATCCAACATGACACGCCGATCCGGCCTTTAACCTCGCTTCCCGCACTCGCCGACGCCCGCTGCCGCTGTCACAATCTTCTCGAGCACTCGTGTAAAGCTTCCCACTGTCAGAGCCTCCTCTTTCTGTGCTTCCAGCCCTTCTTTTTATACTCCTTTTTTTCTCCCGGGCATGTGGTTCAATGAAGCACTTTTCATCAGCTTCAGCTGGGGCTCATCATGGTCGGCGGCCATGACATGCGTATTTACAGCCGGCCCGGTGTTACACCGGCATCTCTTCCCCCTAGGAACGAATTGGCCTTTTTTGTTCCGGGTTTGTTCACCCGGTGACACCCTCCCCCACCAGATCCGTTCTAGTCCCGAGAACGGGGTCCAGACTCCCATTCTCCATACCTTGTTGGAGGTACTCCTCGGGTTTCCCGTTGGGAATGTCGGGTTGGGATGACAGGTTCTTCCTCCCTCGGTTCAGGACTAGGGGCTCTAGGGACCATTGCCCAACCCACCCAAGGTAATGCAGGAGCCACAGGCGCCGGTGGCGCCTCAGCTTCTTGCCTAGGGTAGTTGGGGCAAGGGCGAAGCAAGTTTCGGTGCAAGATTCTCACGGGGCCAGTCTTCCCCTCTGGCCGGATGGCATAGACGGGCTGGTCAGGTCTCTGTCGTCGCTCCACCACATGGCTTCCCAACGGTCACTGAGCTTCCCCTTCCCCTGGCGTCGGTTATCTCGCACCAGCACCCGTTCTCCGGGTAACAAAGGGGCCTCTCGGGCTGTACGGTCATACAGACGCTTGTTCTTCTGGGCGGCCACGTCGAGGTGCTTGGTGCGCACATGTCTCCCAAACATCAGGTAAGCAGGGGCATAACCCGTTATGCTATGGACGCTGTTGTTGTAGGCCTGCACCAGGGCCGGGAGGCTGTCCGTCCAGTAACCCTGATGGTCCGCATCCAGAGTCCCCAGTAAACTCAGAAGCGTCTGATTGAAACGTTCGCACCCCCCCGTTTCCCTGTGGATGGTATGGGGTGGTGTGGGTCTTCCTGCATCCATACAGTTGGCATAACTCTTGGATGACACGGGACTCAAAGTTCGGCCCTTGGTCCGAGTGGAGTGTTTCAGGACATCCAAAGGGCTGGAAGACGTGTCTCCACAGAGCACTGGCAGTGGTGGTGGCGGTCTGATCTAAGGTTGGTATGGCCCAGGCGTACTTGGTAAACAAGTCAGTGACTACCAAGATGTTCTGGTAGCGATCCGTTGGACGACCCAAAGTCAAGAAGTCCATAGCTACCATATGCAGCGGAGCTCTGGGTCTCACCAAAACCATGGGGGCCCTCACGTTTCGTCTGGACTTGAACAGCGTACAGCGGGGGCATCCTTGCACATACTTCCCCACGGATTCCTCCATCCCGCTCCAGAAAAAGTGTCGGCGTAGCAGTGACACCGTTCGTTCTTGGCCCTGATGTCCTAGCCGATCGTGGTAGGCCTGGAGCAATGGCTGGATTTGGGCTTCAGGCACTACCACCTGATATGTCAACTCATGGGTCCTCGAGTCCAAGACAGACCTACAGATTACTCCCTCCCGCAATTTTAATCGCTTCCAGTGTCCCAGCAGTTTCTTCAATCCCACAGGCTGTCCCCGTCGTTCATCCGTCCCGGGAAATTTTTTTTGTCCCAGAAAAGTCCGCAGGGTAGCCAACCCTTCATCCTGTTCCTGTCGCTCCTTCCATCGGTGGGGGTCCCATCCCCAACTTGCCGGTACTCCCTCCGCTCGTGCCCCAGGCGCCTCCACTACTCCTACCATCAGCCCTTCCTCTGCTTCCGGTCCTGGAGTTCCCCCTTCCCCTGCCGGTGGTAATCGTGACAGGACGTCAGCATTTATGTGTTCACGGCCTGGTCGATACTGCAGCCGATAATTGAAATTGGCGAGCTGGGCCACCCACCTCTGCTCCACTGCCCCTAGCTTTGCAGTTTGGAGGTGAACCAATGGGCTGTTGTCGGTCACCACCAATACTTCAGCTCCCCACAAGTAGTCCTTAAACTTCTCGCACAAAGCCCACTTCAGGGCCAACAGCTCGATTTTAAAAGAGCTATAGTTGGCGTCATTCCGCTCCGCGGGATGGAGACTCCGGCTGGCGTAGGCAATAACCCTCTCTGTACCGTCCTGTCGCTGAGCCAGTACGGCTCCCAGTCCGCTGTTACTAGCGTCGGTGTAAAGTACAAAGGGGCGGGTAAAATCAGCGTAAGCCAGAATGGGGGCCTGCAGCAACTCCTGCTTCAGCCTCTGAAAGGCGGTCTCGCACTCTGGGCTCCAAGTGATCGTGGGGGAACTCCGGCTCCGTGAAGAGCCAGACCCGGCCAAGAGCTGGTTCAGGGGTTTCGCAATTGTTGAAAAGTTTTTTATGAACCGTCGGTAGTAGCCGACGAATCCCAGAAAGGACCGCACCTGCCTGACGGTCTTTGGTGGAATCCAGTCTTGCACTGCGGACACCTTCTCCGGGTCGGCAGCCACTCCCGCAGCGCTCACGCGGTGCCCCAAGAACTGGACCTCCCTCTTAAGGAGCTGGCATTTCCCTGGCTGGAGCTTCAGTCCATACCGCTCCATAGCCCGGAAGACTTGCTCCAGATGTAACAGGTGAGAATCGAAGTCGGGGGAGTAGATGATCACATCATCTAGGTACACCAGGGCGGAGTCCATCAGCTGCCCTCCCAGGCATCGCTGCATTAGCCTCTAGAAGGTCGCAGGGGCGTTACAGAGCCCGAAGGGCATACGATCCCACTCGAACAGGCCAAAGGGGGTGGTGAAGGCGGTCTTCTCTCGGTCGTGCTCCTCCACCCGCACCTGCCAGTAGCCACTCGCCAAGTCAAGGGTGGAATACCAGGCGGCGTTGGTCAGTCCTGTAAGGGAATCCTCGATCCGAGGCAGGGGGAAAGCATCCTTCTTGGTGACCAAGTTCAACTTGCGATAATCCACGCAAAATCTCCAAGAGCCCGTCTTCTTGCGGACCAAGACAATTGGGGCGGCCCATGGACTGCTGCTCTCTCGAATGACTCCACGCCCCAGCATCCCCTTTAATAAGGCACGAACCTCGGAATATAAAGTTGGGGGTACCGGGCGGTACCGCTCTCGACTGGGTAGAGCATCTCCGGTAGGTATAGCGTGCTTGACGATGTCGGTGCACCCATAGTCCTCATCATGGGTGGAGAAGACGCATTGCCACTTGGCTAACAGGCTCTGGAGTTGGCGGGTTTGTTCTTCCTGTAGGCCCTCCCCCTGCAGGGACGCACCCCGCAAATGGGTCGGCATGTGGTGCGCAGCAGGACCAGGACCAACTTCCTCCCTTGCCAGACCAACCTCGACCACCGTTGCGCTCACTTGGCAGAAGCGGACCTCCTGCTCCTCCACCACCTGATGGGAACTCACTGGCGTAATACGGGTCAACCGTTGGTGACGATAGAGTTGGACAGGGTAAGTGTTCGTGTTTCTCACTTTTACTGCAATTCGGCCCCGATGGGCCACTGTTAACCCCCGGGCCACCTCGACGGCCTGACACTCCCAGTGGGGCTCGACAAGGACACACGCTTCAGGACCATAGGCCCGCTCAGGAAGACGGACCCAGACCACAGCCTCACTCCGGGCAGGAATGGAGACAGCGTATCGGCACACTACTCGACCAGCGTCTTCCCGATCCTGCTGGGAGCTGGCAACCTGTACTCGTCGACAGTCGGTGATGACACGTTCCCATTCTCGCTTCTCGGCTACAGAAGTGGAACGAAGAGGACCAGTCCGAAACAGCTCTTCCCAACAGTCCATGATCACATTCATCCCCAACAAGGCTCGATGTTCCCCTAGACAGGAGTCCCGCACAATCACCACCCCTTTCTGCGGGATCATGGTACCATGGACCTCAAAATCGGTCACCTGATATCCGATGTAAGGGATGTTCAGGCCATTCGCTCCTCGCAGGGTGAGCCAGGGGACTTCAGCCTCCAGTAAATGATGGGCATCGAACAGTTCTCTGGACAGACTCTCAGCAAACATGGTGACCTGGGATCCTGTATCTACCAGGCACCGAACAGTAACTCCATTTACTTTAATCTCCATGAGGGGGCAACGTCCCACCAGCCCGTCTTGTGGGGCTGAGTTTACAAAGGGGTCCATACGGGGGGTCCCGACCACTTGACCCACAGTGGCCGGTCGTCCTAAAAAAACCCCTGCGAGTTACGTCGGGAACCGCATTGGCGGCTATAGTGTCCTGGCTCCCCGCAATTGTTACAGATTGGGCGCCCTTGCCCATCCCACTGGAACCTGGAACTGAATGGTCGGCCGGTACGTCTTCCCAGATCTCTCTCTCCGTCAGAATACGACCGGTCTCGGGGCAAAAGTGGGGGCTCTGGCCGTCCACGGCGGAACTCTCCCAGAATAGTCTTCGAGAACTCAGCCATTTCTTCTCGAACATCCTTCATCAGCTCTGTACAGAGAGCTTGTTTCCAATCCGTCAGTTCAGGCAGTCCTGGGGCACCAGTACCACTCGCAGCCATACACACCGGCGACTCCACGGTCTAGTTATGATCCTGTTCCAAGGCAAGGGCCTCTTCACGTAGATCTTCGAAAGTCAGGGCGGCGTCCCGTCGAAGCTGCAACCTCAGACTCTGTCGCACTGGACCTTCTCGTAACCCCAACAGGAACTGGTCTCTTAACAATGTTTCTTCATCTCCTAGCCCATGATGCTCCCGACGCTTCAACCTTGAGAACTGCTCTCGTAGTCGCAGAGCGAATGCTCGCAGGGTCTGCCCAGGTCCCTGCTTACAGTTAAAAAACTGGGCCCGCAACACTGCCACGGGGGTGGAATCACCATACTGTCTGGACAAGAACTCAAAGATCGCTTGGGTAGTGGCTCGAACGGCTTCAGGTGCTGCTCGAACTTCTCTCTTCGCCTCCCCCTCAAGTGAATTCAGCACAAATTGTATCCTCTGGGCTTCTCGGAGTCCTTGCAGCCCGGACAGGTACTCCACTTGCGCTCTCCAATCTGTCAAGCTCAACTCTGAGCCAGGCCCACCGTACTTCTGAGCCCACGGGGCCCCCATAAACATAGCTGCCATCGGCTGCCGGGCGACTGGCAAATCCTCATCCGCCATCTTGGGTCCTCTGGCCGCTCAACTCCGAGTGGTACCCTGCCGACTACGCCAAAAGTGTGACCACCGAGTTGTTAAGGCCAGGGGTGAGTTACCACACTCCGGAGGAGCAGACACCGGAGGACACCAAGAGGCGAACAACCAGAATTGGTTTAAAAGGTAAGTTTTTATTAAATTTAAAAAGGATAAGAAAAGGGATGTTCGTGACTGTGGCTTCGGCAAAGGGAAGGGGAATGCTGGTAGGTACTTCTCCGTTTTTCGGGTAAGTATCCTCTCTTCCTGGGCAGGCCCGTGGAACAGACAGTGGCTCTTCTCGTCGTTGGACTCGTTGAATAGGCTCGTGGGACAAACAGTGGCTTTTCTCGTCGTTAGACTCGTTGAATAGGCTCGTGGGACAGACAGTGGCTTTTCTCGTCGTTAGACTCGTTGAATAGGCTCGTGGCACAGACAGTGGCTTTTCTCGTCGTTAGACTCGTTGAATAGGCTCGTGGGACAGACAGTGGCTTTTCTCGTCGTTAGACTCGTTGAATAGGCTCGTGGGACAGACAGTGGCTTCTCTCGTCGTTAGACTCGTTGAATTGGCTCGTGGGACAGACAGTGGCTTCTCTCGTCGTTAGACTCGTTGAATGGACTCGTGGGACAGACAGTGACTTCTCTCGTCGTTAGACTCGTTGAATAGGCTCGTGGGACAGACAGTGGCTTTTCTCGTCGTTAGACTCGTTGAATAGGCTCGTGGGACAGACAGTGGCTTTTCTCGTCGTTAGACTCGTTGAATAGGCTCGTGGGACAGACAGTGGCTTCTCTCGTCATTAGACTCGTTGAATTGGCTCGTGGGACAGACAGTGGCTTCTCTCGTCGTTAGACTCGTGGAATAGTCTCGTGGGACAGACAGTGGCTTCTCTCGTCATTAGACTCGTTGAATTGGCTCATGGGACAGACAGTGGCTTCTCTCGTCGTTAGACTCGTTGAATGGACTCGTGGGACAGACAGTGACTTCTCTCGTCGTTAGACTCGTTGAATAGGCTCGTGGGACAGACAGTGGCTTTTCTCGTCGTTAGACTCGTTGAATAGGCTCGTGGGACAGACAGTGGCTTTTCTCGTCGTTAGACTCGTTGAATAGGCTCGTGGGACAGACAGTGGCTTTTCTCGTCGTTAGACTCGTTGAATAGGCTCGTGGGACAGACAGTGGCTTCTCTCGTCATTAGACTCGTTGAATTGGCTCGTGGGACAGACAGTGGCTTCTCTCGTCATTAGACTCGTTGAATTGGCTCGTGGGACAGACAGTGGCTTCTCTCGTCGTTAGACTCGTTGAATGGACTCGTGGGACAGACAGTGGCTTCTCTGCAAAACAGACAATTTGCCAATGGGACAGACGGTAGTAAAGAAACAGAGACAGGGTACCTTTCTGGCCTTCACTCTCGTTCTGGGCGTGGTAGAGGCGGCGCCTTTGGGAAGGAATAGTGAGGCTGGCCTTCCTTGGTGCGGGAAACAGCACTCGTGAACTGTAATAATAGAGGTGTGTTGAGCTTTCCTCCTCTGCACCATACACACAATCTCACAAATCTGGACACAGCTGAGAGAACAGATTAGTTTGGAAGAATCTTCAAAGTCATGGGACAATTTCATCCATCAGAGAATCAAAGAGAACACAGTTGTTTGACTCACCACACTTGTGCATAGATCACTCTTGTAAATCTCCACACGTGTTAATTTCACCCTTTCAGACACTGCAAACTCACTCTATGTCCACAGCAATTTATCAACTCGTCTCTCTTCTCTTCACAGGATGGATAACCCAAGGAATAATGGACTCAGAAAATGAACATGGGTTTAGCGATCTCTAAGGTTACTGTTCCCCGCTGTCAACAGGATGGCACACACTGCCCACAAACACAGGTTAGTCGTGCACTGAGATGGCAATCTTTACATGAGGTTTGCTCTAGAGGTGAATCATAAAAAGGTGCACTTAACTTTTCCTCGGTGAATCACCAGGGCTTACAGCGGGTTTCCAGTCTCTTTTCTATCAGCCATTCTCCTTTTTCCTCTAGAAGATTTCTTTTTCACTTACTTCGTTACGTTGCTGTTTGTGTTTTCTTGAACAAACTCACTTAATGAGCGTGCCTCGGGGATCCAACATGACACCGATCCGGCCTTTAACCTCGCTTCCCGCACTCGCCGACGCCCGCTGCCGCTGTCACAATCTTCTCGAGCACTCGTGTAAAGCTTCCCACTGTCAGAGCCTCCTCTTTCTGTGCTTCCAGCCCTTCTTTTTATACTCCTTTTTTTCTCCCGGGCATGTGGTTCAATGAAGCACTTTTCATCAGCTTCAGCTGGGGCTCATCATGGTCGGCGGCCATGACATGCGTATTTACAGCCGGCCCGGTGTTACACCGGCATCTCTTCCCCCTAGGAACGAATTGGCCTTTTTTGTTCCGGGTTTATTCACCCGGTGACAATATCATCTGCTATATAATCACAAAAAAACTCTCAAGTAATGAGTATGTTAAAACATAACCAACACCATCAGAATCACCTCTTCTCTTTGATCATCTGGCAGTTGTAACTCAGACACAACTGCCAAACAAAATCTAATGTTAACAGTATAAGGGTCACAAGCCCAACTAAAGCAAACACTGATCACTATAATGGTGGCTAAAAATTTGATTTTCAAAACACCACTTTAGTTGGCTTAACTTATTGGATGTAGTTTAGAAAACTTAACTTTAGTTGGCCGAACTTATTGGATGTAGTTTAGAAAACTTAGAAACTTAACTTAGATTCAAAGTTTACTTAACTAAATTAAATCAGTTCTTTGTACTTTATAATATGTCAGGTAAACCTTTCCAAATTTGTCAGGGACACTTTTCAAAATAAGTTAGTTAAACTAAAAAAAAAAAACATGCAAAAAGATAACACAAAATAATGAGTTAAGTCAACAAACATTTTTTTACAGTTCACAAATTCCATATCAGCCTGTATTGATGGTATAAATGCTTGGATGACCAGTAATTTTCTCAAACTCAACACTGATAAAACAGATCTACTTCTTATTGGCTCACCTCGATTTCTGTTTCGTGAAGCGGGTTTCATCCCGCTTCTGTGTTGACAATGTTAATATTGCTGGAGTTTCGGTTCAACTTTCCACTACTGTCAAAAACCTTGGTATAATCTTTGATTCCTCTCTTTCCTTCCACACATTTCCTCTCTTACTAAGTCTGCTTCCTTTCACCTTCGTAATATCGCACGCTTACGTCCATTTCTGAACATCAGCGATGCTGAAACCTTGGTTCATGCTTTCATCACATCACAGCTTGATTACTGCAATTCTCTTTTCTATGGCTTACCCAACTCATCTATAAATAAAATCCAATATATTCAGAACTCCGCAGCTAGGGTCCTTACATACACAAAGAAATCTTCCCACATTACTCCGATTTTACGCAGACTTCATTGGCTACCGGTACATTTTCGTATTAACTACAAGATACTCCTTATCACATTCCTTATCCCCCACTCCCCCCCCCCCCACTCCCCAGTTCGCACACTTAGATCCTCCGATACCGGCCTTTTAACCATCCCACGGCACAAACTATCATCGTTTGGTGGAAGGGATTTTTGTACCGCTACCCCAACTCTCTCGAATTCTATTCCCCAACACATCCGCGACCTTTCATCATTACACGATTTCAAAACTCACCTTAAAACTTATCTTTTTGCTACATTCTATTGCAGAAATTGTAGATTTCTATGTTTATGTACCACTAACTGAATTTATTTTTATTGTTTCTATGTCATGTTTCTATGTCATGTTTATTTGTACTTTATTGTAGAGCGACCTTGAGAACTCTGAAAGGCACTATATAAAATAAACATATTTTTATTATTATTCATTATTATTATGAAATTGGCATGATACATTTACCTGACATAATAAATTGTAAACATATGATTTTATTCTAACGGACTTTGTTATTATTTTAATTAAAGAGTTAAAAAGAATAGTCAAACATTCGCTCACATTTAATGATGCACAGATGTAAGGCAGGAAGCTCACGCTGCTATTTTGAAGCAATAATCGGAAACAAAAGGCAGTTGAAGGATGACGTGTATAATTCAAATATTTATCTGACTCCCATATAATTAATCTGACTCCATTAAAGTTGTTGTTATTCTTTAACCTCTTATTCTTTAAAGGTAAAGGTATTTCTTAGAACTGATAAGAAATCGTAGGATTTAAGCATTTAGATAAAGAAAGTTATAATCACTTTAGCTTTCAACATCATCAGTGATAAAAGGAAAGATTCTCAAAGCCTTTAATTTCATGCATGAATTATGATAACCTCAGTCAGGATTTTTTTTCCTATGTGTTTTATTGCTCTTAGGGCATGAAAAACAAGATTTGATTTGATTTTTTTTTTAAAACAAATTTTTCAAAGAGATTTTCAGATGTCCACTTGAGTGGACAGTATGCATTTATGGTTTAAACTGAAGAGATACTGTATTAAACATAATACAATAATCAAACAGATGAAGTATGTGTATTAGTTATGTGTATAACAAACGATCAATACAATTATATCAAATCATGTGAAAACTATAAAATAAATATAAAAAATATATAAATCCAAAATATTGCAAAGGCAATTGACCTTCATACAAGTTGCACTTTGTGTATCTTTGATATCAGAACATGAGGATGTCAAGTCAAGTGTATTTATATAGCGCTTTTCACAATATAAATTGCATCAAAGCAGCTTCACAGTATCAATCCAATAACATAACAATGTTTGTTTCTTAGTGGAAAAAACATCCACGTTTGGTAGGGCTGATCAATGGTATTAATGCTTGGTTAATTAATTGGAATATCCCCAACTGAGCAAGCCAAAGGCAACAGTGGCAAGGAACCGAAAAACTCCAAGTGACCTACTGGTGTCCTAAAACTCCATCAGGTGACCTAATGGAGAGAAAAAAAACGTTGGGAGAACCCAGGCTCAGTCGGGGGCCAGTTCTCCTCTGGCGTTTATGAACTAGAGGCCGGATTTACAGTAACTGTAATTTGATACAGAATTTTGTTTTATTTTATCACTTCGGGGTGGGTACGCGAACCGGAATCACAACGTTTTATCTGTAGAGTGGGAAAGGGATCCTCCATAGGGAGAGGCTAGTTGGCACTTCAGCACTGCGTTGTCATCGGGTCCAGGCAAAGCTCCTAGTCAGATCTGGATACGGCCTGGATCCGGTAGGCTGCGGGAAAACCTTGGGATAAACAAAGACACTAAAATTAGCGTAGATGGCATTCTTCTTATGATGATGTAACGAGTACATCAGGATTTAAGGGAAGTGTTCCCAGTTCCGGCTGACCTAATCTATGCAGCCTAACATTGAATTATAGAAGTCTATAATATATTATGTGTATGCTAGGTCAAAGAGATGTGTTTTTAGTCTAGCTTTGAACTGACAGAGTGTGTCTGATTCCCGGACAATGGTAGGAAGACTGTTCCAAAGTTTCGGTGCTAAATAGGAAAAGGATCTACCGCCAGCAGTCGATTTTGATATTCTAGGTATTATCAACTGGTCCGAATTTTGAGATCGCAATAGACGTGAAGGACTATAATGCGTTAAGAGCTCGCTCAAGTACTGCGGAGCTAAACCATTTAGTGCTTTGTAAGTAATCAACAATATTTTAAAATTTATACGATGTTTAATAGGCAGCCAATGCAGTGTTGACAGAACCGGGCTAATATGGTCATATTTCCTGGTTCTAGTAAGAACTCGAGCTGCTGCGTTTTGGACCAGCTGTAGTTTATTTATTAAGCGTGCAGGGCAACCACCCAGTAGAGCATTACAATAATCTAGTCTTGATGTCATGAAAGCATGAACTAATTGTTCCGCATTTGTTAATGAGAGCATATGTCGTAATTTAGATATATTTCTAAGATGGAAAAATGGGGTTTTACAGATACTAGACACGTGACTTTCAAATGAAAGATTGCTATCAAAGAGCACACCCAGGTTCCTAACCGACGACGAAGACTTAACAGAGCAGCCATCAAGTGATAGACAGTATTCTAGATTATTACGTGTGGAAGTGTTTTGTCCAATAATTAGAATCTCTGTTTTTTCAGAGTTTAGTAGTGGGAAATTACTAGTCATCGAATTTTTTAAATCAGCTATGCATTCCGTTAATTTTGTGAATTGGTAAGTTTCGTTAGGTTTTGAAGAAATATACAGCTGAGTATCATCGGCATAACAGTGAAAGCTAATTCCATGTTTCCTAATGATATGTCCTAATGGTAGCATGTACAGAGCCAACAGCAGCGGTCCTAGTACTGAGCCTTGTGGTACGCCATACTGAACTTGTGATCGATAAGACATCTCTTCATTTACTGCTACAAACTGATAACGGTCAGATAAGTATGATTTAAACAATGCTAATGCAATTCCACTAATGCCAACATAGTTTTCTAGTCTATTTAAAAGAAATGTGGTCAATTGTGTCAAATGCAGCACTAAGATCAATAAACACTAATAGAGAAATACAACCACGATCGGATGATAAAAGTAAATCATTTGTAACTCTAATGAGAGCTGTCTCAGTACTATGGTGCGGTCTAAATCCGGACTGAAAATCCTCGCAGATATAATTTCTTTCAAGAAAGGAACACAGTTGTGAGGATACTGCTTTTTCTAATATCTTTGACAGAAAAGGCAGATTTGAGATCGGCCTGTAATTGACTAATTCTGAAGGATCAAGTTGCGTTTTTTTAACAAGCGGTTTTATCATAGCCAGCTTAAAGGTTTTTGGTACGTATCCTAGAGACAAAAACGAATTAATGATATTAAGAAGAGGATCTATGATCTCTGGAAGCATCTCTTTCAATAGCTTAGTTGGTATAGGGTCTAACATACAAGTTGTCGATTTAGATGAATTAACGAGTTTGCAGAATTCTTCCTCTCCTATAGCAACAAATGAATACATTTTTTCCTCAGGGAGACTACAATGCACTCCCTGATGCGATACTGTACTAGACGGTTGCATAGTTATAATTTTGTCCGTGATATTGTCAATCTTATAAGTGAAGAAGTTCATAAAGTCATTACTGTGTTGGCCTGAAACTTCTGTGCTTGAAGCTTTCTTTTTCGTTAGTTTAGCCACTGTTTCAAAAAAATACCTAGGATTATGTTTATTTTCTTCTAATAGGGTTGAAAAATAAGCAGATCTGGCAGCTTTTAAAGCCTCTCTGTAAGCAATCGAGCTCTCTTTCCATGAAATCCGAAATACCTCTAGTTTTGTTTTCTTCCAGTTGCGCTTCATTTTTCTGGTTGCTCTCTTAAGGGCCTGAGTGTGCTCGTTGTACAACGGCGTTGGATTATTTTCTTTAATCTTCTTTAAGCGCAACGGAGCAACTGCGTTTAAAGTGCTGGAAAAGAGAGAGTTAAAAGTTTCTGTTGCAATATCAAGTTCTTCTAAGCTATCCGGGATGCTGAGATGATGAAACTGATTAGGAAGATTATTGATAAAGCAATCTTTAGTGGCAGAAGTTATAGGTCTAACATATTTATAACACGGAGTCGGCTTTGTAGCCTTGGCTAAATGTAATTTACATGAGACTAGATAATGGTCTGAGATGTCATCGCTCTGCTGCAGAATTTCAACGGCATCAACATCTATTCCATGAGATAGTATTAGATCTAGAGTATGATTATGACAATGAGTCGGTCCTGACAAGTGTTGTCTAACTCCAATTGAGTTTACAATGTCTTCAAGTGCCAATCCCAATGCATCTTTTTCATTATCTACATGTATATTAAAATCACCAACAATTAGTACTTTATCGTTAGCCAATACTAATTCTGATAGAAAGTCTGCAAATTCTTTGATAAAATCTTTATGGTGCCCTGGTGGCCTGTATACAGTAGCCAGCAGAAATCTCAAAAGTGATTTATCGTTTACACTATATATTTTTACATTAAGCACCAACACTTCAAAAGAAGTATATTTAAAACTAGATTTCTTTGTGGTTTTGAAAATATTGCTATAAATTACAGCAACACCTCCCCCTTTGCGTTTTAGACGAGGTTCATGTTTATAACAGTAATCTTGTTGACTCATTTAAAGTAATGTAATTGTTTGGTTTTAGCCAGGTTTCTGTCAAACACAGCACATCTAGATTATAATCTGAAATCATATCATTAACTATGAGCGATTTTGAAGTAAGGGATCGAATATTCAGCAACCCAAGCTTTATCATTTGCTCATCTGTATTATATCTGTTTTTTATTTGTTGAACATCAATTAAATTTTTTACCTGACGTTTTTTGGATTTCCAAATTCGGGGAACAGACACAGTCTCTATATGATGATATCTAGGTGAAAGAGGCTCTATGTGATGGGATTTATCTGACCTTGGTGACGCGAGGCCGCTAGCAGACGGTCAGTTTAGCCAGTCTGTCTGCTTCCTGACCTGAGCCCCAGATTGTCATGTTTTAGCTCTAAGACTATGTGCCATATTACTAGAGAGAAGAGCAGCACCATCCCAGGAGGGATGAACACCATCTCTTTTCAACTGGTCAGGCTTGCCCCAAAAACTTTTCCAATTGTCTATGAATTCTATATTATTCAACGGACACCACTTAGACAACCAACCATTGAGTGAGGCCAATCTGCTAACTATCTCATCACCCCTGCGAACAGGAAGGGGGCCAGAGAAAATTACAGTGCCTGACATCGTACTTGCGAGTTTACACACCTCTTTAATATTAATTTTGGTGATCTCCGACTGGCGGAGTCGAACATCATTAGTGCCGACATGAATAATGATCTTAGAGAATTTACGATTAGCATTAGCCAGCACTTCTAAATTTGCTTTGATGTCAGGCGCTCTGGCTCCCGGCAAACATGTGACTATGGTGGCTGGTGTCTCTATTTTCACGTTCCGTGTGATCGAATCACCAATTACCAGGGCACAATCAACAGAATTCTCAGTGGGTGTTTCACTGAGTGGGGCAAATCGATTTGTTATGGTAATCGGAACGGAAGAGTGGTTTTTCACTAGAGCGATCTCTCACGGTCACCCATCTGCCCTGCTGCGTGGGCTCTACTTCAGCCGGAACCGAATCATGTACAGAGTTCACTATGCTAGGCGCATCCAAAATAGTATCTAAAGCTCTAGTACTATCCTTACTATTCTCAATTAAAGTTTGGATGCGTGTCTCTAGCTCTGAAATCTTCTCCGTCAGCCTGACTGTCTCCTTGCATTTATCACAAATAGATCCTATATTGCCATCGGAGAAGGCTATACTAAACATATGACATGTGACACCGGTGACAATAACAGGACAAGACATTACTCACCGTTTGTGTTGACTGATTCTTACTTACCTGGGCTTTTATGAACTCAAAGGCGCGGGCGCGCGAGAGAAAATAAATAATAAATAAATGAGCGCGGGTGGCGCGTAAACACTAGCGTGCTGTGCT
Organism: Meda fulgida; assembly: GCA_030578275.1. Lineage (NCBI taxonomy): Eukaryota > Metazoa > Chordata > Actinopteri > Cypriniformes > Leuciscidae > Meda > Meda fulgida. The sequence continues at coordinate 29,196,827 of CM060635.1, read as the reverse complement.
AACAATAACGGAAGCTAGCGATGTAAGGTTAATCTGAGATGGTGGGTAAACTGTTTTTCGTAATATAAACAACTAGAAATCATAGTAAATGATTGTTCAAAACAGAAAGAAATACGAAGCTAATACGAGGCGTAGAGCTTACACATATACATAATAAATACATAGACATCCTATTGGCTGCTGGAGCGTACGTCAACGGCGCCGCCATATCAAGGAGGGCAACTTACCCATACCTCTCATTATGGGAATTGAGAAAAATGCCTGTTTCGTGCACTGCTTGGGGCTGTACAAGTCGCCACACAATTGAAAACAGGTCTCGGGGAATTACCTTTCACAAACAAGACTGAACATTTTTTTCTGGTTGTATTTGGTAATTATATAATTAGTAATAGTAACGTACACCACGTGCAAACCACTGAAATCGGCTGATAAATGTAAACGTTATTATTGTTTTTATCCAGGAAAAACGCAGCTCACCCGTTTACTTGCATTTGTTCACAGCGCAGTCTTGCCCGCCGCAAAATGGCGGACACGTTGACGTATCGCAGCAACGCTCCAAAGCGGCCAATAGGGCGTCTATGTATTTATTATGTCTATGAGCTTACAGCCTCGACGCAAACAAACTCACAGCAGGCAGGAAGGCAGACAGGAGCAATCGATCAGTGAACAGCAGATCTACAATGTGATTGTAGATGTGTAGGATGTGATTCCATCAGAATTTTCTACAGCCTGTCAAGGCACAACTCTGGAAACCACTCAGATGCTCCCTCCAGTGTGCCAGAGTATGTCAATTTACCCTTATTAGCTGATAATTCTGTTGTTCTGTTCTGTATGTTAGAGATGGACACATTTCTAGCATAGCCCTCTTCTGAGCCTCTTGCGATACGTTTTTTTTTTCAATCTCATCTGAAATGAGCAGTGTTGGGGAGTAACTTTTTTGATGTTACAAGTAAAGTAATGTGTTACAAGTAACATGCATTACATAATCAGTTTTGTTTTAATGTTACGAGTAATGTATTACAAGTAATATGCATTACCTAATCAGATTACTTTTTGATCTAACAAGTAATTAATTACAAGTAATGTGCATTACGTAATTAGATTACTTTTTTGTGGTTACGAATAAAGAAACGCATTACAAGTAACATGCATTACGTAATGAGTACTTTTTGATGTTACGAGTAAAGAAACACATTACAATAACGTGCATTACGTAATCAGATTACTTTTTGATCTAACAAGTAATGCACTACAAGTAACATGCATTACGTAATCAGATTACTTTTTGATGTTACGAGTAAATAAATGCATTACAAGCAACATTCATTACGTAAAAATAACTTTTTGATCTAAGTAATGCATTTCGTAATTAGATTTACTTTTTGATGAAGTGAGTAAAGTAAAGCATTACAAGTCACATAAATTATGTAATTACATTACTTTTTTAGATGTCAATGAAAATTACATTCTAATAATACAAATACATTTATTTACAGGAAAAAAAGTTACTGCAGATTAAGTATTTTCAAAAACAATATTCACAGTATTAAGTATGAATTGTAGCTGAAATATAGCCATTGATGCATGAGGTCCACTATAGTGGACAGATGATAAATCTGATTTTTCTCCCAATCTAAAATCAAAACTTGGGAAATTTTACTGTGATATGACTCATTAGATATTGCTTGATGCTGCAATATTTTTTTTTACCTACAAGAGTCTCCTAGGAAAGAAGGAATGGGTGGATATTCCGGAGCAACTTGGCATTTCTGACTGACCATTGGCCATCTTGGTTTGGATGGGGAAAAAATCAAAACGCAATGGCTTACAACTTGGTTGCAATGTATAGAATGATACACCAGGATCCACTGAAGAGATTGATGTGCAACTTTGCCATCAAAACCCTTGCAAATTCAAGAAAATGCTTTTTAAATAGCTGTCCACTGTAGTGACCACTATGCGTGAAAGGGTTAAAGTGTCACGTTTTCAGTGTGTTCAGTTCAGTTTTGTGATCTTGTTTCCCCCTGTCTTTGTGATTTTGGTTTAGTCCTGTTAGTGTTTCCTGGTCTGTTTAATTAGTAATTCCCTTCACCTGTATTCTGTTAACTATCCCGTTAGTCCCTGTTCTTTTAAGCCCTGTGTTTTCCCTCAGTGTTTGTTGGTGTCATCAATTCATGGTTGTGTGTTTTTTGAAGTCCTGGAGAGTTTCCCTTTGTCCTTGTATGTTCATGTAAGTTGAGTTGTTAAATAAATCAGCTATACTGCAGTTCCCGTGTCCTCGTCTTTGGCATCCTACACTAAACCTGACATAAAGCAAGCAAAGTTATTTATTAAGTTACATGTTTAAATATACAGACAGTAGAATGGAATAACATACTGTAAAGAAAACTTAGTTGTAACAAATAATGTCCGGTTGTGCAAACAAGGCCGTAAAAGCCTTTCTCAGATGAGGTGTACAGGAGTAGCGGAGTTAAAGCCTTTCTCCAAGATCAACAGTTACCTTTCCTTCTTATACCCTGAGCAAAGCATTGTTAAACATGAGTGGAATACCAACCCAGAAACGGACCAACAGCAAACCAAAAGATGAGGCTAATGGGTAGTGATCAAGAGGGGGAGAAGAACATTAACATATTCCCCTCAATGCATGTTTAACCAATAGTACCTAGATTGTACATTAGGATACTTTAAAATCTCTATTAAGTTCACCACCATTCATTTCAGTTTAAAAGCTGTCAGATGAGACCAAACATGGTGTAGCAGGGTGGTTGAATCTACCTATGGGAATGTCTTACACCTGCGCTTAGTTTATTAATCCCCCCTCCTTTTTTGTTGGATATATAAAGGATGAGTTGTGGCCACTTGGAATGCATCTTGGTATTGTCCTTGTGACGTGATCCGTGATTGCCACAGGCATGTGATTTGTTTGGGGTGAACCCGTGCTTCTCGTACTGTGCAGACGGTTGATGTGAATTTCTCTCGTTGTCAGACTTAGACTGTAAGCTGGTTTGCCCGTCTGCTGTGTGCTTGCTGCCCACTCCTCACAGGTACAGTATGTATAGCCCTATTTTTATAACAAGAAGAAATTGACCGCGGTTGGCTACTTCCGATTTGTTTTGTCCTCGGTGGCATTGATAGCAAGTCACTTATATGTTCCTGACTGAGCCACTGTATTGTAATATGGTGCACGACTACGAAGGGGTTTGTGTGCAGGATCATCCCGTGGTATGTAGGATTATAGTTTTGTGTATTAGTAATTTGTTTTCTCTTTTTTTAATGCAGTTTCTTTATGCTCAGCAGGTCCAACCTGCATAACTGAGGGTCTCTTGGGCTATTTGTGGGAATTGAGCATCAACACTGAACTGTGATCGCGTATAATTGCGACTACGTCGCTGTTTTACCTCGACCTTCATCACGATAGCAACCATTAAGCTACTGTGATTTTGTTTCACGTTGCTATTCGAGGATTGTGCATTTGTATGGCTTTGCGGGCTGGCTGGCTGTCTCCTCTGGCCGCCGCCTATTGAATTCCATTGGTTTAAACTTTGTAATCAGCATCTTGTGTGTATATTTAGTTCGAGGTACCGTATGGTCTTATCCCAGCTAACAATTTTACGTTCCCAAGAACATTCCCTATTGGTGATCCAGGAAAGTTTTCTTAACGTAAATTGAACGTTCCCTTAAGGTTAGGAGAACATTCTGGAAACTTTATGGGAACATTCCCTTTAGGTTATAAAAATAGAACCTAAATAGAACCTACAGGGAATATTTGGCAGCTGGCCCGTACCTCCAAATACCTCTGATGTTGGTTAATTTGTTTTCTTTAAATTGAGTTTGTTATTTACTGTATGTGTATGAGTAGATGCAGATTGATGGCATTATTGCATGGCCAATGTAGGAGTTTTTAAGTTCTAGCTATTTATTAGTCAACATTGACGAACATAATAAACTTTTCTACTTCTATGTATTCGACTCATGTCTTCTCACCCACGAACCTGTGTGCCCTTAGGGTTATTATTTCCCCGGATCTCCGGGGTGGCGTAGTCGATCATATATTGCCATTTCTGGTGTCTCCCTTTTTGAGAGTGTGGTAAACACCCCTCAACTTTCTCTACTCTCTCGCAGCGCAACACTACAATGGCATAGTTACATATTAGAACACACTAGTAAATAAACAGTATGTAGTTGAAAGCATATGTCCTGTATAGGAAATGGTACAGACGTGTCATTGAGGTGCAAATGACTCTGTCTCTCCCGACAGAACCATTCTGTGCCTGGAGTGTCCCAGCAGTCCTCAATCAGCATATTGATGATGAAGGCCATTGTGCCACGTTTAATTCACATGTATACCTTTAAAAGGCTTTTTGAAGTATACTAGGGCAGTAAAGAGTTCTGCCCATATTTGCTCAGCCCTACACAGATATCATTTTCATTTATGGAGTCAGATGAAATAATGAGTTAATAATACATGAGAAAATTTATTGCATTTAATCAAAATCCCTTTGCCACGCGGAAAGACAGTAACGCGCAGAGACCTTCCCCGCTGATCGAATCCCGCCATTTGATCGATCGAGCTGGGCCTTACACCACGACATAGGTATAACTTTCACATAATGTCTTGCAGCAGCAAGCCAACATCTACCGCAATGTTACAACAATAACTGGATGTCTGGGGCAGGAGACGGTGGACTGAATGGCAACGACAATCATAGCGGAGCTCTATGATTGTGCAAAAGAAGAAGCTCTTCACCACTGCCATCTTTCCCAGCATTTAAGCACTCCCCTCCTCAAATTAATCTCCCGCAGCTGATCACAATTAAGCACTGCACACAGAGAGAGAGAGCCAGCGAGAGAGAGCAGCAGCAGCACACGATACATAATATACATCACATCTTCAAGACTGCAAATAAACAACAACAAAAAAAACTTTACATCTAGGGATGTAACAATAGTAAAGAAGAATCAACTGAGAGTTCAGGGTGTATGTGATGGTAAGTTAACCTTGCTGTCAAGAAAACCTCCTCGTCTTCCAAAACTCCTCCATGGGACTCAGGACCAGTGTTGCTCATTAACCGTCGCTCCACAAGCCTCACTCTGCTCCCACTGCTCTCTGCCCCACCAGGCTCATGACAGTGCTTATGATCACAATTTTTCAGTGCACAGGTTCCAATGTGCCTAGAAGGAGGTAAAAAATGGCCTGTGCTGTAGTTTCAATGGCTTAGGCCAATTCAATTCTAATAAGAAAAGATGATGATTTTCCTGGTATCGTAGAGGGAGGAGAAATATGCTTTATGCAGATGACATTTTAGTATTTGTTTCTGACCCTGGTAGGTCCATACCTTGTCTCCTTAGAATAATTAAAGTTTTCAGGTTTTCGCTAAGTTTTCAGTTTAGAGGGTGAATTGGTCTAAATCAGAAGCTCTTGCACTCACTGCATTTTGCCCTGCTTCAGCGTTTCACTCTGGCCCGTTCCAATGGCCTAAGTCAGGCATTAGATATTTTGGCATTTTATTTCACCCAAATTTGAATGATTTAGTGAGAGCTAATTTTGACCCCTTAATGAAAATGATTTCCTGTGATATGGATTGATGGGTTACACTCTATATGTCGATGGCTGGAAAAGTCAATGTAATTAAGATGAATTGTATGCCCGAACTGAATTATTTATTACAGTCTCTACCAATACAAATAGCCTACCTCTTTCCTATTTTTAACAGTTTGACAGAATATGTAAGGCTTTTATTTGGAATGGTGAGCGACCTTAGAAAGCGGATGCATTCTAATAAGTTACAGGGAGTTGTTGAGAAAGCTGGTCTAGGCCTGCCTAATGTTAGCATAAAATAATTAAAAAATTAAACTGAATTAACTAAAAAAAAACTGTCATTCAACGTTCAATGCAATGAGGGCTTATATTAGCCCAAAAGGAAATATGAATAATAAATCATAACTCGTTATAATTAATCATAAACATATAAAATTAGCTGTAAGAATTAACTTGATGTAGCAGAATTAATACCACAATCAACTAATCTGATCGTCCGGTGAACACCGGTGAATTATTGATTAATTCTAAGAAATGTTAATTTTCGAGGTATGGGAAATAACTTTCTTACAATACAGTACTACTCAGAGCATGTAGTCAAAATCTGCATGACTGGACTAAGGACAAACAACTTTACGTGTGACAAGAACAAGTCTTTATTAACTAAACACTTAGGATTAATCTAACATACACACACATGCATACAGTTAAGCGATGGAAAGAGAGATGAAGCAGAATACAGGAAAGCAAGAAGTTATAGCATTATCCGAAATTCAGCAGATCAACTGCCCTGAGCAAAACCATCAGTTTCTTAGTTCTAACACACCCTTCTTTAAAAGGGGTAAAGAAGGATACTTAATGTATCAAACAATGAGACTAAGTTTGATACTTGCATGCCTCACCCATTTGAGTAAAACCTGATGCAATTTGTTGAGGTTCCAGTTGATCTTTGCTGATGTTGTCTTGATAAGTGAGAACCAGTGGGAGTCAGAGGATCTTTGGTTAATGTAAAGACAAGGCCGCAGCATCGTCTTCAACAGGATTTCTCAGAATCAGCCCATGATGATTAAAGATTCTTATAATGCTAATATGTTGCATAGGTATCAACATACACTTACCTAAAGGATCATAAGGAACACCACACTAATACTGTGTTTGACCCCCTTTCGCCTTCAGAACTGCCTTAATTCTACGTGGAATTGATTCAACAAGGTGCTGAAAGCATTCTTTAGAAATGTTGGCCCATATTGATAGTATAGCATCTTGCAGTTGATGGAGATTTGTGGGATGCACATCCAGGGTACGAAGCTCCTGTTCCACCACATCCCAAAGATGCTCTATTGGATTGAGATCTGGTGACTGTGGGGGCCATTTTAGTACAGTGAACTCATTGTCATGTTCAAGAAACCAATTTGAAATGATTCGAGCTTTGTGACATGGTGCATTATCCTGCTGGAAGTAGCCATCAAAGGATGGGTACATGGTGGCCATAAAGGGATGGACATGGTCAGAAACAATGCTCAGGTAGGCTAAGGGGCCTAAAGTGTGCCAAGAAAACATTCCCTTACACCATTACACCACCACCAGCCTACACAGTGGTAACAAGGCATGATGGATCCATGTTCTCATTCTGTTTACGCCAAATTCTGACTCTACCATCTGAATGTCTCAACAGAAATCGAGACTCATCAGACCAGGCAACATTTTTCCAGTCTTCAACTGTCCAATTTTGGTGAGCTCTTGCAAATTGTGGCCTTTTTCCTATTTGTAGTGGAGATGAGTGGTACCCGGTGGGGTCTTCTGCTGTTGTAGCCCATCTGCCTCAAGGTTGTGCGTGTTGTGGCTTCACAAATGCTTTGCTGCATTCCTCGGTTGTAACGAGTGTTTTTTTCAGTCAAAGTTGCTCTTCTATCAGCTTGAATCAGTCGGCCTATTCTGACCTCTAGCATCAACAAGACATTTTCGCCCACAGGACTGCCGCATACTGGATGTTTTTCCCTTTTCACACCATTCTTTGTAAACCCTAGAAATGGTTGTGCGTGAAAATCCCAGTAACTGAGCAGATTGTGAAATACTCAGACCGACCCGTCTGGCACCAACAGCCATGCCACGCTCAAAATTATTTAAATCACCTTTCTTTCCCATTCTGACATTCAGTTTGGAGTTCAGGAGATTGTCTTGACCAGGACCACACCCCTAAATGCATTGAAGCAACTGCAATGTGATTGGTTGATTAGATAATTGCATTAATGAGAAATTGAACAGGTGTTCCTAATAATCCTTTAGGTGAGTGTATAATGCAAATGGTCATTCAGGTCATCATTCACATTCATGTGATCTTGATTAACCTAAGTAAGGCTAAAACATTCATTCAAAGAGTTTAGATTAATACATTGGCAAAACACCATAAAGGAACATATGATTGAATAGCAAAATTGGTTACATAATTGTACATATCTCAGGTGTTTATATATAGAGGGTATGGGATTAGGATGGGCTGAAAAAGAAAAAGGCTACATGTGTCTGTTTCAAAGAGATTTTAGAGGGAAACTTGAGTCCTTTGAGTTGTAAACTAACTTTTGTCTAATATTTGTTATGACAGTAAACAGAGGCCTGGGCCCAGTTCCATAAACATAGCCATTATGTTAAGACTGTGTCTTAAGAATTAGTATGACCAATTAGCAGTTAGTTAGGGATAATCAGACATAATTCGATATCTAAGTTTTTTTGTAACTGACTTTAAAGAGTTGAACAGTCTTAAAAAAAAAAGATGACTAACTTGCTAACTTGTAAGACTTGTCGTAGCAGTTTATGCAACTGGCCCCTGGTGTTAGCTGCATTTGGGGTGTTAGTTGCTCTTTAGGGGCAGTACCTAAAAACTACATCATGGTCTGATTATTGGGTGAGGGGTATTGTGGATTATTTGTTAAATATAACAAATGATTGTGTCTGATCTGTCTCTTTCGCTTCAAGCTTAATGTGCCTCTACTCCAATATAAGACTGCAAAAACTGAAAGCTCTCTCCAATGGGTCGCTGGAAGCTGGGATGCAGAGAACTTGACATATTAATTTACTTTATCTCGGAAACTCCTGACATCATCTTTAACACCACTGGAGTCAAGTCAAGTCAAGTGTATTTATATAGCGCTTTTCACAAAATAAATTGCATCAAAGCAGCTTCACAGTATCAATCCAATAACATAACAATGTTTGTTTCTTAGTGGAAAAAACATCCACGTTTGGTAGGGCTGATCAATGGTATTAATGCTTGGTTAATTAATTTGAATATCCCCAACTGAGCAAGCCAAAGGCAACAGTGGCAAGGAACCGAAAAACTCCATCAAGTGACCTACTGGTGTCCTAAAACTCCATCAGGTGACCCGATGGAGAAAAAAAAAAAAAAACCTTGGGAGGACCCAAGCTCAGTCGGGGGCCAGTTCTCCTCTGGCGTTTATTAACTATAGACCGGATTTACAGTAACTGTAATTTGATACAGAATTTTGTTTTATTGTATCACTTCGGGTTGGGTACGCGAACCGGAATCACAACGTTTTATCTGTAGAGTGGGAAAGGGATCCTGCATAGGGAGAGGCTAGTTGGCACTTCAGCACTGCGTTGTCATCGGGTCCAGGCAAAGCTCCTTGTCAGATCTGGATACGGCCTGGATCCCGTAGGATCTATGCAGCCTAACATTGAATTATAGAAGACTATAATATATTATGTGTATGCTAGGTCAAAGAGATGTGTTTTTAGTCTAGCTTTGAACTGACAGAGTGTGTCTGCTTCCCGGACAATGGTAGGAAGATTGTTCCAAAGTTTTGGTGCTAAATCGGAAAAGGATCTACCGCAAGCAGTCGATTTTGATATTCTAGGTATTATCAACTGGCCCGAATTTTGAGATCACAATAGACGTGAAGGACTATAATGCGTTAAGAGCTCACTCAAGTACTGTGGAGCTAAACCATTTAGTGCTTTGTAAGTAATCAACAATATTTTAAAATTTATACGATGTTTAATAGGCAGCCAATGCAGTGTTGACAGAACCGGGCTAATATGGTCATTCTTCCTGGTTCTAGTAAGAACTCGAGCTGCTGCATTTTGGACCAGCTGTAGTTTATTTATTAAGCGTGCAGGGCAACCACCCAGTAGAGCATTACAATAATCTAGTCTTGATGTCATGAAACCATGAACTAATTGTTCCGCATTTGTCAATGAGAGCATATGTCGTAATTTAGATATATTTTTAAGATGGAAAAATGCGGTTTTACAGATACTAGACACGTGACTTTCAAATGAAAGATTGCTATCAAAGAGCACACCCAGGTTCCAAACCGACGACGAAGACTTAACAGAGCAGCCATCAAGTGTTAGACAGTATTCTAGGTTAGTACGTTTGGAAGTTTTTTGTCCAATAATTAGAATCTCTGTTTTTTCAGAGTTTAGTAGTAAGAAATTACTAGTCATCCAATTTTTTATATCAGCTATGCATTCCGTTAATTTTGTAAATTGGTAAGTTTCGTTAGGTTTTGAAGAAATATAGAGCTGAGTATCATCGGCATAACAGTCAAAGCTAATTCCATTTTTCCTAATGATATCTCCTAATGGTAGCATGTACAGAGTGAACAGCAGCGGTCCTAGTACTGAGCCTTGTGGTATGCCATACTGAACTTGTGATCGATAAGACATCTCTTCATTTACTGCTACAAACTGATAACGGTCAGATAAGTATGATTTAAACCATGCTAGTGCAATTCCACTAATGCCAACATAGTTTTCTAGTCTATGTGTGGAATGTTGTGGTCAATTGTGTCAAATGCAGCACTAAGATCAAGTAACACTAATAGAGAGATACAACCACGATCGGATGATAAGAGCAAATCATTTGTAACTCTAATGAGAGCTGTCTCAGTACAATGGTGCGGTCTAAATCCTGACTGAAAATCCTCGCAGATATCATTTCTTTCAAGAAAGGAACACAGTTGTGAGGATACTGCTTTTTCTAATATCTTTGACAGAAAAGGCAGATTTGAGATCGGCCTGTAATTGACTAATTCTGAAGGATCAAGTTGCGGTTTTTTAACAAGCGGTTTTATCATAGCCTAAAGGTTTTTGGTACATATCCTAGAGACAAAGACGAATTAATGATTTTAAGAAGAGGATCTATGACCTCTGGAAGCATCTCTTTCAGTAGCTTAGTCGGTATATGGTCTAACATACAAGTTGTCGATTTAGATGAATTAACGAGTTTGCAGAATTCTTCCTCTCCTATAGGAACAAATGAATACAATTTTTCCTCAGGGAGACTACAATGCACTCCCTGATGCGATACTGTAGTAGACGGTTGCATAGTTATAATTTTGTCCCTGATATCATCAATCTTATAAGTGAAGTAGTTCATAAAGTCATTACTGTGTTGCCTGGAAACTTCTGTGCTTGAAGCTTTCTTTTTCGTTAGTTTAGCCACTGTTTCAAATAAGTATCTAGGATTATGTTTATTTTCTTCTAATAGGGTTGAAAAATAAGCAGATCTAGCAGCTTTTAAAGCCTTTCTGTATGCAATCGAGCTCTCCTTCCATGAAATCCGAAATACTTCTAGTTTTGTTTTCTTCCAGTTGCGCTCCATTTTTCTGGCTGCTCTCTTAAGGGCCTGAGTGTGCTCGTTGTACCACGGCATTTGACTATTATCTTTAATTTTCTTTAAGCGTAACGGAGCAACTGCGTCTAAAGTGCTGGAAAAGAGAGTTAAAAGTTTCTGTTGCAATATCAAGTTCTTCTAAGCTATCCGGGATGCTGAGATGATGAAACTGATTAGGAAGATTATTGATAAAGCAATCTTTAGTGGCAGAAGTTATAGGTCTAACATATTTATAACACGGAGTCGGCTTTGCAGCCTTGGCTAAATGTAATTTACATGAGACTAGATAATGATCTGAGATGTCATCGCTCTGCTGCAGAATTTCAACGGCATCAACATCTATTCCATGTGATAGTATTCGATCTAGAGTATGATTACGACAATGAGTCGGTCCTGACACGTGTTGTCTAACTCCAATTGAGTTTACAATGTCTTTAAGTGCCAATCCCAATGCATCTTTTTCATTATCTACATGTATATTAAAATCACCAACAATTAGTACTTTATCGGCAGCCAATACTAATTCTGATAGAAAGTCTGCAAATTCTTTGATAAAATCTTTATGGTGCCCTGGTGGCCTGTATACAGTAGCCAGCAGAAATCTCAAACTTGATTTATCGTTTACACTATATATTTTTACATTAAGCAGCAACACTTCAAAAGAAGTATATTTAAAACTAGATTTCTTTGTGGTTTTGAAAATATTACTATACATTACAGCAACACCTCCCCCTTTGCGTTTTAGACGAGGTTCATGTTTATAACAGTAATCTTGTGGGGTTGACTCATTTAAAGTAATGTAATCGTTTGGTTTTAGCCAGGTTTCTGTCAAACACAGCACATCTAGATTATTATCTGAAATCATATCATTAACTATGAGCGATTTTGAAGTAAGGGATCGAATATTCAGCAACCCAAGCTTTATCATTTGCTCATCTGTATTATATCTGTTTTTTATTTGTTGAACATCAATTAAATTTTTTACCTGACGTTTTTTGGATTTCCAAATTCGGGGAACAGACACAGTCTCTATATGATGATATCTAGGTGAAAGAGGCTCTATGTGATGGGATTTATCTGACTTTGGTGATGCGAGGCCGCTAGCAGACGGTCGGTTTAGCCAGTCTTTCTGCTTCCTGACCTGGGCCCTAGATTGTCATGTTTTAACTCTAAGACTATGTGCCATATTACTAGAGAGAAGAGAAGCACCATCCCAGGAGGGATGAATGCCATCTCTTTTCAACAGGTCAGGCTTGCCCCAAAAACTTTTCCGATTGTCTATGAATTCTACATTATTATGCGGACACCACTTAGACAACCAACCATTGAGTGCGGCCAATCTGCTAACTATCTCATCACTCCTGCGAACAGGAAGGGGGCCAGAGCAAATTACAGTGCCTGACATCGCCAGTCGGAGATCACCAAAATTAATATTAAAGAGGTGTGTGAACTCGCAAGTACGGAGTCGAACATCATTAGTGCCGACATGAATAATGATCTTAGATAATTTACGATTAGCATTAGCCAGCACTTTTAAATTTGCTTTGATGTCAGGCGCTCTGGCTCCCGGCAAACATGTGACTATGGTGGCTGGTGTCTCTATTTTCACGTTCCGTGTGATCGAATCACCAATTACCAGGGCACAATCAACAGAATTCTCAGTGGGTGTTTCACTGAGTGGGGCAAATCGATTTGTTATAATAATCGGAACGGAAGAGTGGTTTTTTGATCCGCGAATAGAGCGATCTCTCACGGTCACCCATCTGCCCTGCTGCGTGGGCTCTACTTCAGCCGGAACCGAATCATGTACAGAGTTCACTATGCTAGGCGCATCCAAAATAGTATCTAAAGCTCTAGTACTATCCTTACTATCCTCAATTAAAGTTTGGATGCGTGTCTCTAGCTCTGAAATCTTCTCCGTCAGCCTGACTGTCTCCTTGCATTTATCACAAATAAATCCTATATTGCCATCGGAGAAGGCTATACTAAACATATGACATGTGACACAGGTGACAATAACAGGACAAGACATTACTCACCGTTTGTGTTGACTGATTCTTACTTACCTGAGCTTTTACGAATTCAAAGGCGCGGGCGCGCGAGAGAAAATAAATAATAAATAAATGAGCGCGGGTGGCGCGTTAACACTAGCGCGCTGTGCTAACAATAACGGAAGCTAGCGATGTAAGGTTAATCTGAGATGGTGGGTAAACTGTATTTAGTAATATAAACAACTAGAAATTATAGTAAATGATGGTTCAAAACAGAAAGAAATACTGAGCAGGAAGGCAGACAGGAACAGGCACTGGAGGACATCCTTGGGCCTTTATGCTCCTGATCTGTCCAACTTGATCTTTAAATATCTTGCTATTTTTAAAGCTAACGGCACATCGCTGTTCATGGTATCAGCCTACTCCTGTTCGGCGAAGTCTTGAAAAGAAGCCTTTATCACTGGAGGCGGTTGTAGGTTTTCCACTGTTTGAAATCTGATCAAACCCCAACTCATCAACTGGCACCCTTGACACCAAGGCACCCTTGACACCAAGTCATAAGTTGTATATGTAACTTACTGTGATAGGAAATATAGATTTCGGTCCAGATGTCATTTGTCAATGTGCAACCATATTGTATTGGTTATGTCATCAACCACAGCTCTTCTTAGTGTTTGTGCCCTTTTACTCAGATAGCTTGACAATGTCGTTGGATGAAGCAACATCTGTCACAATCTCTGTTCCAATTGTGGCTGCTGTCAACGAGGACACTTTCAATTGATTTGCATAAATCACATTGAAGTTTGTCCTTTCGAAACTGTGCAGACATTATGCTTCAAGTTCCAGACTTGTGCCCATTACATGTGATTGCTGCAATTGTCACAGCACGCAAAAGGAAGGTGCCTTCCCTAGCTGTCGTATACTACCAAAAAACATTTCCAAATATCAGATTTTCCTTTGGTTGGATTTGTATGTTTCCTTTAATAACAAACTGAATCTGTAGCACGAAGGGATCCTCAAAGGATGAGGTGAGTTAAAGCAAAACAAAATCCTGATCCTGAATTTTTTTTACGGGTTTGCGGGGGTGGACACATACGCAAGGTTATTATTTTAAAAAAAAACAAGTCCTGAGGCATTGGCAATATTAACTTTACTGCTTGCCGGATGTTGTTTTGTTCCTCTGGTGGTCGCATTATCAAAAAAGCAAACAAAAACATTGAGAATTTTGTCCATGCTTTGGCTAGAGGCTTGATCAATATTCAGTGAAAACATGCAGTTTTTGAGCTTCTCAGACAGACGTTTCTTAAACTCTGGTGTAATGCCATGTGTGTTTACATAAATTGGCATACTGATTTGAAAAGGACAGTTTTGTCAAAGCGTATTGTCTGCAGCTAATTTTTTAAAGATTTAAAAGCGGTTGAGAGATCGTGAATGATAAATTGTGTTCCGCAATAAACATGCACATGCGTATTTTCAAGTCACAAACATGGTCAGTCTATGACGGTAATCGTGTGTTGGAGAACCCGGACAGCTGCAATATGACCGGGGTCTAATCAGTGACGTGGTAGAACTTTTTAACCGCTAGTTGCATACATTAGCTTTCTCGAGCACAATGTGCAGAAGAAAGCACCTGGTTCTCTTAATTCCTTACACCAGCTACCAAAAGGCTTGCCATCTCTGCCTATTTTTTCTGTTCATGCCCAACGCCATTTATTTTGAAGTCCTTTATCAATTAGGACGTCTTGCCCAGGCTTCATAAACTTACTCTCCATCCTGCCGACTATGTTTGCTTGCTACTCTCCAAAGTGACATCTCCGCTCCGGCATCTATACATAATAGGACTCGCTTGCAGCTGGATCTCAACCACACTTTTTCCAAGACCCGCCCTATTCTACATCTGATTGGCTAGTAATGTTAGTCTGGTTGAGAGTGGAAACTGTGTTCCTCTCTTAACATTGGTAGGCAAACTCATGAACTCGAACGTGATATCAACAAGTTTTTGTTTAAATGTAGGACTATCTTTTTTTTTCACCGACATTTTGGCTCAGTGTGGTAGTCTACTTTCCGCCGCATGGATCATGACAGAAAGAGTTAGCCTCCAACTTTGCTCCTGTAAATCATTTGTATTTTAGTTTGTATTCTTGTTGCTTTTGTGCAATAGATGAATAATGATTTATTCATTTTTAGAAATTTCTACTTCTCGGTTACTACCGTAACCTCAGTTCCCTGAGAGAGGAAACGAGTATTGCGTAGCTATACACAGTGGGGGAAACTCCTTTTCCTTGATTTACTGAAGCCTATATGTAAAACGCATTTGCAGCTGCACAGCTAGCACATTGAGCGTCTGGCTCGCTCATAGGCTGTGCTGCAGCAACTGTACATTCAATGGCGCGGGCGAAATAATTATTTGTGTTATTAAAACTCAATTATTTTATAAACTATGAAAATAACTTACAGTTTATACTTAACAAAATAAAAGCATACTTAGAGAAATTGTTTAATTCAGCTACCTAGCAATGATTTTCTTTATATATACATGAGAACACTGAACATAACATATAACTAAACTGTTTGTAAGATTTTTGTCTTTATTTTATTTTGTCTTTATTTAAACCTTATGTAAGTGTGTGTCCAGTAGGGGTCTCTCTTTGGGTAATTAGTTGCTGAATATAGGTAGGAACCTTCCTTCAGGTGATATGTGTTGCTGGAGGGAAGGTGCACAACATTTTTTGACCGCTAAGCTATGCTACACTGAGTTATTATATGCCATGCTGCGCTGTAGGAAATCTGTACTGATGAAAGATTTGGAACTGTGGATTTATTGACTGTTTGTCACGGTAAAATAAATCTAAATGTAAGCATATTAACTTGGTGTGGACATTGCAGTGAATCACAACCCGAGCGAGCGCGTCCAGCAGCTGCTTAAAGTAATAGACTTGGCTGCTTACACTGTTTATTACTTATAACATCCACAAACAAAAATAGGCAAATAGTAAACCGAGCATACACCAATACAAAACAGATTTGATTCATTTTATTCTAAATCAATTGAAAATGATTTAAAATAAAAACAGTGATAATGATCTATAAACCATTTATACAAATAGACTATTTATAAAAATAATTTATACGGCCCTCAAATTTGATTAGTTAAGTGGATTTCCACTAGTGTTGAGTATAAAAGCCTTGGGATGTTTCACTGTGTTAATGGTGTTTCAGACTGTGCGTAGTTGAAGCAGAGCTATTCAAGAACTTTCTTTTCTTTTGCTACCTGCTGGAAATCCCCTTGTGCCTGTTCTGCATTTCATTGACTTCTGCTTTGTTCTGTGACTACAGTACCTTTGCACTGTTACTTTTCTAATTTCCTAGATGCTTAAATTATGTTATGAATTACTTATTTTGTTTTCCCTTTTTGCACACTTGCACTTTGATTGATACATGTTGTACAGAAATACTTAATCAGCTTACTAAACGTATTACTGAAGAAAGTCTGTCCATTTGCTTACTTACAAAATGGAATTCAAGTGCAATCTTAAACAATACACACAATTGACATTATTCTCCACGTATTTTCTGTTTGAGCTCCTTTACGTATGTGTGGTCCTTTCCATGAACAACCTCCATGATGGCCAACGCCTGTAACACAAACAATTATCACTTAGTACTGGCTTTAACAGACTATATATTTTATACCTGTATTTTTATTCCTAAAACGTGAAAGAGAATTAGAATTTTCTGTAGTTTTAAAAATGTAAGTTGCTACAAAGTACAAGTTAAAAAGCATTTTTTCAGAGAAAGAGCAAACAGCAATTTTAGTTGCTAAAAAGGAGTTCATCTCCAAAAACAGCTTATTTTAATTGTTTTGAAAGCAATTCATTTCAGGAGATTTCTCTGCTGGTGTGAAGGTGCATCTAGCAGTGATTTGCATCCAGCCTGCTGTGCACGAAGAAGTGCAGTGTTTCACCCCTCGGCGCTTCACCGTTCAGAGCAGACTTACTAAAAGAGCAAGTACGGGCGGCGAGTGTCTTTTTAAATGTCTTTCCGTCCATGTGTTTCTGGATGCAGTTGTTTCCTGACTTCATCTGATGGAGATTATTGCTGTCTTACATACCTGGGGAGACAGCATGCTGAGAGAGTGTTCATGGCTGGTACATGCTCTCACTGTGAGAACATGTCCATGCTGGCACTGAGCAGGTCACTGACTCTCCTTCTTTAATGCGGAGGGTCCCCTCTGCTGTTTGGTTCTTGGGTGCAGTGTGGTTCACAGCCCCGTTCCACCCCAGCGCCTTTCTTCCCAGAGGTGCATGAGGAGGTTCAGAAGTTGTGTAAGGCACCTTTTATTGCCTGAAGTCGCTTTGTTGCCTCCTCCACTCTCACTACCCTTGATGGCGGGACCGCCAAGGGTTACGTGGACATTCCACAGGTGGAGCGTGCAGTTGCAGTGTATTTATGCCCACAAAGTGCTGCCACCTGGCAGAATCGTCCGTGCCTCCCATCCTAGGCATGTAAGACAACAGCAGCCCTGGCTGTTAAGGCTTACAGTGCCGCTGGACAGGCCGCCTCCGTCCTGCTAGCCATGGCCATTCTGCAGGTCCATCAGGCAAAAGCACTTAAAGAGCTGCACAAGGGAAGTTCTTAGCCAGGGTTCTTGCAGACGGGTGACGGGTGGTGCAGAGATGGAGGGAGCTGTTCTGAAACAGGAGATGAAGAACGCACCACTCCTTCCCCCAGAGGAGGGCTGGGTGGAGACGTGGTCCCATCAGGTTCAGCGGAATCCTGTTTACCTAAGTGGCAAACAAAGACGCCCTTGTCCTGTGTGCAGATATTGCGGTTCTCCTGGTGAAGGATGCAATAGAGCCTGTCAGCTCCTGTAGAACTTGATGCTCCTCACAACAGCCCCACCCTGGCTAATTCCCCTGAGGAAGGAACTGCTTTCTCAGGGATGGGGCACCGGCGGTGGTAAACACTATCGCTCAAGCTAGAGCCCCATATACTAGGCTTATGCTTTTCTTAAATGCTTTAAAGTGGAGTCTGTTCGCTGAGTGGTGTTCTTCCCAGCGGGAAGACACCCGGAAATGCCCGATCAGCTCTGTGCTTTCCTTCTTGCAAGAGAGGTTGGAGTGGAGGCTCTTCTATGTTACTGCCATCGCAGTACATCACAATGCTGTTGATGGTAGGTCACTTGGAAAGCACGACCTGGTCATCAGGTTCCAGGTGACAGGAGATTAAATCTTTCCAGAACCCACCTCATTCCCTCTTCTGAGCTCTCTGTGGTCCTTTCTGGTCTACAGATAGCTCCCTTCGATCCGCTTGAGTCAGTTGAGCTTAAGATTTGTCTCTAAAGATAGTGCTCCTTACCGTGCCTGCTTTCTTCAAATGGGTGGGGGACCTGCAGGCATTTTCGGTCAGTGAATCGTGTCTTGAGTTCGGGCCGGGATATGTGCCCAAAGCTCCCACCATTACTTTCACGTACCAGGTTGTGAACTTGCAACACTGCCAAGATCCAGCCCTTGAGTTGCTGTTTCCTGTTCGTGCGTTGCGTGTTTACGTGGACCACACACATAGCTTCAGAAGCTCAGAGTAGCTTTGTCTGCTTTGGAGGTCAACAGAAGGGAAAGGCTGTCTGCAAACAGAGGTTGGCCCATTGTATAGTGGATGCCATCGCCTTGGCGTACCAATCCCAAGGCAAGCCGTGCGCCCTTGGGGTGAGTGCTCACTCCACTCGGGGTGCAGCACCTCTCTGGGAGACATCTGCAGAGCTGCGGGTTGGGCAACACCTAATACATTTGCAAGATTCTACAATCTCTGAGTGCAGCCAGTTTCTTCCTGTGTGTTGGGTACAAATAGTGATGTGCGGGAAGGCTGGCTTGGTGTCTCACTTACACCCCCATTCCTCTCTAACTTGGGGATACAAGTGCCTACTTGCTCTTCAGGTGAGTTCCCCACTTGGCGAACCCTGAATAGAGTCCCTTCAGCATCCTTCAGGAGTCAGACACAGCGGAGGCATCTTATGCCAGGCCCAGAACTTGTGTGCATTCTGCCGGTCAGCCCTTGTACTGGACTAGATGCCCATATGCTGTGATTCCCCCTCAGTAATCCCATATTTGTACAGTCCAAGATATGGTTTCCCTGACGGTTAACCCGTGTCTTGCCCTGGGCAGTTCAGCTCTGCTCCGTCTCTGCATCAGTAGTAGCTCCTCCCTGGTGAGGCAGAACCTACCGGAGAGATATTCTATATGTAGCACTGCCCCTCAGGTCAGTCCATATGTGTATCCACCACACGTTACTTCCCTTTTGGCAGGGTGTGTCCCACCATAGTGTCCCACTCCATTGGACTATGCACGTTTCCCTAGCATTAACAACACTGATCATGGCTGAAAAGCAATGGGAATTGAGATCCGGAGCACTCTTCCCCATGAAATGTCCTGATACAGGAACAGCAGCTATGACCGTTCCTAAGACCGTCTGTAAGTAACGCAAGCGCACAGAATACAGCAGAAATAGAACTTGGCATCAGATTCCTATTCTCATCATTCAATTTCTTGTCGCTTCACGCTGTGAAGACAATACCACTGAAAAAAATGGGTTCTCCAGTTCTGTCACGTTCCAAGATCAGACCAAATTTAAGTTGTTACCCATGCTGGTTCCAGCATGCAAAACATACCTTTTGCTGGAGACCAGCAATGCTAGATTTTTCAGCAGGAGAAGCTCTCAAATATTATTCAATTCAAATATGGTGCATCACTAGGTTTAACTTCAATGACAATTGATGAGAACCGATGATATTTTACAAAACTGATGTCAAACCCGGAGTAACATTTTAGCTAAAGTGGAGTGGAACATTTTCAGTGAAGTGTGTGTATACACAAGATAACATTCTGCTAAATATCTGCTTTTGTTTTCCACAAGAGAAAGTCATACAGGTTTGGAATGATCAGTTTTGGAGGAGCTTGTACCTTTTGAAAGGCACTGATGCCTTTGGACTTCCTGTCCAGAACGATGTAGAGTCTGCCCATCTTCAGATACATAGATGCAATATTTAGAGAGTGTGCTGGGTAAAGGACACTAAAGATAAAATGCAGACAATATAAATGTTAGTATACAATTTATGCATTATAAACATATACATATTTACCTTCACATATATTATATATGTCTATGTGTGTGTTCTTACGTGTATGACTTCATGACTTTTTCGCCATAGCGAACTGCTCCATCGTAATTATCCATGTA
Source organism: Meda fulgida (assembly GCA_030578275.1). Classification (NCBI taxonomy): domain Eukaryota; kingdom Metazoa; phylum Chordata; class Actinopteri; order Cypriniformes; family Leuciscidae; genus Meda; species Meda fulgida. The sequence goes on along the minus strand of CM060635.1, from coordinate 29,176,429 downwards.
GAGACAGATGCCCATGGCCTGGTACATCATATGAAGGATGTAGACATTGGAGTCATCAAACACAGTACTCATCTTATCAATGCTGAGCTCACACATCTCCAACAGCTCAGCCGGACGTGAACAGTCAAGATTCAATAAATGTTTGACTTAACCTTTTAAGTTATTTAATGACCTTTGACTACACATAAAAACACTATTCAAAAACAACAACAGTTGTGAGTTAAGTTGTTCTGGGTGGTTTCTAGGATATTGCAAGGCTGATCTAAGTGGCTGTGATATTTTAAAGGGCTCATGACATGACAAACCAAAATTTCCTTAATCTTTTGACATATAAGAGGTCTTTGTACCAATTAAACATTCTGTATGTTTTATAGCTCAAAATGTTCTACTCATTATAAAAAAGCATGTAATAAAGCTTAAAAAATGGCCCATTTGGATGTTGTGGAATTTGTGTCGTCACACGGGCATATACATTTGTATATGATTTTCTCCAAATCAAGACATTGCCAAATAGTTTTACATCATAGGCACGAGCCACTGGCCTTCAGTCATTCAACAGCTTATTCCTGTCTACGTGAGTGTCACATTAAAAGCAAAAAAAAAAAAACATAGCCTCTGTATAGCCTTTAAAAGGACCCAGTGTCAGGAACAAGTGGATGGTTTATTTTTAATGGTGGTCCAGGTCCTGTCGGAGGATTATATCTCTGTTTGGAGCATTTTAATGCAGATTGCTTTATAAACGAGGCCCAGTGTAATAAAGAGTATGATGAAGATGAAGTCAACTGTATCTGACAGCAGCTACATCGTAAATCGTAAGTAAGGTTTCATAATGCTTTGTCTGTTAGTGAGTGAATGTTGATACTTTTTCCTATGCAATGACGTTCTTAACAGTCTGTTTACTGAAAAGCCTTAAAAATCCCTTAAAAACGGATAATTTCAGACAAAGAGTCGGAATGAGGGTTGAAAAAAATGTTTAGCAAGAAACGTAAAAAAAAGTGAACCTTAAGTAACATTAAAATAATAAAAATGTCATGATATTTTTTCCTGTTTCATGTTCTGTCCGATAACAATCTTAAGTTTGTTCACTTAAAAAGCAACATCATTTGAGACAGAAGTTTAAATAAATGTTTAAATCACTAACCCTGTAAGCACTTAGAAAACATTATTAATCACAACTTATTTAAAACATACAGTGAACAATAATATTTTGAATAACTGACAGTATTATGAATCAAACAATCAAGTAACACTGTAGTTATGCAAACAATTTTGCACCATATTAGCAAAAGGGTCAAAAAAGGATATTTTTCTCATGTTTGGCCCTGCGGAAGTCTTCCATTGTATTCCGGGCATAACGCACCATATCCCTGGTATCCTTTTCACTGATCTTATCCCTCAGCTTCCGCACATTCATCTTCACCATATCCTATAGACCCACAACAGCAAAGTGATGTGATCAACATATTATATTATAAATAATACATTGTAATACCATATAATGTCATTTAGTAAAATCTCTCTCTTGTACATGTGATGGATCCAGATTTCCACCTTCAAGTAGATGGTTTAGAGTCGAAGTGTTTCAAACACTCATTTGAGGCCTTGCTAAATCCAAACAAATGTTTTTAAATGGTAGTTTATATTCTACATTGTATTGCTTAATTATGTTGTGCTCTGAGGTCCAAAACAAATTTCCCTAAATGGGTAAATAAAGTGTATTCCATCCATCCCACACACCATGGATTTGGTTGTGCACTCTTTGCAGTCACAGCTGAAGTAGTACACGTCTCGGAGTTTCTCCATCCTGTCCTCTGTAGGGTACAGCAGGTCTATGTAGCTGGTGCATATCTACAAACACAGAGGAAACAGACAGAAAGCTGTCAGTCACTGAAGCTGATACCTGCAGAGTGTAAGACGTCAGGATCATGACAGATTCAATTTTAACTGCTATCAACTTTGGGCATCCCTGTTGAAAAATCCTGAATTCCATGTTGGTCCAAGCTGGTTTATGCTGATTAGAGATGACATGGTGCTGTGATATAAACGAAACGCTATTGGCTATTTTCCACCGTCTTCCTGTTTCAGAGGAAACGACGCCAACGCATTGAATAACTAAATGCGCTTTTCAAGGCGCTTCAGTGGGCCTTTAAAGTTCATTTTGTTGTGTTTGACTGTTTTCCATGCAGGTTGTAAACTGTAACAGAGCATTGACATGCAAAATGATTCCCGCTGACAAATAAGACGATTTTTGTAATAGTGTTCTGAACTGATATCAATGGTGTGTTCAAGTCAGAGGTGTATTTGTCAGGTTTTGTGTCATCTGAGGCCAAAGTTTGATTTTGATGGAATAAGTTTTTAATAAAAATTTGAGATTGACAAGTGGTTCACTTTAATATTGAGCAACATTATTACTTTGACTGCACTGACAGTGTTAGATGAGAAGAAAACTGCTGAGCTGAGCTGGATGATGACCAGTGTTTTCTGCAGAGCTGTTTTACAGCTGATTCGGCTGATGCTTTTACAACATCGACACTGTTCGTGAAATGAATTAAAACACATTGACTCAAAGTAAATAACACTACTGTCTTTTGTCGAGCTGCTTTAAAGATGAAATGAACTAATTTCATAATTGATGAACTTTAAACAGAACTGAAACAACGCTGAACTGACTTCATCTGAAGAGCTGCTTTAAAGCAGAATTGAATTGCTTGCATCAAATCATTATGTTTCTGTTTATCACTGTAAAGCTGCTTTGAAACAATGTTTATTGTATAAAGCACTATATTAAAAAAAGGTGACTTGACTTGACATTGTAGTTTGAGTTTTGTACAAATTGGTGTGTAGTTATGAGTTTGAGTTTATAGTTGTGAGAAAATGGTGACTTGTTTCATAAATTGTGTTTAAACAATCATGAAAAACTAACTTAACTCCACTGATCAGTCACCTAGGTGTGAGAAATTATGTATTGGGATTGTCGATTGATGTCTTTGTTGAAGTTCACTTTGCATCATTTTTGCAGATTTAAGTTATAATATTATTTTATATAGGAAGCGTTTCAAGTTACATTATTGACTAAATTGACTAATTGAAACATATTGTTTCTAGATTTGTTAATCGTTAAAAACATTGTTAGTGCATAGCTAATATTTTGCAGTGTTATTTTTTCATCATATTTTTGTCAACAGTATGTTTTAATTGAAATAGATTAATTATCACAATAATGTGACTTTTAGCCTCCTCTTTCTAATGGTTGACAATTTACTGACATTCTGTCTGTGATTTTGTGACTAGACTAACACTGATAAGACGGCAACGACATACTGACCTCTTGCCCTGGACTGATCTCCTGCACAGCCCGTACTTCAGCGTTGACACCTCTGTATGTGATTATGACATTGGGACTGCAGCTGTGGTTCATGAGGGCAATGCTAAGAGAGCAGCAGAAACACAATACAGGAATGTGGGAGACGAAAAGTGGATACAAATAGTGTAACAAAAAACCTTTTAGCTTAGAGAAGACGACAGAAATGGGTAACATGAGAGGTTTTAAAAGAGTCTGACAATGTCCCCACTCAGACCTTGTGGGATGTGTTTCTCTGCTACCCCTTTTCCATCAAAAAAGAACTGGTGCTGGTTCAAAGTTGGTTCGGAGTTGTCAGAACCTGTTTGTTTTTCCACCGACTAGAGCGCCCAGCGAACGACGTCGTTACGTCACTGTTTACGTTGCCATACGTCTTAGCTAGAAACGCTTGCAAGTACAACATTACTTGGGGATTATCTCTAACTCGTGTACCAAGAAGGCTTTAAAAACAATTGAAATATGTAAGTCTTTTAATCTTTTCCTTTGATATGTAATCTTTTCTGATTAGTTATGTACCCCTGTCTTGTCTTTTTTTTTCGTTTATTTGTTCTATATTGTGACTGTTTTCTTCTTTGCTTATCTAATGTTTTCAATAAAAAAATAAATAAAAAAAATTTGAAACGCTTGCGCCAACTTCAAGCATAACAATTACAATGGCGGACTACATTGTGTTTCTGCAAATGTTTCTCCTGGCTTTGCGATCCTATATTGGGGTTAGAAAAGATGTTTAGAAGACATCTAAACCCGCCCCAGCCCCCGCCGTAAGCATGACGTGGTAAAAGAACGGTTCTTGTGCAGCAAAGAGTTGGTGCCGCTTTGGCACCATTTTTCCTGGCCGAGAACCGGTTCTTTGGCTGTCGAAACACAAAGAACTGGTTAGGAGTAGGCACCGGCTCCGAACCGGCTCTCAAAATGTTTTGGTGGAAAAGGGGTATGCGTAGACTCTAAAAATGCTGGATTATGTTTTCAACCCAATCACTGAATTGAGACTGTTGGGTAAGAGAGCTGGATTGATTTGACCTAATTTCGGTTTATAATCACTCATAATCAGTAACCCAACGCTGCTGGGTTGGGAATGCGGATGTGTAAGAGAGCAAGCACATCACGCAAGTTCCAGCGGTTCCCTACAGCAGGTTCTCAACTCTGGCCTTGACCTGTCTATAACGTTCTAGTAGTCCTGAAGACCTAGTTTAGTTTGTTCAGGAGTGTTTTATTAGGGTTGGAACTGAACTCTGCAAGAGAATGGACCTTGAGGGCCAAAGTTGAGAACGCCTGCTTTACAACTTTGCCTATCCATGTTCCTGGTGCTCACGACAGGAATGTGAGGAAAACACAACCTCTCCAAGTATAGTCGACACATGCACACTAGAAGCTTTCATCCTTGTCCAGTATCTGTGCTATTTCTCTACAGAAGTTTTGAAAATGTCTTTGAACTTGTTTAAACTCACAAGCACTTGTCAACATGGGTATGGGTTGTTATTGGATCTCCAGAAGTTTGATGCTATTCTGTCTCAGTGCAGCCAACTTGTAGACACGTTCGCAGGAGCACACAGAATATGCAGGCTACGTGAAAACTATGCTGATAATATCTACGTCACACGCACTGTACACGCTCCCTAGCATACGCATAAAAACTAAAGTGTACTGTAGACTTCAGAAGCTTCAGAAGTATGACCTTTTTCATGTCAGTTTGGTTATTCAGATTATTCCTTAAATAAGCCTCTGCAAATGGATTTCCAACCTACTAGTGTCTCAGACATGTTAGGTCATAAAGGCAAATAGACACATTTATATAATTTATACTGTGTGTGAGTAAAAATTTTATTTAATTTTATAAATCAACTCATTTTAGATCACTACTGTACTGTTCTTTTATTATCTATTTTTGTTTGATATTTCACTCCAAAAGTTCAAATCAAATTCCAATTCAACTTCATGAGGCCTGGCCAATTCAAATTACTCTTTGCGCTTTGCAACAACATAAAGCCTTGTGAGAAGAGCACAATTGTCAGAGAGATTGTGTGTGTGTTTACTTGTGCTTACTCTGGAAAAATAGCTAAACCCAAGTTTGAGAGCTCCTCGTCCTCCACAGTAAAGCCGTTACAGTGAACCTGTGTGAAGGAGACACAACATATCATGCCAATCTTTTACTCTAATCGAACCATTTAGGGTTAGATTAATTGACCCTTTGCGGAGACCCCTTTGGTTACTGTTGCTACATATCTTACAGAATATCCCAAGAAATTAATTCCGAAATTAATTAGTCTGATTTTTTCTAAAAAAAAAAATAATAATAATGGAATAGATTGTTGGCATTTATGGGGGGAATAGGTGGAAATAAGTAAAAAAAGACAGACAGACATAGATAGATGGCAAATCTCTTTGGTCGATTACTGGGTCTTTATTGGCCAGTAATTTATTTATTTAGTTTGTTTTATTTATTTACTTGGAAGGACAGAGTAAACGGTCAACTGTCACTCTTCTTGTCCAGTATGTTTACCTGTGAGAAAAGTTTGAGCAGGGCCTGATGATCAAGGAAGTCCATGTGTTTGGAGTAGAAGTGATGAAGGCCAGCTATATGTGCTTCAGTCATCTCCCTTTTCTCATTATCCAAATCCTCCATGTCTGTGAGAAGATGAAGATATCATAACTTTATCTAGCAGCTGTATGCTTGAAGTCAACACAAAAATGGCATGCCAGCATTTCTCATTCCACACACATTCATATTGTACATTTGGAGACACTAGAGCTGTAGCTGTGAAATACATAATTATATATTTGAAGAAAAGAAAAAAATGGCAAAATGAAAAATTGACAAAATCGTATATGGGTATGTAGCGTGTGAAAACTGCTTAATGAAAACTGTCTAAAACACAGAGATCAAAACAGCATAAATATTCACCTTCTTTACTCTGAAACACTACAAAAATATAAACAGACTCAGTTTTTGACTCAAATATTGTTTAACCAGTTGGCCGCATACTGAAAAAAATGTAATCAGAACAAAAAAGACTATCAAAAATGTATCTTTAATTTAACTTTTTGCCTGTGGAAAAAGTGCAAAGTGTATTAAAAACTGACCAGAGAGCAAACGTTTCAGCCCACGGCTTTCTTCAGTGCTCATAGAAAATAATGTTTAATACAATGGAAACAGAAAACAGAAATTTAAAGCGAAATGAAATGCCCAAACAAATCCATTAAAATTGACTATAATAGACAATAAAAATGCACAAGGCGTTATAGTTAAAGATGGAATATAAAATAAAATTGTAACATTTTATTTTCAATTGTCATCTTAAAATTATTCAATGTTTGTTACTTCCTGACATCTGGAATCAAGGACTGAAAACAACACCCATCTTTAAAAATGGAGAACAATTTGACCACACTAATTAGATGCATATGTGTGAGCAGAAAACTGTGGAAGTTATTCTGTAAAAAAAAAAATATATATATATATATATAAATTAAATAAAAAAATTAAAAGCACAAAATACTAATTTTCACTTCCAACACCACAACTGGATGCCACTCATATGTACTGCGTGACAACAATATAGCATACTACTATACAATTTGCATAACATTCATAATGCCTAGTGTGAACAGCATTCAGTAAGTTAGTAATCCCTTTCGAACCTAGCCTCTCAAATGTGTCTAATGCTTTTCTGGCACTTACGGGCTTCCATATCCTTCAATAGGAGGAGTTTTTCTGATGGGCTTCTCTCTTTCTGGTCTCTCTGCATCAGCACAATTCACGTCAAAAACTCATTGATTCTGTTTCTATAAGAGGAGTAAGAAAATCTTGCTGGAATCTAACCAGCCTGGCGATGATTCTGGCCACCAGTCGCACCGTCTCCGAGGGGCACCAGCTCTCTCCAAGCGCACACATGGCCTGACACTCCAGCTTGTGCATGGGCCAGTTCTTCTTCTGTCAAATATACACACAACTGACACATGAAACGCTCTCTCACACATACACACAACACACTGCATGAATGTCTATAGTGCTGGGGTGTCCAAACTTGGCCTTGGAGGGTCACTGTTCTGAATATTAGGATGTGTTTATTAATATTCTGTTTACTTTTATTTAAATCAATAATTAAAGTAATGTTAAATCAATGCATAAACGAAATAACATAAATAACATGAATGAACTAATTAAAGTGATTTGTGTGAACAATCACATAGCTTGGTTTGGTGTTCGTGGTGTGAAGATGCTATATTTAAATCCATGTCAATGACTTGCATGAATGCAGTGAGGAGTCATTGATGTTTCTGCTCTTCATGAACAGTCACTTTGAAGAAGCACCACACCGTTTTCAGTTAAAAATTGATCACTTTGAATGCGTTTTGGCCGTTCTTGTACGCGACAGTGGCGTTTTGGAAAACGGGTTTCAAAGTGCATGTTTTTGGGTCATTTACACGACAACGATGAACTAAAAACTGAAAAGCTTTTACTTTGCGTTTTTCACATACAAACGACAACATTGTCAAAACTATCCCAAATTCACATGTGAAAACAACTAAAAATGCTGTATTATTCATGCCAGGCCAGTAGTTGGCGATGTCACATTGTAAAGAAACACTATGCGCCTATAAAGACTGAACATAAAATGGATTTTTCACAAATTCGCGTTTTTGTGGTTTACACGGAGATGATAATGGTATGGTTTTCAAACACTTTGAATCTCGTTTTCAAAAGTTTGTGTTTTCAGGCGCCCCAAAACGCCATTGCTGCGAAAAATGAATGGACAAAAAACAAAACAAGTTTTTCGTGTGAACGGCCCTTTTGAAAACTATATCGTCTTCATATAAACTACAATAACCTGAATTTGTGTTAACGGCGATGTCATGATTACAAAGTGACATCGCCAACTACTGGCCTGGCATGAATAATACAGCGTTTTTAGTCCTATTTGCGGTTCCGTCTGAACGTGTCATCTGTATGTCATCCATTTTTAATACAACGTTGTTGTGTAAACGGAAACTTAAATCGTACTCACACACTCATGTAAATGTTTTTGGGAATCCATATAAAAAAGACAATCATAAACTTTCATGTAGGGAAAATTCATTCGAGTTGGGCTTAAGATTCATCGTTACAACAGAGTATATGTGCTAGCTACATTAATCCTTTGATGTAAAACTCTTCGATTATTTATTTAAAGAAACAGACAAAGCCGTCCCCACTAGCTCAGTGTACTCACTGATGTAAATATGATCTACTGTTTCACTGAAGTAAAGTCAATCATACCCCTATTCCATTCTTGCCATGTAAGGACTTCGGATCTCAAAAGAAAATCTTTATTATACCATAATACATCATTTAAGTGTGTTTATATTACTTTTTTTCAAGTATTTTTTTCTCAATTTCTGAATGTGATACTGCTTTCAGATACCGGTTTACTTCATGTATGTGTTTCCTCCATTATTTTTATTTGTTCCTTTGCCTAATTTGTTTCTTTGTATTTCTAGTATGTGTATGGCTGTGTATTTTGTGTGTGTTGTACCTGACAGTTCACATTGCAGTAGAATGCTTTTTTGCACTTTCCACATTTTGCAAGACCTTTTTTCCTGTACATGATAAATAAAACACAAACAACCACAAATGATCACTAAAACTCTCAATGATAAAAATGAGTGTGCGTGTGTGTAAGCAAGAATAAGTCATAATTTCTTATAGCAATGAGTGTTTCATGTGAAAACAGTCATTATTGCTATATGAATATGCAACTTGTTCATTTACACACATGAATTCACTCTGTCTTCAAAGTCCCCTCTGTAACCACAATTCATTTGGAACTGAGAAACTGTAACCGAACAGTCATTAGACTGAAGCAGCTGTCAGAATGAGTGTGCTACTTTTAACAGGCACTGTCACTTACACCCACTGATCCTGGCCAGAGCAAATGTCCAACAGTTTGACCAGCTGCTTTTAGATGTTGGGTTGTATTTTTAGATGTGTCCTTTTGGAGCTTATCTATACTGTTCGTCAATCAAAATGGCTAATTTATCGTGACTATATATTTTATATCTCAAAAAACTTGTAAAGACCATGCCCCAAGCATGCCTAGCCCATTTCCCATTAAATATAAAGAAAAAGAGGCAGATAAGACTGAATTCAACCATCTCTCTCTCTCTCTCTCTCTCTCTCTCTCTCTCTCTCTCTCTCAGAGTTATGTTGTTATATTGTTATATACTAATGCTGTTAAATCCTGTCATTCATTCAGCTTTACCAGAATGTTCATGTGGTAACAAAGGAGTACATGCCAATTAAAGTTTTCTAGCTGTATAGATCAGACATTGAGGAATTTTTTAGAAAACAATGACCATACACGTATCATAAAAGTAACAAAGTCTACAATGTAAATAAATAAATAAAATAAAGCACCAACATGACATGACAACTAAAACTCCGTGAAGTCAGACCTTGTAAAGCACTGTTCACAGATGAGTCCTCTCTCTTTGACTGACAGCACGTATGAGTAAGCAGGACAGGAGAACAGCAGTTCACCGACTCCATAAGCTCTGCTCACCCGCAGTCCTCGGCCCTTCCCCGGGCTGGCGAACTGCTCAATCCCCGCGATGCCCTCCGCATTCATCGTGACACGGAAAGCTAGTATTTGGTGGTAGCCTGCACCGGTTGTCCGAGTTTTGAGCTTTATGATATTTCCGTTTTCATTGGACGGAGCATCTATGAATATTCATGAGGAGTTTCCCCAGAAATGCACATGGGTTTTAGTCCTGGATGTAGCAAATTACAAACAAGCGTGGATGTCATTGACTAAAACAATCTTTTGAAGTAAATTTATTTATTTCTATATTTTATAAATAAAAATGTTTGTAAGACGATCTTATATTGCTTTTGAATCTTATTAAGTGTGACATAACAGCTAGTAGTAAACATAACATAAATACTATCTAATTTAATTAATACTCATGGTAATAATTATATATAGCTATAATTATATAATAATTATATTATTATATAATATAATACCCCCCCCCCCCCCCCCCCCACACACACACACACACACACACACCTAAACCTACCCCTTCCACAAAAATAAAATTTACTGTAGGGTTTCATAATTAAAATACATTAAATGTATGTTATACGATCACTAGGCCTTATCACTAGGTGACGATAGTGAATCTTAGAAACCAAGAAATATTTAAGCAGAAGAGCAGCACTAGTACCCCATTGACTTCCATTGTAGGAAACAAATACTATGGAAGTCAGTGGGGTCCATCAGCTGTTTGGTTGCCTACATTCTTCAAAATATCTTCTGTGTTATTTGGAAGCCCACGGCAGCAAACATTGAGGCAGACGCGACACCTGATGCATTCACTACCTTTGGAAACAAGGTAGCATCTGAATTAGGGATACTACTTAACAGCAATATATCCAGAATAAAAAGGAACATCTTGAACATGATCTCAAGGTTATATTTATTTCACTGTTGTAAAAGACAGTGAGTGTTAAATAATAGCCTACTTGTTGTTATGTTGTGAATCTGTACAGTAATGCACAGGACTATATTTTAAAAACTTTATACTGTTGTTTCCAGTACTTTTTTTGTGATAAAAATTTGAAACAAAGCTTACAAAAAGAATATTTACATGCAGTTGAAACAATGACATCTCAGAGTTTATGCAACTTCTATGGTCTGAAGATATACTATAAACACAAGACATTCTGTACCACAGGTCTAAAATCAATAACAGAACCACAATAATGCCAAAGAATCAAATCCACAGTGTTCTCCGCTACAAAAATACTATTCCGACATCCTTACAATACTAAATCAGGCATGTGATTGGCTAAGGACAAAAAAGCAGGAAAATATACAGATATTATAAATATTTTTTTCTGCAAAGTGAGAGCAAATGTTCAGTCAAAGTCAAAGCCAGATATAGTCTTCACTGTATTAATTATACATTGATTCTTATTAAAGCTACTCTTTAAGTTCTCAGTCAAGAGCAGTGAGTGATTTCCTGTGTTTTTTTGTTTTATTAACATTGAATAGATAGTTCTCCCAAAAATGTTAATTGTCATCATTTACTCTCTCAAGTTGTTTTAAACCTGAATAAGTTTCTTTCTTCTGTTGAAGTTATTTGGAAGAATGTGGGTAACCAAAAAGTTGATGTACCCCAGTGATTTCCATAGTATATTTTCCCTATGGAAGTCAATGGGGACCAGCAACTGTCTGGTTACCCACATTCTTCCAAATATCTTTTGTGTTCAGCACAAGAAATAAATTAATACAGGTTTGGAACAACATTGTGGTGAATAAATAAATACAGAATTTTTATTTTTGGGTCAACTATCCCTTTAAGAACAAACGGCTGCATGTTTATTATTAGGGCTACTGTCTCTTTAAGACCTGTACGCGACGCGTCTAATATACACGCGCATTTGACAAGCAGATTTCTCTAAATTTTCTCGGTTTGCTTTCAGTTTAGAAAACCAACTATAACCAACTTTCCTTATGTAAACCTTGTGTGTATTTGAGAGTATTAGCGAAATAAGACTCGAAAGATAACTTAGTCCAGTAACAAGGCGCTGTTAGACAGGCTTTTAGTGCATGTGCGCGTCGGGTGTTCGCGCTCACTATAGCGCATGTTAGAACAGCGCATCAGCAATGAATGACATGTTTAACCGGCAAGGCTTTAAAGCACATGCAAATAATTCACTTTTGTGAACTCACTGAACTGATGTGGCCGTTCCTCTGTGTTAACATTTGATATGAGTATTTGTCGCGTTGTACACTAATGCTGTTGAGACGGAGGCGCCAGAACTGATAGAATGCACCATATACACATTTCTACAAAAGCAGTCAGCAGCTTGCTTGGAGCAAGGATCATAGCGCAAATTTGAACTATATCGATATATCGCCCGGCCCTACTGGCGGCCTAACGGCGATGTTCTCGTTAACTGACAACGACACCACTGTAGCGCGAGAGCGACTGAGGTACGAAACTGAGCAGGTGAACAAGATGGACGCTAATACGTCCTTGTTGATACTTGGAAAGGAAGGAACAATCTGTACGCACGTCAGCCTGTTATGTCCTCATATCCTCTCCTTTTCACTCCAGCAGCGGACCCCCCCTTTTTTTTTTACACGTAGGTCACATTTTCAGGTCAGAAAATCCGGAATTCCGGATTAATACGGAAAAATCACATCCCTGCTAAATGTGCTCCTCCTGCCAAGGAACACAACCTGCAGGCGAGACAAAATAGTCACACAGAAGGTTTCGTTGGATTTTGGCTGTATCTGATGCATCGCTTTCCCCGCTTTGCTCCGCCGGCTGGAAAGACCCACTTCCTTGCTTCCTCCAGGTTCCCTCAACCAAGCTGTGGTCCTCATTCTCCCAATCGGCAAAGCCTGGAGGACTGTACGCCTCAGACCTGCGCTCGCGGAGGAAGTTATGGATGCATAGCGAGGCCATAGTTATCTTAACCACCTTGTCTGGCTCCAAATATATGGTGTTCCTGAAAACCCTTAACCTGTTGGCAAGAATGCCGAAAGCGTTTTCTGGCGCTCTACGTGCCCTTGATAGACGACAGTTCAGTACCTGTTGACTGTGGTCCGTCTGCTTGCATGGATACGGCGTCATGAGATCAGGCCTTAAAGGATATGCCTCATCACCCACAAACATGTACGGCATCTTTACGTCGCTGTTGGGCAAGGGTTCAGGTGGAGGGAAGTTCAGCAAACCCTGATCCATGGCTTTGCACAAGTCCGAGTGAGCAAACAGTCCGGCATCAGAGACACTGGCCTGGGTTCCCACGCTGGCATAGATGAACTTGTAATTTGCATCTACCGCAGCCATGATCGTCACAGAGAATCTGCCCTTGTAATTGTGCTCAAGGCTCACACTTTTTGCTGGAGGCTGTAAATAGATCCGTTTTCCACCGAGCGCACCGAGGCAATGTGGAAACTGCCATTTCGATTCAAAGTCTTGGGCTATTGTCCGCCATTCTGCCTCTGTTGATGGTGTCTAGCAATAGAACAGAAGAATAGAACAGAGTAAGAGTTCATTTTGTACACTTATTCTAATATATATATATAATATGTATAGCACAATTACTTGTGGTCGTGACAGCATTATAAAGTTCAAATTATTACTAATTATTACATACCTTAAAATAATACATAACAAAAATAATTGTTTATTCATCCCATCCCATCCAAGTCTTTTAAATCCATTCTTTTAATTTTATGGGTATTTCTGTATAATATAGGCTAATCATCATTGTTTTATTTTCCTCTTCAATTCATGTTCTTCTTTACCCAATTAACGCTCTGTACTGTATTTTTCAATACGCAAATATTCCCTGTATACTTTTTGTTTATACAGTAAATAAATGTCTGACAATCATGCCAGTAAAGCTTTCATTTTACTGTAAAATTACTATTTCTGTAGGCCTATACAGTAGGTGGCAATAAATTAACAGACTTCACTTAATGGGAATTTAACACTCATACAACCCTCTACGGGATGTTATATAACAGTATAATATTTATTTCACTTAGGCTAATCATTAATCAGGTATTATAGTAAGGATAACTGTAAAGTTATAATTAGTGGTGTTTGTGAATGAATCGTATAAGTAAATGAATCATTTCATTCATGTTCATTGTTTTGTTTGTATAGAGTTCACTGTCTTTAATGATTCTCTAATAAAACATAAAACTCTCATTTTTTACTACCTACTGGCATAAGAAACAGAGGCATGATAGTCACACATTACTGTACATAGATAACAGAATGTTAAAGAAATATTTTAAATGAAGTTGAAAATACAAATATTAAACAAATACTAAATTTAGAAACATTCAGTGAATGGATTTAGAAGCCTGTGGGACGGGATGAATACGAATGTAGTTGTAAGCCTTTATTACTTCATGTTAATACATAGCATTCGAATTAGGTTTTTGAAATTTGCAGCCAGTTTCAACGCAGATAGACCACCTCCGAGACACACACATATACAGTCTTCTTAAAGGCTTTAGTCCAACCCCTTCCCATCCGTTTTGTACAAAAGTAGCGAAGCTAGCTAACGGAGGTACAATCGTTTTGGCAAGCGTTGGACAATGTTTCTTTTGGTTAATGCTAGCAAACACCAACCGTTAGAGGTAGTAGTCACGCTTACAATAGATGTGTGCTAACTTAATTTTCATAGGAAATAATGAGAGTAAAAATCCATAATACAGTGTGTGTGTGAAGGACATCTGATGTCCCTTTTAATGCTGCACTTTCCTTATGTCATTCTTAAGTTTTTTATTTATTTATTAATAATCCCCATTTCGGATAATCCCAGGTTGCTATAACCATACAGGTTTACTTATGAAACTTGCTCTCAACATAAGATCTGGGTCCCATGACTTCAAATGGTCACAAGATACTATCATGTCATCTTAAGTTCATATGCTTTGGTTATGATTAATGTTACATCTGCAGATGTTTAAGATTGTGCGGAGTTAACGGAATCAGAGTTTACCTTCAGGTAGTCTTTTTTCATGACCTGGTGCAGAGCAGCACAGGTCTCCATAACGATCTGTGAAATAGTACTGGCCCCAATCTTGTACTGTAAACTGAGGGAACTGAATGTTTCACCTGCATTACAAAAATAACCCTTAAAATGAATTCAATGAATTCAGCATTATTATTCTGCCCAGGCAGCCTCACCTGAAGCCAAATAGCGCAGGGTCACAGACAGGCGATCTCTCGGGGATATTGCCCTTCTCATTTTAGTGTGTTGTTTGGTGATGAGGGCCCCGACGCTCCCCAGCAGGAGCTCGAACTCCTCCTCCGTCATCCGCAACAGCTCCCGGCAGCCGGGCTCCTCGCTCGGCTAGCAACACATCGTGTATATCAGGCGTTTGACTACATAATGCTTCTATCAGAATAAATACACGCCACGCCAGCAAGCAAGCATCGAACTGCTTTTATTATAGTTATTTGTTTACCTCCAACAACACTCTCTGCGGAACGGACAACTCTTGCTGCTCGCGTCTCTTTAAACATTCTCTCCTCCATATTCGTCTGTTGTTTTTCTTTTTTTCTTTTTCGCTGCAAATCAGCGCACAGATAACTTGGAGTGCAAGCTGCTTGTTGTTGTTGTTCGCCATATGTAAGGGAAGCATTACAGTCTCGCGCGAGAACTTTTGTGTCACCCGTGCATTTCCTGACACGTCATTTCCTGTATCACTTCTCTCGTCGTGTGCGTTTTGTTGTTGTTTTGGAAACGCAAGGCTCGTTTGAGGTTGTGTTCCAACCAAAATACGTGTTTTTTTTTTACTTTAAACGTGAATTCCAAAACACTAAGTGCGTTATCTGTATGGTATAGGTATTGTTGAAATATCTCTAAAAGAAAGTTTTGTTTTAGTTCAAACTCGTTTGAAGTTGTGTGTTCCAACCAAGCGTCCCGCGCAAGCCCTCAAAAGTGAAGCCAAAACGTCTCGATCGCCCCCTGGTGGCCGGTCCTAGTATAGGTCATAAACCCCGCCTCCCCATGTTACAATTAAATGACACTTCAAATATCGTTTTTCCAAAGATGATTTCTGTCATTAACGGTAGTTTTTATCACGCTGATGCAATTTCAAGAGTTTGTTTTTAAAATAAGTTTGTTTTTAGTTAGTTATTTGGTGCGGTGCTGTGACTTCATAATTGACAGCTGTGATTGACAGGTTCTCTGAGCGAAGTAGTCACTGAAGCACCAAAAGACTTTTCCTCGGGATCTTCGGAGGACTGAGGAGATTGGAGCTTTAAATGTAATACATACATTTATTCAAGGGCGTGTTCTTGCGATTGATTCTGCGAGATTGGGGGCGGGGCGTTGATTTCGCGGCTTTACTTCCTGCTCACGACCGCGCATGTCTGGTCCCGAGATCGCTTCTGAGCAGACTCAAGTCCCAAGATGTCAGCGCCATATCTTTTTTTTATTATTATTTTTATTTTTTATTAGAACAATACACAGGACAATAGGTACAGAGAACACTAAAAATACTGTAACCTGTTCAACAAAAAATAAATGTACAGTGTACAGACCAGAGGATATAATTATAGAAGAGGAAAAATAAAAAAATATGCAGTTCCTTCAAGAGATGAAATGTTCTTGTAGCCTTCATGTTTTGCATGTTTTCTATTGTTTTCTAATATGATTTAAAGTGCAGAACAATGCCTTAAAACAAGGTTGTGAATTAGACCATTTACATTTGTGAATATGGTATTTTCCGAGGATAATAAACAGTTGAATAACAAAAAATAATTTTTTGGACAAACCACAAAAATCAAAGAATAAAATGACATTAAAAATATTGATTCTGATGTTTACATTCAATTTTGTGATTATATATTCTTCCAAATCAGACCACATTTTTTTGGTGTACATACAGTGATAAAATAAATGAAAAATAGTCTCCATTTTAGATTTACACAAGACTCTTCTAAGTTTATTTTAAATCTTCTTAACGTATCTTTAACAGGATAAAGTTGATGTGAAATTTTAAATTAAACTTATTTTACTTTACTATTAACACAGTATTTATGAATAGTAGTATTTGCCTTTTTCCAATTTAAATCACCCATGGTTGAACACCAAAAAAACTTTGCAGCAGGTGGAACCGAGCACGAAATTTGATTTCTAATATGTTTATTGTTGCATTTTTTCTTTGTAATGTCTGTATCTCCAATAAAATTCTATTAAATTCAACACTAATATCTGTGAATGATATGTGTTTTAGAATTTGAAGTGAACCTGTAGGGATTGCATCAAATACAACTGCGTATTCTTTTGGTGTCACTGGGAAGTTAAAACTTTGAAGAACTTCTGAATATGACACGAGCAAACCATCTTTGTTCAGTTTGTCAGCGCCATATCGGGACACTGGCGGCTTCACTTCTGACCAATGGAAGAGAGCGAAGGGGCGTCGTCCATCTTTTTTTTATATAAAAAATAAAAAGGTTCCAACTAAAAGACGTGTTTTTTAGAAGACTTTTACATTTATTTTAAAAATATTTCAACAAAACCTATACCATACAGAGATAGCACTTTGAGTGTTTTGGAATTAATTAATAGCTACTGCAAACGGGAGTGGGGTGGTAAATTTCACGATTCCATGGGGCTAAACTTTACCTATAGTGTATGGTGTAAAAAAAAAAAAAAAGATGTTTGTATTGAAAATTGACGGAGCAATAGATTTTGTTTGAAAATAAATCATAAATGTTGTTTATTTTGTTTAAAAATCTTATAAACACATAACATTTTTAATGTAAAATTACAGTTTAATCCAGGTTAATAATTGCATTACTTTCCCAGTAATTTCACAGTAGGACTACTCTTCTACTGCACTCGAAGGATAAAATACAGGTCCTTCTCAAAAAATTAGCATATTGTGATAAAGTTCATTATTTTCCATAATGTAATGATAAAAATTAAACTTTCATATGTTTTAGATTCATTGCACACCAACTGATATATTTCAGGTGTTTTATTGTTTTAATACTGATGATTTTGGCATACAGCTCATGAAAACCCCAAATTCCTGTCTCAAAAAATTAGCATATCATGAAAAGGTTCTCTAAACAAGCTATTAACCTAATCATCTGAATCAACTAATTAACTCTAAACACCTGCAAAAGATTCCTGAGGCTTTTAAAAACTCCCAGCCTGTTTCATTACTCAAAACCGCAATCATGGGTAAGACTGCCGACCAGACTGCTGTCCAGAAGGCCATCATTGACACCCTCAAGCAAGAGGGTAAGACACAGAAAGACATTTCTGAACAAATAGGCTGTTCCCAGAGTGCTGTATCAAGGCACCTCAGTGGGAAGCCTGTGGGAAGGAAAAAGTGTGGCAAAAAACGCTGCACAACGAGAAGAGGTGACCGGACCCTGAGGAAGATTGTGGAGAAGGACCGATTCCAGACCTTGGGGGACCTGCGGAAGCAGTGGACTGAGTCTGGAGTAGAAACATCCAGAGCCACCGTGCACAGGCGTGTGCAGGAAATGGGCTACAGGTGCCGCATTCCCCAGGTCAAGCCACTTTTGAACCAGAAACAGCGGCAGAAGCGCCTGACCTGGGCTACAGAGAAGCAGCACTGGACTGTTGCTCAGTGGTTGCATGTCATTCAGAAATCAAGTTGCCAGAGTCTGGAGGAAGACTGGGGAGAAGGAAATGCCAAAATGCCTGAAGTCCAGTGTCAAGTACCCACAGTCAGTGATGGTCTGGGGTGCCATGTCAGCTGCTGGTGTTGGTCCACTGTGTTTTATCAAGGGCAGGGTCAATGCAGCGAGCTATCAGGAGATTATGGAGCACTTCATGCTTCCATCTGCTGAAAAGCTTTATGGAGATGACGATTTCATTTTTCAGCACGACCTGGCACCTGCTCACAGTGCCAAAACCACTGGTAAATGGTTTACTGACCATGGTATTACTGTGCTCAATTGGCCTGCCAACTCTCCTGACCTGAATCCCATAGAGAATCTGTGGGATATTGTGAAGAGAAAGTTGAGAGACGCAAGACCCAACACTCTGGATGAGCTTAAGGCCGCTCTCGAAGCATCCTGGGCCTCCAGAACACCTCAGCAGTGCCACAGGCTGATTGCCTCCATGCCACGCCACACTGAAGCAGTCATTTCTGCAAAAGGATTCCCGACCAAGTATTGAGTGCATAACTGAACATAATTATTTGAAGGTTGACTTTTTTTTTTTGTATTAAAAACACTTCTTTTATTGGTCTGATGAAATATGCTAATTTTTTGAGACAGGAATTTGGGGTTTTCATAAGCTGTATGCCAAAATCATCAGCATTAAAACAATAAAAGACCTGAAATATTTCAGTTGGTGTGCAATAAATCTATAATATATGAAAGTTTAATTTTTATCATTACATTATGGAAAATAATGAACTTTATCACAATATGCTAATTTTTTTAGAAGGACCTGTACATCTATCAAAAATGAGTTTCAGCAGCTACTTTACTATTGTGAAATATCCATCTACAAATAATTATGAATTTGAAGTACAATAATAGCTAGTTATTAGCTAGTCAGTTAGTAATAAATGACTTAAAATCAGCCAATTAGCTTGTTTTATTTAAATATATTTCTGCCTGTTAAATAAAGCACCATGCAGCATCTCATCTGTTTCTGGGTCTTCTGCTGGACTGAAGCACTGGCTCTACTCTTCAACACAATGGTGACCCACAGAAACCCTTTCTGGGAGCTACCATATATGAAACTCATCCATGGTTCCAGGCATGCATTGCAGTATGCCTCCATTGTTGAGAACTGCAAATGCATTGGTTGATGTAACAAACTTTTGTATAATTAGTGTTGATCATGACATCATCAATAAATAAATATTTTTTTTCTTCTAAATATCACATGAGTTGAATGACTTCTCTAGGCTTATGAGATTTTACTCTGTTATAGAAGTTACCAGTGTGAATACTGAAATGTTCTTTCATGTATTCTTTAATGTGTGTATTTGGCATCTGAGAGGTGACTGAGGTTCTGGCCCATGCTAGGACTGTAGTAACAGTGCTTGCTCATTAACCCAGCTTCCAGGAATGAAATATGGACTTATTATGACTATAACATCTAAATGACTTAAACCATCTGATGAGATTTTCTCCTGCATTTATTCCTAGAACTTATGTGTATCAAAAACAAGCCAAGTTTAAGCATCCAAGGAAAAACTAATGTTGAAAAGTCAAGGGTCATGAGTTCAATTAAAGCAAACACTGATCTCCAGCATGGTGACATCAAATATCAGTTTTTTTACTTTCATTTTATGGTTTTTGTTTGCCAGCCGTGGCTGCCACTCATTTGACCCTTTTTCACGATTTGTTTTTACAGTTAAGGTATTTGATCGTATTAATTCAGGAAATACATGTGAAATAAGTGTTTTTCAGTTTAATTAAGGATGTTTTAATGTTACAGGGTTTTTTAGACAACCAGTCATTCAACTGTTTATCATTTAACTGTTTGTTCCTGTTTAATAACAGATTATATTTATAATTTTACATACATTTTTATGTCATTTAAGAAAACAGGAATTACTGCAATTTGTCATTGTCACAATACCTAAAATAACAGCTGAATTTTTATTTTACATATTTTATAATTTTGCAGAGTTTTGAATTTAAAATGAAAGAAAATGAACATAAAAAAATCACAGTTATTTTATGTAAAATTTAGTGTATGTTTAATTGCCTCTGTCTGCTTCTTCACTGCCAAAAACTGCTGGGCAAAGTTCTGTCCTGTCCGGCCTGTCTAGCAGAACTGCAATCCCTCGTCATCATGGACAAAGTAAACTTTTGATGAGACGTTAAACCGAGGTCCTGACTCTTTGTGGTCAATAAAAATCCCAGGATGTCCTTCGGAAAAAGAGTAGGGGTGTAACCCCGGCATCCTGGCCAAATTTGCCCCTTGGCCTCTGTCCATCTTGGCCTTCTAATCATCCCCATATACTGATTGGCTTCATCACTGTCTCCTCTCCACCAGTAAGCTGGTGTGTGGTGGGCGTTCCGGCGCAATATGGCTGCCGTCGCATCATCCAGGTGGAGCTGTACATTGTTGGTGGTTGTGGAGATTCCCCCTTTCAATATGTAAAGCGCTTTGAGTACCCAGAAAAGTGGTATATACATGTAATTTACAAGCTCTGGATGGGGCCTGGGACGATTCCACGAAGGGGTGGTGCTCTGTGGGCACAGATCTGGTGTGGTCTCTCAGACTGAGGCTGACAGTGAGTTGGCATCGGGCTTTAACAGCCAGGGCACACTTCACAAGCTCTTCCACTCTCTACCCTTGATTGCGGAGAGGCCAGGGGGTACACAGAGGTTCTGCAGGACAGTATCACAGTACACTGTAAAACCCAAAAAGTTAAGCTAACTCATTTCATTTGAGGAAACAGATTACCTCAATTCATTTAAGTTTATAAAAAACAATAGTTATGAGTACTCTGAACTTATTTTAATCGAGTTTACTAAAACAGTAATATTTCTTAATACACAATTAAACTTTTCACAGCATTTAATAATGTATACAGCTGAAACTTCACTTTATTGAGTAAAAACAGTGAAATGACAAACTTTAAATGAACTCAGAGCACTTGCAGTTACTGCTACTGTAAAACCTAACAGTAATATGTACTAAATTAAATAAAGTTCACTGCACTCAAATAATACCGAAACTTGAAGTGGCTTGAATGACTGAAACAGAACTCAAACTGAATGAGTTATAGAACATTTCTAGACCCCAGAATGATAATTTAATAATAATTGTATAGTTAAGTGATCAATTAAGTGATGATTGATCATTAGTGATGAACACCTGCTGTTAACAAGCAGAATCACTGAAGGAAAGAGAAACACAAGAACTACAAGGTTTAAGGTTACCATGATGGAGATCAGCGCTTGCTTTAGTTGGGGTCTTGACCCTTGACGACAAGTATTTCTATGGTTACTGTAATTGAGAGTTTATAAAACATTTGTTATTGCACAAAAAACAAGGAAAAGTATGATTGGGAATGGTGGTCAAGGTTTGATGAAGAAAATCATCATTTAATGACTTGATTCACTGATCTAATTCAGAATCTAGTCTCTGATTAAAAGGATAACAAATTATTAGTTTGATTTGAAACTGAGACTCTACAGCATAAGAACTAGAAATGTTATGACTATCAGATAATAATAAAACTTTTACAGAAAATGTAATTATTACCAAAACTAACACAGATATCATGATTCAGCATATGAATCTCAACAATGGTGATCATTAAAAAAAATATTCATACTGCAAAGCATGCTGGGTACTACCATAATACGAAACTTATCCATGGCTCCCAGGATGCATTGCAGCATGATAGTTTTTTTATGGTCACCATTGTTGAGATTCATACGTTGATTCTTGATGTCTGTGTAAGTAAAAATTACTCTATAGAGGTTTTAAAAATCTGATAGTAACCCTGATGGGCTTTGCAGCAGAAATACAGTTATTTTATAATGAATAATACAAATTACATATCTGGTGATTCATCATTCCATAAATCATCATCAAAAAACAACTACATGCTCATATTTTCTCTTGGCTTTTGTGCCATAACAAATGTGTTTAATAAACACTCAGTTACAGCAGCCAGAGGAAAAACTGGTGTTGTCAGGTCAAGGGTCCAGAGCCCAACTAAAGCAAACACTGACCACTATCATGGTGTCTTTAAATGAAACTATAAATCATCTTCATCTAAACCTCTGTTCATTCACAATAACACCCTCTGTAGACGCATGATAAAACTCAAACTGGTTAATAAGTGAAGCTGGTAATGCTGTTTGTGGAGTTGTTCAATCCTCCTCTGAGATCTTCAGCGATTTAAACATATTTTATCTTCAGTGATTTCATCTAATGTTGTGGCTGGAAGTCAGTTGTAGTTCTTGTGTTTCTCTGTCCTTCAGTGATTCTGCTTGTTAAGTCAAGTCAAGTCAAGTCAAGTGTATTTATATAGCGCTTTTCACAATATAAATTGCATCAAAGCAGCTTCACAATATCAATCAAATAACATAACAATGTTTGTTTCTTAGTGAAAAAACATCCACGTTTGGTATTGTCACATATGGTACTGTTAACAGCAGGTGTTCATCATTAATGCTCAACAATCACTTAATTAATCACTTAATTAATCACTTAATTAATCACTTAATTTCTTGACTGCAATATCTACTTTTAGTGAACTCAACTGAAATAATTTCAGAGTACTCATAACTATTGTTTTTTATGAACTTAAATTAATTGAGGTAATAAGTTTCCTCAAATGTAATGAGTTAGCTTAACTCATTGGATTTGACTTTGTGTGTGATATTGTGAGCTACTGTAAAACCCAACAAGTTAAGCTAACTCATTTCATTTGAGGAAACAGATTACCTCAATTCATTTAAGTTTATAAAAAAACAATAGTTATGAGTACTCTGAACTTATTTTATTTGAATTTACTAAAACAATAATATTTCTTAATACACAATTAAACTTTACACTGCATTTAATACTGTATACAGCTGAAACTTCACTTTATTGAGTAAAAACAGTGAAATGACAAACTTTAAATGAACTCAGAGCACTTGCAGTTACTGCTAGCTCACAATATCACAAACAAAGTCCAATCCAATGAGTTAAGCTAACTCATTACATTTGAGGAAACTTATTACCTCAATTCATTTAAGTTTATAACAAACAATAGTTATGAGTACTCTGAAATTATTTCAGTTGAGTTCACTAAAAGTAGATATTGCAGTCAAGAAATTAAGTGATTAATTAAGTGATTAATGAAGTGATTGTTGAGCATTAGTGACGAACACCTGCTGTTAACATGCAGGATCACTGAAGGAAAGAGAAACACAAGAACTACAACTGACTTCCAACCACAACATTAGATGAAATCACTGAAGATAAAATGTGTTTAAATCTCTGAAGATCTCAGAGGAGGATTGAACAACTCCACAAACAGCATTACCAGCTTCACTTATTAACCAGTTTGAGTTATGAGTTATTGAGTTATTTGAGTCATGCGTCTACAGAAGACGTTATTGTGAATGAACAGAGGTTTAGATGAAGATGATTTATTGGGTTTCATTTAAAGACACCATGATAGTGGTCAGTGTTTGCTTTAGTTGGGGTCTTGACCCTTGACTTTATAACACCATTTTTTCCTCTGGCTGCTGTAATTGAGTGTTTATATAACACACTTGTTATGGCACAAAAGCCAAAATAATTTTTTTCTTTAGATGATGATTTATGGAAAGATAATTATCATTTTATGTCTTGATTTTCTAGTCTTTTCTAGAGAATAATCTCTGATTAAACAGGTGATATATAACTTGTATAATTCATTATAAAAGAACTGTGATTCTGCTGTGAGGCCCATTATTGTTACAATCAGATTTTAAAAACCTCTATAGTATTAAGCTGACTTACACAGACATCAAGAATCAGCATATGAATCTCAACAATGGTGACTATTAAAAAATTATTCATGCTGCAATGCATGCTGGGAGCCATGTATAAGGTTTGTATTATGGTAGTACCCAGCATGCTTTGCAGTATGAATAGTTTTTTAATGGTCACCATTGTTGAGATTCATATGCTGATTCATGATATATGTGTTAGTTTTGGTAAACAATTATATTTTCTGTAAAATCCTTCATATTATCTTATAGTCATAACATTGCTAGTTCATATACTGAAGAGACTAAGTTTCGAAACGAACTAATTGTTTGATACCCTTTTAATCAGAGACTAGATTCTGAATGAGATCAGTGAGTCAAGTCATTAACTATTGATTGTCATTATCAAACTTTTACCACCATTCCTAATCATACTTTTCCTTGAATTTTGTGCCCTAGCTAATGTTTAATAAACACTCAATTACAGCAGTCAAATACAAACTTGTACTCTAAAGTCAAGGGTCAAGAGCCCAACTAAAGCAAACACTGATCTCCATCATGGTAACCTTAAACCTTGTAGTCTTTGTGTTTCTCTTTCCTTCAGTGATTCTGCTTGTTAACCGCAGGTGTTCATCACTAATGATCAATCAACACTTAATTAATCACTTAACTACAATTATTATTCAATTATCATTCTGGGGTCTAGAAATCTTCTATAACTCATTCAGTTTGAGTTCTGTTTCAGTCATTCAAGCCACTTCAAGTTTTTCAGTATTATTTGAGTTCAGTGAACTCAATTTTATTGAGTAAATACACTGTTAGGTTTTACAGTGCAGAATCACTGAAGGACAGAGAAACACAAGAACTACAACTGACTTCCAACCACAACATTAGATGAAATC
This sequence comes from Meda fulgida, assembly GCA_030578275.1. Lineage (NCBI taxonomy): Eukaryota > Metazoa > Chordata > Actinopteri > Cypriniformes > Leuciscidae > Meda > Meda fulgida. Next base: position 29,151,214 of record CM060635.1, on the reverse strand, counting down.
AACTGAAGATAAAATGTGTTTAAATCTCTAAAGATCTCAGAGGAGGATTGAACAACTCCACAAACAGCATTACCAGCTTCACTTATTACTGACCAGTTTGACTTTTATCATGCGTCTACAGAAGTCGTTATTGTGAATGAACAGAGGTTTAGATGAAGATGATTTATTGACTTTCATTTAAAGACACCATGATAGTGGTCAGTGTTTGCTTTAGTTGGGCTCTTGACCCTTGACTTTATAACACCAGTTTTTTCTCTGGCTGCTGTAACTGAGTGTTTATATAACACACTTGCTATGGCACAAAAGCCAAAAGAAAATGTGAGTATGAGGTTGTGTTTTGATGATGATTTATAGAAAGATGAATTATCATTTGGTGTCTTGATTTTCTGATGTTTTCTAGAGAATAATATCTGATTAAAGAGGTGATATATAACTTGTATTATTCATTATAAAAGAACTGCAATTCTGCTGAAACACCCTTTGTTGTTTCAATCAGATTTTAGAAGCCTCTATGGTTCAAGCTGACTTACACAGACATCAAGAATCAGCATATGAATCTCAACAATGGTGACCATTAAAAAATTATTCATGCTGCAATGCATGCTGGGAGCCATGGATAAGGTTTGTATTATGGTAGTACCCAGCATGTATTGCTGTATGAATCATTTTTTAATGGTCACCATTGTTGAGATTCATATGCTGATTCATGATATATGTGTTAGTTTTGGTCATGAATTTGCCTACATTTTCTGTAAAATCCTTCATACTATCTGATAATAATGACATTGCTAGTGTTTATACTGTAGAATCTATTTTCGAAGTTAATCATTGAATGACGACATTCTGTCCTCATACTTTTCTTTGACTTGTGCCATATCAAATGTGTAATAAACTCCAAATTATAGCAGCCAAAGACAAGTTTGTACTCAAGGGTCAAGAGTCCAACTAAAGCAAGCGCTGATCTCTATCATGGTGACCTTAAACCTTGCATTTCTTGCGTTTCTCTTTCCTTCAGTGATTCTGATTGTTAACAGCAGGTGTTCATCACTAATGACCAATCATCACTTAATTGATGATTAATTAACTTAACTATACAATTATTATTCAATTATCATTCTGGGATCTAGAAATGTTCTATAACTCATTCAGTTTGAGTTCTGTTTCAGCCATTCAAGCCCCTTCAAGTTTCAGTATTATTTGAGTGCAGTGAACTCAATTTAATTGAGTAAATATACTGTTAGGTTTTACAGTGTTGAAAGATATGCAACGTCTCCTGGTCTCTGCTTCGACAAAGGAAAAGTTTCCAACACTACTATTACTTTTTTTTGTTGCTTTGTTTGCTTAGCACAGTATAGAGTTGACAAGAAACAATGTAGGAGAGAGAGGGGATTGGAAAGTACTCAAACTCAGGTAGCCTGTGATGTGCCGGAGAGTTGACCACAAGGCTATTATTTCATCCATAAATTCTGAACAGCCATTAAAATCTCATGACATATGTTCTTTATCTAATGTCCCAGATTTGGACATTTCCTTTGCAGGGCCACAATTAAAGTCTCGCATTGACCATTACAGTGGGTCTGGCACACGACAGGAAATGGGTGTTTGCATCCTCCACTTAAAGACTTTCCTTCATTATGACATCACGGGGAACAGGAAGTCATTGGAATGGAAAAAAACCTCTTTAAAGCCCTGAGCAGAGGACAGCCGTGAACCACACAATATGCAACCAGATGCCAGGTGCCTGAGGAAAGACTGAGAGATGAATGAAAGGGAAGGAGACGCGACCTGCCCCAGCTCAGAGCGCTGATGGTGGGCCACATGCTTCGCTCAGGGCCTCTGGAGTGCTGCGAAAAGCAGGATGTTTTGGTTTATTTAGAGCTTAATGTGGGTGTTTCCGACAATGTGTGCAGTGCCCTCCTCACCACAAAGAAGTAGATTAATGAGAACGAAGACTGGTGGCACGAGGCTAAAATGAGGTCGAATCTGACCTATGCTACTGCTGTGCCACAAAGTGAAATGTCAGACACATTCGTTTAAACTGGTATATAAAAACATATGAATTTTTTTTTTTATCTGATTCCTTTCATAAAGAATATAGGTCTGTATCTCAGTCTGTTTTGTCAGCCTCTGGACACTCTATTCTGTTCATTTTATATAAAAGTACAGCAAAAACAAGTCTATCTATCTATCTATTTATCTATCTATCTATCTCTCTGTCTAACTGGGTTGCGTTAAACAAACATTGTTCATGTAACTGAATTAAACTAATTCTCATCATGGAATTGTCATTTTAAGCGACCCAATTTAAGTAGTCTCAAAGTAAATTTTTAAAGGCTTCCTAACATGATTATTTTTCATATTCATTCATCCATTCATTTTTAATTTATTTTAGTGACACACAATTCAATTGATAGACTATAGCTAGCTATTTGTTAACAGTAGCACATATAAAAATTTTAAATGCTGAGATGTACATGCTCCTTCAACCTAAGCAGTTGAAATTAACCGAATCAGTCCACAGCCAAACAAAATGCTCCACAATGGTAAACCACTGTCATTTAAATGGTTCTAATAATTGCAATGTAATTGAACATTATACACAATTACGCACTGTTAAGTCTTCCCCTTTTCTTATTTTCTCAAAAACACATAAAATAACACTTAATTTTAACATTTATTCTCTCTTAATTCAGCCATATGCAAAGCATGCTGGGAACTAACAAGCACCGCTCAGTTTCAGTTAATGCAATACAAATCATTCATGTAATCCAACACAAACGGATTAAGTAAATTTAATTTTACATATATTTAAGCAGATTGAACACAATCAAATTACATGTATAGCAATTGTGATTATCTATCTATCTACCTTAGTATTAATAATACAAATCTGTATTACAAAAAAGAAAACAGCGTGACTTTTTAGTTCTTTATTCAGCGTGTGGAGAGTGACTAAGATTTACTGAATGTAAAAGAGCCACCTAAACAGTCTGCTCCGCACATGAACTCTCCTTTTGTGAAGATGGAAAGTCATGCAGGTTACTGATGACAAATTTTACATTTTTGACCGAACTAACCATGTATTCACATCAGTGTTATTTTGGAGCTAATCTATTTTCCAGAGTGTAATCTTGATGTGTAGCTGTCAAAAAGTTTTATAGTAGTAGATTTTGGCAAAGCTTGAATTGATTCTCACCTCTGGTTGTTATTTTTAAAATATTGTTTTACTGTCTTGAATAGAAAGCAAAATGAAAGAGAGACAATTTAACCCATGAGGCACCATGAGGTCAACTATAATTACTGCATGTGTACTACAAACGTACCGCTCTTATCTATGTTATTCCACAGTCTCATATCATTTTACGCTGGAGTAGCCTACTGTTTGAAGTAGACTGTCAGGTGACCTTCTCTCACACAATCAGAAGGCCAATAGAGAACATCAAAGCATAGAAGTAAACTCGTAACGTGAACATAAATGAACAGATAGATAGATAGATAGATGGATAGATAGATAGATAGATAGATAGATAGATAGATAGATAGATAGATAGATAGATAGATAGATAGATAGATAGATAGATAGATAGATAGATAGATAGATAGATAGATAGATAGATTATTGCCTTAAATTTCTCAAGGATGTTTTACTCATAGTTGTAAGTTGCTAATACAAAGACATAACAGTGGTATTTCATAATCATAATAAAACATCCCAAGCCACAGATCTCATCCCAATATTTATCACTGATCAAAAGTGTGTTAGATCATTATATGCATTTAATGATTGTATTATAAATACTGTGATAATATAATAACAAGTTCAGCGCTGTTGTGGTAATACAGTTTTTCTCGATTGTTTACACACATTTTCTGAAAGAATGCCTCATATTCTCAGAACTCTACACACAAATCAAAAAACACACACACAATGGGCACTGATGTGCTCAATGGAAAACACTTATGATGAATGGAAAACACTTCTTCTCCATTCATGATAATGACTTAGGCCTTTTCTGTTCAGTTACACTTACTACAGACAGTACATACATAAGTGTGTTGTAAAATATTTGAGAATATTGTTTTTATACTCAGAACACACAAATACACGGTAACAAATATATTTTATTTTTCCCACAAAAACAATGTACACAGTGTACATCCCATTCCCAACCAACACAAAGTTGCACATACACTACATACAAAACAACAGAAGAATTTACTGTACACAGTTACAGTAAAAAAATGTTTCCAATGTTGGCATCCATTGCTCCATTGAAGAGCTCACCTGTTGCCCTTTTATGCTAAAGCTCTGAGTGCTAATTGTAAAACTGTGTGACGGGTGTTTGCCCTTGAGATGAGTCAGTGTGTATATTTGAATGGCAGTGTGTTCCTTGTGAAAACAAGATATTTTCTGCATGAAAATTGTGCCAAAAGCAGAGAATTGTGTGTAGTGTTTTGAAAAAAGTGTGTTTTAGAACTGCAATTTGAGTGTAAAGCAGGTATTGTGCTTGTAGTTTAGCAGAATTGGTTCAGGGGGTTGGTGAATGAGTTACATGTTGTGCTCATTGTGTCTCAAGTACCAGAATTTGTGTGTAAACAATTGAGAAAAACTGTGATATATGTTTATCAACACATTGCACACTGAATATTTCTTATATTTTCTGCCATGTTTAGACACAGTCAGACATGAAGAATCAGTGTATGAATCTCAACAATGGTGGCATGCTTCATGTAGTAACATGTTGTTTTGGGAAGCATGGGTGAGTTTTATAGTAAGGTAACTCAAAACGCACCCAACAGATAATCCACATGATTGTTCTTAGCTTTGTTTAACCATAGTGACAGTGTTGTATCAATGCAGAGTTAGAATAGCCTGAGAAAACTGATGTTAAAAAGTCAAGAGTCTAACTAAAGCAAACACTGATCACCATAACGGTGACTACAATCGTTATTATTTTCAATACATCATCAACATCTTAACCTCTGTTAATTCTCAATAAGAACTTCTGTAGACATATGTCAGAAATAAAGTCAAACTGTCAGTAATAAGTGAAGCTGGAAATGCTGTGTTTGTTGTTTAACCCTCTGCGGAGATCTTGAGAGATCTGAGAATAAACCCGACGCAAAGCGGAGATTAGATAGATAGATGATAGATAGATGATAGATAGATAGATAGATAGATAGATAGATAGATGATAGATAGATAGATAGATAGATAGATAGATAGATAGATAGATAGATAGATAGATAGATAGATAGATAGATAGATAGATAGATAGATAGATAGATAGAATCACAGTGACTGTGCTTTGACAGGGTAACTATAATCCTGACCCGCAGAGATTAGTGGCCTGCATGTCATTGCACTCCTGTAGTGTTTGCTAGTTGGGCAATAAGTGTGCTGCACATCAGACTCTCTGTTTTTCTCAATCACACAGTCTTTTCTCATGTAATGATAGTGTTTTCTCGTGTAATGAGAAAAGTGATAGGGCCGGGTGGCTGGCATCCTCCCCTGCGGCAAAACAGGATCACCAGCGGCTTGTTCTAAAGGTCTTCAAAACCATCATCACAATCATGACCTAATGATCTATATTTAAAATTAAAATATTTGTCCTCATAACACAGTTATTCTGTCTGATGAAACAAGCTTTTCATAACAGAACTTGGATTTGTCAGATCTTGATCTGATTGTTCTGAATAACCATTTTGATTATTCAGATGACCTGGTACTTTTTTTTTTTTTTAAATTGTCAATTTGCATGATATGGAATAATTCCACATCGCTAGCAAAACAAAAAAATGTTTTCCTCTAAAAATAAATTTAAAGTTGTTTTTGATTATCTTGATATGTTCTGTGAAATGTTATCATCCCTCACATTTTTTTCTTTCACCAGATACAGATTTTAGATCAAAGATGAATTCTTTTATTTATGAATGCACCACATGCAGACACAGAGGAACCTGAGAGGGGAGCAGTTTCAGATGCACTGAATGGCTGCTCTGATAAGCTGTTTTGCTCCATATGTCATGATATGATCAGTAAATCGTTAACTCATTAAAATAGGTTAAGTCACTTTACTTTGTTATAGGCTACTAGATTTAACACACTTTTAAAAAGTTAGTTATTTCAGGTGAAATTATTGATTTAGTCAATTGAATGCACAATTGGAATATCCCTCTGGGTTCATTGCTCTTATTGGTAGGTTCGGCGTGACATCACACTGATTTAATGACGCGGAGTCTCTGTTTCCTTCGTCTGTGTCTTTAAGCGCTTCTACAGCTGGAGGAGAGCGCGCACAACTCCTCCGTCATTCTCGCTCCTCTTCTGTTTCAACCATAACGCCCTACGAGAAGATTTGATATCATATTCTGTTTGTCATCTCACAAACCACAGCAGCTTTTTCTCCAGTCATTTGCAAGGTAGGTGACCTTTTTGTCCTGTATGACAATGAATGAGTTGCAATCTACTGACGTTCACACTTTTGTTGAGCAGAGTCCTCTGAAAGCACGCACCGTCTTCTCGTACTTTTAAACAGATTGTTGTTTTCTTTTTCACAAGCTTTTTTTTTCAGTTTTGAAACGTAGCCTGATATGAAACGGTTACCTTAAGCGCAATGTTTGTGGCTATTTGACCAGAGGTTTAGTAGCCTAACACTTTTTCTCGTTGTCCTCATCTGCGGAGTTTAGAGAGCAGATGTTTCATCAGAAACGTATGATTTTGATATGGTTGTAGTTTTGCTCATTTGGATAGCTCTGGTGTAGGCTATAGGCTATTTAAGACGAATTGTTCTGTATTGATATGAATTGATAATATGACAATGGTGTACAATTAACTCATACAAATAAACATAGGTCAATGCAATCAAGATAATTTGGTAACACTTTATTTCTGAACATTCTGGTGACTATAAGTAACTTTGCAACTACATGTCAACTAACTCTCATTAGAGTATTAGTGTACTGTCTGCTTAATATCTGATAACTCTTTATTGTGTCGGTCCTCCAACAGACAGTCTACTGACTATAAGTAACTATGCAACTACATGTCAACTCTTTCTAATCCTAACCCTACCAGTCTACTAATACTCTACTAACACTCTAATGAGAGTTAGTAGACATGGAGGTGCAACGTTACTTATAGTCAACAGAATGTGTTAAAGGGACCATCCAAATGAAGTGAAACCAATTATTTTAATAGATAAAACCCCTCATGTAATAATTTATTGAAAAATGCTTTAAAGCAGTTTTGCACTTGAATTCCCTTATAGGCTATGAACATGTTTTTAAATAAAAAAGGTTAGGTTAATACAACTGTCCTGATAGCATCATGAAGGAACAAATATTTTAAAAGTTCATTCTTAAGAGGAAACCCTTTTGGCATGTTTCATTAATATTTCTTAGATTTTTTTTTAATGATTAAACTGTGTACACACACATATTAAATATTTAAGGACTAGTTTTAAAATTACTTATTTTTAAATGTTAATGGATGGTTAATTGTACAATTGTTAATTTCGTTATATCGTTACACTTTTCTTCTGCAGTTTTAAACTGATTTTTTTTGTTAAATTGGTTGAGCAGCTACCTTTTATTTTTTACCTATTTTTAGATTTTTCCATTTATTTATTGTGGTTTATTATTTATATGTGTTTTTAAAGAATGCAAGAAGCCTCACATGAAGTTGGGCAATTTATGGTTTATTGTATTTTGTCATTTGTCATTCTGGGAAAATACTTCCCTGTCTACAGTTTTTAACAATAGGGAAGACTTGACATATATATATATATATATATATATATATATATATATATATATATATATATATATATATATATATATGGTAAAACAAACAAACATTTAAAAACATTTTTTTTAATGTTTTAAAATAAGTCTCTTCTGCTCACCAAGGCTTCATTTATTTGATCCAAAATACAGCAAAAACAGTAATATTGTGAAATATTTTTACAGTTTAAAATGACTGTTTTCTATTTGAATATATTTTAAAATGTAAGTTATTTCATTACTCCAGTCTTCACTGTCATATGATCCTTCAGAAATAATTATAATATGGCGATTCTTAAGAAACATTTATTATCACATTTATAATTTATTATTGAGCTTCAATTCATCATACTAGAATGATTTATGAAAGATCATGTGACACTGAAGACTGGAATAATGATGCTGAAAATTCAGTTTTACCATCACTGAAATAAATTGCATTTAAAATATTTTTTGAAATCAAATAACAGTGATTTATTGTTTCATCAATTGAAAGAGATTTAAAATAATATAAATGCTCCAAGTGCCCAACCACATGGAACACTAATCACCATAATGGTTTTAGGAAAATCAACATGATTTATGAAGTTCATGTTCAAATTTATATATATATATATATATATATATATATATATATATATATATATATATATATATATATATATATATATATATTCAATTGTTATATTGACAATTGAACATTCAAGATGACTTTGGGAAATGAGTGAATGCACTAGAGAATGATAACAACAGAAGTGGAAGAAAAATAGCCAAATAGAAAGATTGAAGTCACATTTTCTCTGGCTAAACAAAGCACAAAGTACAGAAAGAGGATGAAGAGGGAAAAAACTGTACTGTACTGGCCTGTAATGCTAACTCCTAATTATTGCTAAATTTATTCATTCTCTCCACTTCCTAATAGTATTTATATTAAATATAATAAGCCATATTATATCTTTTTGCAAATATTTGTTTTAGATTTTTTTAATATTTGGACATTTTATTGCACAAATATTTTTAAATATTTTAGTTTTATGATTCCAGTACAAAAAACACTTATTTTGTTTTTGCCTCACTTGTTCTTTTTTTCCTGTCAGTAGGTGACAGTGATAATGGTTTGATAGTTCAGGCTTGTGGGAAATGGGTCAACAGCAGCACCACAAATGCCAGCCCGTGACAAAGAGTTCCATCTAAATCTACAGACCAAGAGAAGTCGAGTGGACATTGGAGTGAAGAGGATTAGCTCAACACATACAGCTTCTGCTGTCACTCGTGCAGCCAAATCTACTGTCAACTTTGATGCCATGAACTCCCATCACAGTAGGAAGCAGGATGTGCTTGAGTGCCAAGAGGCTCGTCTCAAGCATCGGGACTCAGGTGAGGCTAAGTCAAATGTTCTCCGCAAACTGCTTAAAAGGGCCGGCTCATATGAAGACAACATGATACCCTTTTCTGGTGCCACTATCATCACCAAGCTACTGAACAGCAATAAGGCAACGAGAGGAACAGGAGGCAGGGAGCCAATGTTCCCCAGGAAAGCAGAACCTGAAACATCACAGAAGGACACTTGCAGCAGCTCATCCCAGGAGAGTGCTAAAGAGTGTCTCTCACCATTTGGACAATCTGCAGGGACCCACTTGGACTCGGAGCGGCTAAATGAAGAGCACCTTAAGGCCAAGCGTGCCCGCGTCGAGAACATCATTCGTGGAATGAACCACTCACCAAATACGATGACACCCTCTATCCCCAGTGGAAAAGATTGTGAGCGGGATGGAGAGGGAGAAACCGAGGTTCCTGCTCAATCCTTCAGCCCACGAGAAGGCTATCGTGAGAACAAGAGGAAACAAAAATTACCTCAGCAGCAGCAGCAGCAGCAGAGCTTTCAGCAGCTGGTTTCCACACATAACGAGCAGAAGGTTCAAGAACGCAGGCAGTTGAAACTACAGTTGGAAGACCTGCAGAAACAGCTGAGACAGCTTCAGGAGAAGTTCTTCCAGATTTATGACAGCACAGATTCTGAAACAGATGGAGGGAATCTCTCAGAAGACAGTGCACAATCCGATGGAGTGCTTGGTCATGGCAGTATCACTGAACACCTCATTCAAAGTCATGTGGCTGATCGAACTAATAATTTGATAGCAGACTTGGATCCGGGATGCGTTCTAGATGAGGCGAGGGTCCTGCTCAGTGAACAAGTATTGCTAGATGGAGAGATGGCCAAACGGGAGAGTTCTTTGAGGAGCAAAGGTTTGATGTCTATGCACGAAGTAGGCAAGCATCTGGCAGAAACCCTGAAGCAGGAGCTGAACTCTGCCATGTCTCAAGTGATAGACACCGTGGTGAATGTTTTTTCAAAACCTCCAAGGCCTCTGTTACAAGTATACCCATCACTTTCAGCAACCCAGGACCGGTTTGCTTTTAACGGGGACAACCCAAACTTCCACTCTGCTAATCAGAGGCTGCAGTGTTTTGGTGATGTTATCTTTCCCGGGCCATTTGACTCCTTTGTTGGAGTCCCTCTTCTTAGTGCCAATGACCAGATGGAGGCACTACCACTGGTGGTACAAAAGTCTGTATCTGACCACCACCAGTCCACAGATCTTGGAGCTCAAAGTGGCCACCCACATCCCTCCCTACACACTTCTTCTCGTTCTGGAAACACAGGCTTCATCTCCCCATCATTCCGTCATCCATTTCCGCTTCATGTCATGGGTTACTCCTTTCAGAGCACACTTGGTGATTCATCAACAGAATACTCTAGTAAAGAATCTCCTGATTTGATGGATCTGTCAAGGGAGACCACCAACTTACGGAAAAGAATGACGTCCAGTCACCATCTGATGCATAACCGCTCCTCCTCACCAGTTTACTCAGAAAGCACTGCTGAAGGGCTGTCACCCATCAAGTCTGAATTTAGGGAATTCATTCCACTGTCAGACATCTCACCACTCTCAGAGGGTACAATATCCTTTTTATAATAGTGAAAGCTGTTTTTTGGGTTCTTAAAATTGTACAAATTACTTTTTCTCATTCTCCTCTCGTTTACAATTGTAACCATAGTTTTTCATTATAGTGTAAAGGAGCTTCTGCCCCAAATACCTTTCTAGTTCAAGCCAATTTAAAGCAGTTAGTTTTGAAATCAACATATTAGGTCTTGAATTCAACATGACATAACAATTGACTTTAGTAAATATGTATGTCTTAAACAATCTAAATGTACTTACTCCATCTCTGAAATTACTATGCTTTTTGCCTGATGTCATCCATGTTAATGTTAATCAGTAGCCAAGTAGCAAAGAAGTGAATGTATGTTTCTTTTCATGGATATTTTGTTTTATTGAACAATATAAAGAATGGCTTCAGATTTGGATGTAGAACTTTGGGATGGGATTGGATTGTGTCCAAATGGGACAATGCAGTTGAATTTGGTTTATGGTCATGGCGCTTACACTGAAAACTATTTTTTGTCAGTTCTACTTAGACAATGTACTTCATGTGGTAAAATCTACAATAACTGTTTTTGTTGAACTGATGCTGGGAACTACAGATCCACCAGGGCTGCATTTCTCAAAAGCATCGTGAGCTAAGTTAGACCATTGGTGGCAAAGGCTTTACGATCTACGATCAAAGGCAGTGAATCTGTAGTTCCCAGCATGCTTTGCAAGGGACTGCATTAGGAGAGTAAATCTAGCTCTTAAGTGTTATTTTATGTGTTCTTCAGTAAAGGTAAAGATGTTGGTAGTTTATGTTAATGCTTAATTTTTAGTTGGACATTTAGAGGAATTTCTCTTATTGAATGTTGTGGTCACCATTGTGCTGCAGAGTGGCGCTGTCAAATGTGATTTTCACTATGCAAATTGTGTGTTGAAACTCTAAATCATAATGTCTCTTAGAAGCAATTTAAGTAGATTAGCAAGGAGCAATCAAACACAAACCTTTTCATTGTCCTTGTCCTTCAGAGCAGATGTCCTGTAGCAGACATGACTCACGATTATATTGCTCTATATAGGTGTGGTGCATGTGTATATCATAAGCTGTATTGGAAGTTGTATGTTGGGTCAATGTAACTCAATTAAGTTAAAACAGCATTCCCTTATGTTACGTTACGTAATCCTGATTAAATTAGGTTACAACAACAACAAAAAATGTATAGGTAGAAACACCTCCTTAAAGAAACAACTGCACATGTTCACTTTTTTTTTTGTCTATTGGGGAATAGGTTTATTGCCTGGGGTGACAATATGGTGCTCCACTTGATATTTGGTGCTCTTGATCCTGCGTCTAGGAAGTGGCTTTATTGGAATATTAGGTCACACTTTAGATTAGGGTCAAGTTCTCACTATTAACTAACTATTAGCTATGACTTTTGCCTTAAGAAGCTCATAATTACTGCTTATTAAAAGTAGGATTAGGAATATGGTCATACAGAATAATAGTTAGTAACAGTACTAATAAACAGCCAATATCCTAGAGAAAGATATATTGTGCTTTACATAGCAAAATCCCCAGTGTTAAATCAACACTACTAGGAGCAAATATGGTCCCACTCTACATGGTGTTAAAATAACACTGAATCAGTGTTAATGTTAATTAGATAATTAAGTGATTAATTAAGTGTTGATTGAGCATTAGTGATGAACATCTGCTGTTAACAAGCAGAATCACTGAAGGAAAGAGAAACACAAGAACTGCAACTGACTAGTCACAGCCTTAGATTAAATCAACTCTGAAGATCTCAACAGAGAAGGATTAAACAACTCCACAAACAGCATTACCAGCTTCACTTATTACTAATCAGACTCACTTTATTTCTGTCAGACGTCTACAGAAGTTCTTATTGATAATTAACAGAGGTTTAGATGTTGATGTTTTAGTCATTATTTAAAAACCACCATTATGGTGAACAGTGTTGTCTTTAGTTGGGCAATTTTATTCTTATTATCTTATGTGATTTCATAGTCCTTGTAACAGTGTTTACCTGAACACACAAAGGTTGCAAAGAAAGCCAGAAGCAAAGCTGGTCAGATGATAGGCCTATAGTTTTCAACACCATGAAGTACAAAAACTCAAAAATTTCATAATTTACTGATAATGGTTATTTGGTGTTAATAGATTATTTTCAATAACATTAGTTTCTTTCTACAGATCAGTCATCAAGCTGAATGTTTAGTTTTTAATTATTGGGTAAGTAATCTTTGGACAAACACACAGACATCAAGAATCCCCATATGAATCTCAACAATGGCAACATGCTTTTTGCCACAAAGCATTCTGGGAGGCACCATAGTATAACTCTCATGGCTCCCAGCATGCATTGCAGCATGAATGTCACCATTGTTGAGATTCATACACTGATTATTGATGTCTGTTGTTTCTAAAAAAAATAATAATATTGATTTTCTAAAACAATCTGCAATGTATATAAAATATTTTTATTCAGGATGTCTGCTCTGTGTCAAGAAAAGTGATAGTTATTAATAACACATAACTTTCATCAGGGATAAGAGTGGGATTAGTGAATCATTCAACTTTATAATAGTGAAAACCATAACACCTGAGCATCTCATATTTTTGGCTTCCTTTGTAACAGATTATGTGCTTTGGCAAACATTGTAACAAAGACCACTGTAAAAGTGAACATGTACAGATGTTGCTTTAAGGAGGAATTTCTACCTGATTCAACCTACAAATTCAAATTTTGTTATTGTAACCTATACCTAAATAAAGGGAATGCTGGTTTAACTTAATTGAGTTACATTGACCCAGCACGCAATTTCCAATAAAGCTCAGAATGGACACATTCAACTCATGCGCACCTGTTCTAATGATCGGCTTAGCTTGCTTCAATGAGAAATTATGACACCCCAATTGACAGCGCTACACTTCAGCACAATGGTGACAACATGGTTGCTTTTGAGGTCTGGGGCATGTAAAAAATAATTTTGCAGGCTCAAACTGTGACTTTGAAATGTAGTTTGCCCAATTATACTGATGAATTAGGTGGATTGGAGATATGGTTATATTAAGTTCTGAGTCAGATAAACATGTAAACAACATGGATTTGCTTGCTGTTGGCTTTTTTAGCAGATGAAAGCTCCTCTGTTTGCCCACTGTTATATTGGCAGAGGTTGAGGTTTTTTGTTTAACAGTCACACAAAATGCTTTGCGCTGATGTCAGAGCTCAGAGAGGCCTTAAAGGAGGCAGCTCGGTCCTCTTTGTCTGGAGGATTTGCCTAGTCAGCAATTGCGTTGTCTGGCAGAGGTCAGTGCAGGACAACGGCAGGAGTGTCACACGCAGTGCAGTTTGAACTTTCAATGTGTTCTTATCTTGATTATTGGTGGATGCTGAAAGTATGGAGGAAAATGTGCAGTGTTGGCAGAAAGATCAGACTGTTTCCCTTTCAAACATCTAACATGGTAGACCTTGGTAGATTTATAATATATTTAATAACATCAAGCATCGGACATTTTCATTAGTAAATAAAAAACAACAACTTTGATTTGAAATTAATTTAAGTTACTATTTACAAAACATGTTTTGAAACAGTGCGCATTAGTCCCCTAGTTAATAAATGTCTCATCTAATTATTAATTAAAATTGAACTGAAATGTACTTACTCGCTCTGCCTCTGAAATTCAACAAATTTCAATGAGTACATAAAATAGCCTTAGCCCGATTCACTACTGCAATCTGGCACTTTATTTCACAGTCCTCTTCTGCATGTACACACAATGTACTTATTATAGCAACATTACAATAATTGGGTAATGACCTATACGTACTGTACAATAAAGTGTAACTGTAATCTTCATTTATTTTTAAGAGTGTCGGGTCAGATTATTGTCACCTATGGAAAACATTCCTATGCCATGCCCAAAAGATCCTCCCAAAGCCCTTACCGCTATATTTGTGTTCAGTCCCTGGTAAAATGAAGGTTACAAACACATTTCAAGGTGATATGCAAATACCATATTTATCTCTTTGACATCTGGAGGTTTGGGATCAGGGCGTAGGAAAAGACGTTGCTCGCTTTGCCTGTAAAATGAGTTTCTGATGTAAAATATGTTGGTGTGGTGTTTTTCATGTTTTATTGAACGCGACGAGCCGGCACCTTGAGTGATGAGACGATAATGTCAAGCAAATCTTGTGCCCTAGCATTGGGCTTATTTTCCTTCACTGCTGGTCTCACACCCAGGAGGGCTTGTCCCCAAGTCACCTGAAGAAGGCCAAACTGATGTTCTTCTACACCAGGTACCCAAGCTCCAACATGCTCAAGATGTACTTCTCAGATGTGAAGGTGAGTGCAGACTGATAGAGATTCTTCAAAACCTCATGTAACTCATTAGTATTTAACATGATGTGTGTCTTAGTTTAACAGGTGCATCACATCTCAGCTGATAAAGTGGTTCAGTAACTTCAGAGAGTTCTACTACATCCAGATTGAGAAGTTTGCCCGGCAGGCCATAAATGACGGTGTGGTGGCAGCGGATGACATCACAGTGAGCTGTGATTCGGCGCTCTACAAAGTGCTTAACATGCACTACAATAAGGCCAACGATTTTGAGGTATGTGCTCACTTACAAACACATACACAGCTTCACTACAATGATGATCACTGTGATGTTTATAAACTCTTTCTCCGTTTGTAAAAAATAGTCACCAGCCAGCGCCAGCATTTTTGATCATTTTCACAAAATTTTCATGGCCCCCAGAATATTTGCTTGTATGCATATCTGAACATGCAATATATCAAAATAATGAACAGAGCCTCTGCATTTAAACAACAAAAAAAGTATTCCAGTTTCATACATTCTTTTTATATCAACACTTGAAAGTAGGTAAGTCTCATTAAGAAAAGCAATATTTTGAACAAAAAAATGAAAAAAATCATCTTTTGGTCAAATTCAGAAGGATGATCAAAACATAGATGCAGTAGATCGAGTCCATCAACACCCCCAAAACTTGTAGAGTCTTATAGCTCGTCCTGGGTCGACATTTCATTGGGTAACTTTAGGCAGTTTTGATTTGTATGACGATTGCATTATTTTGCATAGCTTCAAACGCTTGTTTCTGCTTCTTCTTCGCCTGTGTTTTGATCTGGATATTCTGTCCTCTTTCAGAAGATGCATAATAGCGCCCCCTATCATATAACAGTGAAAACATGTATTGCCGGAAAAAAGTTTGGTCAACTTTTGTAATGTTGTCAAATAAGGAAAATAATCAGGAAAATAATTAGTTAAAATAAAATTTCCTGAAGAGTGTAACTATTGTGGCTTTGTTGTGCTTTTAAAGCATTGCTTCAAAATGCAATTTTGTGCTCAAATTCGCAGACTTGCACATTTTGTTCAGTTTTGAGTTGCAATCGCGATATACTGAATGGATTTAATGTATTAGAAATGTGTATTTGATCTTGAATTGCTCAACCCCTTCTAAGTTTATATAAAAAAATTATTTGTTTTGTTCTCATGCATCTTACTCATAAAGACACATAAAGATGCTATTAAGGGATTTATAGACACAGCTCTTCAAAAAAAAAAGAAAATCCAAATAACTATAACTTTTTATTACACAAACTAAAGTCTTCATAAGAAATGATCCAATACAAAAAGGTGCGAAACATGTAACCGGAGCCTTTGGACACTTATCGCCAACAAAATTAGCTTATTATAAAAAACAATGGAAAGTCTTTGCTGGAGAATGCAGAAGATGTCATTTTGCGGCAGCAGAGTGGGGCAGAAGTGCTGCGAAAGGGTTTGTTCGAGTGTTTATAGGGGAAGGTGACCTGCCAATGCTGAGTGTTCCTATGGCAGGAGTCCTGCAATGACTCCTGGAGTCATGTGATAGAAATCTCTCCTCACTGCAACAAAATCTCTCCATCTATCATGCTCTTTTATCCCCCCGACCAAGACTCCATCCATTCCCGGGGGATTTTTTTTTTATTGCTAACTCCATAAAGTCTACTGAGCAACCTCTCCGTAATGATTCAAATATCAACTTTGTCTCAGAAGTTTATCCTATAATTAAATAGGATTACTTAGATCATTTGGTCTTAGATACATTAGACAGAAATGGTTTGAGTTCATATATAAGTCATTGACTATGACTCAGATTTACCAAAGAAACTAAATGTTTGCATAGTTTCAGACGTTTTTGTGATCTTTTGTCAAGCAAGAGTTGGCACATATCAAATATGTCATTTTAAAGATACAATATATGAAATGATCTTAGTGATCTCATTTTTCTTTCCTGTTGATGCCCACACACAAACACACACACACACACACACACACACACACACACACACACACACACACACACACACACACACACACACACACACACACACACACACACACACACACACACACACACACACACACACACACACACACACACACACACACACACACACACACACACACACACACACACACACACACACACACACAGTTCTGGTTCCAGGAACTGCGTCAATACTGTTATTTACATAAATAAATAAGGAATTTGCAAATAGTGCAGAGATCAGTGTACAAATCTACTGTTAGCTCCGTCGCATGCTTCGTGAGTGTGTGTCTGTGTGAAGACATGGAAGGGAACATATTTTGCATGTTAAGGATTTTCTCAGTAGGTGTCTAAGAGATGTGACGGTTGATTAACTTTGCTTAGGGAAAGTGTGCCAAGCCATGCAAATTTCACACACAAATCAACCGCCTTGACTTTTACATTTTGTAAGTGTGTGTGTGTTTATGAGTCTGTTTATCCACTGAAATGGAAAATTCTGCTGCTTGTGAACTTGAATCCCCTACTGCTTACATCATCAACTGAAACCAGACCCATGCCATACTATCAGCACACACTCAAGGATGCATACGAAATCACATACTCTCTTGAATTGGTACTTATTTTGAATAAGTACTTACATTGCAAGCACTAAGAAAGAATGTTTCTATTTAGTATGGATGTGTGTAGTGCATATTATTGCATATTAAGATAAAGAGAAGGAGATAAGAGAAAGTATTTTAATGTCCCAGAAAAAACAATTCCAATAGGATACTCACAATTAATGGATAAAATAAATCACTTTGAAGAGTGTAGATGGCTCTAATCTTGATTTTAAGTTTTTTTCTTTTAAGGGACAGTTCAAAAAAGATACAATTCTGTCATCATTTACTCACCTTCATGCTGTAACGCGCCTGGAGGCTGTAGAAAAGAGGCGATGGTAATAGATACAATAGAACGGTGAGTATTGTGCATATTGTGTCTACACTTTGTTTGTTAACAAGAGGATTCCCAAGCGCTCAGAACTCAGCACTGAACAAAAACTGTGATTCCCCTGCAGTATAGCTGCAGATCTCCAGTTGAAGAGACTTGGTTTCTGGGTGAACTATACCTTTAAGTTATAGGTTTTACCATAGTCACAATGTGGTAAAACATATCTAGCAGTTATTGAAAAGTGTCAAGCTTGCTGACTGTCCTTTTTCAGTGTTTTTTCCATTTTCAGTGATGAGTTGTGCTGAATTCAGGATTCAGATTTCTAAAGTGATATCAATGTGTTCTTTTAATTGTTCTACACTTTTACCTGAGGGTGAAACACAGTCTTTGGGATATCCACACCTCCGACCTTGAGCAATCAAGGTCTCTCCGGTGCAGTGAAAAACAACACGCCTCAGTTTCAGAGGTGTGATTGAGTTTAGCCATGCTCCAAGATCCCTTGGGGTCCTCATTTGAACACGGTCTCAGTCATTGCAAGAGATGGTCACATATCACCATGGATATATGACATTTTATTGCATTCGATTGCAATAGTCTACAAACTATAAGGAACTTTCAACTTGACTTAATATCTGCTTACTCTTTATTGTGATGGTCCCCCAACATACATTGTACTGACTATAAGTAACTTTGCAAGTACCTACATGTCATCTTGTTCTACTAACCCTAACCCCTAACCTAACAGTCTACTAATACTCTAATGAGAGTTAGTTGACATGCAGTTGCAAATTATTGAGTTAGTTGACGTGCAGTTGCAAAATTACTCTTAGTTAAAGTGTAAACATTTTTACTTCTCTTTCCATCTTCTTCCGCTTATCCGGGGCCGGGTCGCGGGGGCAGCAGTCTAAGCAGAGATGCCCAGACTTCCTAGCCTGCATGCGAAGCCATGATGCGAGCGAAGCCATTCGGTCCGTTGCCGAATATCAAGAAGTTAATTGCCGGAGCAAGAACAATCTTTGCTTAGTTTTGTTGGTGGCCATCCTCTCCACGGGGTTCGGGAAAATGTATTTATTTATTTAATTATTTAAAAGGGACAATGCATATTAATGAACATCTTAGCTTTTCAGCAATGTAAATATGCCCGAATTAGCCCCAGGGCTACTTTACATCTGCAGTCCCCCGTCAATTCATCACAAATAACAAGGCTAACATTTAAATTTAAATATGATGCTACACAGTTTAAAGAACACCTTAATATTCAAAAAACATATTACAAGAGACACCACTGTTTTCAGACAGGTTACACATACACATATACAATAAAGTGCTATTCTATGTACTTTAAGTACATTGTAATTATGCTTAAACACTAAAAATTACAATAAAATGCTGGATCTGGTTTGGTATAAATACAAATACTTAAACAATACTACAGTGATCTTATCCATATACCTCGATTTGCAAAAAAAAAAAAAAAAAGATTTAGTTAGTGGTCACAATTTTGATGTGTCTTGAGCCATTGTTTAAGTTGGTTCTTAAAACTGGGGTAAGTCGGACATTCTCTAATAACAACCGGTAATTTGTTCCAAATCTCTGACCCCTTAATTGACAACACATATTGTCCAAATGTTGTACGCCTGTAAGGCACCACACAATCACCCCTGATGGAAGCCCTGGTAACACTTCTTTCCTCTCCCTGATTTTTTAATGTAATGTATTCACTCAGTGGGGGTGGGGCAAGTCCATGCAGGATCTTATATACAGCACAGGCATATTTCAGCTTTAGAAAATTTTCAAAACTTAGTAAGTTATATTTCTGTAATATTGAACAGTGGTGATGTGAAAGCGGTTTTCTATCAAATATTTTTAAGGCTCGTTTGAAAAGTGATTCAATTGGTTTAAGCGTTGTGGCATTTGTGAGTGACCAATTTATAAAACAATATTTAATATGAGAAAAAATCATAGAATGAAGAAACATGCTAGCTGCTTTACATGAAAGTGATGGTCTGATATATTTGAAGTTAGCAAGATTAAATTTAACAGTTTTTGAAAGACAATTAACATGATTTTTAAAGGACAGTGTAGGATCCAATACAACGCCAAGGTATTTAAATTCATTTACTATCTGTATTTCTTCTTGTTTTAAAAATATATTTGAGCGTGCCATTTCAATCTGCCGCTTAGAAAACATTATACAAACAGTTTTTTTAGGATTCAATAGTAGACATGATTTTATAAGCCACTCCTGTAGACGAGTCAGTGCAGATGTAAACGACTGAGAGACGTCTTGAACAGTTTTGTCATGTGTAAAAATTACAGCATCGTCTGCATACATTAAAATATTGATGTTTTGGCACACTGTAGGCAGGTCGTTAATCTATAAGGAAAATAAAATTGGTGTAAGTAAAGATCCTTGCGGGACTCCTACTGAACATTCAAGTTGAGGAGATTTAATATTGTTAACAGAGACACAGTGCACTCTGTTGGTTAAGTAGGAATTCATCCAGCTGATGGCTTGTTTGGAAATATTGAAGTTTGTCAATCTAGACAAGAGCATTTGATGATTGACGGTATCAAATGCCCTTTTCAAATTCAGGAAAACAGCACCAACAACAGAATGAGTGTCTAATGAGTGTTTGACCTTTTCAATAAATACAGTAACAGCTGTTTCGGTAGAATGATGGGCACGGAAGCCAAATTGCATGGGATGCAGAGGAGAGCCACAAATATTTAAATTCTTTACTAATTGTTTTACTATCCATTTTTCAATAATTTTAGATATAACAGGCAAAATACTGATTGGTCTATTATTATTAATGTCTGATCTGCTCCCTGATTTAAAAATTGGTGTAATTGTGACCATCTTCCAATCTGGTGGAACAACAGTGTTTAATAGATAGATTAATCATATGTGTAATAGGGCATACTAAAGACTCTTTGTGCAATTTAATGAAATTTGTGTCCAATCCAAACTCATCCTTAGCTTTGGAACTATTTAATTCATCAATGATGGAAGCCACATCTGGTTCTGTAATTTCTTCTATCCTAAATAGGGGATATTATAGGCTGCGCATAATTAATAGGAGAAGAAACACTTTCAGATGGGATAAATAATTGAGATATTTCTTGAACAGAGTTCTTAAAAAACAAGTTTAACTCAGATGCTAGGATGAGTGGATCTTTCACCAATACATTATTAATTTTAAGTTCAGTTAATTTGTCTTGTTTATCATGTTTACCGGTTAGTTTATTAATACTTTGCCAGATTTTTTTTCCCATTCCCTTTTGCACTATCAATAATATTCCTAAAAAATTTACTTTGGCCTTCCACATTGTATGTATAACTTTATTTCTAGTTGATGTAAATAGTAAAATGCACGTCACGACCAAACGTTAGCGATTGGTTGAGGCAGATAGAGTGACTCTGGGCAGATCCAATAGTTTTAGACTTCAATAGAGTTCCCGCCTACAAGGAAGTTAATGCTTGTCAATGGAGTGGTGCCAGACTCTATGTACAAATGAAATGAAATGTACGAGAGTCTGGTGGGACCAGGCTACATACTTCCTTCTCCCTAGAAACTTCCTCCAGCTCTTCCGGGGGAATACCGAGGCGTTCCCAGGCCAGCCGGGAGACACAATCCCTCCAATGTGTCCTAGCTCTTCCTCGGGGTCTCCTCCCGGTGGGACGTGCCCGGAACACCTGCAGGGAAGGCGTCCAGGAGGCATCCGGAACAGATGCCCGAGCCACCTCAGCTGGCTCCTCTCTATGTGGAGGAGCAGTGGCACTACTCTGAGCTCCTCCAGAATGACTGAGCTCCTCACGCTATCTCTAAGGAAGCGCTCAGCCACCCTGCGGAGAAAGCTCATTTTGGCCGCCCGTATCCGGGATCATGTCCTTTCGGTCATGACCCACAGCTCATGACCATAGATGAGAGTAGGAACGTAGATCGGCCGGTAAATTGAGAGCTTCGTCTTGCAGCTCAGCTCCTTCTTCACCATCACAGACCGGTACATCATCCGCATTACTGCAGAAGCTGTACCGATCCGTCTGTCAATCTTCCGTTCCATCCTTCCCTCACTCGTGAACAAGACCCCAAGACACTGCGGGCAAGCCACCCTTTTCCGACTGAGAGGTGCTGATTCTCATCCCAGCTGCAAACCGTCCCAGTACAAGCTGGAGGTCATGGTTTGATGAGGACAACACAACAATATCATCCGCAAAAAGCAGAGACGAAATCGTGTGATACCCAAACTGGACACCCTATGGCCCCTGGCTGTGCCTAGAAATTCTGTCCATAAAATTATGAACAGAACCAGTGACTTCAGCTTGTACTGGGACGGTGATGGACGAGTCCACCTCCGAGCCTTCGGCCTCTGCTTCCTCAATGGAAGACGTGTTGGTGCGATTGAGGAGATCCTCAACAATATCCCCAGTTGAGGTCAACAGCTGCCCACCTCCACTGTAAACAGTGTTGGTAGGGCACTGCTTCACCTTCCTGAGGCGCCAGACGATTTGCCAGAATCTCTTCGATGCCAACCGATAGTTGGCCTCCATGGCCTCACTGAACTCCTCCCAGGCCCGATTTTTGTCTCCACAACCACCCGGGCTGCAGTCTGCTTGACCTGCCGGTACCCGTCAGCCCCCTTAGGAGTCCCACAAGCCAGCCAGGCCTGAAAGAACTCCTTCTTCAGCTTGACGGCATCCCTTACTTCGGGGTTCGGGGACTGCTGACTCGACAGGAACCATCACAGTGATGAGTGGAGAATGAGTTTGGTTTGATAACAGTGTATGATCAATTATTTAAACTGCTGTACTCATTCATCAAGTCCTATGCTATGTAAATGCTATCAAAGCATTGTGTCACCAATTAGTGAGGTAGCATTTTTTGATTTAGATGGTTAAAGCTGCCAAGTTTCCACTACTAAAAAATATTTAAGTTGCGATTTCATGATCATTTCAAGTTTTGTATGAATTAGCTTACTCACATATTTCAAGTTGAGCAATAAAAAATGTATGATTACGAAATAAAATCAGCAAGTTCTGCTTACTTAAACGTTAAATTTCTTAACTTAAAAATATGATGTAACTGATTACCTCAAATTATTAGAATTTTGCCAAATTAAGCCCTATTTGCACTGGATAAGTATTACCTGGTGACCTCTAGTCATTTGTAATAATTGCGGAGGTTATCTGTGATCTTAATCCCGTTCGAATCGGCCATGTCTGTAATTTGTAAAGTAAAAATTCCCCCGCAAATGACCTACCATATTTCGCCGAACACGAGGTCCTGTGATAATATTAGTCCCGTGCGAATCGGAAACTCTGTGATTTGGCGGGATCGTATATACATTTTTCAAGGTTTTTGTTTCATGTGCGCCTTTTTATCGCCTTTTATCTTTCGGGAATAATGGAGGCTGCGTTGGAGTGTTTTGATAGTATTTTGGGTGCTGGGTCATATCGCTATACACCAGCTTGATTTGCAGAAAGAGAAAGCTGAAAATCATCAGAAGAGCAAAAACAAAAAGAATGATTAGATGGAGATGAATGACATGTATGGCAGCGTCCGGTAAGGAACATTCTTGTGTTTATGATATATCATACAGCTAGACCTATAATAACGGCAAGACATTTCCAAGCAATAGCCTATTGACGTCATATCCGGGAGATATTGAGTAAAATCACAGAATGCGCCACACGAAATTCAGATGTGGGGGGGGGGGGGTAATTTCTAAATCACATGTGGTTCCCAGATAGTACTAATCCTGTGCGAATAGGACTTTATTCAGGTTTACAGTATACTGTAAATACATTTTACACGCTTAGAAAAGCGCAACGTTTTATTTTGTGTCACCGTTCTTGGTCGAGTTACACTACTCGAGTAACTGTATTTAAATAGGGAAAACGTGGAGGTGTTTGGTCGCTTCTCTGCTTGGATCCTATTGAATGAACTGGGCTAAGCTAAGTGCTAACAAAGTTTCGCCACAAGACAGAGCGGTTTAGTGAACACACTGAGACGAGAGAGGTAAGTATCAACTCATCTTACTTAAGGGAATAACAGTTTAATATGAAAAAACGGTGGAGTATCCCTTTAAAAACATACAAAAGAGTGTTGAGACAATGATAGATTATGCTCCTATTTGTAGTTATCAAACTGAAACATCAACTTTAAATTTAGTTAACAGACATCATTGCAACAGATTACTGTATTTTTAATAATTTAACATATGCTCAATGTTTCTTGGGTCTTTTCCTGGACTCTTCAGCACAATGGTGAAGATGACCCACAAAACCCTTTAAATCCCAACAGAACATTAAACTAACAGATCTCTCAAGATCTCAGTAGATGAGGAATAAACAACAAAAACAGCATTACTGGCTTCACTTATCACTAACAGTTTGACTTTATTTCTGTCAGACATCTACAAAATTCTTATTGAGAATTAATAGCGGTTTAGATGTTGATTTATTGAAAGAAATATAATTTGACAGTCACCATTATTGAGATCAGTGCTTGCTTTAGTTGAGCTCTCTACTTTGACTCTATAACATTAGTTATTCTCTGACTGCTATTGTATATGACACTGTCAATAAATGTGTCAATAAATTCTATAATGTTTTTATTCAGTATATTTGTACCTTATAATATATTGATCATAAATATACGGAAACATATTTTCATGTCGTAAGAGAGTTAAACTTTGTAACAAGGAACCGTTTCATCACACACACCCTGAAAAACATGGCATCATGACACTGTGTGAAAGTGACACGCAAGGCTTGAATCAAGGCCAGAGCTCAATGTGTTTACTTACCCTTCATCAAGGCTGCTCAGTTTGAAGCCTTGCTTTCATAGAGGCCATCTCTGAGCCCTCAAAACAACCAGAGAGATTGCAGTATACCTGTGCAGTTCCCAGCTGACATGGGAAGTGTTCTGAACTGCATTCCCATGTTGGTTGGTTATGGATTAAACAGAGCAGCTTAGAGTGGGTATGCATGCATGCATGCATGTGTATGTGTGTGTGTGTGTGTGAGTGTGTGGTTCATGGATCCTTCAAGTATATCGCTTCCTCTATCTCTCAAGGTCAGTGTGTGTTTGGGGAGAGCAGATCAAATAAAAACATGTTCCCAGAAGACAAAAAACTGTTCTATGTACTCTTAACAAGGTCAACTCCTGAGTTTTGTCAACTATTCTTAAAGGAACAAATCACCCAAAAATGAAAATTCTGACATTATTGACTCAAGTCATTAACATTCCTTTCTTAAACAAAAATGTCCCCTTTCTATGTAAATGTAATTAGGCTCATTATAGATTGTGCTTTATTCACAAAATACAGCTGGGTGCATTTACATGTATTGGGTCTATATGTCAGCTTGGTGGATGTGAATTCGCCAAGTACATCTTTGTTGATCCTGGAACAACATTCCAATTGACTGATCAGATTTGAGGGACAATTCCACAGTTTATTTCAAGTTTTGGCTTACCAGGCTCTCTCAGACCAGACGGGATAGCCTTCATTGCCCTTGTGCATTGATAAGCCTTGGGCACCCAACAACCAGTCGCCGGTTTGTGGTTTATCCCTCCTCTGACCACTGTTGGTAAATTCTCACCACTGCTGACCGGAAGAAACACATAAGCCTTGCCGTTTCAGAGATACTCTGACCCAGTTACTTTGCCATGACAGAGTTTCATTAACTCTGCTCAGTGTTCATGACTGTAAGAGAGGCCAGCTAGTGAGAGCTGTGCAGTTAAGACTGTCTAACATTAACACTCTCTGTCCACATTAGTGTTTCAAGCATTAATACACTTAATATTGTGCTACTGACCATGTTGTTCTATAGAACAACTGTTGTGACCATCAGATATTCTGAAAAATGTTGAAAATATGTTGTGAGCAAGAAGTTATTAACTATGGAGTTATTTAGACACAAATAGACGTCAATCACAATCAGCATATGAATCTCAATGGTGACATGTTTCATGCTGTGGTGCATTCATGACTCCATAAATTATGCATAAATAAATTATGCAGCCGAATTATCTTAATTATATATGAATATTTTTTTATGATTGTTTCCATTGTTGGTGTTTGCATGATGAGTATTGATGTTTAAGTGTCTCAATTTTTACAAGAAAGACAAAGCATTTTTGGAAGATCTCACAGATCTTGAAGGCTGAATTTGTTTGGCTACATTTTGTCCCCTATTCATCAATGCTCCAACTTCATAATTATTTAATTCAATCCTAAAACTACAGGAAAACCAGATTGTCATTTCACTGTCATTAACACACACGTTGACCTGCTTTTTCATTAGTATCTTTCCTTATCAACAAAGCAATTTTCTCTGAAAACACTATTGCAATTGCTGAAAGAGACAAAAAGTTCAGAGGCCAATTAGTTTGTTTCCATTAGTGTGTTCTCTTAACTCTTATTAGAGCTTTTGTAGCCGCTGTGACAGTGTGTTTGTCAAACACTATTTTGATCTCTTGGCTGCAGCAAAGAAAGCTAAAGTGAAACGAGATCAGATGACAAACACACGGTCATTTGAATTTTCATACTCACAATCCATAGGTCAGAAGTCTTCTCTGTGGTCTGTTCAGCTCACTTTTGTAGAAATAGACTTTTGTCAGGAAAGCTTCTTAGTTTCAGTTAAATATAGTTGCATTATTTATAGGTTAACTACATATTACATATAAGTACTAATATATAAAAACAAGACAAAACAACATAAAATAAATCGTTTGCATGCAATACATTACAATAATCAATTATATGAAGTTGATCAGAGCACTTCATGATAATATCATCATCATCATCATCATCATCATCATCATCATCATCATCTAGCTGACATCATCTGATCACCTTTCTCTTACCGTTCTTGCATATCAAACAATTACAGCAGCCAGAGAAAAACTGTCCAACTAAAGCAAATACTAATCACCATAATGGTGAGATCAAACCAAATTATTAATTTCAATAAATCATCAACATCTAAACCTCTGTTAATCTCAATAAGAACTTTTCCACACATATGACAGAAGTAAATCTGGTTAGTAATAAGTGAAGCTGGTAATGCTGGTGGTGGAGTTGTTTAATAAAGTTGGAGCCTGACATCTAATGTTTAGACGTCAGCCCAATTTAAATTTTCAACCAAAATATGTTGGAGTCCACGTCCAATAACATTTATAACTGGGGTGACTCACATTGTGGTCATTATGATCACACAGTGAGGTTACACTTTTAGCTCACTGTGACCTCACATTGTGAGCATACGGAGAGGTCACCGTGAGATCGACGTGTTGACTGGGTGGCATCTAAGAGGGCATCAGCGCCTGCCTTCATCTTCTCCTTTCAGCCTTTTATAGACCATCTGAATTGTTGAGGCCGTCATCTTTAGAAATCTCCTCATAATTCATTAGTCTTTATCCAATCCGAAGTCTTTTACTGTTATAAGTTTTCGAACCGAACCTGTCTTTCTAAAGCCTTTCGACTCTCCGTCCTCCTTCTTCTGACTTTTTCTTCTTTGTTGCATTCTGTGCCTCGTCCGCAATACATCCGACCGTAATGCTTGCATTTTTTTTCTTTCTTCAGCAAAGCTCTTTCTAATACATGCTTTGTTCCTCAGTATGCTTTTTAATGAATGCTTAAAACATTAAGTGTGGTATGTTTCTCTTTATGAACCATTTTCTTAATAAAAAAGTTACAATGACTCCTGTGGATTATGAGCATAATCACATTAACATAATTACAGTATTATGTTTACATGAACTAAAGTTTAAATCACAGCATTGCCTTCATTGGATTATACAGGAATTGCATTATAAGGGTGCATGTAAACAATACTTGACTAAAAGTCAACACTTTAATTCCATCTTTAACTTCATCTCCCCTTGTGTTTCTGCAGGTCCCTGAACGTTTCTTGGAGGTAACTCAGATTGCGCTGCGTGAGTTCTTCAATGCCATAGTGGCCTGTAGAGATGCGGATCCATCGTGGAAGAAGGTCATTTATAAAGTCATCTGCAAACTGGACTCTGAAGTTCCAGATATATTTAAATGGTCCAGTCGTCTTCAGGAACTTCTACATGAGTAACATGTTACAAAAAAATCACTAAAATGCTTTTCTACCCTTTTTAAAGTATATTAATAAACTGAGTTGCAGAATTTTACCTGTTTTTTTTTTTTTTATTGTATTTTTCTGGCTTTTTACAGTTGAATGTATTATAGAAAGAGGCACTTAATTTATTAATGTTATTATTTAGTAGCCTTTAAAGTATAACTCTAGTCCATAGTCTATTGATTGTGGACCAGCCTCACAGTCCTGGTGTGAGAAATTCCAATTTTATAGTGTGTATTTTTCATTGGATGTGAAGGGTGAACAGAATTAAGGTGAAATAATTTGTATAATTAATTTCATGTACCTTTTGTATTCCTGCTCTAAGGTTTTCTAATTGTTCTGTGGTAACCAAAACATGGATTATTATACTACTGAAAGATAAGTAAAAGAGACACTTTCTAAAGAACATGTTTGATTTTTTTGCGGTTTGTTGGAGTGACAGCATAAAATGCTAAGCAGAGTAGTCTTGCCCTCGTCTGTTTGCTTTACCGCACTATACCTCACAACATAGAAAACAATTGTGCTCACTGCTTGAGATAAAAAGGCTGACACAGCTGGAAATGCCTCTGCTATCAGCAAATTCATCAGCATATTCCTCAATGAGACTCTGTGTGCACTTGGCCCTTGTACAGCTCTATCAGGAAGTCTCACTAAACCAGGTGTAAGAAGAGTGGAGTCACTCCTAAGTGTCCTAAGTTCCTCCTGGATGACTGTAGCATAGCTAAAAAATGTCATCTCAAAAAGCCAACAAGAGCAAATGGAGGTGTCTGTTATTGCTGATCCCAACCATTTGGTGAGAGTGTTTGTGTAATCTTATATGTCTGAAATTGAAAAAGGCATTGAAACTGAAAATGGCTCCAGCTTGTTTGGTTGATCTCTTATTTTAATTCATTCTTGTCATGCAGTACACACCTTTGTGAATTTAAAATTAGTGACAAGATCAAATCAATTTGAACTGAGATAAAAGTAGCATTTTTATCTGTGCTGCAACTACAGACACTGATTTTGTAAGAAAGATTTAAACAGATTGTTTGACTTGTTTCATTCTGGATTAACAGAATAAACCTAAACCTACACCTACACCTACACCTACACCTACACCTACACCTACACCTACACCTACACCTACACCTACACCTACACCTACACCTACACCTACACCTACACCTACACTTCAAAACCCCCAGTGTTAAATCAACACCGCTCGGAGCAAATATGGTCCCACTCTACAGAGTGTTAAATAACACTGAAGCAGTGTTAAAATTAACTAGATAATTAAGTGATTAATTAAGTGTTGATTGAGCATTAGTGATGAACATCTGCTGTTAACAAGCAGAATCACTGAAGGAAAGAGAAACACAAGAACTGCAACTGACTAGTCACAGCCTTAGATTAAATCAACTCTGAAGATCTCAACAGAGAAGGATTAAACAACTCCACAAACAGCATTACAAGCTTCACTTATTACTAATCAGACTCACTTTATTTCTGTCAGACGTCTACAGAAGTTCTTATTGATAATTAACAGAGGTTTAGATGTTGATGTTTTAGTCACCATTTAAAAACCACCATTATGAAGAACAGTGTTGTCTTTAGTTGCGCAATTTTATTTTTATTAACTTATTTGATTTCATGGTCCTTGGAACAGTGTTTACCTGAACACACAAAGGTTGCAAAGAGAGCCAGAAGCAAAGCTGGTCAGGTGATAGGCTTATAGTTTTTGACAAAGCTTTGGACAAAGGTTAAGATGTCGATGTTTTGAAATTTTTGGTCACTATAATAGTGATCAGTATTTCCTTTAGTTGGGCAGTTTGATTCTTGTCATTTGAAGTACAACTTTGGTCTTTGTAAATGTCAAAGCACATAATGTGTTGCAAAGAAAGCCAAAAATATGAGACATTCAGGTGTTATAGTTTTCATTATTATAAAGTTGAATGATTCACTAATCCAACTCTTATCCCTGATGAAAGTTATGTGTTACTAATAATTATCAATTTTTTTTTACACATAGCAGACACTCTGAATAAAAAAACCTGCATATACATTGCAGAATTTTTGGGAAAATCTATATTATTATTTTTTTTAGAAACAACAGACATCAATAATCAGTGTATGAATCTCAACAATGGTGACATTCATGCTGCAATGCATGCTGGGAGCCATGAGATTTATACTATGGTGCCTCCCAGAATGCTTTGTGGCAAAAAGCATGTTGCCATTGCTGAGATTCATATGGGGTTTCTTTATGTGTCTGTTTGTCCAAATGTTACTTGCCCAATAATTAAAAACTAAACATTCAGCTTGTTGACTGATCTGTAGAAAGAAATTTTATTGAAAAACTACAAAACCCAAATAACCACTATCAGTAAATGATAAAATTTGTGAATATTTGTACTTTATGATGTTGAAAACTATAGGCCTATCACCTGACCGTCTTTGCTTCTGACTTTCTTTGCAACCTTTGTGGGTTCTGGTAAACACTGTTATAAGGACCATAAAATAATAAGAATCAAATTGCCCAACTAAAGACAACACTGTTCACCATAATGGTGGTTTTTAAATGGTGACAAACATCAACATCTAAACCTCTGTTAATTATCGATAAGAACTTCTGTAGACGTCTGACAGAAATAAAGTGAGTCTGATTAGTAATAAGTGAAGCTGGTAATGCTGTTTGTGGAGTTGTTTAATCCTCCTCTGTTGAGATCTTCAGAGTTGATTTAATCTAAGGCTGTCTAGTCAGTTGTAGTTCTTGTGTTTCTCTTTCCTTCAGTGATTCTGCTTGTTAACAGCAGATGTTCATCACTAATGCTCAATCAACACTTAATTAATCACTTAATTATCTAATTAACATTAACACTGCTTCAGTGTTATTTTAACACCATGTAGAGTGGGACCATATTTGCTCCTAGTAGTGTTGATTTAACACTGGGGATTTTGCTGTGTACTTAAGCTGTAAATCAAGCAACTGAGGCGAAATGGTTAGGAGTTATCAATGTTCTTATTTTCCCAGAGTAACCATAAGTTGGAAGTGCCAAATCATGGAGGGCCAATGTCTTGCAGAGTTTAGCTGCAACCTCACAGCTGACAACATTAAAAGTCTTTTTCTAATGTTAGTATGACGTTCCTGAAACATTCCTTTAGCTTAATTTTTCCTCTGATATTTGTTTTCTAAACACACTACTAAAACAGCCAGAGAACAGCTAACTAAACAGTCAAGGGTCTAGAGCCCACAGGAAACACTGATAACCACAATGGTTTAGCTCCGCAGTACTTGAGCGAGCTCTTAACGCATTATAGTCCTTCACGTCTATTGCGATCTCAAAATTCGGGCCAGTTGATAATACCTAGAATATCAAAATCGACTGCTGGCGGTAGATCCTTTTCCTATTTAGCACCAAAACTTTGGAACAGTCTTCCTACAATTGTCCGGGAAGCAGACACACTCTGTCAGTTCAAAGCTAGACTAAAAACACATCTCTTTGACCTAGCATACACATAATATATTATAGACTTCTATAATTCAATGTTAGGCTGCATAGATTAGGTCAGCCGGAACTGGGAACACTTCCCTTAAATCCTGATGTACTCGTTACATCATCATAAGAAGAATGGCATCTACGCTAATTTTAGTGTCTTTGTTTATCCCGAGGTTTTCCCGCAGCCTACCGGATCCAGGCCGTATCCAGATCTGACTAGGAGCTTTGCCTGGACCCGATGACAACGCAGTGCTGAAGTGCCAACTAGCCTCTCCCTATGGAGGATCCCTTTCCCACTCTACAGATAAAACGTTGTGATTCAGGTTTGCGTACCCACCCCGAAGTGATAAAATAAAACAAAATTCTGTATCAAATTACAGTTACTGTAAATCCGGCCTCTAGTTCATAAACGCCAGAGGAGAACTGGCCCCCGACTGAACCTGGGTTCTCCCAAGGTTTTTTTCTCTCCAGTAGGTCACCTGATGGAGTTTTAGGACACCAGTAGGTCACCTGATGGAGTTTTAGGACACCAGTAGGTCACCTGATGGAGTTTTAGGACACCAGTAGGTCACCTGATGGAGTTTTAGGACACCAGTAGGTCACTTGATGGAGTTTTTCGGTTCCTTGCCACTGTTGCCTTTGGCTTGCTCAGTTGGGGAATATTCAAATTAATTAACCAAGCATTAATACCATTGATCAGCCCTACCAAACGTGGATGTTTTTTCCACTAAGAAACAAACATTGTTATGTTATTTGATTGATACTGTGAAGCTGCTTTGATGCAATTTATATTGTGAAAAGCGCTATATAAATACACTTGACTTGACTTGACAATGGACTTCAAATGTTTGTTCCTCTTTCCTTCAGTATGTCATCACTAATGATCAATCATCACTTAATTATCCTGTAAACATACAGAATATTTATCCTATAAATATAACACTGCTTCAGTTTCAGGGGCTTACACGACATCGTTTTCAACAAAAAAAGTAAAACTTTTCATGCATTTTGGCTGTTCGTTTACACAACAACAGCGTTTTGGGTGCCTGAAAATGTAAAGTTTTGAAACCGTTTTTCAAAGTGCAAGTTTTTGAAACTGTTTAAACAACAAAACCGCATATCTCTGACAATGATGACGCCATGCACATGCGTATTACGTGTTCAGTCTGTAGTGTTTTGTCGCCATCTAATGGCCTGACAGTAGAATACAGGGTTATTATTCATTTTCGTGAATCCGTGTGAATGTGGATCGTTTTGACATTGGTGTCATCTGTACGCGGAAAAAAACTCAAAGGAAAAACTTCCGGTTTAAGCATATCGTTGTTGTGTAAACGTACCCTAAGATTCTGTACTATGGAAACATATTTGGGGACTGTTGTGTAACATCCAACCTTAAGCCAGAATGTTAGTTTCCAGTCAACACGTTGATCTCACTTATTACTAACCAAATTGACTTTATTTTTGTCATATATGTGTGAAAAAGTTCTTATTGAGATTAACAGAGGTTTAGATGCTGATGATTTAATGAAAGTAATAGTTTGGTTTGATCTCACCACTATGGTGGTTAGTGTTTGCTTTAGTTGGGGAGTTTGACCATGTTTTGATGTAGATTTTTTTCTGAGTGCCTTTTTCGAAGAATCACATTTTTAGCTGGGATGAGCACATAATGAGTGTGTGAGGTTACATTGCTGAGCTTGTGACCATACGATGAGATCACTGTGAGATCAAGTGTTGACTGGTTTTTGTTCCAACATTATGAGAACATAAAAAAAATCCTACAAACAATATATACCGTACATAAAGTTTTTGTGCCAACCTTTTTGAGAACATTATTAAAGACCAGAAGGCGTTGAACGGACATTTTATTACCGTTACTGGAATTAAGTTTGTTCATAACTTTAAGGGAACCTTGCCAAAACATTAGCCAAAGTTATGAGAAAGTTTTGATCCAATATTATTATACTAATATAATACATAATCACATTAGTGAAACTATTAAAACAGAGGATCTAAAAAGGTTAAGCGGAAAACTAAACGTATAGGAGTATGAACTGTCACAAATGAAGTTCGCTAGCTTGTTAGCTTGAGAATACTTGCCCTCAAAGTTGTTGACATAGCTCGAAACATCCGATTTAAAACCCTTCTTATTACTAGAGGGTGTGAGAGATGCCACTTCAATTTACAGTTCACTGTAATCTGTGGAAGATCTTGTAAGCAGCGAGTCTGAAACAGTAGGTAAATATGGGGAGCAACTAAATCCATTGCACAAAAGTGCAGAATCATACATACAATCAGTCTATTTAATGATGATTAAAAAACTATCAACAGATAACCACCATCACCTGATCTCATTTCACTTCAAATCTTGTTTAACAAACATACTGTCACTGCAGCTGAAAAAACAATAATTACAATAAGCCCAACTAATGGAAACACTAATCACTGTTATGGTGACTTCAAATGAAACCGTTAAACCTCTGTTAATTCTCAATAAAACCTTTTGTAGATATCTGACATTAAATAAAGTGAGTCTGGTTAGTAATAAGTGGAGCTGGTAATGCTGTTTGTGGAGTTGTTTAATCCTCCTCTGCTGAGATCTTCACAGATTTAATGTCTTTTTTTCTCTTCAGTGGATTTCATCTAAGACTGTGACTCGAAGTCAGTTGTAGTTCTTATGTTTCCGCAAACAGGAGTTAGCCTGTTTGCTAATATATTATATAACTAAATATTACGTCATGGGACGTAACAGCCACCCAAGGGCCTTCATTCAACGCTGCATGTGGGTCAGATCATCATTCCACATGTGCCAGATGTGGGCTGGATCTGGGATGTCAAAATGTTGCTATGTGGGCACTTCCCACATAGCAATAATGTGACGGCCCAGATCTGGCACATGTGGAATGATGATCTGACCCACATGCAGCGTGGACTGACGGCCCTTGGGTGGCTGTTACGGCCCATGACGTAATATTTAGTGTGTGTGTTGCGCTGGTGATGTTTTTTCCCTCCTTCTGTGTTTTTCTCTCTCTCTTTCTCTCTCTCTGCCATGCAGCGCTCCAAACCCGCAGCTGATGCTAATTAGCATGAGCGTGGCTTTTCTGTTGGCAGCGTGTAAAAAGCAGTAAAGAAACGGTGTTCAGGACGAATCCCTCTTCAGCTATCCCAGATATATTGTTGTATTAACTGCAGTTGTAAAACTTATCTGTGAGATCTGTTGTCTGAGTACAACAAGCATTTAAACTGTGTGAGTTTAAAGTGTTAAACCAAGTGTTAAACCAGACGGGCGCCAATTTGTTTGGAGTATCCACTCCTAAACTTTTCTCCTTTCTTCTGAACATAAATGTGAAAGACAATTAGAGCTGGGATAGAGGAAAAGGACATTTCTCACATTTGTTAATTTTTTATTATTGTTACTCCCTCTTTAAATCCCCTAGACTGGAGAGGTAACGTAACAGTGGCTCACTCCTGTTTGCCAGATCTGGGCCGCAAGCAGGCCATAGCAATGCCACATGTCAGCCAAGAGCAAATAAATAAACCAGAACTGGAGCTTATCTGAAAAACATAATCTGTGTATTTTAAATATGGAGTCATCTCAGCCTTAATAAGCCTGTTAACAAGCAGAATCACTGATGGAAAGAAGAGAACAGAAAAAGAGACGACCAGAAACACAAGAACTACAACTGACTTCAGGCAGAGTCTTAGATTAAATCAACTGAAGAACAAAGAAGATATTAAATCTCTCAAGATCTCAGCAGAGGAGGATTACACAACGAATGTGGGCTGACACAATGTTGCTTTCTGGGTTAAGTCTCATTTTGGAATTGTTTCGTTTTTGCATCTAGTCAAGTCAAGTGTATTTATATAGCACTTTTCACAATATAAATTGCATCAAAGAAGCTTCACAGTATCAATCAAATACACTACAAAATCCCCAGTGTTAAATCAACACCGCTTGGAGCAAATATGGTCCCACTCTACAGAGTGTTAAAATAACACTAAAGCAGTGTTAATGTTAATTAGATAATTAAGTGATTAATTAAGTGTTGATTGAGCATTAGTGATGAACACCTGCTGTTAACAAGCAGAATCACTGAAGGAAAGAGAAACACAAGAACTACAACTGACTAGTCACAGCCTTAGATTAAATCAACTGAAGATCTCAACAGAGAAGGATTAAACAACTCCACAAACAGCATTACCAGCTTCACTAATTACTAACCAGACTCACTTTATTTCTTTTATATGTCTTTGGACAAAGGTTTAGATGTCGATGTTGTGAAATTTCAGTATTTCCTTTATTTGGGCAGTTTGATTCTTGTCATTTAAAGTGCAATTTTGGTCTTTGTTACAATGTTTGCCAAAGCACATAATGTGTTACAAAGGAAGCCCAAAATATGAGACGCTCAGGTGTTATAGTTTTCATTATTATAAAGTTGAATGATTTGTCCAAAGATTACTTCCCCAATAACTAAAAAATAAACATTCAGCTTGATGACTGATCTGTAGAAAGAATTAATGTTATTGAAAATAATCTATTAAAACCAAATAACCATTATCAATAAATGATGAAATTTGTGAGTTTTTGTACTTTATGATGTCAAAAACTATAAGCCTATCACCTGACCAGCTTTGCTTCTGGCTTTCTTTGCAACCTTTGTGTGTTCAGGTAAACAATGTTACAAGGACCATGAAATCAAATAAGATAATAAGAATAAAATTGCCCAACTAAAGACAACACTGTTCTTCATAATGGTGGTTTTTAAATGGTGACTAAAACATCAACATCTAAACCTCTGTTAATTATCAATAAGAACTTCTGTAGACGTCTGACAGAAATAAAGTGAGTCTGGTCAGTAATAAGTGAAGCTGGTAATGCTGTTTGTGGAGTTGTTTAATCCTCTGTTGAGATCTTCAGAGTTGATTTAATCTAAGGCTGTGACTAGTCAGTTGTAGTTCTTGTGTTTCTCTTTCCTTCAGTGATTCTGCTTGTTAACAGCAGATGTTCATCACTAATGCTCAATCAACACTTAATTAATCACTTAATTATCTAGTTAACTTTAACACTGCTTCAGTGTTATTTTAACACTCTGTAGAGTGGGTCCATATTTGCTCCTAGTAGTGTTGATTTAACACTGGGGATTTTGCTGTGTATGATTTAAACCATGCTAGTGCAATTCCACTAATGCCAACATAGTTTTCTAGTCTATTTAAAAGAATGTGTCAAATGCAGCACTAAGATCAAGTAACACTAATAGAGAGATACAACCATGATTGGATGATAAGAGCAAATCATTTGTAACTCTAATGAGAGCTGTCTCAGTACTATGGTGCGGTCTAAATCCTGACTGAAAATCCTCGCAGATATCATTTCTTTCAAGAAAGGAACACAGTTGTGAGGATACTGCTTTTTCTAATATCTTTGACAGAAAAGGCAGATCTGAGATCGGCCTGTAATTGACTAATTCTGAAGGATCAAGTTGCGGTTTTTTAACAAGCGGTTTTGTCATAGCCACTTTAAAGGTTTTTGGTACGTATACTAGAGACAAAGACGAATTAATGATATTAAGAAAGGATCTATGATCTCTGGAAGCATCTCTTTCAATAGCTTAGTCGGTATAGGGTCTAACATACAAGTTGTCGATTTAGATGAATTAACGAGTTTGCAGAATTCTTCCTCTCCTATAGCAACAAATGAATAAAAAATTTCCTCAGGGAGACTACAATGCACTCCCTGATGCGATACTGTAGTAGACGGTTGCATAGTTATAATTTTGTCCCTGATATTATCAATCTTATAAGTGAAGAAGTTCATAAAGTCATTACTGTGTTGCTCGGAAACTTCTTTGCTTGGAGCTTTCTTTTTCGTTAGTTTAGACACTGTTTCAAATAAGTATCTAGGATTATGTTTATTTTCTTCTAATAGGGTTGAAAAATAAGCAGATCTAGCAGCTTCTAAAGCCTCTCTGTAAGCAATCGAGCTCTCTTTCCATGAAATCTGAAATACCTCTAGTTTTGTTTTCTTCCAGTTGCGCTCCATTTTTCTGGCTGCTCTCTTAAGGGCCTGAGTGCGCTCGTTGTACCACGGCGTTGGACTGTTTCCTTTAATCTTCTTTAAGTGCAACGGAGCAACTACGTCTAAAGTGCTGGAAAAGAGAGAGTTAAAATGTTAAGTTGCAATATCAAGTTCTTCTAAGCTATCCGGGCTGATGAAACTGATTAGGAAGATTATTGATAAAGCAATCTTTAGTGGCAGAAGTTATAGGTCTAACATATTTATAACACGGAGTCGGCTTTGCAGCCTTGGCTAAATGTAATTTACATGAGACTAGATAATGGTCTGAGATGTCATCGCTCTGCTGCATCTTTTTCATTATCTACATGTATATTAATATCACCAACAATTTGTGCTTTATTGTTAGCCAATACTAATTCTGATAGAAAGTCCGCAAATTCTTTGATAAAATCTTTATGGTGCCCTGGTGGCCTGTATACAGTAGCCAGCAGAAATCTCAAACGTGATTTATCGTTTACACTATATATTTTTACATTAAGCACCAACACTTCAAAAGAAGTATATTTAAAAATAGATTTCTTAGGGTTTTTGAATATATTACTATAAATTACAGCAACTCCTCCCCCTTTGCGTTTTAGACGAGGTTCATGTTTATAACTGTAATCTTGTGGGGTGGACTCATTTAAAGTAATGTAATCGTTTGGTTTTAGCCAGGTTCTGTCAAACACAGCACATCTAGGTTATAATCTGAAATCATATCATTAACTATGAGCGATTTTGAAGTAAGGGATCGAATATTCAGCAACCCAAGCTTTATCATTTGCTCATCTGTATTACATCTGTTTTTTATTTGTTGAACATCAATTCAATTTTTTACCTGAAGTTTTTTGGATTTCCAAATTCGGGGAACAGACACAGTCTCTATATGATGATATCTAGGTGAAAGAGGCTCTATGTGATGAGATTTATCTGACCTTGGTGATGTGAGGCCGCTAGCAGACGGTCGGTTTAGCCAGTCTGTCTACTTCCTGACCTGGGCCCCAGATTGTCATGTTTGAGCTCTAAGACTATGTGCCATATTACTAGAGAGAAGAGTAGCACCATCCCAGGAGGGATGAACACCATCTCTTGTCAACAGGTCAGGCTTGCCCCAAAAACTTTTCCAATTGTCTATGAATTCTATATTATTCATCCGTAGATCTTATGTAGCCAACTTATTTGAAATTCAGAACTGTTTGCAATGATGTGGGACTGTATGAAGTGTAAGACAACAGTTACAAG
Source organism: Meda fulgida (assembly GCA_030578275.1). NCBI lineage: Eukaryota > Metazoa > Chordata > Actinopteri > Cypriniformes > Leuciscidae > Meda > Meda fulgida. Next base: position 29,112,329 of record CM060635.1, on the reverse strand, counting down.
AAGTGGGTTTTATGGTAAAAAGTGCTCTGGATTCCTAGCAGCTCCCGGCTAGGAAAATACATCAATCATGAGCATTTCCACCTACTCACACTCCAAACTTGGAATCACCCACAGCTGTAAGCAATGATGTCCTAATGGAGGTCACCATAAAATTGGGAGCTCTGCTACTCTCAAGACTAGATGGTTTTAAATAAAGAATCCTTCAGTATGAGGTGCTGAAGCACACGTTGGCCAAGAGAGAAACCGGCTGAAGAGTGAGACGACAGAGTTAGACTTGCAAAATCTTCTTTAATGACTTTGCCTTTCTTCAGTTCTGTCTTCAACCTTTAAGGTGGCCTAGCGTTGAAACAGATGTGGGGAATAAAAGCCGCCACTGATACCACGGCCCGGGAGGAACCTAAGTTCCGGTTTAAATTCCTAAGTTCTTGGCTAAATAAAAGATAATTTCTGTCAACCCAGCTCCCGTCTCTCTTGTGGTTGTGTTTTGTGGCGGCTTAAACCTCTCCTCGTCTTGAGGCGCGTCACAGCGTCCGTTGTATAAAGTGAACGTTGTCTCATCCAAGGTACAATACCACATCACTGCAAAAACTTGAAATGTTTGCAGCGATGTGGTATTGCATCCCGAATGAGACAGCAGATACGAAAATCAGGTGTTATTGAAAAAACGGCCCTGACACGGGTTCATTTCACATTTCGATGTCAGCCGTAGCATGTTTTCTAAGTGCGCAACCGACGTCAGGTTCCTGAAAAGTCTACATAAAGAATTGTTAATGTGCTTGTGACTTTTCTTTTAAAAGATTTCCTAAATTTAGCTTCAAGGAGTGAACTACAAAGCATGCCACGGGTAGCTATGATGCAAAAAAGTATGACATTATGGATTGTTGTTTGAATGCCACATATCATAACTGTAGGCTTCACAGAGATTGTGGAAGTCCTTTCTGCTTTTGGCTCCGATGTATGCGCTAAATTATCACGTAAACTTTAAAGCATACAAAATTCTATTCCCAAAACCATTTTAGAGGAGAGGCGCAGCAGAATGGAATGCCGATTGAGTTTCGATAAACCGTTAAGACTATATTTTCAGGGATCATTTCTATAGTTCTTTGCTTGGAAATGTGTTTCGAAAGTGCTTGTCTCCCAAGGAGTATGATCTGAGGGTTGTTTGACATTTGTGCCTTTTGAGAATGTGGATTGTTTTAGAAGCTTTCCTTGAATGCATTGTGGAAATCCAATATTGGAAAGAGGAGCCCAGGACCAATGGAGCAGCTCCCGGCTAGGAAAATACATCAATCATGAGCATTTCCACCTACTCACTGAGTCTATGCAGTAATAATTAGTTAATGGTTTAGTTCTTCATCAGTCATACATTAACTCATGATTATCTGTGCATTAGTTAAGTATGAATTAATGCATATTAGTGCAGCCGTATTGTAAAGTGTTACCGATTTTTTTTGTTTACCTCTGGCATTTAAAAAAATAATAATAATAATTTGGCAAGCGTGTCAACTATTAACGAGATGAAAGTGCCTGTGCAGTCAGTTGATGGTCACACTGCTGTGGTGAAAGAATTAGCCAGGCTTGATTTGAACCCAAACTGAAAATACAAGGTTATTAGTGCCCCCATGTGGTTGAGATATAAAACATAATCCAGGATCAATATTAAGAATTAAAGTTTTATTTCACTAAGTGAATACACATAAGTAAATATTATTCATCTATTGTATTACTAAAAATATATATTAAATATAAACTTCAACCTTCAATTACAAATGTAGATTGTATTGAACATACATAATAGTTGTAGAACTCCTTTTTTGGTCTGTATTTGTATAATTGTACACATACAATTCAAAGGTTTGGGGTTGGTTAGATTTGAATGTTTTTAACTCTCTTATGTTCGTCAAGGCTGTAAAACATTATTACAATTAAATTGTAAAACATTATTACAATTTAAATAACTGTTTTCTATTTTAATATTTTTCAAAATGGAATTTATTCATGATGGTCACATGATCGTTGACCTGATTTGCTCATCAAACATTATGAACAGTTTGTATGATTATTATTTTTGTGGAAACACTGAAAATGTAATAGTTATTGTCCCACACACATATCCTCTTATAAAAAAAATGAGAAATAGAATCAGTCTGTAAATTAATCTCAAAGAAACTATTTTAGATCTAAACATATTTCAAAAATCACTATAACTGTACAATTCACCTAATAATTGCGGTCTTCACTAAGGCCTGAATGAGAGTCTAGACTCAATGTACCTTTACTGACACATAAAACTTAACGCTGACAGCAAATGCACTGTGGATTCCGAGTATTCCTCCCTTAGAGCCAGTAATGCTGTAAGGCGGACAGGCAGTGACTCATCGCTGTTCAAACTTAATGTAAAACTGGTTAATCCGGCTACGCTGCTGCCTGCGTCGCCCAGACTCTATATAATGATTCCTCAATAGTTTCAGCTGCAAGTAAAGTGACACTCAACTACCATAATTTTGCTGACATACAGTAATACAGACAGAAACAAATAAAGATGTGCCTACATAGACTGAATAGAAGAACGCTTTTGTGCAAAAAAAAAAAAACACTATCAGAAGGCTCAGAGTATACATATGATTTAAAGCTGAATTGTGTTGCTGTTTATGCAAAAATGGTTTCAATAGTTTTAAAAAAAAGAACTACACAAATTATGATTGTTTTCGAACAACATCCATCCCACTTCTTTCACCAGTTTGTCACTGGTCGACTAGTACCGCCACATACTCATGCTGTCGATCTGTCTGTTTAAACCAACAGAACAGTTTCCAGGGAAATCAACCAATGAATACCTACAGTTGTTTCTGCACATTAATCTGGGATGAGAGAAAGCCTTTAAACATCTAAATAGCCACATGAATCAGCTTAAATGAATGCAGTTTGTTCATAAATACACTCAATGATAAGTACAATGAGCATATTAAATGTGTTCATTGAGAATGCATAAAGGCATTTTGTTCATTGTATACTACAATGGCATCTCAGGCTTGCTTGTCGAAACCCAGTGACTCATCTGTGGTTATATTAAGCTGCTAAGTGTGGAAGTAGTAGTGTCTTTTAGTAGCGGCTTGTATCAGCGTAAGAGCTGACATCAATATCAAAGAAGTCCTCTAGTTTCCACTGCAGAGTTTCAAAGGTCGGTCTGTCTGCAGGGACATCCTTCCAGCAATCGCACATGATTTCATACAAATATTTTGGGCAGTTTAGAGGTAATGACATCCTGTAGCCTTTGGGCAACTGTTGTATCACCTGAAAGTTTGTCATGGCTGGAGAAAGAGAGAAAATCAACATCATTACTCTTTAATACTCTGACAAGGTCCAACATGATTATAGTATGTAACAATAGTTCTCAGGGGGGTGAGGGTGTTGATATTGTCAAGGTCAGAAGGGGAAAAATTAGCAATGCTAAATGCAAGTAATAAAATGAAACTAATCAAATAGAGAGATTTATCAACTTTTTAAAAAGGAGGTGAAAACACTCCCCTTCTCTTGTTGTTGACGTCAACGGAAATGCATCCAATCAAACTCTACAGTATATTTTGGTAGTATCTGTCACATGGTACAGGGCGGGGTGAGCCAAATTAAGTAGATGGACAGCATGATATGATATCATTCTCAAAACACATGTGCAAAATACTCTCAACATCCAGATCACATTTTTTGTGATGCAAAAGTCGCACACCATGAGAGAGGCGGATGTGAAAAGCAGTGGCGGCGGTGTCTCAATCTTCACCGGACTAGAGTAAAATAATAATGCTGGTACAAGGTGTGTGTAATTCAAACTATTTTATTAAATAACTCCCGACCACGGCTTGACATTAACACTCGCCAACCCGCCAGATGCGAGTGTATTTCAGCGGTGGAGTGTAACGCAGTCACTCCTACTTGCCACTTTGGCAGGTTGAATTTTATATGATTCACATTTTCAATTGTAGTCTTTTAAAAAGGCATCTAAAATAATAAAATACTAAAACTAGTGTTGTCAAAAATAAAGATTTTTCGGTAACACTTTATTTTGATGGTCCCTTTTGAACATTCTGGTGACTATAAGTAACTTTGCAACTACATGTCAACTAACTCTCCTTTTATTTTATTCAAATCCATTTTATTCGAGTTTACTAAAACAATAATATTTCTTAAAACACAATTAAACTTTACACTGCATTTAATACTGTATATAGCTGAAACTTCACTTTATTGAGTAAAAACAGTGAAATGACAAACTTTAAATGAACTCAGAGCACTGGAGTTACTGCTAGCTCACAATATCACACACAAAGTCCAATCCAATGAGTTAAGCTAACTCATTACATTTGAGGCAAACTTATTACCTCAATTCATTTAAGTTTATAAAAAACAATATTTATGAGTACTCTGAAATTATTTCAGTTGAGTTCACTAAAAGTGGATATTGCAGTCAAGAAATTAAGTGAATAATTAAGTGATTAATTAAGTGATTAATGAGCATTAGTGATGAACACCTGCTGTTAACAAGCAGGATCACTGAAGGACAGAGAAACACAAGAACTACAACTGACTTCCAACCATTAGATGAAATCACTGAAGATAAAATGTGTTTAAATCTCTAAAGATCTCAGAGGAGGATTGAACAACTCCACAAACAGCATTACCAGCTTCACTTATTACTGACCAGTTTGACTTGTATCATGCGTCTACAGAAGTTGTTATTGTGAATGAACAGAGGTTTAGATGAAGATGATTTATTGAGTTTCATTAAGGGGGCTTTTACACTGGGCGCGTTTGATGCGGACCGAGCCCGAGCGCGATTGTTCCCGGCGGCCCCGCAGCGTTGGTCTGGTTTCACACTCATCTTGATTAAAACGCATGATAGAAAACAGAATGCGGGTCAATATATTGTGTATCAATAATAATATATTATTAATTCGCTGCTATTATGCGCAGTTGAGTGAACAAAACAGGTTTACTGTGCATGTGTCACATAAGGTGGGCCTCTGCTGCTTGCAAACATTTGAGGACACTATTTTGAGGAGACGGTGGATTTTCAAATGTGCTGCCCTGATTCCACGCGCAATGTGCGAATACACTGCCGGCTCACTCTCGCTCATATCCAAGGTAATTCATCAAAACTATCATCCCTTACAAGTGTTTTATTTAACTGAATACATCACAATAAGCTAAAACGCATGCGCAGGTTACTTTACTTCCTGAACAAGTGCGCACCCGAGTCTGTGTTGCTTTCACATTCACGCGAACCCTGGTACGGTTCGGGAGCAACCGAACTCAGACCACCTCAGGTTTGATACCCCAGTGCGCACCCGGGTCCCATGACAGCGTTCACATTAGCAATTTTTCATGCGAACCGTGCCCCGTTCCAAACTTAACTGCCAGTGTGAAAGCCCCCTTAAAGACACCATGATAGTGGTCAGTGTTTGCTTTTGTTGGGCTCTTGACCCTTGACTTTATAACACCAGTTTTTTCTCTGGCTGCTGTAACTCAGTATTATTATAACACATTTGTTATGGCACAAAAGCTAAAAGAATATATGAGCATGTGGTTGTGCTTTGATGATGATTTATGGAAAGATGAATCATCATTTGGTGTCTTGATTCTCTGATCTTTTCTAGAGAATAATCTCTGATTTAACAGGTGATATATATCTTGTATTATTCATTATAAAAGAACTGTGATTCTACTCTAAGGCTCATTGTTGTTTCAATCAGATTTTAGAAACCTCTATGGTTAAATGCTGACTTACACAGACATCAAGAATCAGCATATGAATCCTAACAATGGTGACCATTAAAAAATTATTCATGCTGCAATGCATGCTGGTAGAACCTTGGACAATGGACAAACCTTATCCATGGCTCCCAGCATGCATTGCAGCATGAATAGTTTTTTAATGGTCACCATTGTTGAGATTCAGATGCTTAATCATGATATCTGTGTTTGTTTTGGTAATAAATCACATTTTCTGTAAAATCTTTCATACTATCTGATAGTCACAACATTTCTAGATCTTATGTTGTAGAATCTGTTTTCAAAGACAACAAATAATATAATCAGAGATTAGACTCCGAATGAGATCAGTGAATCAAGTCATTAAGTGATGATTGTAATCATCAAGTTTTTCCTTGACTTGTGCCATAATAAATGACCCATAAACACTAAATTACAACAGCCAAAGAAAAGCTTGTACTCAACAAGCTTGTACTCAACTGTTAAGGGTCAAGAGCCCAACTAAAACAAGCGCTGATCTCCATCATGGTGACCTTAAACCTTGTAGTTCTTGTGTTTCTCTTTCCTTCAGTGATTCTGCTTGTTTACAGCAGGTGTTCATCACTAATGATCAATCATCACTTAATTGATGATTAATTAACTTAACTATACAATTATTATTCAATTATCATTCTGGGATCTAGAAGTCTTCTATAACTCATTCAGTTTGAGTTCTGTTTCAGTCATTCACGCCCCTTCAAGTTTCAGTATTATTTGAGTGCAGTGAACTCAATTTAATTGAGTAAATACACTGTTAGGTTTTACAGTGTGGTTACGTGTGTCAGGTATTAAAGTGACAGCAGAAAATATCTATATGGCAGTTTTTCCCCATGGTATTGATGTCAAAATTGTGGCCAGTGAAAATACTGAGTGGCTAGTAACTTTGGAAAACCACTAGCCACAGTAGCTGGTGATCAAAAACAGTGAATGTCAAGCCCTGCTCCCGACCAATAGGCATTAATCTTAGCTACTCTTCATGTTAATCTAATTAAAGTTCCAGGTGAACGGTTGCCAGATCACAAAAGAGTATCCTATAATAAATAAATCGATCCCAGTTATTGTGATTTGGGCGGGAGATAAAAATTCTTAAAATACGCCTTAAAAACGCCATATAATAAGCAGACATGGCACAACTGACCCAGGAGAACCAATGTTAGAGAAAATAATATTACCAATATCTTACAAAAATATTAAGCCAGGAAATGCAATTTACATGTATTATACAATAATTAATTATGAAATATTTACATATTATTACAAATTAATTGATGAAATCTAAAGAATAAAATGACATCAATTATTAGTTTATTTGGGCTTTAACTTTATACCTATGGGTTGTATCGTTTATAAATTTGATAACTACAGTGGTGCTGGGGACCTCAGGCTTTCTTATATTTTAAGAGGGGGGCTTTAAGACTAAAAAGTTTGAAAAGCACGGTATTTGAAAAAAATAAAAATAAAAAATTTAGGAATAAACCACAAATGATTTCAAGGGGCCTTTAAGAGACTTAATTTTCATTTTCAAGTTGTTAGTAGTTTCAAAATGCCATTAATGGAGTGTCTATTTAAGAGCAAATAGCCCATCTTGTTGAAAAAGGCGATTTACACAAACCCTGGACAACATTTGTCTGATTGAGCCAAACAAAATGACAAAAGAAACCTATCTGATAAGGATCAGTGGTGTGGAGAGTAAGGATGTAAGGACAAAATTGGAATTTGAGGTCCTCATGTTGATCGCACAGGCTGGCACATTGACTGCGATGCGTGCAGCTCATATTAATGAATGGAAATAGGAGCAGGCTTCACTCAATGATTAAACTTAAACTTTAAGAATGCTGGCCTGATGATTAGAATATATAAACAGGAAAGAGGCTGCACTATGCAAATTTATGCATAGTCCGGCCTCTTTCCTGTTTATATGCAGCTCATATTAAACATGCTCAAAACCATGGCTCCCATACTGGACCTTCAAAAACACCTTTACTGATCAGCAGGTTCAACATGGTTAGGGTTAGGGGTCGGTGTAGGGGAGGGCTTTAGGGATAGGGACAAGTAATGTCAGAATATCATAAATCTAAGGAGTCAAATAAAGATATCTAATTTCAGAGATGAATCAGACTCATGTCTGTCAGAGTCGGGTTTTTTCTACAAGATTGTATTATTCTAACAAAACTTTGCCTCAGCATTATCAACATCCCCAGAAAGTGCAATAATATATCATAAAGACGTACTTGGGTAAGGCATATGTCCAAAAGTCACAATTTCATACAGTAGGATCCCAAAAGACCAGACGTCAGATTTGATGGTAAATTTGTTCTCGAGCATAGCCTCAGGTGCAGTCCATTTCACTGGAAACTTGGCTCCTACTTTGGCCTCATAAACGTTCTCACAACTGTCCTCATTGTCCATCTAAAGGGAACATGCAGTGGGGAAATTAAAAGTACAGTTTTTTGTATTCATTATATAAAATCAGGGCATACACTATTGCAGTGGTTCTCAACTGGTTTGCATCAGAACCCAGATTTCATATAGGACATCAATTGGTGGTTTGTTTATTGTACAAAAGTGAACAAGAATGTCCTTCAAAAGAATTGGACAGAGCCAACAGCATGCAAATTTATTGTAATGACATAAGCTGAATAGGGAAATTTAGAATAACCGTCTTGTAAATGAATAAACACCAGCACAATTCGATTAGTACTGGGCCAAATATTGAAATATACAACCTTTGTCACAGCAAAAAGTAGGGGAAGCATTAACTCCTCCCTTTTAAAAGTTGCTAAGGTTATTAATATTCCTATGTATTAGTTTCTTGTTATTCTTTGGATGTACCCTACATTTCTATTTTCCCTACTGTCCGCAGACGTGTGAGCCATTTTTGGGTTGCCCTACACTCTCGTGCAAAGGCAAAAGACCGTAACTTCGTTTTTGGTCGAAAATGAGTTATTGATATTTTTGGCACATTCAAGACCTCCTTTATCATGTGGATAAGTATCTTGAGTTAATTCCATTGTTTTTTCGAGAAAATAATGGGTTGTCTTAACAGTAACTTCCAAAAGCCAGTGAGAAACCAAGGCAGAACAACGTAACACCAGTTACCGCTCTTTGGCTTTGTTTTGGAACGCTCATATTGAGTTACGGTACTCTGCCTTTGTTTAGACGCGCGCCAATATGAAGTTACTGTGCCGGTTGTAGATTGTACCTAGCAGATTGTACGGTGTTTTTTTCTCCATTAAACTCTCCATTAAAATTGAAATTACGATGTAGTCTGTGTACTTTGTACAGCTGTCATCAGTCCCTGTAACTTCTGATGTCGAATGTGTGCGAGGATCTGTTTTATCGTGATCATTTGAACACGCTTTTAGCAAGTCATATGCCACTTGGTACCAACTGAAGATACTTGAGGTATTTTGACATGTCTAATGTATTAATAATGCCACCGGAATGCAACCAAAGCACAGGATAGCAATAAGAAGATGTCTATAAGTAATTGTAAATCATACAAAGTAAATGCCATGATCACTAGATTTTATACAGGTGTTGCTATAATGATTTTGTTAATGGTGATCAGCAACCAAATATTGATAATATGGAAGTTACTGCCTTTTGCCTTGGCATGACTTCTCACTTTTTGCAGACAATACAAAGGCAGAGTACAGTAACTTCAAAATTGGGGTCAAAGGTCAAGTTTGAGCTCAAGATTTTTTTATGTAGATAATTTTCATTACTAAAACGTTTAATTGCCAGATTTTCAGTTTCCTACCTATAATTAATTTGGCTGGACAGCTAAAAAAACGTTTAAGTAATTTTTCTCAGTTCCACACTCTAGTGACTTAAGGTCTTTTGCCTTTGTAGGGCAGTACAGGCAAGCTACACAGCAAAATCCCCAGTGTTATTTAACACTACTAGGAGCAAATATGGTCCCACTCTACAGGGTGTTAAAATAACACTGAAGCAGTGTTAATGTTAATTAGATAATTAAGTGATTAATTAAGTGTTGATTGAGCATTAGTGATGAAAGATGGTCAGGTGATAGAACTATAGTTTTCAACATCATAAAGTACAAAAATTCACAAATTTTATCATTTACTGATAGTGGTTATTTGGTATTTGTAGATTTTCAATAACATTTCTTTCTACAGATCAGTCATCAAGCTGAATGTTTATTTTTTAATTATTAGGGAAGCAATCTTTGGACAAACACACAGACATCAAGAATCCCCATATGAATCTCAGCAATGGCAACATGCTTTTTGCCACAAAGCATTCTGGGAGGCAGCATAGTATAAATCTCATGGCTCCCAGCATGCATTGCAGCATGAATGTCACCATTGTTGAGATTCATACACTGATTATTGATGTCTGTTGTTTCTAAAAAAAAATAATATTGATTTTCCAAAAAATTCTGCAATGTATATAAAATATTTTTAATTAGGATGTCTGCTCTGTGTCAAAAAAAGGGATATTTATATCACTATATATAACACATAACTTTCATTAGGGATAAGAGTGGGATTAGTGAATCATTCAACTTTATAATAATGAAAACTATAACACCTGAAAATCTTGTATTTTTGGCTTCCTTTGTAACACATTATGTGCTTTGACATTGCAACAAAGACCAAAATTGCACTTTAAATGATAAGAATCAAACTGCCCAAATAAAGAAAATACTGATCACCATAATGGTGACCAAAAATTTCAAAACATCGATATCTAAACCTTTGTCCAAAGACATATAAAAGAAATAAAGTCAGTCTGGTTAATAATAAGTGAAGCTGGTAATGCTGTTTGTGGAGTTGTTTAATCCTTCTCTGTTGAGATCTTCACAGATTTAATGTCTTCTTTTATCTTCAGTTGATTTAATCTAAGGCTGTGTCTAGTCAGTTGTAGTTCTTGTGTTTCTCTTTCCTTCAGTGATTCTGCTTGTTAACAGCACATGTTCATCACTAATGCTCAATCAACACTTAATCACTTAATTATCTAATTAATTTTAACACTGCTTCAGTGTTATTTTAAAACTCTATAGAGTGGGACCATATTTGCTCCGAGCGGTGTTGATTTAACTGGGGATTTTGCAGTGTAAGGAAGTCAAGCCTCCTTATAAAAATTATGACTATTTCTCACCTGAATAACTCGTGCCAGACCAAAGTCGGCAACCTTGCACACATTGTTATCTCCCACCAGAACGTTTCGTGCTGCAAGATCTCTGTGAATGTAGTTCTGCAACTCTAAGTATGCCATGCCAGCAGCCACTTGTGCTGCCATTTCTATCTGTTCAGACATTTGCAGAGAAGCACCTTTGTCTTCTGAATGAGAGAAAGATGGAGAGAATATGCAATAAATACAATTGATGTATTACCGAGGCATACAGTTAACACACATCAAATGAAGAGGGCTGCAGACCCTCCATCCACAAGTTTATCTGAAATGAATCCATGACCCATATTTAATGTACTGTAACTGTATTGCTAAAAAATTGTAGTAAAAATGTGGTGAATTTAACCCTCTGAGAGGTTTGGGTTTTCTTTAAGTTTGTCAAGTCAACACAGCAAAATCTCCAGTGTTAAATTAACACTGAAAAGTGTGAATTATATAAACTCTGAGCAGAGTGTTAAATGAACACTGAAGCAGTGTTAAAGTTAATGAGATAACTAAGTGATTAATTGAGTGATGACTGTGCATTATTGAAGACACCTGATGTTAACAAGCAGAATCACTGAAGGAGAAAAGCAGAATTTAAGTCACCATTATGATGATCAGTGTTTGCTTTAGTTGGGCTCTTGACCTTTAAATCGTTAACTTTAAATTTTGTTTGTCTGCTGTACGTGAGTTATAACAGCCAGATGAACAAATAGAAAAGGTGGTTTGATGCTGTTGGTTGTGTTTTAACATAATCATTATTTTTCAGTCATTTGAGCTTAATTTCTGAGTTTAGTTTACTTTATTAATCATAGCTGCACTGACCTTGTATAGAATAAAATTTTTAACGTTTACAACTTAATAAAATAATTTCTTAAAAGTTTCTATTATAAAAAATAATTTTTTGAAAGACACACAGACATCAAGAATAAGCCTGTGAATCTCAACAATGGTGACAATTATAATGCATGTTGCAGTGCATTCTGGGTGCCACCAATCAAAACTCATCAAAACATGGCTCCCATCATGAATCGCTGCATGAATAAATAATGAGCTTATGTTCAGAGGTGATCTGTTTTTCACCATTGTTGAGATTCATACGCTAATTATTGATGTCTGTGTGTACTTTCTCTTTTGATCATTTGGATTTCATTGAAAAGGCTACAAATTGTATGCTCTAATGACAGTACTGTCATTATCCATAAGGTAAATTTGACTCAGAAATTATGCTCTCACTGAGTTCAGGCCAAATAATGATAACGTTGAAACACAACCAACACCATCAAATCACCTTTTCTATTTGTTCTCCTGGCTGTTATAACTCACGTACAGCAGACAAACAAAATCTAAAGTTAATAATTTAAGGGTAAAGAGCCCAACTAAAGCAAACACTGATCATCATAATGGTGACTTAAAATTCTGGTTTTCTCCTTCAGTGATTCTGCTTGTTAACATCAGATGTCTTCAATAATGCTCAATCATCACTCAATTAATCACTTAATTATCTCATTAACTTTAACACTGCTTCAGCGTTCATTTAACACTCTGCTCAGAGTTTATATAATTCACACTTTTCAGTGTTAATTTAACATTGGGGATTTTGCCATGAAGTCAAGTCACCTTCATTTAACACAATATAGTTTGTTTCAAAGCAGCTTCACAGTTATTATAGGAAATTAAAGTAACAGAGATTGTTTGGCTTTACAGCAGCTCTAGAATAAAGTTATTGTCCAGCTAAAGTTAGTTTTGATTGATTCACTTCCGTTGAAAAGATCATTAGTTATTAACTTAGGGGCCGCTAACACGACGCCGTTGTAACAGAAGACCCTTAACGCGCTCCGGCCGCTCTTCTGCACAACAACAGTGCCTGGTGGCTTGAGAACGCAAACCTTGAAATTAAAATTGAGATTTTTTGAAAAATGTTATCTCCGCGTAAACTACAAAAACTCGAATTTGTGAAACGCGGACTGCGGTAAACCTTGTGATAAACAGAGAGACTATTAGCGTAGGTGCCATTCTTCTTATGATGTAACGAGTACATCAGGATTTATGGGAAGTGTTCCCAGTTCCGGCTGACCTAATCTATGCAGCCTAACATTGAATTATAAAAGTCTATAGTGTGTTATGTGTATGCTAGGTCAAAGAGATGTGTTTTTAATCTAGCTTTGAACTGACAGAGTGTGTCTGCTTCCCGGACAATGGTAGGAAGACTGTTCCAAAGTTTTGGTGCTAAATAGGAAAATGATCTACCGCCAGCAGTTGATTTTGATATTCTAGGTATTATTAACTGGCCGGAATTTTGAGATCGCAATAGACGTGAAGGACTATAATGCGTTAAGAGCTCGCTCAAGTACTGCGGAGCTAAACCATTTAGTGCTTTGTAAGTAATCAGCAATATTTTAAAATCTAAAAGGGGGGGGGGGACAAAGGGTCATAGAAGAAAGGTAATTCATTTTTGGTAAGATATTAATTTTTAATGGAATATATTCTGCCCATCAAAGAGAAAAACACAGAATTCAACATCAGTTATTGTGTACATCTCAATTACAGCTGATGCAATCAACTAATTATGAAACTTATTGATTAAAGCCTGCTTCTGTTGTCAAGATTTTGTATTTCATTTAGCTTTTTTGTGTATAATTGAATCAATTTTCCATACAATTTAATCCAAAAACTTGTTTTGGATGTGTACTGTTCAATAATATGGTATACAGATACCCTACATAAAAGGTGGGGTGTTTTAATGTAAATTCTATTAATCCAAAATGAATAAGCATATTGAGGGAAATACCTGACAATTAGGAATTCTGTCATGTAGATGTGTAGCACATGCGAGTGTGTCTTACTTGTCAGATATTCTAGGAGGCTTCCGTGACTCATGAGCTCTGTGATGATGTAGATGGGCTCTTCCATAGTGCAGACAGCGTATAGCTGGATTAGTTTGGGGTGACGGAGTCTCTTCATCATCTGAGCTTCTCGCAGGAAGTCTTTTGGATCCATAGTTCCTATAACATATACAGAAGCCCTATAATCAAGCCATGTGCATGTATGTTTGGAGTTGTATGTCGATCATACATATGTGTATCCATCTAGTCTCTGTTTGTGTGTGTACCTGGTTTGAGTGTTTTGACAGCAACAGATGTTGTGTCATTCCATATGCCTTCAAAGACCTCCCCAAACTGCCCCGCTCCCAACTTCTTCAGGAGTTGTAAAGAGGAACGTGGGATCTCCCAATGATCCACAGTGTTATAAGACAGACCATGAGTTTCTGGAGCTATTGTCTAGTGCACACAAACAAAAGCAAGGAAATATGTATTGGATTGAATATTCATTTGAAATCGTAATTGAATATCTTCCTGACGTACTATCCTAATTCGTTAGGTGCTGTATAATTTCATCAATGTATCACATTCTTCAAATAAATAATGATCTCAAATTAATATATCATGTCATTTTATTTATGTATGTATTATGTAAGAGAAAGAACAGTATTTTACTCAATAATACTCACTGATTATTTTTGCGAAATAAACCCTTCAAACTTTTTTCTTTGACAGAACAAATTATCGATTGTAGTAGAGAATGTTACACACTTTTTTGCAGGGTTCTGCCAAACGAACACAGAGGCCATCTTCATGTCTGGAGTAGTGATCCACTAGATCTCTCAGTGTGGTAAAATGACGAGTCCTTGACACACAGTAGCCATTATCTAACTTTCTGATCTTATAATGCTTCACTTTTCCTTTGTCCAGCACTACAAAAGAGACAGAGAGCACATCAAGAAACCCAGTACAGAACTCATGATGAAAGATGGACTAATAAGAAAACATAAATAGCTTATTTATATATAAAATATACTTTTAATTGTAATGCGGTGCACTTGCATTACTCCCTAAAAAGTAACTGATTGCGTTACTTAGTTCATTTTTATGGAAAGTATTGCGTTGTATTACTTTTTCATTACTTTTTCTCAGCTGGGCTGGGTTTGCTTGCTTGTTTTTAATATAAAAAAAAAACATATTTGAAACAAAAAATAAACAAAATATTTTTGGCAAATGTAAAGGCCCTTTCTCACCATAATAAATAAGCATCAAATGAATAAGCTTCAGGCTGAAGGAAATGCAACTTCACGGCTGTACAGTAGTACTACTGCAGCTCAAACAAATAAAGTTTAAAACTCTTATTTTAGCAATAGAAAAATGAAACAAATGTAATGTTTAACTAAAGTCATTCATTTTTGCTTTTGGCTTTTACTATTATGGCTGAATTGGATCGTCGAGGGTCAGCAGCAAAGACATTGGTCAATAAAGTGAGATTAAATACATAAAGTACATTTGTGTTATTCAGCATTTAATTACTGCAGGTTTGTGTAATATTGTGAATTTGCATTTCACTGTTTTTATTCATTTTGAGGAACACTGAATGTTTTTGTGCAAACAAGATGAGTAAATGCATGCTATTAGTCTAGAACTACAATAACCATCATGTTTACTCAGCGCACACAACACCTCCGCTCTTACTCACGATTTCTCTCAACATGGGGACAAGAGGTGTCAGCAAATAATGGGAAAACAAAGTAACTGACGTTACATTTTATAATATTTTAAATAATACTTTGTTGTTCATTTAAAAGTAATGCTTTACTTTACTAGTTATTTGGGAAAAGTAATCTGATTACAATTACAAAACCATGCACAGATATCTCAGCATTGTTGACTGACTGTGTTCAGGACAGGAGCACTGGTGGAACTTTATAGTGACTCGGGATACATTACAGTCCTTATTTTGCTGTACCACAATAGAAAAATAAACCGTTATATCTAAGGGCATTAAAATTAACGATTGCAACCATTGTAAAATTAACGATTGTAGATTGAGATATCTGTTCATTGCGGAAAGTGTTCAGCCTTATAGTAAAAAATGTAGTAGTAATTACCTTTACTATATAACCACAGTACTCCAATACTGAACTACACAGACCAGTATACCAGTAGTTCTCAAAATTTTAGATGGCAGACCACTTTAACAATAAAACAAATATTGTGATCTACCCACCACCCCAACTCTGGGGGAAACCAGGCATTCAATCCACTGTTACGGCCCGTTCACACCAAGCACAATAGCTATAATGGTAACAAAAAAGAAAATAGTCTAAATTTAAAAGAATAGTCCACACCACAACTATAATTATAATGGCACAGAGGAACAATATTGTTTTTTTTAGCTGATTAAAAAAAAAAGATAGCCAATCAGAACCCATCCTGCTTTAATGCGCTTGCTCAATTATTTTTGCAATGTAATTTTCCAGTCGAATGTCTCAGTCATATAATATAATACGTAATACATGCAATATTTTATTTCTAACAGTTTTTATACAGACATAAAACAGATTGAAATCTCACAAAATGTACAGTATACAAAAAGTATGCTATACATACAATAAACAAACAAGGGAAAAAAACATTTTGCAGCACTGTAAACTGTGCCGAAGATACATGTCATCAAAGTCAGGCAACACAAACTAATCACCAGTTAGATCATGCAGAAACTAAAAAAAAAGAATTATATTTAGATATTTCTTTCATTAAGGAAAAAAGACTGAAAAAGGATTTGACTTAACTCGTGCATATTTGATGTATAATTTTTTTGGTAACACTTTACAGTAAGGGTACATGAATTATCATGAATTCATGTATAAAATCATGCATGAATTATGCATTCATTCATACATTAATATCTCATGAATCATCAGGAACTAACACGAGTTCAACGTTTTTCATTCATGACTTCATGGATGAACAACACCTTAGTTAAAACATGAACTAAGATGAGCACATCATCATGAATTATGATTTATTACTCATGATCATTATGTTTTCTTTGTTCTTTGTCTAGGCCAGTGACCTAGTCACCACTTTAGTTGAGGGGCCATACACATGATGAAGTAATTTATAGATAATGCTTAGTTAATGATGACTGCTGTATTGGACAGACCACAAAATAGACCAATCACAGCTCATAGCACACAAATTCTGTTGACATCCAAATACAGTAGTCATCATTAACTAAGCATTATCTATCAATTACTTCATCATGTGTGTGGCCCCTCAACTAAAGTGGTTTGAAACACTGATGAACAATGTGCTATTAATGGTGGCATAACTGTGAACAAAGAAAACATCATGATCATGCGTAATAAATCATAATTCATGATGATGTGCCAATCTATCTCATGTTTTAATTAAGGTGTTGTTTATCCATGAAGTCATGAATGAAAAACGTTGAACTCGTGTTAGTTCCTGATGATTCATGAGATATTAATGCATGAATGAATGCATAATTCATGCATTCATTTATACATGAATTCATGATAATTCATGTACCCTTACCGTAAAGTGTTACCATTTTTTTTTATCAATATAAATATTTTGAATATACTACCTGATTTGTGAAACTTTTGGCAAGTTTGTGTTTTTTAGGCCGAAAATCTTTTTGTCACATACAGCAAACATCTCTTCACTATCTGTTAGCTGCCTGTCCCCTGAACACACTGTAAAAAGACGCGGTCTCTGTAGACAGCCCAGGCTCCACAAACGGCAACAAAAACAAACTGGTCCAACCTGGACCCCGAAACATAACAAACAGTGTTCCAGCCAATAACCGAAAAGAGTGATTTGGGGGTGGGGGTTGGGGGGTTAGTGCGTGTGCACATGAAGGGGGGTGTGGGGAGTGGAGGAGAGAGAAGCATGAAGAGGGAAGTTAGCTAGAGGAGAGATGTCCTAGACAACAACAACGACTAACGTTAGTTCTGTCAGGACCACTATCATCAAATACAATTGATAATTAGCATACAGTTTGGATTGGATTCGGTTCTGGGCAAGAACTCCCTTCGCATCCATGCAGCCTAGCATGGATAAGAGCAGAGAGAGCAGCAATAACCCCCTTAGGGTAAACAGAACAGAACCAACATGAATGTATGCAGATATCATTAATTCAAGATTTTAAAGTACAACATAATTAGAGAATTTTAGTCTGATTCAGGGGTAATCAGAACAGAATGCCAAATCCAGACTGATGACAGGAGGAGCTGGGGAGGGAGGAGGGTAATGAGCTCCTGAGAAACGTGATAGTTGCTGATAATACTGAAGGAGCTTATATGAATACAGTGATAGGCGTCGTATTCCTACAGGTAGACGTGGATCAGTTGAGTCAGCTGACTAACGTGACCTGCCAGAACTGACGCTATGCCTGATAATTTTATTCTCTTGAATTTTTATATGGCCGACACACGACCAAAGAGACGACGTTCCGATGAACAAAAAGCAAAGAAGAGGGAAAAGGAGAAGGAACGTGCAAAGCCTTTTTCTAGTCTTCGTTTTGTTTGACAATACTTTTGTTCGAACGTCAACAAGAAGTGACGTCACCCTACATCGCTTAGAGCACCTTTAACTGTCTACAACTTTCACTAAGCAGAAAAAAATAAAGAATAAAGAAATAAAGATTTAACAATTATCATGATAGTTATCGATAATGACTGAAATGATCAATTTTAACATGAAAATATTTATGACCATATTGCCCAGCCCTAATTTACAGTTATCTATATAGTTATTGTTCTTAGTGTGTATTGCCCTTCAATCAATAAACATTATCTGAGAACAAAGTGCACACTCTCAGAACTAGAAAAATAGTGACAATATTTCATTGGTGGACTGAGGAATTACGCTGTGCTCCTTGTGTAGTTTGAGATCGAGAGACAGGGAGTGGCACTGAAAGCTCAGGACACATTCAAGTGTTAATGAGTTGGTCAGTACTAATCAATCCCTAATCAATTACTTTCAGTCACGTTGGTTGATGACATTGGCTGTAGCTATTAACAGGCACCTTGAGCGGAGTCTACATCACAAGTTTACCTCTAATGATCTTCAAATGTCAATTTTTGAAGATTATGACCTATTAAAAAAACATGTGAAATGACGCTAAGACTCTGGAATGAGGAAACACTTGTTTATAGTTCTTGTAACTAATCAGGAAGCAGATATACCAGCCTTGATTAAAAAAAAAAAAAATTAAATTCTTTAACTTAAGTTGTGCTTTTGATAACAGCTAAAACTTTTAACCCAACATCCACATTTTAGCATGAAACAAATGCAAATTACTGACTGTAAAAATGTGCATACTGGTAAGATGACATGAAAATAATGAAATCATGTTGATTGCTGCTGGTATGTAAAGGTCCTTCTCAAAAAATTTGCATATTGTGATAAAGTTCATTATTTTCGATAATGTAATGATAAAAATTAAACTTTCATATATTTTAGATTCATTGCACACCAACTGAAATATTTCAGGTTTTTTATTGGTTTAAAACTGATGATTTTGGCATACAGCTCATGAAAACCAAAAATTCCTGTCTCAAACAATTAGCATATTTCATCCGACCAATAAAAGAAGTGTTTTTAATACAAAAAAAAGTCAACCTTCAAATAATTATGTTCAGTTATGCACTCAATACTTGGTCGGGAATCCTTTTGCAGAAATGACTGCTTCAGTGCGGCGTGGCATGGAGGCAATCAGCCTGTGGCACTGCTGACATGTTATGGAGGCCCAGGATGCTTCGAGAGCGGCCTTAAGCTCATCCAGAGTGCTGGGTCTTGTGTCTCTCAACTTTCTCTTCACAATATCCCACAGATTCTCTATGGGGTTCAGGTCAGGAGAGTTGGCAGGCCAATTGAGCACAGTAATACCATGGTCAGTAAACCATTTACCAGTGGTTTTGGCACTGTGAGCAGGTGCTAGGTCGTGCTGAAAAATGAAATCTTCATCTCCATAAAGCTTTTCAGCAGGTGGAAGCATGAAGTGCTCCAAAATCTCCTGATAGCTCGCTGCATTGACCCTGCCCTTGATAAAACACAGTGGACCAACACAGGCAGCTGACATGGCACCCCAGACCATCACTGACTGTGGGTACTTGACATTGGACTTCAGGCATTTTGGCATTTCCTTCTCCCCAGTCTTCCTCCAGACTCTGGCAACTTGATTTCCGAATGACATGCAACCACTGAGCAACAGTCCAGTGCTGCTTCTCTGTAGCCCAGGTCAGGCGCTTCTGCCGCTGTTTCTGGTTCAAAAGTGGCTTGACCTGGGGAATGCGGCACCTGTAGCCCATTTCCTGCACACGCCTGTGCACGGTGGCTCTGGATGTTTCTACTCCAGACTCAGTCCACTGCTTCCGCAGGTCCCCCAAGGTCTGGAATCGGTCCTTCTCCACAATCTTCCTCAGGGTCCGGTCACCTCTTCTCGTTGTGCAGCGTTTTTTGCCACACTTTTTCCTTCCCACAGACTTCCCACTGAGGTGCCTTGATACAGCACTCTGGGAACAGCCTATTTGTTCAGAAATGTCTTTCTGTGTCTTACCCTCTTGCTTGAGGGTGTCAATGATGGCCTTCTGGACAGCAGTCAGGTCGGCAGTCTTACCCATGATTGCGGTTTTGAGTAATGAAACAGGCTGGGAGTTTTTAAAAGCCTCAGGAATCTTTTGCAGGTGTTTAGAGTTAATTAGTTGATTCAGATGATTAGGTTAATAGCTCGTTTAGAGAACCTTTTCATGATATGCTAATTTTTTGAGACAGGAATTTTGGGTTTTCATGAGCTGTATGCCAAAATCATCAGTATTAAAACAATAAAACATCTGAAATATTTCAGTTGGTGTGCAATGAATCTAAAACATATGAAAGTATAATTTTTATCATTACATTATGGAAAATAATGAACTTTATCACAATATGCTAATTTTTTTAGAAGGACCTGTATATATTTAATTAAAAAAACAAATGAAAATGAGTGGTTACATGGGCAGTGTCCCGCGGTGGCTGTATACAAAGCGCACAATGACGGAGAATCCAAAGAAAAACTTTATTATAAAAGAAAACACGTAGGAGTTCACAGAGAAACACAACCACTCTTCCACAAATGATACAGGACAAAGAACTTAGGAGAACTCATATATACATTATATACTTTTATACAAACAAGGTAATCAATGTAGAAACAGAACAGGTGTGGGTACCTAATTAACAACCATAGAAAAAAACTAGAGGTGGGAAAATGAGAAGAAAGCAAACAGGAACAAGAATTAAACCAAAACAGACCATACACATTACATTTATATTTAACACGATGTAACTGTCCACAACTGAGGAGAGAGGGCGTTGGCTCTGTCGGCAGAGGATAGGGAGCCCGGGACGATGACAGGAGAAAAGACCAAAGCGGCGAAGATGGTGGGATGAGCCAGGGTGGAGACAAGAGCAAGAGGAGTCCAGCCAGGATGATGCCCCATGGTGGAGGTCTCCTCAACAAAGCCTTGGGACAACGGATGGAGACGGAGCCGGTGGAGAGGAAGCCCAGAGCGCAGATGGACCAGCACGACACAGCAGGCTTCAGAGGCCGCGACGGAGCAGTGGCGACAAGCCCCCGAGGTGGAACCGGGGTAACGAAGGGCAAAAGGGGTTTGCAAAAGAACATCTTGGAACGTGGGAAAGTTTTGTAGCCAGTCCCATAGTTATTGTTCCTAGCTTTTTTCTTAAATGTGAAAGTGTTAGAATAAACACTTTCAAAACAATGTTCATGATATCACCATATATTGTCATTAGTAGAGGTCGACCGATTCATCGGTTTTGATGATATCGGTACCGATAGTTGATTGGTGGAACTATCGGCAAAAATCCATACCGATAGCTTTTCCGGGTTGCGTCTGTTGCTGGAGCGGCTGAGAAGAGTGCGCAGTCATTACACAATATCAGAGTGCTGAGAAGACACTGCTGATATTATACAGAGCGAGAGCGGCCTCTAGAGGCTGAAAAAACCTGGCACCGCGTGTGGTTTATTGTAACACGTAAGGCTGCGCGCTGCACTGAGAGCACTGACACTTCAGATGTGCATTTAAAACACAGACAGTGAAACAGTATGAATGCAGAACAATACAGTCCATGCTGCCATACCATTATTAACTAATTCATTTGTTGACTGGATGCTGCTGTCACGGTTCATGAATTCACTGTCTCTTCCTTGTCTCGTGTTGTTGTGTAGTGTGTATGATTAGTGTGGGTGTGTCCTCCGATTCCACTCTACTCAACTATATATTCTCAGTGACTGGTGTCTTGTGCTGTCAGACCACTGTGGTGTTTTCCGGTGTTTGTTCCTGTTCCCGTTTGGCATTCTCTCATGGTCTCCGTTCCTGTTGTATTGTTCGTCGTGTCCTCGTCTCCGTTCATCGTCTTCACTCTCTGGAACTGGACTCATCATTCATCCACCTGCAGCCCGAAGTCCCTGCGTCACTCTCCCACCCCTGTGTGTCGTATTTTGTGTGGACCTGACCTTCTATGTTTATTTTCTAATAAACGTGATTTGACAGCTGCATTAGCAGAGAAAGCACAAAAGTGTGTTTGCCGTTGAGGCTGAGAGGACTAACACTAGTAGTACTTCAAGTGGTTAAAACAATGTGACAAAAACACACGCAAACCTGGCCCAAATGTTTAATGTCGCAATTGTTACCATCTATTTGCATTAGTTTATATCCAGCTGGTCACTTTTATGCTTTCTCAACATTGAGATATGTTCATGTAGCCGACAGAAACATAAATCATAAACGCATTCAATTCAATTATTTTTTATCACTCCAATACATATTGTTATTTTGATTAGATAATCATCAAGTGTTCTAATATAGAAGCAAATAAAGTGAGAGACTATACATGTAATATACATTTATGTAATTTAAATGCCCTGGCCTTTGCAGATTTTAAATATGGCTATCTTTAAGCATAGCAGAGATTTATATGAAATGGTAACACTTTACAATAAGATTACATTTTTAGCATTAACTAAGGTTAATAGATGTTGTAGTATTGTTCATTGTTAATTTGTTAATTTCAACATTTACTAATACATTTTAAATTGAGTTTTAATTTTAATTTTATCTTATCTGTTAATGTACTATGAACTAACATGAATGATCAAGGTACAATTGTATTGCTCAAATATTGATACATGCTGTAAAAAAAATTATATTGCATAATTGCATATAGTTTATGAAAGCTAGCTAATACATCCTTGTTAACAAATGGGACTTGCAAAGTTACCTATAAAATTAACGTATGTTTCTAGGTTATAGCTAAAGAAACCTGTAATATTTTAATGTTTAAATTGTTTTCTGTAGAATTCGTTCTGTAGAACTTCTCATTTTAATATATTCATATTTATATATTTCTTTAATTTAGCACATTTCAGTTCAGCCCTGTTTTAATACAGTATTCATTTTAAAAATATTGGTAGATTAATCGGTTCGGTTATCGGCGCGTACGGTCAAACCTAGTTATCGGTATAAATCCACTATCTGTCGTCCTCTAGTCATTAGTATTTGATGAATGTTTGCATAATGTTTGCAGAAAGCATTCTTTAAAAAACATTTTTCGATTGTCCTTTAAATATTAAGAATCAGTAACTTTTTGGCTTAAAAATGGCTTAAAGTTGGATGTTACACAGCAAAATCCCCTGTGGACATATGAACACAACACAGAGTGCTAAATGTAACACTGAAGCAGTATTCATTTTAATATGACTCGTGTACAAGGAGGTGTCTCAGAAAGTGATTCCTTCATTTTGTGTTGACCACTTTTGTATTTACACTGTCTTAATCGTTCCCTATCCCCTATATAGTGCATCATGTGCCATTCTGGGGCGCTTTATATTAGGAGAGCATTTGATTGTTCCAGAAAATCTGATGAAAAGCTGAGTGATGTCATCAAAATCATTGATCCATACTGGTGGAAGTGAGAGGCTATACGTTTTGAATGCTTATATCTTCTAAATGCGAAGTTTGTCATTGTTTTGGAGCACACTAGCTTATTGATAACATTCATACGAAAAGCCAAAAAACAATTCAATTTTGATTTCATGGTGACTTTGAGGAAACTAGGCATTCTTATTTTCTTGGAATGTTATATATCAACAAAAGTTGTTTCAGGAATATCATACTAACCTTTAAAAAAAATTCCACTAACATTAAGAAAACTGGTCATTGTAACATTCCCATCAATACTGAATGTTTGAAAAACTTTGTTAGCTGGGTACTTGCATTTAGGGCTGTCACGATTCCTCAATTAAATTCAAGTACTCGTTTTCAAAAAATCTTTGATTGCAATTTGCCCCTGCTGATTAACTGGAAAAATACCGGAAGAGGCACATTCCATTGACGAGAATCCGTGAACCGCGTTATTAGACCATTATCAAAGACTGCAGCTCAGATAACAAACTCCATCTCTGCGTATGCTGTTGCTTATAACGTTCATCTTCGAACGCAACGTGCACTATTTCACCAGATTTTTAAAACATTTATAAACCTAAGCCAACACAGGAGAACACATCAATGTTTCCTAATATGCAAACTGTTGTTCATTGCAATTTGTAAATTAAAGTTTAAACCCTCGCTCTGAGTTTGAATATTTTGATGTTCAAGAAATTACAGTGGCTATAACATTTCTATTGTAAAGACGTGGCCAAATCTGAAAGATTAAGTGGACATTTGAATGAAATGTTGTTTGGCCAAGGATTTGATCATGCTGTAAGTGTAACAACAATCACCAGGCTGCTGTCACCCTCCTTTTACTACCAATTATTATTGCCTCTGTTATTATACCCGTGTATTTTAAGTCATTTTAATGGTTATTGTTCCCTTAGGTCTACATTTATTACCAGAAAAACAATCTGATTACTCGATTAATCGTCAAAATAATCAACCGATTATTCGATTCCCAAAATAATAAATATAAATAGTGACTGCCCTACTTGCATTGCCAAACAGTAACTATGACAAAACATCTTATTAGGGAGAAATAGTTCTTTTTAGAGATTTTTTATTATTATTTGACGTCAAAAAACAACCCCATAATAACATTTATAGTTTCACAGCTGCACATGTGAAAATTATTCAGGAATTAAAAATAGGTTAATGTACCTGAGAGTGAGAGTTCTCCTGCCTGGCTTTCACAGTTTCTTATTAGAAAAGCTCCATTGTTGTTTTCCGGAGACATCAACATCTTCTCGGAATCCAAGCGCTTCGTTTCTGGAAAAAACCATCTGGGTGGAAGAGCAGCACAACGTTATTTGAGCTTGATATCACCCAATATTAGAGGTCACACAATAAAATGTACTTTCCCTTTTTCCTTTGGTGTACTGAAATCTTTGTACTAAAAACTGATGTATTATGGCTAACACAATATTTAGTAATGCATTATTTATCCTAGTGTTTGTTTCATATGTTAGACTGGTAATTCACACTTCTGCTGTTGTTTATGAGTTTACAAGATCGCTACTCTTCCTATTCAGCTTATGCCATGTTAAAAAATTGGCTAATTGCTAGACCTGTGCCGTTCCTGATAATGTTAATACATTTCAATATTTGATTTTAAGGAAATTTTTGTTTACTTCTGTACAATTTAATAATGTGTTGGTTGCCATTTCATATCCAGTGTAAGGCTGTGTTCACACCTGGGCCTGTACCGTGATGGTAGTTGAACAAACTCAGGGTTAAAGGATTAGTTTCGGGTTGACAAAACCAAACCAATTCAAGCAGGCTTTGTTGGTATGATGCTGAACTTTCTCTGTCACCTCAGGCTTTGATCCTGAGTTTAGTAGTTTAGGTGCACTGTAAAACCCAACAAGTTAAGCTAACTCATTTCATTTGAGGAAACAGATTACCTCAATTCATTTAAGTTTATAAAAAACAATAGTTATGAGTACTCTGAACTTATTTTATGTGAGTTTACTAAAACAATAATATTTTTTAATACACAATTAAACTTTACACTGCATTTAATACTGTATATAGCTGAAACTTCACTTTATTGAGTAAAAACAGTGAAATGACAAACTTTAAATGAACTCAGAGCACTTGCAGTTACTGCTAGCTCACAATATCACACACAAAGACCAATCCAATGAGTTAAGCTAACTCATTACATTTGAGGAAACTTATTACCTCAATTCATTTAAGTTTATAACAAACAATAGTTAGGAGTACTCTGAAATGATTTCAGTTGAGTTCACTAAAAGTAGATATTGCAGTCAAGAAATTAAGTGATTAATTAAGTGATTAATGAAGTGATTGTTGATCATTAGTGATGAACACCTGCTGTTAACAAGCAGGTCACTGAAGGAAAGAGAAACACAAGAACTACAACTGACTTCCAACCACAACATTAGATGAAATCACTGAAGATAAAATATGTTTAAATCTCTGAAGATCTCAGAGGAGGATTGAACAACTCCACAAACAGCATTACCAGCTTCACTTATTACTGACCAGTTTGACTTTTATCATGCGTCTACAGAAGTTGTTATTGTGAATGAACAGAGGAATAAACGAAGATGATTTATTGTTTCTTTTGAAGACACCATGATAGTGGTCAGTGTGTGCTTTAGTTGGGCTCTGGACCCTTGACTTTATAACACCAGTTTTTCCTCTGGCTGCTGTAACTGAGAGTTTATTAAACACATTTGTTATGGCACAAAAGCCAAAAGAAAATTTTGTTTTGATGATGATTCATGGAAAGATTAATCATCATTTGGTGTCTTGATTCTTTTTTAGAGAATAATCACTGATTAAACAGATGATATATAACTTGTATTATTCATTATAAAAGAACTGATTCTGCTGTAAGGCCCATTGTTGTTACCATCAGATTTTAAAAACCTCTATGGTATCAAGCTGACTTACACAGATATCAAGAATCAGCATATGAATCTCAACAATGGTGACCATTAAAAAACGATTCATGCTGCAATGCATGCTGGGAACCATGGACAAGGTATTATGGTAGTACCCAGCATGCATTGCTGTATGAATCATTTTTTAATGGTCACCATTGTTGAGATTCAGATGCTGAATCATGATATCTGTGTTCGTTTTGGTAATGAATTACATTTTCTGTAAAATCTCATACTATCTGATAGTCATAATATTGCTAGATCTTATGTTGTAGAATCTATTTTCCAATACAACTAATAATATAATCAAAGATTAGACTCTGAATGAAATCAGTGAATCAAGTCATTAAGTGATGGCTGTCATTATCACACTTTTTCTTGACTTGTGCCATAACAAATGTTTAATAAACACTAAATTATAGCAGCCAAAGAAAAACTTGTACTCAAGGGTCAAGAGCCCAACTAAAGCAAACGCTGATCTCTATCATGGTGACCTTAAACCTTGTAGTTCTTGCGTTTCTCTTTCCTTCAGTGATTCTGCTTGTTTACAGCAGGCGTTCATCACTAATGATCAATCATCACTTAATTGATGATTAATTAACTTAACTATACAATTATTATTCAATTATCATTCTGGGATCTAGAAGTCTTCTATAACTCATTCAGTTTGAGTTCTGTTTCAGTCATTCAAGCCCCTTCAAGTTTCAGTATTATTTGAGTGCAGTGAACTCAATTTAATTGAGTAAATATACTGTTAGGTTTTACAGTGTGATCCAATCGAACAAAACACATCTTAATACAAGGTGTAAACAGGGCAGTACAATGAACTGTAATAAAGTCTTGTCAACAGACTACAATATGTCAAATAGCTACAAAACAAATTTACACTCAAGCACATTACGTAGTTGGTGGCAGAGCTGGAAAAACTGGAAAGTATGTACATACGTCAGAAACTATTCAGTGTGCCAAAGTGACAAAGCATACTAGCCTTAAGAGAGATAACATCACACACAACAAATGTTTATCATTGTCAGAATACTAATACTGACAGAGAAAAAAAAACCTCTTCAATAACTCAATTACAAGTCTAGAAAT
This sequence comes from Meda fulgida, assembly GCA_030578275.1. NCBI lineage: Eukaryota > Metazoa > Chordata > Actinopteri > Cypriniformes > Leuciscidae > Meda > Meda fulgida. The sequence goes on along the minus strand of CM060635.1, from coordinate 29,084,522 downwards.
CCACTGAACATTAACCAGCGTCCCTCAAAGAATCAACAGACAATAGAAATAGAATCTGCCGCCAGGAATCCTCATACAATTGCTCTTGCTGAATGCAGAGTTGGTTAGAATTACTTCTGGACGTCCAGGGTGTCTATGCATGCATTACAAATACAATACACTCTTATACATTACAAAAGCACTTCTCAAACCTGTCCCCACTATTGGAAATTTTGGATGCCCCCCTTATCAGACACACCCAATTCAAGTCTTGCAGTCTGTTCTAATGCGCTGATGAGTTGAATCAGGAGTGTTAGATGAGGGACACATTCAAAATGTGCAGTGGTGAGTGACAATGAGGACAGATTTGAGAAGCACTGCATTACAATACCGGTTATACAATTAGGCTACTTCATACAGTGCCAGGTGTTTGTACTGCTGGTATAAATTAGAAAGAGATGACTAATTCTGTTTGAGATTTTCAGGAAGGTCATGGACTCTGGTAAGCAGCCTATAATTGTCATGCTCATCATGTGTGTTGAGAAAGGCAGGAGATCATTTCTGATATCACAATACAAAACTGCATCAATCTGTATCGTGGATAGTTCACCCAAGTGAACATTTCTGTGTGAGAGTTTTAGTGTCCGTTCTACATTAAACTATTATTGTTGAATATAATGTATAATAATACAATGGGGGGCTATTTGTTTGTCCTGATAATGCAAAATGTCTTGTGTTACCATTAAAAAGTGGCCTACATTATTTTGAATATATATCCATTCAGTGACGGGTGCAAGCATATTCCTCTAAAATAATTCTGTATCTTTAGTTTCAGAATCATCAATATAGTTATTCTGGTGTCACCATTGTCCTGTGCTTTGGGTCCAAGCCTGTTCATTTACACCCACAATGTAATATCAAATTTAGCATTTTAATCAACAGTGTATTTTTTGTTAACCTTTTACCATATGTCTTGGAGTATCGCAATAATATCATATCGTGAGTTCAGTATCGTATCGAATCGTGACATAGCCTACCGTTACACCCCTATTTCTGACCATAACTCATTCAGGGAAATACTTCCTAACAAAACCACAATGTAATCCCCTGTATCACAACTAATCGTATCTTTAAAAAACTTGAATTATATACTATCACAGGTAGGCTATGCCTACTTCTATATTAAATCCATTTAAATGTTTTTTTTTTATATTATTTATTTATTTTATTTTAAATATAATAATAAATTATTTTAAATAGGGTTTCCACAGAAACTTACGGTTCAGCCTTGAGGCTTTCTATGGGTGCAACATAGTTAGCAGGAATGTATCCCTCTTTGTTTGCCGAAATCCCGGTGATTCCTCTCGCCATCCACCACCAGTCATCGCTTTTAGTGATAGGCTCCAGTTTATCCCCTGCGTTAAAGCTCAGGTCATCATCCGTGCGCGCCGTGTAGTCGTACAGCGCGACGTAAACGTAGCCGGGTTTCTCCAGAGGTCTCGGCTGATCATTCTTTATCACTTCAATATGCGGTTTCCCGGAGGTAGGTGAGGTGTGATCCGCAGGGTATTTGAAACGCGCGAAAAAGCTCTGACAGCACAATAAACACCTTTCTCTGAAGTCTCCCATCGTGAAATTGTTCACCAGTCCCGTATGTGTAGCCTAGATCAAGTTAAATTGAAGCAGAATATCGCATTTCAGTGATCCATAGGGTCAATTTCAATCTAGCGAATGTTGAGTGGACTTGAGACGAAGCGTTTCGGTCCTTCTGTGAGCTTGAGAAACCCCTTTGACCGGTGACACGAGATGGCACTGCCCTGTTGACAGGGAAGAATGGGATTTATTGCTTGCAGTAAAAAAAAAAAAAAAGGTCTGCAGGTCAGGAATGCTATTTCCTGGTCACATATTCCTCAAACGCCGCTCAAGATCTTTCTCCGCTCCGACTTCACGATCCTGTCGAGGAAGGTTTCGTTTTACACAAACTTGTTTTTTAAAGTTAGTGACACACATTGTCGTGTTTAGATAGGATTCTGAAACTTGATTGATTTGTTTGAGTATCAGGCCAACTTCAGCAAAGCAAAAGAAGGGGAAATCTTGGTTTTTTATTGGAAAATAAGGTACACTCAAAATATTTGTGTACCACATACTGCATTGTCTGCACTATGAGAAATATACTGAAAAAAAGTATATATTTTTTACCTGAAAACACAATTTTTACCTCTACATGAAAACACATTTGTTTCGCTATACAATTTAATTACAAAAATAATGTCACACTAAAATGTCACACTGTATTGTCATTATAGAATTGACTTCACAATTATAAGGAACAGATTCTGTTCTTTTAAGTGCATGTTGTCCTTTTTTATATTTTTTTATGCTCAATACTTTTTTTTAATAAACACAGCAACTGATGAAATGTTCAAATGTTACTGTACGGTAAAAACATATCTTACATTGTACAGAGTAAAACATTGAATTCTACATTGAAATTATTGAAACATTGAAATTATTTTTTATCAATATAAGAGATGTTTTATGAGATTCCTAGTAATTGAATTCAATTCATGTAATATTTTAAGATCTTTACAAAAAAATAAATTAAAGGAGGGTGACACAAGGGAGACATTACTTTAGCTTTATATATATGAAACTTCCCAAGAAGAAATAACTTTAATGTGTATCAATTATACCTGAGCCAGTATTACAGTCCAAGAAGAAGATCATAGCCTCATCTATTCTGATTATTCTGTAGAATGTATCAAAAACCATCATAGATACCTGCTTCCAAAAGTATTTACAATGACAAAAAATATTTATGGGAGTTTCAGATTCAAGATTACAAAAACAACATTGTGGTGAGAAGTCTTAAGAAATGTATTACATGGATAATACCTGTGTAGTATTTTAAAATGAGTTTCCTTGCCCTTGTTTGGCAGTAAAAATGTATTACTTGCTGACTGATTATCTCAGTTGACTTGAGGGTATAGAAGAAAAAAATTGTTTTCATTTCAGAATAGCTTTTGGGTAACAGCTGATATCGTGGTTAAGACACTTTCTGATGTCAGAGATATTACACTTCATATTCAAAATATTACCTCCAATAACAAGTTTAGGAGTCTGCCGGTACACTGAGTTGTAACTGAGATGCGCTTTCACAAGCTGAAGCAATTTAATGGAGATGTTAAATGGTAATGTCTACATGTAGATTCAATCCCTGAGAGAGCAAGAAATTGTTGATAAGTAGAAATCTCACCATTACAATTTAGTAAGTCAGAAATAAAAAGAATTCCCTTATCAAACCATTATTTTATATTTATACTTTTAAAAAAAAAAGGAGAAATAGGGCAACCTTGCCTGATGCCTCTCACTATGACAAAACGTTAAGTCCCACTAGACAAGGATACATTACTATTGATGTCTTTATACAGGGTCTGTACAGTTTTCATAAATTTTGGACAAAAGCCAAATCGTCCTAAAGTATCATAAAAGTATGCTGTACTGTAGAAAATGCCTTGTAGATCCAAGATGCAAGATGGCGATGAGTATAGCAGCCTCGGTGTTAGGTGCACTTTGTTTTGTTTTTGTGTGTTCTGTCGACAGCGATGTTGTCGTCCTTGCCATCCGCTTCTTCAACACACTCGGCCTCACAGAGCTCTGGATCGGCTTTGCAGGTGGAAAAAACTATAGGGACATTCCTGCTCATGAAATCAGCAAGGATCTTTGTCCCCAGAAGTCACTGGCCTTCACCACTCTTCCACGCTTTAACAGGCTGTGACACAACCTCAGCCTTCCTGGACCATGGGGAAAAGAGTGCATGGGCAGCTTTGGAGGCAACACTAGATCTCACAGAATCCCTGGTTACCCTTACCTTGGAGCCTTAAAAGATCAACAATGACGTTCATGTCCAAAGACTGGAGCCTATGGTCGTCATCATGTACAGCAAAAGCTGTGGTTCGAGCCGCGTAGATGAACCTAGACATCACCTTTTCTCGAATGGTACCAAGTCTCTCGAGAACCTGCCTCCCACCCAAGCTGCACTGATTCAGCACATCAAAAGAGCACTGCTGCAGGCCAGCTTCTACTGGAATCAGGCAACCACTGTCCAGCAAGATATCCCAGAGTTCAATGCATGGGGATGGTATTGGGACTCTACGAGCAAGACTTGCGAACCTTACTGGACTAATCTCGGAGACGCCAGTAAAGCCTGCACCATTCTCCTCCACTGTGGCTGCAAGACAGCATGTAGAGGGCACTGTAAGTGCTGTAAAGCCGGAGTTCGTTGCACTTCTATTAGGTTGCTTGTACAAACAATGATGGTGGAGACGATGAGAGATCCGGTGATTGTGAGTGATAATGATAAATCAAGTGAGAGGCCATGAGAATTCACAGTTGTTTTTTTGTGTTATTGCTGTTTTTTTGTTATGCTAAGCAAACCTTTAAGAGTTTTGGACAAATTGACTATATTATTCTTTTAACAATTTGACATAATATAAATATTGCCTTGCAATAACAATTGTGTCTTATTCTTTCTTATATGATTATACTTTGAAATGTATTCACCTGTGGTACACTGAAAAGCATTGAATAACCTTCAAAGTTGTGGTAAAAAAAAAGGATTTTCAACCACAGTCTTGAAAGGAATACAGCTTCCAGACTTACACAAGCATAAATCTAAATATGCCATATGAACATAAAATAGACACCACATCCTCATTTGTATCGCATTTGGTTAAAAATTTGTAGCTAAAACCCTTTTACGGACAGCGGCCATATTGAATTTAGGGAATTTGGGGGGTCCTGATATACACAATCATAAATGTAAGTATTCATATGGGATTCCCATGGTCAAAAAAGGTCAAATAGACATCAAGTTTGTATTTGTATCTCATCTAGTTCAAAATATGCAGCCGAAATTTGGCCACCATCTTGGTCTCAGGGACCACTGGCTCGGGCGCCCTGGCTAAATCATTTCAGTATGCCCTCAGCTACATCTGTGCCAAATGTGGTGCTTGTACATGATTTTGCGCAAACAATGGGATGTAAGGCCCAAACTGCTTTTTTGGACAGTGGCCATATTGGAATTGGATGATCAAGGGGTGCAGATATACTGGGTCATAAATATAAACATTCCTACGTGTTTCCCATGATCAATTAAGAAGAAAAAGAAATCAAGTTTGTATTTGTAACTCATGTGGTTCAAAATTATAGCCGGAACCCTTTTCGGGCACCGGCCATATTGGATTTGGCTGCCATCTTGGCCCCGAGGGTCGTTGGCTCTGGCGCCCTAGCTTAATCATTTCGGTATGACCTGAGGTACATCTGTGTCAAATTTGCCGCTTTTAGATGAATTTGCGCGAAATGACCTATTTATGTGCTTAAGGCCCCCAACTAACTGGGACACTGATCACGCGATGGTCCATCTGATTCCTGCTTACAGACAAAAATTAAAACTCTGTAAACCTGTAGTGAGGACATCAAAGAAATGGACCAGTGAAGCTGTAGAGCATCTTTAGGCGTGTTTCGACTGCACTGGCTGGGATGTTTTCAGGACTGCTACCAACAATCTAGATGAGTTTACAGAGGCTGTGACGTCCTACATCAGCTTCTGTGAAGACAGCTGTATACCAACACGCACCAGGGTGAGTTATAACAATGACAAACCCTGGTTTACAGCTAAACTCAGAGAGCTAAGATTGGAAAAGGAGGAGGCATTTAGAAGTGGTGACAGGGCCGGGTACAGGGTGTTAAAGTACAGTTTTAGCAAGGAGGTGCGAGAAGCTAAACGGCTGTACGCAGAGAGACTAAAGAACCAGTTCTCAGCAAACGACATCACTTCTGTCTGAAGGGGGTTCAGACAGATCACAAACTATAAACCCAAAGTCCCTTACTCCATAAACGACTCTCGCCTGGCAAATGAGCTGAACCAGTTCTACTGCCGCTTTGAGAGTCAATCGGACACAGTCCACCACTCCCCCCCCCCCCCCCCCCCCCCCCTCAGAGTTGGCCAGCTCAAAGTTCTGAAGACACTGGAGATGGTTGTGGATTTTAGAAAGAGCACAGCCCCACCCTCCCCCATCATCCTGTGTGACTCCCAAGTCACCGCTGTGGACTCCTTCCACTACTTGGGCACCATCATCTCCCAGGACCCCAAGTGGGAGCTGAACATCACCTCCATCACCAAAAACGGTGATGAATAACAAAATGAATAACGGTGATGAATAACAAAACCGCCATCATTGAGTCCATCATCACCGCCTCCATCACCATCTGGTACAATGCTGCAACCGCCAGAGACAAGGGCAGGCTGCAGCGTATCATTCGCTCTGCAGAGAAGGTTATTGGCTGCAATCTTCCATCACTTCAGGACCTGTTTGAGCAGGAAAGATTGCAGCTGACCCCTCCCACCCCGGACATAAACTGTTTCAGACTCTCCCCTCTGGCAGGAGGCTGCGGTCCATCAGGAACAAAACCTCTCACCACAAAAACAGTTTCTTCCTGTCTGCAGCTAGCCTCATTAACAAGGCCCGGTCCCCCACTGACCCTCCCCCCTTGCAAATTATACAAATGTCTCTCCACATGTAAATACTATTTTATCTCAAATCATGCACTTGGCAAAACTTGGCACATTGCACATATTTGTTGTTTATTTTAATCTTTGTTGTTGTATATTTTTATATTATTGTCCATTCCATATTCATATTGTCCATTCCATATTTATATAATTCTACATTTATTTATGTCAACTGTATGTTTGTCTACGTGTAGCACCTTATGACCAAAGCAAATTCCTCATATGTGTAAAACACTACTCGGAAATAGAGTTCCTTCTGACTTCTGACTTCTTCTGACTTGTAGAAATCTAAGAACAAGTGCATCATCATTAACCAACTCAGAGTAATCTAAAATATCTAAAACAAGACAAATATTATTTGAAATGTTTCGACCTTTCATGAAGCCAGATTGTGTGAGTGAGATAACAGGGTCTTACTCTCCTAGCATATCATTACAAGTTTATTGGACGTCTTTCAGACAATCATCTGGTTGTCATGACTACAAATTGTTGCTTACTGCTGCCTGATTTAAATCATGCTATGATGTCACAGAAGAAGTTCCTATGTGTAGGTTGTTAATGGAACTCATAATAAACACATTTTTTTCCTCCTAATGAAACAACGAACTGCAATATTTGAATGAAGGTGGAACGTGGAAATAAATATGACTTTTAATTTCAGGTAAGGAAAAGTTCCTATTTTTAGGTTGTTAATGGAACTCATAATTTATATTGATTTTATTTGTATTGAAACAACAAACTGCATCATCTGAATGACGGTGGAAAAAGGCCAGAATCTTTCCTGGGATGATTTTCAATTTTAGGTAAGAAAACGTACCTATTTTATAGGTTGTAAGATAGAATTCATAATTAACAAAAAATTAACATCAAACTGCAACAGTTGGTGGAATGGAAGAGATGAAAATTTGAAGGAGGCTTGTTCAAGGATCCTTGTTCATCATTGAACAGGCGGGAATCCCACTCCTGCCATTATCTTGTGGCCTAGATAAAATAAAATAAAAATAAATAAATTGATTCAGTCATCACTTCATTATTTACAATTCTATTGCCGTTTTACACTGATCAGCCACAACACCGTGAATAACATTAGCTATGCTTGCACAATTTTTGTTTCAATCCGAGATGACGAGCGCATGAAACTTTGTGCCATTTATCATGTGCATATATTTATCAAGAAGTAAAATTACATCAACATGTTATTGCAAAGTAAAAATGAGCTGTGTGCTGCTCAACTGGCCTTAAACATTCAGTCATCCTAAGAAATGCATCACCCATTATGTGTTATACATATGGCTTGAGTTGTATGGCCTGAAAAATGTCCTTCAAATGGTATGTGCGATTACAAATTTAAGAATCTGTTTAAGATCTGATTATCCTCCGTTATGACATAACATCAAATGAAAAACTAAGGGGAAGTACATTGTATTTAGCATTCGTGGTTAAAGGATTCTTGCCAGTCCTGTTCTCTTTATTGTAAATCAAATGAGTCAGATTACTGAGACTCTCACCTTTTGTCTTTAATGGCTCTGTCCCATTCTTTGAATAGTTATGCTGATTGGATTAGGACTTGTAGAGTCTGGGGCTGGTTTCTATAACTTACTTCATTTGCATGCTTTGTTTAAGGTTGTCAACCAGGTGCTTTGTCTCCACCTGTAAATGACTGCCCCCTAAAATGTGTACAATGTAAAGATTCCTTAGTCGGACTTGATGACTGCAGCGATCAACAGCATGTTCTCAATAAATAATCCTACTGAAGGTACAACCAAGTCTTCTGGTCTTCGCCTCTGAGTTTCAAACAGATAGTTGACCCAAAATTTTTAATTCTGTCATCATTTACTCTTCCTCTTGCCGTTCCAAACCCGTAAGACTTTCATTCATCTTCTAAAAACAAATGGTGATAAAAACAAGATATTTGAAATAAAATCTGAGTGATTTCTGTCCCTCCATCAACAGTCTAAGCAACTACCACTGTGACGCTATTTAGATATAAATAGATGTCATACCTGCCAAAGATTATTTTACTTTTTATGACAGATATTGTAATTTTAATCTACTAAAAATAATTTTTGCAAACAAAAATCTGATTAATAATTAAAATGAATCATTGCAAAATAAATCATTGCTGCGGTAATGATAGTTTGCGTCAGTAAGGACACAATGTTAATGACATGTTAGTAATCCAACCTTAACAATAGGTTACTGTAGAGAAAAACAAAAACAGACAAAAACAGAAGGTATTTTGTCAAAGATAGATAGTAGAGGTATTGCAGTAAAGACTGGGTCAAACTAATTTTCATGTTTCAAAAACAAATACATTTATTATTTTATACTGTAACAAACTAATTTGAGGCCTTCAGTATTTTGTTTTTTCCTCTGGTTTCTTTTGTTTATCCTTCACTATTTTTTCAGAACAAGTGTTCTGACACCTTTCTATCATGGGCAGAAGTAGCTTCAAGTAGCTTTTTTGTGTGCTCGGACCAGACAGGAGAGCGTTTGCTCCCCATTCTTGGGCGTCCATGACCCTGTTGCCAGTTCATCAGACACACTATCTGGTTTTTTTTTGGGCTTTTTTTCCATAACTCATCATATCTGTCTGGGTCTTTTCTCATAACCTCTCTGCATTTCAGTCATCTTATTGTAGATGAATTTGGTATCATCTTGGGTTGCAAAAATGGCACGTTTATATAGTTTACAATACATTTAATATCTGCAATATGCACTGATCAGCTACAGCTTTAAAGTACCCCATTATGGATTTTTGAAAAAGACCTTTCATGTAGTGTGTAACATAGCTCTAAGTGAATGAAAACATCCTGCAAAGTTTTAAATCTGAAAGTGCACCGTTTAAAAGGTTATTGTCTTTTAAAAAGCAGAGAACCGGGAGGAATGAAAGAAGCTGGTTGGTAAGTCTTCAGTGGTGGAAAACTACAGGATAAGTAAGTAATTAAGTAAGTCTTTCAAAAGTAAGAGTCGACTCTGACTCAATGAAATTAATCGTTTTTCAAACAAGTCATAAGCCGTTTTGTTGTGACGTCAAGACAAAACATTAGCATATTTCCCACCCACTTATTGCGCGCGCAGACACCAGAGAAAACTTGAACGTCCAACACTGCAACTGTTTCCTGTGGACACTGGATAGCATCATGTTGAGAAGATGCTGTGCTCTACAATGTGACGCAGGACTGGATTGGCCAAAGGGCATACCGGGCATTTACCCGGTGGGGCGATGGTGATTTTTCGTCTTTTGTGGGCCGGTGTTTTTTTTTTTTTTTTTTTTTGCAACGGTATAAACTATTAAAGGTGGTGGATTAGCCAATTGGTCATGACCAACTCTGGGCTGGACCAATTACAGCCGAGGAGGTCAGATGCACCCTCCCCCTTCACATAGCATTGCTGAACAAAAATGGAGAACAAAAAACGCTGACAAAATTAGGGCCAAAAAGAAACTACCCCTTCAGGCAGATGCTGCCAAATGTGCTAAAATATCACAGTTGTTTGGTGGTGGCTATAGTGGAGCTTCCACTTCAGTAAAACTAGCAAGTGATGGAGGCCAGCAGGTTGAAGAGGGAAAGGGGAGCCAGGAGGAGAGACCCGAGGCGGCCGCCGGTCTAAGTGGCAGAACTGAACTTGAGGTAAGAAGTTATGAGCTGCAGTCTATATGGGTCAGATTATAGAGCAAGTTTAGGTGTAGCTTATTTTCGTTGTGCTTGCTAACTTTTTACAGTCAGTTACAATAACTCATACTGTACTAGTTAGCATGACAGAGTTTCTATACTGCTGGTGCTATGATTTAGGCTACTGAGAGTGAATTATTGGTAAGGTTAGTTAGTATGGGTTGCCAAATGTCCCGTAAAAAACGTAATCGTCCCGTATTCAGAGAAAATATTACGCGTTACATATTGAGGTGAAAAGGAACGCGATTTGTCCTGTATTCAGCTAGAATGAAAAAAAGACACAAAGCTGGAGTTATTATCCTGTGTCTTTACGCTGCGCCTCGGCTTCTCTCATTCTCTCCCCCTCCTTCTCCTGTTGATCCGCTGATCGGTTTATCAGCAGTTTGCTGGAGCCACAGCCGTAAAAGCTGCTGGTCATGATCGGTTTGGATATCTGGTGAGAGAGAAACATGAAGTTGAAACCAGGAGATGTCCTTACTGAATCATCAGAGCTGAACAGGTGATGGAGAAACAGGGTTATCTTTTAGGTGACATGAATGAGTTGAAGGGAAGTTATGAACTGTTTCTGAGAGACAAATAACACCAGGATCCTTTTTCTACATAGCTGACAGCAGCTGGTAACTGTGCAGGGGCGGGTCTAGCAAAGTTTTGCCAGGGGGGCAGGTAGGGCATTGACAGGGAAAGGGGGGCACAAAGAAATACTTTTCTTTCTTATTCTCATTTTAAATGTCTAGCTTTTAAATAATTATCTAAATCTTACAACCAAAGTGGTCATCTGATGTTAAATGTATAGAAATCCATTATCGTTTATAGTAAATATTAAGTCTAATATATACCCCAGTAAGCTATAGTACCTTTTCCTTTGGGAAGGTACCATCTGTGCAGTCTGAAATTCTGTCGAAGAAAGATGTTGAATCTATTTAATTATTATAGAAAAATAATAGATTTCTTTGCATTTGTTTTACACGTGCATTAAATTAAAGTCGATTACGTCGATTAAGGATCATGAGGTGGGGGGTGGTTCCCTATTTATTTATTTATTTTTGCTGGGCAACCTGTCATGTAGTGTGTTGTCGAGAGGCCTGGGAGAGGTTTAGGAAGGCACCGTACAAGGGATAGGTTTTCAATATGCCCGTTGTAGGTTTATTTGAGAAGCAACAGCTCATAAGGTGCAGTCCACATGACGTACAAAAAAAAAAGAAAAAAAAAAAAAGAAAACTTAATGCAACGTATACTGATAATAAAAACAAAAGAAAAAATGCTGTGAGCAGCAAAAACTGGCACTAAACAATGCCTAGTGGCACAGCCACACAATTATCAGCATGTCTCACCTCAAACATGTTCAATCATTGGCATAGTATACACAGGATGCCACCCTCCTCCTAATCCTGATCAGACAAAGGATTAAATACCTAAGTTTCCCGCCAAACATCTAGTGGGACGAACCATTGCCACGGGGTGGAACCTTTCCCCAAACACTCACTGAATTCCACAGCCAAACATTGGCACATAAATATAACTAATGTTCATGAACTCATTCAGACACACAATAATCATAATACAAACATACATAACATACAACCAAAAACTCACACATTTAACTCCTCATAACACAAATGTCTCTCTCCATCTTGAAACATGGTACGTTCTGGCTATGCGCACTACCAGAACCCACCTCCATAACCCTGGATCAAAACAGGTAGATCATTCATGTGCTAGAATCTGTACATGTGTACAATAAAGAAATAAAATAAAACAAACAATGGCTCTCAGTCATCAATCAAAACATTAACAAGTTAAACTCTTAATGTTGGAATTGTACCTCCACATATTCATTATCAACATACTATACCTACTAAGCTATTCCTGCAAACAGCATACCAAATAAATTCCAAATAGCACTAGGCTGGCACTCTAGTGATGATATCATTGACCAGGTTCATCATCACATACCCCCCTCCTCAAGACAGCCACTCTTCAAGAGCGGCGTGATAAAAAGTCAGCAGTAACGTTCAATGTTCCAGCCCTATATTGGACTTTGAACTTAAAAGGTTGGAGAGAAAGATACCACCGTGTAATTCTTGCATTACTGTCTCTCATTTTATTGATCCATTGCAAAGCCCTATGATCAGTCTCCAGAACAAAGTCTTTACCTATCAAATAATATTTTAGTGTCCAGGGCCCATTTAATGGCCAGAGCCTCTTTTTCAACGGTTGAATAGTTAGTCTCACGAGGAAACAGCTTCCTGCTAATGTACTGCACTGGATGTCGATCTTGTCCATCACCCTGTAACAGTACTGCACCCAATCCCAGTCCAGATGCATCTGTTTGAACTACAAAAGGAAGGTCAAAGTTTGGGCTCTGTAGAACAGGGTCTTTGCACAGACAAGCCTTTAAATCTTGAAAAGCTTGCTCACACTCTGATGTCCACTTGACCTTTACGGGGCTACTCTTCCTTGTAAGATCAGTTAACACTGCAGCTCTGCTTGCAAAATCGGGAACAAATCTCCTGCCAGCCCACCAAGCCCAGAAATGATCGAACACTCTTCTTCGTGGTAGGGGGTGCACATGACAAGATAGCCTGCACTTTATCCACCTGAGGCCTGATTGATCCTCCTCCCACGACATAACCTAAATAAGAGACTTCCTGCTTGGCAATCTGGCACTTTTTGGCATTGACCACCAGACCTGCATGATGGATCTTATTGAACACTTCAGCAAGATGCTCTAGATGCTCTTCCCACGAATCGCTGAAAATGACAATGTCATCTATATAAGCTGCTGCAAAACTGTCCATTTCTCTCAACACCTGGTCCACCAAGCGCTGAAAGGTTGCTGCTGCCCCCTGCAGGCCAAAAGGCATGTATTTAAAATGATATAATCCAGAAGGAACACAGAAAGCAGTCAATTCTCTAGCAGAGTCAGCCATTGGCACTTGCCAATATCCTTTGCACAAGTCGAGAGTTGTTAAATACTTCGCTTTGCCCAGTCGTTCAATTAGCTCGTCGACTCTTGGCATCGGATATGGATCGAAATTGGATACTGCATTAAGCTTTGAAAAGTCCACGCAGAACCTGAGTGAGCCATCCTTTTTTGGTACAAGTACCACCGGACTACACCATTCGCTCCTAGATGGCTCTATGATGTCTAAATCAAGCATCACTTTCACTTCCTCCTTCAACGCAGGAATCAGGCGAGCGGGCACTCTACAATGAGTCTGCCTAATGGGCTCTGTTGGCAGAAGGTGAATATCGTGATGTAGAAGATCTGGTTTTCCCGGCTGATCCTTGAAAAGATTATCTGGAACTTGTTTCAAGAACTCTCTCTGCTGTTTAGGTGTAAGATGATCTACTGCTGGAAGGGTAATTGAATTTGAATCCACTGGGAAGTATTGCTCCTCTAGTTCCTCTTCTTCGTCTACCTTTCTTGCCCACAGCTGCTCTGACCACGAGCCTTTTCTCTCATGCCACGGTCTTAAGAGGTTAATATGAAAAACTTGAGACTTCCTCCTGCGATCCGGTAGAGAGATCTCATAGTTAGTAGCACTTAGCTTCCGAATCACTTCATATGGCCCCTGCCACTTGGCCAGTAATGAACTGTCAGATGTAGGAAGAAGCAATAGCACCTTTTGACCTGGACATAATGTTCTCTTCCTACTTGACTGATCGTACCATCGTTTTTGACATTGTTGCGCCTCAGTCATATTGCCTCTCACCAACTCTGCCATCGAGTCCATCTTCTCCCTCATTTTAATGACATATGACAAAATGTTTGTTTTTTCACCTGCATTGTCTCCTTCCCAGGCCTCCTTTAAGACATCCAAAGGTCCACGAACCTGACGCCCGTAGAGCAGTTCAAAGGGTGAATAGCCTGTGGACGATTGTGGAACTTCTCGATAGGCAAACATCAAGTACGGCAACCATTGGTCCCAGTCTGCACCTTTATCAGACACAAACTTGCGCAACATTGATTTCAATGTCTGATTGAATCTTTCTACCATGCCGTCTGTCTGAGGATGATAGGGAGTGGTCTTAATAGGCTGTATACGCAACATTGAATACACTTGCTTAATTTGTCTGGAAGTAAAGTTGGTTCCCTGGTCTGTAATTATCTCTTTGGGTAAGCCTACCCGAGAAAAGAGCTGAACAAGGGCATTCACAATCTGTCTCGTCTTTGTGTTTTTAAGAGGAAAAACCTCTGGATATCTAGTAGCATAATCTGCCACCACCAGAATATACCGCTTTCCTGTACTACTCTTTTCTAAAGGACCCACAATATCCATAGCAATGCGAGAAAACGGGATGTCAATAATAGGGAGACTCACCAACGGTGCTCTATCGCCCTTTCTAGCTGGACTCACCAGCTGACACTCTGGACAAGACTTACAAAAATCCATAACGTCCACATACAGTCTGGGCCAGTAAAATCTACTAGCAATTCTGGCTAGCGTTTTCTGTTGTCCTAAATGCCCTGCCCACGGTACCGAATGACCCAACTGCAATACCTTCAGTCTCATGGATTCTGGGACCACCAACCTCTCTCCCTCAGCACTTACCATGTACAGCCTATCATCTTTAAGCACTAAACGATCTTTCTGAAGCAAAGCTGACCCAGTGTTTCCCCTGTCTAACTTCTCAAACAAGGGTTCTAGAGATTTATCTTGTCTTTGAAGTTCCACTATATCATGAGGAATACATTCAATATCATCTACGTGAGGTTAAGGCAATTTTTCGACCATTTCTGTACCCTCAACTTTGTTCTGACGCCTCTCACGTCTAGATTTCCTAATTTTAGGACTCTCACAAAAAGGCAAATCTTCCAGCAGCTGTTTATAGGTCTTCTCATGCTTAGCCTGTGCTCTTGTTACCACCCTAGCTTCAGCTATTTCACTGTCATTCTGCAAAAGATCAACAAGCACAGGTACATCTCTACCTAAAATAACTGGATAGGGCGCCTGGTCCATTACCCCAACTGACAGATAATAAGCCTGACCATTTATTTCAATTACCACATCAGTCTTGGGGTATTCCTTTACATCACCATGAATACAGCGAACTCTCAATTTGTCCTGCATCAGTGCTTTACCTTCACCCAAACATTCAGTCCTTACTAACGTTCGGCTTGAACCAGAGTCAACTAGAGCTTTAAAGAATTTAGTCCCCAACTTTACATCAATTACCGTGTCTGTATTTGACTCAACTTCATTTAACTCCGGAGAAGATCTTGGCACATAACAAAGACGGGTATTAGTAACTTTCTGTAAAGGGCAATCTGCTCACTTATGGCCTGACTGGCCACATCCATGACAAACCATCACAGCTCTACCCTTATACTACTGATTAACTACCCCCTGATGTTTACTGTTGTTCGTACCCGAACTTATTTGCGATACCCCAGTATTAGAACCAAAATTGCTCAGACCACTACCCCAACCATCCCCAGACTTACCGGTTGGGCCGCTGTTATCGCTCCGCCATCGTCTTGGTTGATACACTGATCGTCTTGCCGCCATAAAGGTCTCTGCCATCTCTGCTGCTTGTTTAGATGAGGTAGGGTTATTCTGTCTCACCCATGTTCTTGTCTCTGGATTGATTAACTTGAGGAACTGCTCTAAAACTATCTGGTCACCGATCTCCTCCTTCGTTCGATTCTTAGGATTAATCCACTTCTCATACAAGTCTCTTAGCCTCACTTGCAGCTCTCTTGGAGTTTCATCTTCTCGGGCACTGTAGGATCTGAAGCGTTGTCTATACATTTCCGCATTAATTTCAAACTTGTCAAGAATAGTCTATTTGACCCGATCATAGTCTAGTGAGTTGTCAGGCTCCATGGCCACATAAGCTGCTCTCGCCTTCCCAGATAAGAGAGGCAACAAATGCAATACCCAGTCTTGTCTTGGCCATCTGCATGCCTGAGCAATGCGTTCAAAAGTTGTTAAATAATATTCTATGTCCTCATCATAAGTCCAAGGAAGCATTCTCGGAGTTTGAAAACACGGCATTGCAGATCCTTGTCCTTCAGTTGGAATCGCACTTGCTGAAGCGGAGTCATCATCCTGTAAGGGCTGTTGAGCTGAACGAATGGCTGAAGACCAATGCACAGCTGTACCTGCTGATGTTGTTGCAGCCAATGACTGTCGTTGTTGATGGTCTTGATGAACTTCCGACTGTAGCTGTGTAAACTGATGGTGAAGCATCTGCCATTTATGCTCTTGGCGCTGTGCCTCCCTTTCCAAGCGATCCTCTCTTTGATGTTGCTTATGCAAAAATGTTTGCATCATATTCACAAGCTGGTCCGTTGTACTCCCAGCTACAACCCCACCTTGGTCTGGAATTGTGCACGTTGATTCAGCCTCCTCCGGAAATTTAGGCTCATCTCTCGCCTTCGCTGCATCTTGTTTCTTTGGCGGCATTTTTGTTCAACTAAACAGTCTCTCATGCCACCCAACTCCCAAAAACAGGATTTGTTGGCCAACCACACCTACAGCCTCCCTCTGTACTAGCCTCCTATTGGC
This sequence comes from Meda fulgida, assembly GCA_030578275.1. NCBI lineage: Eukaryota > Metazoa > Chordata > Actinopteri > Cypriniformes > Leuciscidae > Meda > Meda fulgida. The sequence continues at coordinate 29,067,780 of CM060635.1, read as the reverse complement.
CTGGAAGCACCGCTGCCACCATGTGTCATGTAGTGTGTTGTCGAGAGGCCTGGGAGAGGTTTAGGAAGGCACCGCACAGCTCATAAGGTGCAGTCCACATGACGTACAAAAAAAAAAAAAAAAAGAAAACTTAATGCAACGTATACTGATAATAAAAACAAAAGAAAAAATGCTGTGAGCAGCAAAAACTGGCACTAAACAATGCCTAGTGGCACAGCCACACAATTATCAGCATGTCTCACCTCAAACATGTTCAATCATTGGCATAGTATACACAGGATGCCACCCTCCTCCTAATCCTGATCAGACAAAGGATTAAATACCTAAGTTTCCCGCCAAACACCTAGTGGGACGAACCATTGCCACGGGGTGGAACCTTTCCCCAAACACTCACTGAATTCCACAGCCAAACATTGGCACATAAATATAACTAATGTTCATGAACTCATTCAGACACACAATAATCATAATACAAACATACACAACATACAACCAAAAACTCACACATTTAACTCCTCATAACACAAATGTCTCTCTCCATCTTGAAACATGGTACGTTCTGGCTATGCGCACTACCAGAACCCACCTCCATAACCCTGGATCAAAACAGGTAGATCATTCATGTGCTATAATCTGTACATGTGTACAATAAAGAAATAAAATAAAACAAACAATGGCTCTCAGTCATCAATCAAAACATTAACAAGTTAAACTCTTAATGTTGGAATTGTACCTCCACATATTCATTATCAACATACTATACCTACTAAGCTATTCCTGCAAACAGCATACCAAATAAATTCCAAATAGCACTAGGCTGGCACTCTAGTGATGATATCATTGACCAGGTTCATCATCACACAACCCTATTAGTTTTTTGTAATTTAGGTATATGTAATATTGAATAGGTTGTTTAATATTTGAGTGTTCATTATTGATATAGTGCACTACGCAGAAACCAACTGATGAGACCAAATGATTTGGCTAGAATTCATCATAAACCCTCTACACATGTAGATATAATTTAGAAAGATTCAAATTAGGATTCACCAGGAGATGCGATGCTGCACATTAACATAAAAGTTGCTTGGATTTTTAAGTAGCCTAACTACTTTAATGTTTTTGTCTTTTATACATAAATATATTTTTTATTGATAAGATGTGTTTTTATTTTATTCTTTTTAAAGCTAAAATGTATCAGCAAATTCTTGTGAATGATAATTGCCTGTATTTTACAAGGATACAAAGAACCTTTGCATGTTCTTGGTACAAAGTTAAGACTCAGATCCCGGTATAATAATAATAATAATAATAACTATGATAATTAGGCTTGATACTGGGAGCTTGAGAAGCCGCTGCACTGTTGTGCGCCGCCATGTTATCATTTAGTGTCTGCGTGTTTCCAAACTATTTTAAATATTTTTGGACCTTGATGTTATAACTATGGTATGGTATGGGGCCACCCTATACTTGTAACCTTTAATAGTTAAAGGTTAAAAATAAACATATTGCATTTGGTACATTATTGTTATATTGATAATATTAATTATATTTTATTTATGTTTGATATTATTAAACAGTAATTAGGCAATTTTATCACTGATTATTGTAATGCAGTCTTTGGTCACCTTGTTATTGAGGAAGTCCTCAAAATCTCAACAACTTGTGCCAATCCTTACATGTTACACCAGGTTGATCCATCATCACAAGTGGAGAAGTCTGTGACAGAGGAGACAGAACAGCAGGAGAGAGAGATGCAAGGGCAGGAGAGAGAGATGCAAGAGCAGGAGAGAGAGAGATGGAGCAAGAGAGAGAAATGCAAGAGCAGGAGAGAGAAATGGAGCAAGAGAAAGAGATTGAGCAAGAGAGAGCAACACAAGAGCAGGAGAGAGAGATGGAGCAAGGAGAGAGAGATGCAAGAGCAGGAGAGAGAGCTGGAGCAAGAAGAGAGAGAAATGCAAGAGCAGGAGAGAGAGATGGAGCAAGAAGAGAGAGAAATGCAAGAGCAGGAGAGAGAGATGGAGCAAGAAGAGAGAGAAATGCAAGAGCAGGAGAGAGAGATGGAGCAAGAAGAGAGAGAAATGCAAGATCAGGAGAGAGAGATGGAGCAAGAAGAGAGAGAAATGCAAGAGCAGGAGAGATATGGAGCAAGAGAGAGAAATAAAAGAGAAGAAGAGAGAAATGGAGCAAGAGAAAGAGATTGAGCAAGAGAGAGAGTTGGAAGAGCAGGAGAGTGAGAGCCAGGGCATAGAGTACTTTGCTCGCCCTGAACCCGCCATTTTACAGGCATTCTTAGATTACCACCCACAGCAGAACACCAGCAATGCAGTTGTGATGAGGTTGTTCAGCCGTAAAGGTGGCACCAGCAGGAAGTGGCTTACTTATTGCAAAGAAGCCATTTATTGTTCTGCTTTGTGTGTCTGGCATTTACAAGGCGGACTGACACCAGCGTATTTATAACAGGCATGAGTGACTGGCGACATGTAAATCTGCGCACAGAGCATGAAAAGAGCACTGCACACCAGACCTGTGCTGAAGCTTTTTTCTTAAGGTGCTCAAAAGGCAACATCAGCAGCTTGTTTGCTGGCAGTCAGTTGTCAGCTCACAGAGCACAAGTGAAAAAGAGACGGCAAGTTTTGGAGCGTATAGTGGACGTGGTGGTCAAAGTACTAGGGAAGAGGGGACTCAGCTGTAGGCATGTGGAGAATGAGGCCGCATACACTTTGGGGTATAACACTATCAATCATGGTAACTTTCTGGAACTGATTGTGTTGTTAGGCAAGTATGATCTGTGCCTCAGAGAACATTTGAATGACTGCATTGATAAAAGCAAGAAGTTGCATCAGTCCAGTGGATCAAGAGGTAGAGGGTCTCTCATCACCCTACTCTCCAAAACAACTGTCAACTCAGTGATTGATACAATTGGCCATTTCATTCAAGAGAGCATCACCGGTGATGTCCAGAGAGCTGGGATGTTCTCTGTTCAGCTGGACACAACCCAAGACATCACAGGTTCTGATCAGTGTTCAGTAATTATCAGGTATGCTACTGAGGCAATCCACAGACGATTTGTCACAAATGGCCCTCTTGTTGCGGATTTGGCATGGTTGGACCCCAGGTTTAGCCAGGTCAGAACAGTTTCTCTTCCTAGTAATGCACTTCAAAACCTCAGCACATGTCTCCTCAAATTTGACAGCAGGGCTACCGTAAATAACCTTTATTCAGAACTGAAAAGTTTTGCTGGACAGTGGGAAAGGCTTAAGACATCACATGTAGATGACTCCAGGACCAGAACAGCAAAGGGCAGATCTGAAGAATGGGACGAAGATAGTGAAATTGTGACCAAAAGCTGTGATTCTAAAATCCAAAAAGGCCAAAATTGCCCACTGCGCTGCTATCAAATTCTCAGGCTGTTCAACGTAATGTCTGATGCCTATCGTCTCCTTGGGCTGGCATACAAGTACCTGCTGACCCTCTCTCTCACTCAGGTTGCCTATGAAAGAACATTCTCTACACTCAAGTTCATTAAAAGCAGACTCCGAAGCAGCCTGTCTGGAAACAGGCTGAAGATGTTTATGCTGATGGCCACTGAAAAGGACATTCTCATGTCATTGGACTCCAACATGGTCATTGACAGGGTAGCTGAGAAGACCTGCTGAGAAAGCTGCTTTTGTAACCTGGTGAGGTGAAATAAAATTATCAAAACATTCCTAATTGTGTATCAGTTAAAATTAAATTAAACTTTATTGTTATTGCCTAAAAGTACAGTCAAATGAATAGGTTTAGTATCTATCTTCATTTTCAAACAAGTCACATGCTCAGAAAATGCTTAGAATGTGTCCATCTTAATAGGTTTCAATGCATAAGACAGTAGATAGAATAAATATGAGATTGGAGTATTAGACATTTATAAACATGTTTTCTTACAGCCTTAATCTGTCATTGTTTCGTTTCAGACTGTCAGTCAATTTTGGAAGCCTGAAGGGGGTTAATTTTAAGTAAGTACTATATAGAATATGATTCAACCATTTCTCTAGAGTAAACATATCAGTACTGTCATCGTCTGAAAAAAAGTCTTTCTCACCCTTTGCTGTCTGTCCTTTCACTTCTTAAAGGTTTCCATATGTTAAGATATGTTCAGTGTTGCTGCTGTGGAAGTGTTGTGGGTGACTTTTTATTGATTCAGTGAGTAAATAGTCTTTGGTGATACAATTCAATCACAATCTGTCCTTAATAGATTTTATTATTTATCTAATCGTTCCTTTCTGTCCTGTTTTTCAGGGTCTAATCATACTTTAAGAGGTTCTCTAGACCATGCAACTTTTTAAGTTCCTATATACTGTAAGTACTACTGTATATGATTCAGCTATTTTTGTGGAATACCGACTATGATCATATGAGCAAGTCCAACAAATGCCATTCTTTCTCACCCTTCTCTGTCCTTTCACTTGTGTCCCGTTTTTCAGGGTCCCATTATAATTTCTTAAGAAGTAAGTATACGATGTATATGATGTCAGTATTTTCCAACATTTTCTAGATACTGTACCAGTACTGTGTGAAAATGCAATCAAAAAGTCAATTAAGTGTTATTCTTTCTCACCTTCCTTTCTCTGTCTCCTTTCACTTTTTAAAGGCTGCCATGTTAAAAAAAAAAATATATATATTTTGTGCTGCCATGTTGTGTGTTGATGTGGTAAATAAATAGTTTATGAAATATCACTAAATCTGTCATTTATTTATTTTAATATTCATTAATGATCATGTCTCACCTCTAGTCTTCTCTGTCTTCATTTCAGGTTTCCACCATGTGTTGTAGATAGTTCAGTCCAGAGCAGAGTAGCTTGCGGAAAGGAGGGAATTAGAAAGATTGATTCAACTGGCGAGTTGTTTGAGAATAATTGAAAATGTGGTGATGTGCAAATGTATATTATGAGAAAATGAAACAGTTTTTTTTTTTTTTACCTTTGATGCATGTAAACCTGTTGTAGGAGACTCCAAAACAACATTAGGAAACTTTAAAATAGCATTATAGGGGCACTTTAAAACCAATGCTGCCAAAACAGCTTCGAAATGTGATACCTGTGGTATCAGGTTGCGAGGTGGGGCCTCCATGGATCAGATTTTTTTTCCTAAGCTGAGGCAACGCCTAGAACTCATTTGTCATTGTGATGGCTAAAGCCACACTTAAGAAATATTTCTTTTGAATGGTTCTAGTTTTCTCTTTTTATTTTATTTTTTGCATGATAAATTTATATTTCGTTTGCTTTAGTCAAGTCAAGTCATCTTCATTTATATAGCGCTTTTAAAAAATTAGTTAAAAAACAGATTGTTTCAAAGCAGCTTTACAGAGATAAACATATAATTTAAGGTAACAGAGATGGTTTTGGCTTTATAGCGGTTCTTGAATAATGTTATTTTCCAGCTAAAGTTAGTTTTGATTGATTCCTTTCCGTCTAAATGATCATTTGTTATAAAATTAGGGGCCCCTAAGACGACACCGTTCTCTCTAAACAGACTTTAAACGCGAACCTGTGATAAACGCTGATGGCGTTTACATGCGCATTAAGAATTGATTCTCTAGTTATGTGTGTTCGAATATATGTGCACAGGTTTGTAATTCCCTACAAACCAACTACTTGTCTTGCCTATACATTTTGATACAGAATTTTATTTTATTTTATTTTATCATTTCGGGTTAGGTACGTGAACCGAATTCCCCACAACGCTTTATCTGTAGAGTGTTAAAGGGATCCTCCATAGGGAGAGGCTAGTTGGCACTTCAGCACTGCATTGTCATCGGGTCCAGGCAAAGGTCCTTCGTCAGATCTGGAAACTGCCTGGATCCGGAAGGCTGTGATTTAAGGGAAGTGTTCCCAGTTCCGGCTGACCTAATCTATGCAGCCTAACATTGAATTATAGAAGTCGATAATGTATTATGTGAATGCTAGGTCAAAGAGATGTGTCTTTAATCTAGCTTTGAACTGACAGAGTGTGTCTGCTTCCCGGACAATGTTAGGAAGACTTTTCCAAAGTTTTGGTGCTAAATAGGAAAAGGATCTACCGCCAGCAGTCGATTTTGATATTCTAGGTATTATTAACTGGCCGGAATTTTGAGATCGCAATAGACGTGAAGGACTATAATGCGTTAAGAGCTCGCTCAAGAAAGTACTGCGGTGCTAAACCATTTAGTGCTTTGTAAGTAATAAGCAATATTTTAAAATTTATACGATGTTTAACAGGCAGCCAATGCAGTGTTGACAGAACCGGGCTAATATGGTCATATTTCCTGGTTCTGGTACACTGTAAAACCTAACAATATATTTACTCAATTAAATTGGGTTCACTGCACTCAAATAACACTGAAAAACTTGAAGTAGCTTGAATGACTGAAACAGAACTCAAACTGAATGAGTTATAGAACATTTCAGATCCCAGAATGATAATTGAATAATAATTGTACTTAAGTGATCAATTAAGTGATAATTGATCATTAGTGATGAACACCTGCTGTTAACAAGCAGAATCACTGAAGGAAAGAGAAACACAAGAACTACAAGGTTTAAGGTCACCATGATGGAGATCAGCATTTGCTTTAGTTGGGCTCTTGACCCTTGACTATAGAGTACAAGTATTTCTTTGACTGCTGTAATTGAGTGTTTATCAAACATTTGTTATGGCACAAAATTCAAGGAAAAATATGATTGGAAATGGTGGTCAAGGTTTGATGATGACAATCATCAGTTAATGACTTGATTCACTGATCTCATTCAGAGTCTAGTCTCTGATTAAAAGGGTAATAAATTATTGATTTGAAACACTACAGTATGAGAACTAGCAATATTATGACTATCAGATAATATGAAGGATTTTACAGAAAATGTAGTTCATTACCAAAACTAACACAGATATCATGAATCAGCATATGAATCTCAACAATGGTGACCATTAAAAACCTATTCATACTGCAAAGCATGCTGGGTACTACCATAATACAAACCTTATCCATGGCTCCCAGCATGCATTGCAGCATGAATAATTTTTTAATGGTCACCATTGTTGAGATTCATATGCTGATTCTTGATGTCTGTGTAAGTCAACTTGATACCATAGAGGTTTTTAAAATCTGATTGTAACAACACTGGGCCTTACAGCAGAATCACAGATCTTTTATTATGAATAATACAAGTTATATGTCACCAGCTTAATCAGAAATTATTCTCTAGAAAAGACCATAAAATCAAGACACCAAATGTTAATTCATCTTTCCATAAATCATCATCAAAACACAACCACACGCTCACATTTTCTTTTGGCTTTTGTGCCATAACAAGTGTGTTTAATAAACACTCAGTTACAGCAGCCAGAGGAAAAACTGGTGTTAAAAGTCAAGGGTCAAGAGCCCAACTAAAGCAAACACTGACCACTATCATGGTGTCTTTAAATGAAACCCAATAAATCATCTTCATCTAAACCTCTTTTCATTCACAATAACACCTTCTGTAGATGCATGACTCAAATAACTCAATAACTCATAATTTAAATTGGTTAATAAGTGAAGCTGGTAATGCTGTTTGTGGAGTTGTTTAATCCTCCTCTGAGATCTTCAGAGATTTAAACATATTTTATCTTCAGTGATTTCATCTAATGTTGTGGTTGGAAGTCAGTTGTAGTTCTTGTGTTTCTCTGTCCTTCAGTGATTCTGCTTGTTAACAGCAGGTGTTCATCACTAATGATCAACAATCACTTCATTAATCACTTAATTAATCACTTAATTTCTTGACTGCAATATCTACTTTTAGTGAACTCAACTGAAATCATTTCAGAGTACTCATAACTATTGTTTGTTATAAACTTAAATGAATTGAGGTAATAAGTTTCCTCAAATGTAATGAGTTATCTTAACTCATTGGATTGGACTTTGTGTGTGATATTGTGAGCTAGCAGTAACTGCAAGTGCTCTTAGTTCATTTAAAGTTTGTCATTTCACTGTTTTTACTCAATAAAGTGAAGTTTCAGCTATATACAGTATTAAATGCAGTGTAAAGTTTAATTGTGTATTAAAAAATATTATTGTTTTAGTAAACTCACATAAAATAAGTTCAGAGTACTCATAACTATTGTTTTTTATAAACTTAAATGAATTGAGGTAATCTGTTTCCTCAAATGAAATGAGTTAGCTTAACTTGTTGGGTTTTACAGTGTAAGAACTCGAGCTGCTGCATTTTGAACTAGCTGTAGTTTGTTTATTAAGCGTGCAGGGCAACCACCCAGTAGAGCATTACAATAATCTAGCCTTGAGGTCATGAACGCATGAACTAATTTTTCCGCATTTGTCAATGAGTGCATATGGCGTAATTTAGATATATTTTTAAGATGGAAAAATGTGGTTTTACAGATACTAGACACGTGACTTTCAAATAAAAGATTGCTATCAAAGAGCAGCCATCAAGTGTTAGATAGTATTCTAGGTTATTACGTGTGGAAGTTTTTTGTCCAATAATTAGAATCTCTGTTTTTTTTTCAGAATTTATTAATAGAAAATTACTAGTTATCCAATTTTTTATATATCTATGCAATGTGAATTGGTAAGTTTCGTTAGGTTTTGAAGAAATATACAGCTGAGTATCATCGGCATAACAGTGAAAGCTAATTCCATGTTTCCTAATGATATGTCCTTATGGTAGCATGTACAGATTGAACAGCAGCGGTCCTAGTACTGAGCCTTGTGGTACACCATACTGAACTTGTGATTGATAAGACATCTCTTAATTTACTGCTACAAACTGATAACTGTCAGATAAGTATGATTTAAACCATGCTAGTGCAATTTCACTAATGCCAACATAATTTTCTAGTCTATTTAAAAGAATGTTGTGGTCAATGGTGTCAAATGCAGCAATAAGATTAAGTAACACTAATAGAGAGAGACAACCGCGATCGGATGATAAGAGCAAATCATTTGTGACTCTAATGAGAGCTGTCTCGGTACTATGGTCCGGTCTAAATCCAGACTGAAAATCCTCGCAGATATCATTTCTTTCAAGAAAGGAACACAATTGTGAGGATACTGCTTTTTCTAATATCTTTGACAGAAAAGGCAGATTCGAGATCGGCCTGTAATTGACTAATTTTTTTAACAAGCGGTTTAATCATAGCCAGCTAAAAGGTTTTTGGTACATATCCTATTGACACAGACGAATTAATGATATTAAGAAGAGGATCAATGGCATCTGGAAGCATCTCTTTCAATAGCTTAGTCGGTATAGGGTCTAACATACAAGTTGTCGATTTAGATGAATTAACGAGTTTGCAAAATTCTTCATCTCCTACAGCAACAAATGAATCAAATCCTTTAAGGGATTAATGTTTTTGTGTCTGCTTATTCATAAATTTCTATGTAATTATTTTTTTCTTTTTTATTATTTACCCAAAACAGTTGTACTGGAGGTGCTACATTGTCTCTTTATGTGCGCATTAAAGATCAGAGAGCGACAAAGCCAACAATAATTCATTACTAGAGTTCACGCTAGTGAGTGAATGAAACCACAACAAAGATATGGGTTTGACATTTTATTTAAATTAGTTTGAATGTGTGTATCTTAACTGTGGTTCCGCTGGGGTGCAGCATGGAACAAAGGCTTGGAATGTAAAAGGGTGTAGCATTTCCCGGTATCCTTTATATCTTCTGTTGGGACTTATGGGAAATGTCATTTTGGGACAATATGTGTTGGGGGTCATCTGTTAATTTGAAAGTGTGTTTAAAGTATACTTTTTTGTGTGTGTTTTTTCATTATTGCTTTATGGAAGAACCCTTACAGTCATGTTCCTCAAACCATACCAGAACAATTTTTGGAGTGTGGCAAGCTGCATTTTTCTGCTGAAACACCATTGCCATGGTCTGACTCTGCAACAATCTTCAGGTAGGTGGTACGTGTCAACGTAACATCAAGGGGTCATCATAGGCACTTTGTCTGGTCTGTGTTCTGACACCTTTCTATCATGGGCAGTAGTAGTTACAAGTAGCTCTTTTGTGTAATCGGACCAGACAGGCCAGTGCAAATATGCATTTCCCCCTGTGAGCCTACTTGCACAGACCCTGTGCAAAGTCAGGGAGTACGGGGATCAGGTCCTCCTGGTGGCTCCCTATTGGCCCACCCGGACCTGGTTCCCCGAACTCACACGCTTCTTGAAGGCCCCTCCCTGGCTCATTCCTCTGAGGAAGGTCCTTCTTTCCCAGAGACGGGGCACCCGCATCCGGACCTCTGGAAACTTCATGTCTGGTCCCTGGATTGGACACGGAGGTTCTAGGTGACTTACCCCCAGAGGTACTTAACACCATCACTTCCGCATGGGTGCCGTCTATGAGACGTGCTTACGCCTTGAAATGGAACCTATTTGTCGCGAGGTGCTCACCTCACCGAGAATATGTTCGATATGGTCCTTGCTTTCCTTCTTGCAGCAAGGTTTGGAGCAAGGGCTGTCTCCCTCCACCCTCAAAGTACATGCTGCCGCCATTTCAGCATATTACGACAACGTAGATGGCAAACCTTGTCATCAGGTTTCTTAGGGGGACAAGATGGTTAAATCTCGTCCATTCCATCTTGGGACCTTTCCCTTGTGTTTCAAGCAGTTCAGGATGCTCCCTTTGGGCCGCTGTAGTCAACAGACTTAAAGCTTCTGTCCATGAAGACTTTTCTGCTGGTTGCACTTGCGTCTATCAAGAGGGTAGGGGACCTGCGGGCATTTCCGGTCGACAAATCGTGCCTAGAGTTCAGGCCAGGTGACAAACACGTAGTACTGAGACCCCGGCCAGGCTATGTGCCCAATGTTCCTACCACTCCCTTCAGGGACCAGGTGGTGAACCTTGCTCTGCGTCTGTACGCTCTACGACTGTACATGGACAGAACTCAAAGCCTCAGGACCTCAGACCAGTTCTTTGTCTGTGACGGAGGCCAGCAGAAGGGAAAGGCTGTCTCAGCGAAAAACTGAAGTGCAATCTCACCTCACGCTCATTATATACCCGCGCTGTGTGGCAGTGCAGGTGCTGCAAATAATTGTATGCCAATATGCATTGGCTTGTTTACTTGCACTCGAAGTAGATTGGCTCTCTGGTGAGACTCCTATAATTTGGTCTACAACGTACATATACGTTCCCTCCTTCAGGGAACGAGGGTTATCATACGTAACCGAGACGTTTTGACTTTTAGCACATAATATACATGCATTCAACAGTTATATAGTTATTATTTTTTTAAATGTAGTTCAAAAAATACAATTACTAAGCTATATGGTAAGGACGCACAATAAATACTTAAGAAGAAAAGATGATCTTTATCTTATTTTTCTTGATCTTGTGAGTGACCTAATTGGAGTGGACAAATCTGTCAACCATGTGCTCACATGCTAATTTCTGTTTCCATATAAACTAGATTTGTTTGGCTTTTAACAATTGTCATAAAATGTCATATTAAAAATCTTTTTTAGTGTTGTGGTAAGGACTCAAAAGTGTGGGACAGGTGCATTAGATGGAAAAAAATCATATAAATGATCATTAAACAAAACAAGAACTTTAAAATGGTGTAAAGTAATATTCATATGAAAGTAATTCGTTTGAAATGATTAGCAAATTGTACGTATCTCAGCATTGACACCACAGTTGAGGGACATGAGCAAAAATGGTGTTTGGGCCTATAAATGCTTTGTAGTTATATTAAATCACATTATTTATTCATTATTTTTTATGTCAAGGTGTGTAATGACATTTATAAAGCATCAGATGACAAATCAAATTTTAACATGAATCTAAAATTTCTGGGACTTAAAAGTGGCCACCGTTGCAGAAACACTCACACTGTATAAAGTATTATAATTCACACAAAAATGTACATCCTGTCATCATGTACTCAGCCTCATGTGGAAAGATCCAAAAAAGGCCATAAAGGCATCATAAAAATAATCAATGGGGGAGGCAGTCCAAAATGCAGCCCTGAGCACATCTATAGAAGTAAAATAATGAAAATTGCATTAACCCTGCTTGCATTTTAATGCATTGTATTTTAAGGGCTTGCATTTTTATGGGCTGAAATTCAACATAGTTGTATATTTAAGCTGTGAATATTTCAATTCAAAAGATTTCACAGACGTTTCCATTATTAAAAATTAAATAATCCAGATTCACCTTTCAGATTTCACTTCCAAAATATTGATTCAGTTTAAAAATACAACCTATAATATTCGACAGACAATTTTCGGTCCATTTTATTTCACTTTACAAATTCGCATCCACAAATTCATGGGTTCAAATTCGACAGAAATTTCAACATTTGACATCCGGGAACAGCAGGAATATCAGTAGATTGACGATTGATAATCTCCATAGCTGTTAGTCGACCTCACCAGCAGAAGGTGCAAGCGGCTGTTGATGAAGAAAACTATAGAGCAACGGGTGAGAGAGTCATTCGTTCATAAAAACGGATTTACAGACATGGAGCAAACGGTAAGTATTTGTGATGATCATCAGGGCCAGTGTGTGTATATATATATATATATATATATATATGGAAAAGCTGATAAAGACACAAAAGCTGTGTTTACATTTAAGTCTTCACAGATAGTTTTGCACATGTAAGCATCTTTCTCTACTGTGAACGAGATTATAATGTTATTCCCCTGATGTACAGATAAAATGGTAAATCTGAGGTAGTAGACATATATTTCTCCTGATTGTTTAGTTTTCTTAACTTTATATCACTGCGCTGTGCTGCAGAACTATATGGTCAGAACACATTTACACAGGAGGATTTTGAATTGCCGACAGGTCCAGATATTTAGCATGCCAAATATCTCACGGCGTCTGCGACTCATCTGTGATCCTCTCAGATCTTGTCGTTGATAATTCACACTGGGTGATTGTCAATCATGTGAACGAGCACCGATTTGCCTATCATTTCCGGAATTTGTTGGCGATCTCACAAAACCTGTTGGCTAGCAAAAATCGAGCCTAAAATCGTTCAGTCTGAACTTATGCCGAGTTCCCTTTCGAGAGGTCTCTCGTATTGCGTAAGCTAGCTTACGCTATGGGAACACCCCTTTTCTCGAGAAAACTGAAGCCAAAACTTTAAAACGCACTGTAGCTACACAGCAGACACAGATGAGCGCGAGTGTGGTCATTGGCTGTGCTGCGGCAACTGCTCGAACCTATGGCGAGACAGCTCAGACGCTCAAACTGATGTTGAGGTCTGAGGGTTCGATTGTCTGATCGATTGCTCCTGTCTGCCTTCCTGCCTTCTGTGAGTTTGTTTGCGTCGAGGCTGTAAGCTCTAAGCCTCGTATTAGCTTCGTATTTCTTTCTGTTTTGAACCATCATTTAATATAATTTCTAGTTGTTTATATTACTAAATACACTTTACCCACCATCTCAGATTAACCTTACATCGCTAGCTTTCGTTATTGTTAGCAAAGTACGCTAGTGTTAACGCGCCACCCGCGCTCATTTATTTATTATTTATTTTCTCTTGCGCGCCCGCGCCTTTGAGTTCATAAAAGCCCAGGTAAGTAAGAATCAGTCCAAACAAACGGTGAGTAATGTCTTGTCCTGTTATTGTCACCTGTGTCACGTCATATGTTTAGTATAGCCTTCTCCGATGGCAATATAGGATTTATTTGTGATAAATGCAAGGAGACAGTCAGGCTGACAGAGAAGATTTCAGAGCTAGAGACACGCATCCAAACTTTAATTGAGGATAGTACTAGAGCTTTAGATACTATTTTGGATGCGCATAGCATAGTGAACTCTGTACATGATTCGGTTCCGGCTGATGTAGAGCCCACGCAGATGGGTGACCGTGAGAGATCGCTCTAGTCGCAGATTAAAAAAAACTCTTACGATAACAAATCGATTTGCCCCACTCAGTGAAACACCCACTGAGAATTCTGTTGATTGTGAACTGGTAATTGGTGATTCGATCACACGGAATGTGAAAATAGACACCAGCCACCAAAGTCACATGTTTGCCGGGAGCCAGAGCGCCTGACATCAAAGCAAATTTAAAAGTGCTGGCTAATGCTAATCGTAAATTCTCTAAGATCATTATTCATGTCGGCACTAATGATGTTCGACTCCGCCAGTCGGAGATCACCAAAATTAATATTAAAGAGGTGTGTGAACTCGCAAGTACGATGTCAGGCACTGTAATTTGCTCTGGCCCCCTTCCTGTTCGCAGGAGTGATGAGATAGGTTGGTTGTCTAAGGGGGGGGCGTTGAATAATATAGAATTCATAGACAGTTGGACCTGTTGAAAAGTGATGGTATTCATCCCTCCTGGGATGGTGCTGGTCTTCTCTCTAGTAATTTGGCTCATAGTCTTAGAGCTAAAACATGACAATCTGGGGCTCAGGTCAGGAAGCAGACAGACTGGCTAAACCGACCGTCTGCTAGCGGCCTCGCGTCACCAAGGTCAGATAAATCCCATCACACAGAGCCTCTTTCACCTAGATATCATCATATAGAGACTGTGTCTGTTCCCCGAATTTGGAAATCCAAAAAACGTCAGGTAAAAAATGTAATTGATGTTCAACAAATAAAAAACAGATATAATACAGATGAGCAAATGATCAAGCTTGGGTTGCCGAATATTCGATCTCTTACTTCGAAATCGCTGATAGTTAATGATTTGATTTCAGATTATAATCTAAATGTGCTGTGTTTGACAGAAACCTAGCTAAAACCAAACGATTACATTACTTTAAATAAGTCCACCCCACAAGATTACTGTTATAAACATGAACCTCGTCTAAAAGGCAAAGGGGGAGGTGTTGCTGTAATTTATAGTAATATTTTCAAAACCACTAAGAAATTTATTTTTAAATATACTTCTTTTGAAGTGTTGGTGCTTAATGTAAAAATATATAGTGTAAACGATAAATCACGTTTGAGAATTCTGCTGGCTACTGTATACAGGCCACCAGGGCACCATACAGATTTTATCATAGAATTTGCGGACTTTCTATCTGTCACAGTCCTCGTCTGCACCTGTCTGTCCTTGTCTGCACTTCACTTCCCAGTATCCTCCTTGTCTGCACACCTGAATTCACTCCCTCAATCATCCACCTGTTCATCGTCTTAATCATCTGTGTCACCTGTCCTCACCTCGTTTGTATCTGTATTTAGTTCTCTCTGGTCAGTCTGTCTGTGTCGGTTCTTGTTTAGTCTATGTATATGTACAGTTTGTATATGCATAGGTGTTTGTGTGTATCCTGCCTGTCTTCCTGCCTGTTCCTGGTTTTGTTTCAAGATTAAATCGTTTGTATTGGAGCTCTTTGCCTCAGCCTGCTGTCCTTACACACCAAACCGTGACAGAAGAACCGACCTCAAAAAGAAGATGGAGGGCTGGAAACAAGCCTTCGTGGGTACCCGTCTGGCTGTGTTTCGTGGGAGTCGTGGAGGCCGCAGTGGAGGAGGGGGTCGAGTGGAGACCCGGCATCACTCCTCACGCTGGCCTCATTTCGGCCCTGGGCTGGTCCCGTCCAGCACCAAGCCCTCTTCGCCGCTGGTCCCGTCCAGCACCAAGCCCTCTTCGCCGCTGGTCCCGTCCAGCACCAAGCCCTCTTCGCCGCTGGTCCCGTCCAGCACCAGGCCCTCTTCGCCGCTGGTTCCGCCCAGCTCCAGGCCCTCTTCGCCGCTGGTTCCGTCCAGCACCAGGCCCTCTTCGCCATTGGTTCCGTCCAGCACCAGGCCCTCTTCGCCACTGACCCCATCCCTTGTCCAGAGTCCGGACGTGAAGGACTTAATTGACCTTTTCACAGAGCTTCCTTCGCCGCTGGTCCCGTCTAGCCCGGAGTTTCCTTCGCCGCTGGTCCCGTCCGGTCCGGGGTTTCCTTCGCCGCTGGCCCCGGCCGGGCCTTCGCCGCTGGTTCCGTCCGGTCCGGCCGAGCCTTCGCCGCTGGTTCCGTCCAGTCCCGCCGAACCTGCACGTCATGTCAGCCTCGACGAACCCGAGTCAAGTGAGTCAAGTGCCGTGTCGAGTGAAGCGAATCCCGAGTCAAGTGAAGCGAATCCCGAGTCAAGTGAAGCGAATCCCGAGTCAAGTGAAGCGAATCCCGAGTCAAGTGAAGCGAGTCCCGAGTCGGGTGAAGCGAGTCCCGAGTCGGGTGAAGCGAGTCCCGAGTCGGGTGAAGCGAGTCCCGAGTCGGGTGAAGCGAGTCCCGAGTCGGGTGAAGCGAGTCCCGAGTCGGGTGAAGCGAGTCCCGAGTCGGGTGAAGCGAGTCCCGAGTCGGGTGAAGCGAGTCCCGAGTCGGGTGAAGCGAGTCCCGAGTCGGGTGAAGCGAGTCCCGAGTCGGGTGAAGCGAGTCCCGAGTCGGGTGAAGCGAGTCCCGAGTCGGGTGAAGCGAGTCCCGAGCCAAGTGAACCGAGTCCCGAGCCAAGTGAACCGAGTCCCGAGCCAAGTGAACCGAGTCCCGAGCCAAGTGAACCGAGTCCCGAGCCAAGTGAACCGAGTCCCGAGCCAAGTGAACCGAGTCCCGAGCCAAGTGAACCGAGTCCCGAGCCAAGTGAACCCGTGGATTTCCCCAAGTATTTTTTGGGGGGGGGCCATAGGCCTTCGCCTCGTCTGGCTCCGCCGTGGCCGCCCGAGGGGTCCTCACCGCCGTGGCCGCCCGAGGGGTCCTCACCGCCGTGGCCGCCCGAGGGGTCCTCACCGCCGTGGCCGCCCGAGGGGTCCTCACCGCCGTGGCCGCCCGAGGGGTCCTCACCGCCGTGGCCGCCCGAGGGGTCCTCACCGCCGTGGCCGCCCGAGGGGTCCTCACCGCCGTGGCCGCCCGAGGTTTCGTCTGCTCCGCCCTGGCCGCGCCCACGTCCTGCTCCGCCCTGGCCGCGCCCACGTCCTGCTCCGCCCTGGCCACGTCCTGCTCCGCCATGGCCGCGCCCACGTCCTGCTCCGCCATGCCCGCGCCCACGTCCTGCTCCGCCCTGGCCGCGCCCACGTCCTGCTCCGCCCTGGCCGCGCCCACGTCCTGCTCCGCCCTGGCCGCGCCCACGTCCTGCTCCGCCATGGCCGCGCCCACGTCCTGCTCCGCCATGGCCGTCTGTTCCATCCTGGAGTCCGTCCTCCTGCACCTGGTCCGCCTTCCCGTCACGGACTCCAGGATGCCCACCCTCCCACCCCTGTTCTACGGCGTGAGGTCACGCCTACCGGGAGGGGGGAGTAATGTCACAGTCCTCGTCTGCACCTGTCTGTCCTTGTCTGCACTTCACTTCCCAGTATCCTCCTTGTCTGCACACCTGAATTCACTCCCTCAATCATCCACCTGTTCATCGTCTTAATCATCTGTGTCACCTGTCCTCACCTCGTTTGTATCTGTATTTAGTTCTCTCTGGTCAGTCTGTCTGTGTCGGTTCTTGTTTAGTCTATGTATATGTACAGTTTGTATATGCATAGGTGTTTGTGTGTATCCTGCCTGTCTTCCTGCCTGTTCCTGGTTTTGTTTCAAGATTAAATCGTTTGTATTGGAGCTCTTTGCCTCAGCCTGCTGTCCTTACACACCAAACCGTGACACTATCAGAATTAGTATTGGCTGCCGATAAAGTACTAATTGTTGGTGATTTTAATATACATGTGGATAATGAAAAAGATGCATTGGGATTGGCACTTAAAGACATTGTATATTCAATTGGAGTTAGACAACACATGTCAGGACCTACTCATTGTCGTAATCATACTCTAGATCTAAAACTATCACATGGAATAGATGTTGATGCCGTTGAAATTCTGCAGCAGAGCGATGACATCTCAGACCATTATCTAGTCTCATGTAAATTACATTTAGCCAAGGCTGCAAAGCCGAGTCCGTGTTATAAATATGTTAGACCTATAACTTCTGCCACTAAAGATTGCTTTATCAATAATCTTCCTAATCAGTTTCATCATCTCAGCATCCCAGATAGCTTAGAAGAACTTGATTTTGCAACAGAAACTTTTAACTCTCTCTTTTCCAGCACTTTAGACGCAGTTGCTCCATTGCGCTTAAAGAAGATTAAAGAAAATAGTCCAACGAGCACACTCAGGCCCTTAAGAGACTAGGCAGAAAAATGGAGCGCAACTGGAAGAAAACAAAACTAGAGGGATTTCAGATTTCATGGAAAGAGAGCTCGATTGCTTACAGAGAGACCTTAGAAGCTGCTAGATCTGCTCTTTTTTCAACCCTATTAGAAGAAAATAAACATAATCCTAGATACTTATTTGAAACAGTGGCTAAACTAACGAAAAAGAAAGCTTAAAGCAAAGAAGTTTCCGAGCAACACAGTAATGACTTTATGAACTTCTTCACTTATAAGATTGATAATATCAGGGACAAAATTATAACTATGCAACCGTCTACTACAGTATCGCATCAGGGAGTGCACTGTAGTCTCCCTGACAAAAATTTGTATTCATTTGTTCCTATAGGAGAGGAAGAATTCTGCAAACTCGTTAATTCATCTAAATCGACAACTTGTATGTTAGACCCTATATTGACTAAGCTACTGAAAGAAATGCTTCCAGATGTCACAGATCCTCTTCTTAATATCAGTAATTCGTCTTTTTCTCTAGGATACGTACCAAAAACCTTTAAGCTGGCTATGATAAAACCACTTGTTAAAAAAACGCAACTTGATCCTTTAGAATTAGTCAATTACACGCCGATCTCAAATCTGCCTTTTCTGTCAAAGATACTAGAAAAAGCAGTATCCTCACAACTGTGTTCCTTTCTTGAAAGAAATGATATCTGCAAGGATTTTCAGTCAGGATTTAGACCGTACCATAATACTGAGACAGCTCTCATTAGAGTTACAAATGATTTGCTCTTATCATCCAATCGTGGTTGTATCTCTCTATTAGTGTTACTTGATCTTAGTGCTGCATTTGACACAATTGACCACAACATTCTTTTAAATAGACTAGAAAACTATGTTGGCATTAGTGGAATTGCACTAGCATGGTTTAAATCATACTTATCTGACCGTTATCAGTTTGTAGCAGTAAATGAAGAGATGTCTCATCGATCTCAAGTTCAGTATGGCCTACCACAAGGCTCAGTACTAGGACCGCTGCTGTTCACTCTGTACATGCTACCATTAGGAGATATCATTAGGAAACATGGAATTAGCTTTCACTGTTATACCGATGATACTTAGCTTTATATTTCTTCAAAACCTAACGAAACTTACCAATTCACAAAAATAACGGAATGCATAACTGATATAAAAAATTGGATGACTAGTAATTTCTTACTATTAAACTCTGAAAAAACAGAGATTCTAATTATTGGACAAAAAACTTCCACACGTAATAACCTAGAATACTGTCTAACACTTGATGGCTGCTCTGTTAAGTATTCGTCGTCGGTTAGGAACCTGGCTGTGCTCTTTGATAGCAATCTTTCATTTGAAAGTCACGTGTCTAGTATCTGTAAAACCGCATTTTTCCATCTTAAAAATATACATAAATTACGCCATATGCTCTTATTGACAAATGCGGAAAAATTAGTTCATGCTTTCATGACATCAAGACTAGATTATTGTAATGCTCTACTAGGTGGTTGCCCTGCATGCTTAATAAATAAACTACAGCTAGTTCAAAACGCAGCAGCTCGAGTTCTTACTAGAACCAGGAAATATGACCATATTAGCCTGGTTCTGTCAACACCGCATTGGCTGCCTATTAAACATCGTATACATTTTAAAATATTGTTGATTACTTACAAAGCACTAAATGGTTTAGCTCCACAGTACTTGAGCGAGCTCTTAACGCATTATAGTCCTTCATGTCTATTGCGATCTCAAAATTCGGCCCAGTTGATAATACCTAGAATTTCAAAATCGACTGCTGGCGGTAGATCCTTTTCCTATTTAGCACCAAAACTTTGGAACAGTCTTCCTACCATTGTCCGGGAAGCAGACACACTCTGTCAGTTCAAAGCTAGACTAAAAACACATCTCTTTGACCTAGCATACACATAATACATTATCGACTTCTATAATTCAATGTTAGGCTGCATAGATTAGGTCAGCCGGAACTGGGAACACTTCCCTTAAATCCTGATGTACTCGTTACATCATAAGAAGAATGGCATCTACGCTAATTTTAGTGTCTTTGTTTATCCCGAGGTTTTCCCGCAGCCTGGCGGATCCAGGGCGTATCCAGATCTGACTAGGAGCTTTGCCTGGACCCGATGACAATGCAGTGCTGAGGTGCCAACTAGCCTCTCCCTATAGAGGATCCCTTTCCCACTATACAGATAAAACGTTGTGATTCCGGTTCGCGTACCCACCCCCAAGTGATAAAATAAAACAAAATTCTGTATCAAATTACAGTTACTGTATATCCAGCCTCTAGTTCATAAACGCCAGAGGAGAACTGGCCCCCGACTGAGCCTGGGTTCTCCCAAGGTTTTTTTCTCTCCATTAAGTCACCTGATGGAGTTTTAGGACACCAGTAGGACACTTGATGGAGTTTTTCTGTTCCTTGCCACTGTTGCCTTTGGCTTGCTCAGTTGGGGATATTCAAATTAATTAACCAAGCATTAATACCATTGATCAGCCCTACCAAACGTGGATGTTTTTTCCACTAAGAAACAAACATTGTTATGTTATTTGATTGATACTGTAAAGCTGCTTTGATGCAATTTATATTGTGAAAAGCGCTATATAAATACACTTGACTTGAAACAACAATCTTTCCTTTGATGATTGTCAATTTCAGGTAAGAAAAACAACTATTTTTAGGTTGTTTACAGAACTCACAATTAACACTATTTTTTCCTTTAGTTATTGATATATTTCAATGTCAAACTGTAACATTTGGTGGTACGCAGGAGATGAAAAGTTGAAGGAGGCTTGAATCCTTCTATTTCAAGTACAAGAACATCCTTGACGTTACAGGCGACAATCCCACTCCTGCCAGTATCTTGTGACCAAGATAAAAATAAAAAAAAAGACATAAATTGATTCAGTCATCACTTCATTATTTACAAATCTATTTCCGTTTTACGCTGATCAGCCACAACACTGTGAATAACATTAGCTACGCTTGCACAATTTTTGTTTCAATCCGAGATGACGAGCGCCGTGCAGCTTTGTGCCATTTATAATGTGCATATATATTTTAGCAAGAAGTAAAATTACATCATGTTATTGCAAAGTAAAAATGAGTTGTGTGCAATATACTGGAAATGCACCTGATGGAGTACTAGTAATGCTAAATTCGATGATGTCATAATGAATGTCTCTGGATGAAGACAGCCTTACTCTTATGAGCAGGATTACACTGAGCGAGTAGATGCTCAACTGGCCTTAAACATTCAGTCATCCTAAGAAATGCATCACCCATTATATTTGTTATATGGCTAGTGTTTAAGAAAAATGGTTCTAAACAGTAGGGTTCTTCGGCTTGTAACAATAGTAGAACCCTTTTTGGTGTTAAATAGAACCCTTTTTATAAGGTCCCATTAAGAACAATGCTTTGAAAGTGCTATATAGGACCTTAATGGTGTTATAAATAAAACCTTTTTTATCAATATATGGCAGATTGTAGCAAAAATGAGAGTGCTCTAATAACAGTTGTTAGGTGAATACATTAATAAATAACAATTGACATTGAAAACTATAGATGTAATTAAGTCTGAAATATGAAATATCAATCCTCTGTCTTTAAGTCCTTCATTATATGTGTATTCTGAGAGGCAGTTTCTCTCTGCAGATGATGAGGTTATGATACATGAAAGCATCTGAAATACACAATTGAGTTTAGAGTTATAATTGTGTCTCTTCCATTTTATTATGTAAAAAACAATTATGTTCATGAAGGTCAAAATTAGCAAAAATGGACAGTATGAGCCCTTTACAATGGTTAAAAGGAAAAAGTGATAAAGTCACAGGATAGCTTTAATGTTTTTTTAACGTGACTGGGAATGTTTAGGCTAGGAATGAAAAAAATCTAACAATATGGATCATACATTCCATGTCTCTGTTACTGTTACTTGCGTTGTGTAAAAGAGAAAATGAGTATCCTTAACTGAACGGGGCTACAGTGCCAGGGCTCCATTTTTGTCCCAGTGTTCAGAAATTTTAATATAGTATCGTCATCATATCAATGTAGATGGACCAAAATAAAACCATTGAAATATCAAATAAATAAGTATTGTGATAGGTGCCTGAAGATTCAAAATTTCATCTTTTAATATTATTTTATTATTAAATATTATGTATCTGTATTATTATTCTTTATTAATATTCATAATCAGTTGTATCATCTTATGAAGTTTCAAAAGCATGAGTTTGAATGCATGAGGGAACTGTAGATAGCATGGATCCATGGGAGGATCATATGTCAGACAGGGGGAAGCTATAGTTTGCTATGGGGTGTGTACGTATGACATACGTTCTAATTTTAAGAAGCTCAGAGCAACATGTTTTGTTACCTTACAAGGAAGCTGTAAGACTCTCTGTGATGTATAAAAGCTCAATCTTACTGTACTACCTCAGAGAAACACGGAAACGCATAGACCTGGCATGAATACAACATCTTGAAGTTTCTCTCCTGACATATAAGAATAAAATCTTTCTTGGCAAGATAACTGGTGTCTGGTCCCGTAAATCAAATAATAACGGGGAAACAAAAGAGGCTTTAATTCCAAGTCTACATTTGGCGTCACGACGAACAGGATTGCATCTTCAGGCATTTGTCTCAATGATTCAAGGTAAGACTTTTTCTATTCTAAATAATTCTAAGTCTGCCTGATGATTGGACATTGACTGAAACTGCTTAAAAGAACTGTGTTATTTAAAGTACCAGTTGTTTTGCCAATGAATATATGTGTCAGAAAAATAAAAATAATTTAAATAATTAGAATGTGGCTTATTTGAGTTGCTCTGGTCAGTAAACCTCTGAATATTGAATGATGCTGGGGAAGTCTTTTTCATTTTTGAAAAAAAACTGTAGAAAGTGGATCTTTTTTAGGAAAAAGACCATCTTAGTCAAATTTTGGAAATAGCTGTAAGGCGATTTAGCAATTAGCTTGTAAGGTGGTTGGAATATGGCGAGATTGCGATAAAGGGCAGATTTATCTCTAAAATATATCCAATACACAAAAAATCGTTTTAGAAGAAGACGAGGATAGTGTGACAAGCAGTGATTTATAGCGGTTTACAGTGGCGGGTCTGTGCTTGAAGTTAGTACAGTGCAGTATAAAAAAATACAAATAAACCCTAAAACGTAAATACGCAGAGGATTGAACCCTTAGAAGAAGGGTATCAATGGAATAGATGCTAGAATTGCATGCATTCTGATTTTGACAATAAAGCTGTTCAGTGTTTGGAGGAAAAGACTGATCTGAGAGCAACTTTAATGTGTGTGTATATATATATATATATGTGTATATATGTGTGTTTGTATATATATATATATATATATAAATTAATCTGAATTAAGACAAACAAAAAAGAAAAACAGAAAATATTAGAGTTGTTTTTGTTTTTTTTTGTTTCCCAACCCCTTCTTTGTTCTTGAGAAATTAGAACAGGTGGAAAGGGAGAAAAGCAGAGGGCCTCCCCTGGAATTCACACACACACTCCCTCACAAAAATAGCCCTGCTGTTTGAGCACACAGACACAGAGTGACAAATAATTTGCAATGGCAGAAAGTGGATTTAACAGCAGAACAATATCTGCTTGGTACTTAAAAAGAAAACAGAAAAAGCAAGCTAAGTTTTTGAAAAAAGGACTGGACATTAACACATCTATGGATGTGCAGTTAAGCTGGCTTGAGTCCCAGAAGGACTCTATCAAGTCAAAAGTATTTCCAATCCTCGCCGCACATTGGATTTTGAAACAAGGTGGAATTTGTTGTGGTATCAATGGGTGCCCAGTCCCACTTGTTGAAGCAATGAAGCCTCAAATTGAAGCATATAACAAATTGAACAAAATTATGTCTATTAAATGTTCAGATGGAGAAAATACAACCAATGATGATTCATTTGATCAAGATTGGACAAATATAATAACTTAAGCTGAAAAGAAATATTCACAAGCACCAGTGAAATCTGCAACAACTGTAACGCCTCCTCCTTACAACCCAATTTATCCAATTTTGCCTGAACAATATACAAATTCATCTAAACCTCTGACACAGCCTCAAGCTTCGAGATCAAATGGAGGTCCAGTTGACAAAATGTATATTGCATCTGCACAAGCAGCTCCGGTAATGACAAGATCTAAAACAGTTCAGCCAAACAGAGACATGCTGCGATGTACACCAGTTCGGAATTATGATTTTGACTGGGGTGATGAGACAAGAGATGACGACATGATCACAATTGACAAGATCGGTCCTGAATTTTCTTCACCTGTAATTAAAAGGGAAGGATCTGAAATGATGACAGAAGAGAGACCATTCACACCAGGAGAACGTCAAGCCATTCTCACAGCCTCACACCCTCCTCTGAAGAGACAAGATCCAAACACAGAGTTTTGGCGAGAATTAGACTCATTGATTGAAGCACATCAAATGACATTAAGAGACATACACACCATTGTGAAAGCTAAAATCCCAAGAGACAGATGGGAACGCTTGCCAGCTTCGATAACAACCGCCCAATGGATAGATTTGTGGGTTGATGGCCAGGGACGACCCCTGGGTCTTTGGCAAGCATTAGATGTGTTCCGAAAAGAAATCCAGGAAATCTTGGGCAGTGGTAAAATTCCTTTCACATTAGTGACATTGATTAAGCAAAAGGATGATGAATCTCCAGATGAATATGCTCTACGTAAGTGGAATGCTTATGAGAGATGGGCTCTCTGTGCCAAGAAACAACCTGACAGAGATGATGTACAGTTCACTGACACACTTGTGGATGGACTTAGCACAAAATACCAACAAGCCTTATCACTTGGAGTCAAACCAGGTGAGACATTTGACCAAATTATGCAATGGGCTGGCCGCTTAGAGATGGCTATGAGATCAAATAAAGAAGAAGGAAACAAGCCATATCGAAGAGGAGTGGCAACAGCTCAATACAACAAGGACACAAAGAATAGGGTGATTTCCTGCAGCAACTGTGGAAAGCGTGGACACTCAAAAATAGATTGTTGGGCTAAAGGAGGTGGAGCAGAAGGTCAAGGTCCATCATTTAGACAGGTCAGTGCAAAAAACCATAATGAAACCCCTCAAGGGAAGACGTGGACTGAAGCACAAGTCCGTCAACTCATTGAGGGAATTATGCGTCCGCAATAGGAATCAGCGGCCCCCTGGATTAGTAAGAAAAGAGACAATCGCCTTTTCGTCAATGCATTAATAGGGGGCCACCCATGTGACATCCTTGTTGACACAGGTGCAGCCATTTCAATAACAGATCTGAACCTACCTACAACAGAGGAAACTATGGATGTTGAAGGAGTTGGAGGAGGTATCACAAAATTCCGCAAAAGTATTCAAGTTCCACTGCAAATACATGAAGATGAAGTCTTATGGACATCTTTCTGGGTTGGGCCGAATTCACAAGGAAGCCTTATTGGCATGGACATTCTTCCATTGTTAAACATGATCATATTCACTGACAGTCGTCAAATCGCTACAACTGCTGGGATAATACCACACGAAGATCGCACATGTAATCTAAGGTCTGTTGGTACAGCAAAACCAATTATCAGAAACTGGAAGAAAGACGGTGTGTGGGGTCTTCTGTGCAGTTTATATCCGGATGTTTGGGCTAAACACAAATTGGATTGTGGTAAAGCCAACATTGATCCCATTGTTATTGAGGGACCGATACATGCCCCTCATAAACAATACCCCATCCGACCTGAAGCAAGACGAGCCGTGGAGGAGATAGTGGCAGACTTGGAAGCTGAAGGAATCATCAGACAAACTTCATCTACCACTAATAGTCCTGTCTGGCCTGTCAAGAAATCTGATAACTCATGGAGATTAACCATTGATTACACAAGACTTAACAGTGTAACACCAAAACCGCATCCTATTGTGGCCAATCCTGCCACCATTCTGAATGACATTACAGGAAATGCTAAAATTTTTACGGTACTGGATGTACTGTCGGCTTTCTGGTCTATACCTATAGACAAAAGATCTCAAGAGAAATTAGCCTTCACAGTGGGCGCAAAACAGTATGTTTGGAACAGACTCCCACAAGGTCTTAATCTTTCTCCTGTTGTATTTCATAGAGCTTTGGACCAGTTCTTAACGGAGCAAAAAGCTGAAATTGAGAAATCAGGAAGTGTCTGCCTCCAATATGTTGATGACTTGTTAATTGCAAGCCCAGATGAAAACAGCCATGTATTTGCTCTGAATGTTGTCCTACAAGCCCTTAGGAAAGGGGGATTCAAAGTTAACCCCGATAAAGCACAGCTGGCCAAATCCAAGGTTATCTATTTGGGCCAAGAAATATCTGTGGAGGGAAGGAGAATGACAACAGAGCGTGTAGAGGCATTACGACAACTTCCAAAACCTCTAACAGTTACAGGAATGCGGAAGGTGATGGGACTTTTCAACTATTGTCATCAGTATATATCTGATTTTGCTAGCATCACCAGCCCCCTCATCGACCTGTACAAGGGAGGAAAGCCTGGAGTGGAACATATAAACTGGACACCAGAAGCTGAGGAAGCGTTTACTTCTATGAAAGAAAAACTGACTTCAGCCCCAGCATTGGGACTTCCTGACGGACGGTTGCATTTTCATTTGTGGACCAGGGTAGGAGATGAGACATATTCAGCAGTACTGTGTCAAAAACCAGGTGATCGATACAGACCAGTTGGATACTTTTCCACAAAGATTCCTGTCACTATGATTGGGCAACCACGATGTATACAAGCCCTCGATGGTGCCACATGGGCAGTGGATGCTGTTGAGAATCTGATAGGAGCACAAACTATCATATTGCACACTCCACACAGTATAGTGACACTGTTGAACAACACGAACATCAAAACCATAACTGATGCAAGAAGAGCAAAATGGGAAGCAACTTTGTTGAACAAAGATTTAAGAGTGGAAATCATCAGGGACACGACTCTTAACCCTGCAACAATGATGCTGGAACCACACGAGGGAATACCACATGAGTGTGAAAAACAAGTAGAAGAAGATAGTCTTGGTCCAGTTAATCCAATCCCTCTTAAAAACCCAGACAAAGAGTTATGGGTTGATGGATCCAGTTATTATGTTGATGGAAAACGACATACTGGATGGGCTGTAGTGAAAGGAGATGGAACTGTTGTAAAGAAAGGAGCCCTTTCTGGGAAATTTTCAGCACAAGTAGCTGAACTTATAGCACTTACAGAAGCCTTTGAACTATCAGAAGGAGATCGAGTCAACATCTATACAGATAGTCGTTATGCTTTTGGCGTGGTCCATGACTACCTTGCTCTGTGGAAAAGACGTGGACTTATCACTAGCAGTGGGAGCGAAATACAACATGCTTCCATAATTCGTCGTTTGATTACAGCATGTTACTTACCCCGAGAAGCAGCCGTGATCAAAGTAAAATCACATCAATCTGACAAGTCCAAAGAAAGTCAAGGAAACACGGCAGCAGATGCAGCAGCTAGAGAAGCAGCTCTACTTCCTTTTACTCCTGTTACCTTGGTAAAGGAAAATAGCAAGGATAATCCTGAGCTCCATCTTCTGTCATATCAATTGGAGACAGATGAAGAGAAAGAACAATGGATGAAAGCGGGAGCGAAAGAGGATGATCAAGGTATCTGGAGAATTCCAACAGGACAAGTGGTGATGCCTATCGGAACAAGAAGAGAACTAATGCAGCTGTATCATGGAAAGGTACATGCTGGAGCAAAAGCGATGAAATCTCAAATCAGTGAGACTTGGTGGTGGCCAAGAATGATGAGAGACATTGATGATTACTGTAGGAGATGCTTGATATGCCTCAAAGCAAATGTAGGAAAATCTGTAAAGGTGCGAATGTCACATGCACCCAGACCAACAGGTCCATGGACACACCTCCAAATTGATTTCACAGGACCTTTATCACCCAGTGGAGGGTATCAATACATACTTGTAATCATGGACAGATTTACTAGATGGGTGGAAGCATACCCTACAAAATCCTGCACTGCTGAAGCGGCAGCACGAGTAATGGTGGAGGAAGTTTTTCCTCGCTGGGGCCTTCCATACGAACTTGATTCTGACAATGGAACTCATTTCACTGGGAAATTGATGAAGGAAGCAATGAAATTGATGGGAATTAAACAGAAATTCCACATTCCTTATAGGCCGGAATGCTCAGGCCTGGTTGAACGAATGAATAGATCTTTGAAAACCGCTCTTACCAAAGCCATTCTGCAAACTGGCCAAGGCTGGCATAAGTTATTACCTGCTATTCTGTGGAACTTGAGAGCAACTCCAAACCGAGTTACAGGACTAACCCCTTTTGAACTAATGACGGGAAGAGCAATGGTTCTACCTCCTGATGCTCCGCCACCAGCGGGAACAGGAGGAGACTCTACTTTGTTCCAAGAAAAGTTACGCCGCTATCTCGCAATGCTAGATAAAGCTACTAAAGGCAATAATAAGAAAGTGCGAGAAGCTCAACAGCAATGGGATGGAAAACACACCACTTCTGACATTCCACACATTCCCGAGTTAGGTAGTTTTGTCATGATCAAACGAATTGCTAGGAAAGGTTTAGAGCCTAGATGGGAAGGACCATATGAGATACTCCTAACTACTGATACAAGTGTTTGTCTCAAAGGGAAGGGTGTAGGAACAGATAGATGGTATCATTGGTCACAAGTTGAACCTTGCTTAGTGAATGAACAAGATGATAATGATGGCTTATGGCCTGAGATTGAGCAATGTTCATCCATTAGTTTTAAAGATTGGGAACAAAGAAGTGATGTTAATTATTTCTCTGCTTCCATTTCAGGAATCAGTTCCATTGACATTGATTAGAGATGGTTGCAAGTTATTCTCGATACCCAACGACGATGGTCATGCTAATAATCCAAGTCCTTATATGTGTTATTAGAAGGAAAAGTACCAAACCTGTCAAATTGATTATTTCTAACCAAATGGATAGAACTAAGAATGGGACATACAGCGTGAAATAAGAGATTTTATGCAAAACACTACCTCACAAACAATGAACATCCGCTTACTGATTTTCAACCCCAAGGGATAGGATCCTTTAACGTCAACGTTTATTTTAATTTCTTGTTTTGGTTCGGAACTGAAGGATTTAATTAATTAACGAGTTAATTAATTAATGAGTTCAGGCACGGGCAGAAGACTTATTAGTTTTTCTTTTCTTAGATGATTGGGGTTCATTTTAAAGACATACACATAGATATTAAAATACACATAGTATACGGGGACATAACATGGGCTGGGGTTTTGTTCTTTGTTTTGTTTCTCTGTTTCCATTCTTCTGTTCTTTCTGTCTATTTTCTTGGTCTGCTATTTCTTCTCCTCACTATCACTTCTATAGGTTGGCCACCTGGGAATGATGGTGTGGAACTGACGGCCGTAGTTCCAGTGGAGGGAGATGAAGATTCAAAATTTCATCTTTTAATATTATTTTATTATTAAATATTATGTATCTGTATTATTATTCTTTATTAATATTCATAATCAGTTGTATCATCTTATGAAGTTTCAAAAGCATGAGTTTGAATGCATGAGGGAACTATAGATAGCATGGATCCATGGGAGGATCATATGTCAGACAGGGGGCAGCTATAGTTTGCTATGGGGTGTGTACGTATGACATACGTTCTAATTTTAAGAAGCTCAGAGCAACATGTTTTGTTACCTTACAAGGAAGCTGTAAGACTCTCTGTGATGTATAAAAGCTCAATCTTACTGTACTACCTCAGAGAAACACGGAAACGCATAGACCTGGCATGAATACAACATCTTGAAGTTTCTCTCCTGACATATAAGAATAAAATCTTTCTTGGCAAGATAACTGGTGTCTGGTCCCGTAAATCAAATAATAACGGGGAAACAAAAGAGGCTTTAATTCCAAGTCTACAGTGCCACTCTTGTCTCAAAAAGTATTGCTATACCACGATACTCAAAATGTTGTCCCACGGTGAGTCATTTTTCCCTGTTGCACCTACACAAAATTTGAAAAACCTGCCAAATTCCACTTTAACCACTGTATATATACAGGTCCTTCTAAAAAAAATAGCATATTGTGATAAAGTTCATTATTTTCCATAATGTGATGATAAAAATTAAACTTTCATATGTTTTAGATTCATTGCACACCAACTGAAATATTTCAGGTCTTTTATTGTTTTAATACTGATGATTTTGGCATACAGCTCATGAAAACCCAAAATTCCTTGTCTCAAAAAATTAGCATATCATGAAAAGGTTCTCTAAACGAGCTATTAACCTAATCATCTGAATCAACTAATTAACTCTAAACACCTGCAAAAGATTCCTGAGGCTTTTAAAAACTCCCAGCCTGTTTTCATTACTCAAAACCGCAATCATGGGTAAGACTGCCGACCTGACTGCTGTCCAGAAGGCCATCATTGACACCCTCAAGCAAGAGGGAAAGACACAGAAAGACATTTCTGAACAAATAGGCTGTTCCCAGAGTGCTGTATCAAGGCACCTCAGTGGGAAGTCTGTGGGAAGGAAAAAGTGTGGCAAAAAACACTGTACAACGAGAAGAGGTGACCGGACCTGAGGAAGATTGTGGAGAAGGACCGATTCCAGACCTTGGGGGACCTGCGGAAGCAGTGGACTGAGTCTGGAGTAGAAACATCCAGAGCCACCGTGCACAGGCGTGTGCAGGAAATGGGCTACAGGTGCCGCATTCCCCAGGTCAAGACACTTTTGAACCAGAAACAGCGGCAGAAGCGCCTGACCTGGACTACAGAGAAGCAGCACTGGACTGTTGCTCAGTGGTCCAAAGTACTTTTTTCGGATGAAAGCAAATTTTGCATGTCATTCGGAAATCAAGGTGCCAGAGTCTGGAGGAAGACTGGGGAGAAGGAAATGCCATAATGCCTGAAGTCCAGTGTCAAGTACCCACAGTCAGTGATGGTCTGGGGTGCCATGTCAGCTGCTGGTGTTGGTGCACTGTGTTTTATCAAGGGCAGGGTCAATGCTGCTAGCTATCAGGAGATTTTGGAGCACTTCATGGTTCCACCTGCTGAAAAGCTTTATGGAGATGTCTGTAATTATAGGGTAAATGGACATGCACAGAAATGATTAGTCTACAATACATGATGGAAGTTTAGTTTCCAAAGAGAAAAGAAAAATAATTTACACACACCTGCACTGTTGTGTTTTCGTTTTTTATGGGGACTTTCCACAGACATGGAAAAACTAAATTTTGACTTGCTTAGTTGGGGACACTTAATATTCAGCAATATTATTGATCTGCCTGTATTGACACCATTATATGAGAACTGAACTGAGCTGGATGATGACATCACTGTTTTCCCAAGAGCGGCTGTATAGATGAATGAACTAAATTATCTTATTTACAACAGAAATAAACCATCACTGAACTTACTTAAGCTGGACTATCTATGACGCTATTTTCCTCTAGATCTGTAGCCTACAGCAGAAACACATTTTGTAGCATTATTTTCCTGTTATCACAGCTGCTACAATCTGTTTTGTAAAAAGCACTATAAGGTGACTTGACATGATTTTTATACTTTTCAAACTCTATTCTATCCCATTACTCTAACCCTATACACCCAACTTTCTACAATTGTACATTTTCAAAAAAAAAATCACTTAGTATGATTTATAAGCTTGCAGGGTTGCCAACTCTGGGACTTTGGCTGGAGTGAGACTGTAAAATGTCAGTGCGTGTGCGGAGAACATTTTTGGTAACCCTAATCCTAATTTTAAAAATGTCGGTCCTTGTTTACTTAGTATAAACTCTGATTTAAGCACACACACACACACACACACACACACACACACACACACACACACACACACACACACACACACACACACACACACACACACACACACACACACACACACACACACACACACACACACACACACACACAAAACTAATAGAATGTAAACGCTTTTTCAAAATGTACAATTAATTTATTGATTGCACTATAAAAAAAAATAAAGATAAAAAAAATAAAAATAGATTAAGAAAGCCACCGCTGGTCACATCTGGTTAGATTGATTTGTTTGTCCCACCACTTTTTCTCAGGATATTGTCCCCCACCTCTTTTTGAAACATTGAGGCATGGATGTACATAATACAAATACATAAAACATCTCCAGTTAACTAGCAGAGCATTCATTTAGTTCGCTATTAAATAAGAGATCTAGGGCTAATATATATATTTTTTAAATAAATCTGAGGGCTTGCTGCTGCTTTCAGTGTCATGGAGACAGTTGTTCTCTTGTGGCGCGCGCGCAGTCTTCACTCGGACGCGCGCTTCAATCGATAATGTATAGCCTATAGGGTATACCTGGAAAACACTTGCTTTTGTAATCAATGAGGGGAAAACCCACAGCATTTTATTCTCGAGAATAATAATTTATTTTTATTTTACAATGTAGCCTACAGCTTCATCCATGCATAACTGAACTGCGACTGTCCATTTTGTTCACGTTATTACGGTATCAACACCCGGAAATGCGCGAATATTCAGATATTCATACGTTCGTGTCTTGTGTAAGCAAGCAAGATACAAAGACCCGTTGTTCATATGCAATGTTCTAACCGGCACCGTTGTATTTCCGCGTTAAATACGCGTTTTGCAGGTGACTGCGCCTTCCGTGATCCGTTTCTAAACGCGGCTTGTAGTCTTTTGTGACACTCTTGTCACCGCTGTCCCACGTGTTGCAGGACAGACAAATACATTGCAGACTGCCGCCACCGAGCGAGCTGCATCGACAGCTGGAATTCATCACGAGTCTGTTATCTTACAGTTCACATAGCAATTCCTTCTAAAGGCTGTACAATGAGCGAATACTTCTCGCTGTCGGAGTGTGATGTGATCGGCTTTGATTTGGACCACACGCTCTGTCGATACTATCTGAAGGAGACCTCCAGGGTGAGTCGTGCTGGCATCATGCATATCATCACACAACCGACCTTACACGCAGAATATGGCTGACACATGGTTATAATAACTCAGAATCGGAAATATGTGTTCTGTTTGCGTTACATTACTGGAACAGTCGCGTGTTGATGCGCAGGCCTCGTTTAAACACATTGAGAATGTGAGAGGAGTGTGTACTTAATCTGTCATTCTCATGCATCGCATCTGACGTGTAGTGTACCTATAATAGCTCGAGAGGATGCTTCAGTTATGGTTAGGCCTGACATCTTCATGTCACTGTAACTCATACATTTATTTCTTCTTCTGTCTGTGTGCAGCTGATCTATGAGAGTTTTGCAGGGTATCTTGTGGAACACAAGGGATATGATAAAGATCTACTTAATTTAACACCTGCCGATTGGGATTTCTGGTGAGTTGTTTCAGCAACACACACACACACACACACACACACACACACACACACACACACACACACAGACACAGACACAGAAAGTCATTAAAATGGCCAAGAATACCTGCATGAAACCATTTTTTTAATGCCCAGACTTCACAATTAGACAATTACTATGACACACATGCAAACAGTCTCTCTCTCTCTCTCTCTCTCTCTCTCTCTCTCTCTCTCTCTCTCTCTCTCTCTCTCTCTCTCTCTCTCTCTCTCTCTCTCTCTCTCTCTCTCTCTCTCATATATATATATATATATATATATATATATATATATATATATGAAACACACCTGATTCAGATCATGAGCTCTTTAGGTTTTTTCTTTGTGGAATTTTGCGTTTGGTGACCTAATAAAATATTTAAACTAATTATGTCATCCGGGTATGGTGGACTCGATCTCTCAGTTTTGTGACTATTGTATTGTACACTGTTGGATTATTTATTTATATAAATCTTTTTATATTTAAACAGTTTAATCACAAATCAATATCTCTTATCACCATAATTATTTATGTGGTGTAATACCAGGTAATAAGTGGTATGACTGTATACTGTATCTCTTAAGTACCGCTGAAACTGCTCTCTCCGCGGAAGCTTTGCGAGCTAATACAATATTTCGACTCAGATCAACATTTCGTGTCTAATTATTTACTTATGTGGCAAGTAGCCGTGTAATAAGCGGGATAGTGTACATCCAGCCGGTTGTTCTCTCAGAATAAACTCCTTCAGGCTGATGAAAGACCTGATCAAGTCCTGATCACCCTGTCGGGGTTTATTCTGAGAGAACAACCGGCTGGATGTACATTATCCCTTAATTATTGTGTAACAGACAACAAGTTGTCAAAACATGAAAAACATTGTCACTGTCTCATTTCATCAGAAGTACAGCTTCATTTTCTAACATAAAGCAGCTCTTCCAATGTGTTTATCTTTTCACTCCCGGACGTCGGATCAGAACGGTCTCCTGAGGAGAAATGACCTGGAAAAGATTTCTATGTGAAAGAAGGCAGAGCCTCCGCACACACCAACCTATTACGTAATCGCCACGGACCAATAGAACAAGCTGTTTCGAACTCTTGTAGCGCAAAGACGTTTGTTTTGGCCTGATTTTGTTCAAAATGACGCAAAATCAGTTCGTTCTTCGATTTCGCTTGAAGTATATCGGGGCCTTTATGGACACTGGATCACTACACATTGAGACACCGATGACTATATTTCCGGCGACATAACAACGTCCACATTGTATAACGTCAATACTGGTATTTATGAACAACAGCAGAGCTAATATTTGCCTATATAATAAATATTTGACAATATACTTTATTACATTTACCTACCACCATTTTCAGCCGTAAAATAATTATAAATAGTAGCTGCATCCAAAATCTTAAAAATATTGCATTCGAAGGATGCATTCCAAGGTAAAAAGTCATCAAGGCATGTCTGAATCCAATGTTAGCTTCACTTCCTGTCTCTAATGCTGCCTTCAAAAATTCTGAATGTATCTCAGATGTATCCTTCACTGCCTTTGATATCCCACAATCCAGTGCTTTCCATTCCGTGATTTGTTTCAACGCTTCATAACTTCCGTTAAGGGAATATACTGAGCATCGATGCTCCCTGGTTAATCACGGTGCATTGTGGGATTATTTAGGGAGCGAACATTTTGGTGCACTGGAAGATATTTTGCAATTGAGACAGCCCTTCAAATTGCCGACTCCCGGATCAGTGCCCCGACTACTGAACTAGGGAGCTGATTGAGACCGGTAAGAGAGACCAAATATGCAGAGCGGTGGGTCCCCAGGATCAGGATTGAAAACCATTGTTTTACAGTATAGTTCAGATTTATAATTGTTCATTAATGGTTCAACTTCGTCATGAGCTTAAAACTCGAGCTATAACCCAAGCATGCAAACTCTTCACTATTAGTGAAAATCAGTAGCCTGGATGCCAGCCGAACTTAGCCCCGCCCACAACATTTAAGGATGGGAAGTTCGGTCTGGACTTGATCCGTTGTGAAGCAAGTATGCCCGAACCAAAGGCAGGCTTTATACGATGATGGACAGATGATCAACAGTAACGTGATCATCCACGTCACCAAAGAGCGCTTGGGTTGAGTTCGTTTACAACAAAGAATGGCTGCCGCTGGAGAATTTAGATGTGTAGATTCAGCCATCGCGTCTGTTATAGAAGATATAGACAGCACATTCATTTTAAAAGAGGAACAGAAAACCGTGATCAAGGCATTTGTCGATCGGAAAGATGTTTTTGCCGTCCTTCCTACGGGATTTGGCAAAAGTGTAATTTATCAGCTGGCCCCGCTGGTCGCTAAGAAGATGGGGTGCAATGAAAACCCTGGTCATTGTTGTTTCTCCTTGAATTCATGGAGGACCAAGTGAAAGAAGCAACTGAAATGGGCATCACGGAGATGCAGCTCGGCGTGCTCGACGAGGTGGACGTAACCAGCGGTCGTGGACAGCTCCTTTTCAGAAGCCCGGAATCCTCAACGTACGCCATTTACTCCGTTGCTCTGATTGGTTGTAGGTCTATCCAATTGAGTGCAGAGGCATTTTCTTTCCTGGTTCGGTTGAAACGCCCCATAATCACAGCCCAATGGAGCAGTATCAGACACACACTCTGACTAGAATCTGAGTATGACGATGTCAGGCTAGAAAATCACCATTTTGATAGCAGAATCGGTCGCCTAAGTTGATGCGCAAACACATTTTTGACACTTGTTGTTCTGGATGCATTTGTTAGACTACAATAGTGGCCAGTTGTGTATTAAAGAAGGTCCAATTACATAACTGAAATTGTGTGTCTGAATTCAGCAGCAGGGCTTCTGCATCTATGCAGGAGCGCTGAAGATTTTGAATAACTTTAACTTTATTATATATTATTTTGAAGATGTAAATACGAAATACTATGTATACATTAAACAGCAGCATACAGCTGGATGTTAACTACATTTAAGACTGTTTGTTACATGAAGAAAAAAATAAATTCTTAATGTGAGTGCTTTAAAAAGAATATTTGTTATTATACAAATATGATGTAAGTTATGTAATGTTATTGTAAATATGATTATTTGATGTATGATAACAAATAAGAGCCAGTGAATTCACTCTTGTCATGTTTGGTTGGATTAAAAAGAACCCTGGTGTGATTGCTCTGTTAGTGCGGTTCATTTGAATAAGTGTGAACCCGTCGATCCGAACCTTGGTGCACACCAAACAAGCGGACCGAGACCGCTGAAAAGATGGGTCTCGGTCTGCTTTCAGACGAACTTTGGTGTGGTTCGACTGAAATATGAATGCAACACGGACCAAAGACATGTAAACAAACCAAAAACAGGACATGTCACAAGATGCGACCCTAATATAGAGAGAATGCTCAAGCATACTTGTTTTTTTTCTGCAAGAAATTCCCAGTAAAGTATTTCCTCATGTATAACAGTCTCACCTTTTTCACCCTAGTAGTGAGTTCGTATTCTTAAAGTCAGAGTATCTAAAAAATTATCTGAAGCATGACAATTTGGTATAATGACCTTGGTTGCCCATTTTTCATATTGTCAGCACCATTTAAGCTGTGTGGACTGGAAATTTAAACATCTGAAGAACATGGCTAATGTTCAAAATTGAAATATGAACAGATTGATTCTTGTTTCAAGCAGGTATTCTTTTAAATTGTGAGAATTCATATATCCATAATCTTGTCGTTTTTGTAAGATTAACAAATAAGTTGTTACCCTTGTATGAGCTTGTTTGTCTCTCTAGTACACAAACACAGTTGCTTGTTGTCATGTGACCAGTTTTAAAGGTCTTGTGGTGGACCTTGAGGAGGGTAACCTGGTCAAGCTGGCAGAGGATGGTACGGTCTTGCGGTGAGTCAATTTTAATATGGTGTGTGCAGTACATTTTATAGCTCTTTGTTTCTAGAGAAAAAAAGGGGTAATTTGTACTGTGCATGATGAAATATCTTAACTGCTAACCTGTTAGATTAAGCTGTTAATATATTTAAAACAATCTTATTTATAGGGCAACTCATGGCACTAAAAACCTGAGCACTGATGACATCATAAAGCATTATGGTCCAAAAAGAGAATGGAAGCATTTTAATAGCCTTAATACATCGTACACACGATCTGGTAAGGCTGCTTTTTTCCGCTAGTTCATTTTATAATTGACAATTAACTATCATTTGCTTATTGAATTTGAGGATTCATGTTTTTATATATATTGTACTATTATTACTTATTATATTTATTATCAATTGCAGTTTTTTAGTGTTTTATCATATTCAAATAACTATCTTTACCTAAATATGTGATTTAGTTCACTCATTTGTTGCAGCAAAATACTATTTTTATGACAACTATTTTGACCTCCCTGGTGCCCTTCTTTGTGCAAGAGTGGTGGATATGTTGCATAAGGTAAAACTTATTTAATTCAGTGCTTTTCAAAAATTATATATTTCTATTTCAAATTAGAAGTAGCATTTGTTTAATTTAGCTGTATTGTGAATGTTAAATTGTATAAGAAAAACGTATGTTGTCATTTGTTAATGTTTTCATTTATAATTAATTGATTGTTTTTTTTTAACCCTAGCAAGGAGTCGAAATCACATCTGACTTGTGGAAAGACATTGTTGCTGCGATCGACCATAATTACAACACATCTGCATTTCGAGGTATGTAGAAAAAACCCTCTTATACCCTCTTATTATTTGTAATCAGTATTTTAAAATGTAATTTCATTTTGATATTGTATAATGTCTAGAAAGGTCTTACACCATGTCTACACTAGACACGACATAGCGACCGTTGCATATCCACTTGTTGTGTCAGAAGTATCGCAAACGCTTGAAGTTTATCAGAAAAAAAAAACGGGGTATCAGTTTACAGTTGGGAATTTGACATGTCGTTTTGCGCCTCTTCCAGTGTAGACAGCATCACTGATTATAATGGGTTATATTTGCTATCAGAATAACATTTTCAAGTTAGCCTAAGATATTGTTGCTTATCTTGTACAAAGATAAGGTCAAGGTAAGCACTTTCTATAGGAAAACTTTAACCTTTTGCTGCAGTCAAACACAAACAGCAACACTGGCACTGAAACTTTATTTGTGTTGATTATTATGATGCACACCTTATGACATTACAGAGTTAAAAGGTAAAAAACAACGACTTATAATTATTCACTTTGAAATCCATTTAATTCAAAACCTTGCTCACTTAATTCCTTAAAGAGCCTGTGTCTTCAAAGCATACTCAACACAGAAAACCTAATTAAAATGTGGGCTCAGGAAAAAGTCATACACATAGCCAAATTCAATACATAACCATCAGTTCAGGGTCTATGCAAATTCAATAAGTCGCCTAATTTCTTGGATAATTTTTATTGGTGTTCCTTATTAATTGACATCAAAATATTTTCATACAAGAATGACTTCTTTAGATCAACAA
Organism: Meda fulgida; assembly: GCA_030578275.1. Classification (NCBI taxonomy): domain Eukaryota; kingdom Metazoa; phylum Chordata; class Actinopteri; order Cypriniformes; family Leuciscidae; genus Meda; species Meda fulgida. Next base: position 29,028,790 of record CM060635.1, on the reverse strand, counting down.
GCTACAGACAATATTTCTAAATTAGTCTTCATTTTCTACTCTGCATGACTTTATCTCAGGGAAACATGAAAATGAGTATAAATGCTGACAATTTTTGAATTAGAAAGATTGAGGTTTTCTTGAGTGTGTTTATCACGTTGTGGCAATCAAGAAGCCAGAGAAAGAACAGTGAACATTTTCATCTGCATAAATGCCATTGGACTGGTCATCTGGAACCTGGATGTACACCGTGTCATGGAAATGCAGCATGAGGACAGTACTGCCAGACATCTGGTCAAGGAAACCTTTGTTGTACTCATCATAAGAGAACATGACTGGCTCACTGTTTTTGTAAAGTGCTACCAATGCATTTGCTCCATTGACATGCATATGGAAAGAAAAGTAGTAAAGTCCTGGAACCTGACAGGTGAATATGCCAGTGTTAGGATCATAGTGGTTCTCTCCATTGTACACAATTTGGTTGAATGCAATTGGTGTTCCAGCATTAGGATAAGCTGTGGTAAGAAGAGCTGTAAATGCTGACATGGGTGCCTTCATCAGCTCGTGACTAACAGGCATTACCATCTCATGGGATTTAATTGGCATGCTTTTCTCGTGGTGGTAAGCAATCTCGCCTGGGGGGCCAGGTGCCCCAGGAGGTCCTGGTTTACCCGGGTGACCATCATGACCTCTGGCACCAGGGATACCAGGAGGACCCTGAGGTCCAGAAATTCCCTTGGATGTGAGCCCTGCAGGCCCAGGGGGGCCTGGAAGTCCTGGGTGACCCATAAGCCCTGATGGACCAGCAGGTCCTACTGGACCTGTTGGTCCTCTTGCTCCAGGGAGACCATTTTCACCCCTTCCACCTGGTTGCCCTTGAAGTCCTGGATGTCCCTTATCACCTTGTGGCCCCTTGCTACCAGGGATACCTGGAGCACCGGTAAATCCTGGTTCACCCTTGGAACCTTGATGTCCCATATGGCCCATTGGGCCTGGAGGACCTACTGCACCTGGAATACCAGGTTTTCCTGAGAAGCCTTGTGCCCCTTGCTCACCCTTTGCGCCTCTTGCGCCTGGTGCCCCAACCATACCAATGTCACCTTTAGCTCCCTGTGGACCTGCTTCTCCTTGGAATCCCCTGGAACCTTGAGGACCAGCTTGACCTATTGGGCCAATAGCACCTGGATGACCTGTGTGGCCCATTGGCCCTGGTTCTCCCTTTTGGCCTGTTGTACCTGAGGTTCCTGGCACTCCACGATCTCCTGGCAGTCCAGGTGATCCTGGTTTGCCAGTACCTGGCAGACCTGGAGCGCCTGGCTGTCCTGCTGGTCCTTGAGGACCTTTTTGCCCCATTGACCCAGGCATTCCTGGAGCGCCATTCTGGCCTGGTTTTCCTGGTGCTCCTAGTCCAGGTGCCCCTGTATGACCCTTCGGGCCTGGTATGCCCATAGGACCTGGTGACCCATCCCTACCTGGCATTCCTGCCTTTCCAGGCTCTCCAGGATATCCACTTGGTCCTGGTTTTCCAATTCCAGGCTGACCGGGCTGACCAGAAGGACCCTGAGGGCCCATTGGACCTGGACCACCAGGTCCTCCTGGAATACCATGGCCAGGTTCTCCTTTCTGGCCTGGCAGTCCAGGAATTCCAGGATGACCCTTTAGGCCAGTTTCTCCACGTGGGCCCATTGATCCTGGAAGACCATGTGGTCCAGGCTTTCCAGTAGAAGAAAGGCCAGCAGGTCCAGGGCTTCCAGGTGATCCTGGCGCTCCTCTTGCACCTTGAGGTCCTACAGGCCCTGGGTGTCCCTTCTCGCCTGGATATCCAGGTGCACCTGGTTTTCCAGGTGAACCTGGGCTCCCAGGTTTGCCAGGTGAGGAGTATCCTGCTGGACCTGGTGGTCCAGGTGGACCAATCGGACCGATGTGTCCAACACCATTCTTTCCAGGCATTCCTGGTGGGCCAGATGGACCGGGGGGGCCAGGTTCACCTGGGGAACCTGGAATACCAGGTTCACCAGCAACAGCTACAAATAAGACAAAAATATAAGATAATTCACACACAACATTTACAAAATGTAAAAATATAATTAAAATTCTAAAATTGCTTTTTAGACATTCCTTAACATACACCTTTTGCTCAGCAGCATGGCACTGACTTAAATCTGACATTTGACAAGCTACCATTTCATTTCAAGCTACATTTACATTTTTGTGTTTATTGGTTTGACTATGCTTGTGGAGTCCAAAATGGATTTACTATTCAAAAATGTACTTGGTAAAATACTGAAACTGGTTAAACACTGAATAGTCAGCTTGACCTCAATAGTTAAAATGGCTTATAAATTGGCCAAATCATGTTTTTGTTTAAATCTAGTGTTTTGCGAAAAATCGGTCAAGTTAGGAGATATAAAACATCCAACTGATATAAAAACAATGGATATATCCTCACTAATATAGTAAAGAAAATATGTGTGTGTGTGTGTTGTGTGTATGTTCTGATGTTTTTTTTTTATTTGCAGCCCATTTGATTTAAGAATGATTGACAAGACACAACTTTAACTTTTAAATGCATGCTATGTGGTTATTATCATGATATAAAAAACCCTGCACAAGTTTTCTTGTTATAAAATATGCTGTTTAATTAATTCTATGTAGTCATAGGTGCTGCATGGTTGGATTGGATTGTTTGATAATCTAGAAAACACAGGGAATAGACAATTAAAAAAAAAATCAATTTGAAACTGCTTGTTCAGAAACTAATGGTATATTTTAACTCCACAGTACGTGTTATTTTGGGTATGCCTGTTGTATAAAGTGGTTACCTCTGTTTTTGTGATTTTATGTTCTAAAGTAGTGGATTATATAATCTCTGGTGTATACCAACTGAAAAGTAATTAACTAACAGTATTTGTAGTCTATTCACAAGAACTTTATTTGGTAAAGCTAATGTATTCTGGGCAATATATGCTGCTTAGTAATTAAAGAGGGGCTAGATATCTATATAGTTGTTTGATGTATGTTGACTGAAAAAAGATTTGTGTATGCTTAAATGACCCGAGTGACTGAAGCTCATCTAATTTGTTGCAAAGAGGCTCATCCAATTTCATATTAATTTATGCACATATATTAGGCACCCTATGTACCTCAAGCTCCCTTAGTGCACTGTGTCTCAATGGTGCACCTTCTGCTGTTATTATACATATTCTGAAATACACAAAGTATATATGGACCAAATGTAAACTCACTGTGAGATTTTGTCGGATAAGACTGTTTCTTCACATGATAGTATCTGTCAGGGGTCGCCTCAGCCAGTACCACAAGGAGAAGGAAAATGCTTGTTACCCGGAGGTCCATTTTCTGAAGCTAAGCCTGTAAAGAAATAATGAAATGAGAGCAATAATGAATAAGTGACACAGAAACATCTCATCATAGCATTTAGAAATGGGCATTATAAAGAAGCATGTTGTCTCAGTATATCTAAACATGCTGTATGAAATTAGCATAAATAAGAAATGACAACAGAAAGCATCAAGCGCATGTGTAAAAACATCCCAGAAGACTTAATAAATGTGGCCCAGGAGGTCACTGACATGCCTACAAAGTAGCATCTGAAAGATCATCTCCTCACACCCATTCCAGCAATACCACACACTCCCAAACCAGCATTATGCTGCCGCAGAAAGCCATAGAGGCAAGTGTCTGTACCCACCAGTAGGCCGGAGCTCCAGAAGTCAGAGGGGGTCAGGCTGCTGTCCTGACCAATCTGTATATTTGTAAGTTTCCAACTCCTGTAAGTCCGTGGTACTCCTGTTCACAGAAGTGGATTCTTCTATTTATACCAAATGTGCTTCTCCAGCAGCACCCAAAATCTCCCTCCCTCCTCGTGTGATGTCAGTTTTAATGAAGGGTATGGTGTCCCTTGTGAGTGCATGGCAATTCGGCATAATTCAGTAGTTACCATAATTTTTATCTCATCCTTTCTTTTGATCCATACAGGCAAAATGGTAACACTTTACAATAAGGTTCATTAGTTAATATATTAACTAACATGAGCAATACATTTGTTACTGTATTTGTAAATCTTTGTTAATGTTAGTTAACTAATGTTAACACTATTCTAATAAAGTATTAGTAATTGTTGAAATTAACTTTAACAAAGAATAATAAATGCTGTATAAGTGCAGTTCATTATTAGTTCATGCTAACTTGTGTAGTTAACTAAGTGTAACTGGCAAAATAAATAAATAAAAATACAAAAAAGTAAAGGATGTTACACTGTATTAAACGCTGTTCTCTAAGTGCACATGTTTTTTTGTGTGTGTTGTGCGTAATGCATATTTTGTAAAACTTCAGCCGAGTTTGTGCATTATTTTGTGAAACTCAGACCTTTCACATTTTATGCAAGATGTGTGCATTCTACACCTTAAAAATGGTTAGGGTTCAAAAAAGTATGGCTATTAAAAATGTTTTTGCTGAACATAAGTAATAAGATAACTGGTCAGAGGAATAGCCTTTGTCTGTGTATGTTTTGCCTTTTAGATTTATTCCTTTAAAAAACATCTCAAGATCAGTGTAAACCTCAGCTTAGAATATGCATGGAAGTGTGGTTAATTCTACTCTGAAACAGCAGAGGGCAGAGTTGAAGTCCTTTTTGTCCTGATGTGGGAAAAGTGGGCTGCACCAGCCATGGGGTCATGATTATGGTTATTTTTAGAAGTTTGATGACAGGAAAGTGTCAGAGAAACAAAACTGGTGAAGTGGAGTTCTATGCTTGTCATTATGGTTAATACATAGCTGTCAATCACATGTTCCAATCATTTGCCTGTGCTGTTTATCTTTGTGGAGTTTTCGCACAGTTCTAAAATGAGTTAAACAGACCATAAGCATTTACTGCAGCACCATGCAAATATTATTATTTTAATATGAAATGTTGTGTAATAATTTAGTGGTCTTATGATATTTAATTGGCAGATGATGATAATTTTGGTTTGCAGCAGTTTATTTTGAATCTTTTTTTAAATTAATGATCAGTAAGTTCAAACCTGTAATTTTGAAGCAAAAAGGTTTGCCATTTGACATGTTTTCTATGCAACCATTTTTTTGAGTATCTGATTTAGAAGCCGTTCAGTTTTACGACCCACAGCTGACCACCAGCAGAACTAAGGTCCTGACAACCACATTTAGTAAAATAACAAGCAAAATAATAAGCATTCCAGTCTAAAAATATATATTTTTTGTTGTTGTTGTTGCTTTTTTTTGTGATTCAGTAAGAAGCATTTGCTTGTGCATCTGAAAGGAGTGTGTTTGTTTTTGTTTATTTTTGTTCTTTAATTTTCAGTTCTGGAACACTTTGTGGACAATATTTTTAATTTAATAAAGTAATATTTTTGGGCTTTTGCTTTTTTTTTTTAAATAGGATAGTTTGAGAGAGACAGGAACAGGAGTGAAGGGAACAGGATCAGGAAAGTGAATCAACCTCAAAAGCATTTTGTGCTTTGACTGAATGCTGTCCGCGAGTCTATAGCTCTGGTCAGAATAATCATCATCATAAGCAGGGGTGTCACGTTATATGGTCGATAACTAGAAAATGAAAGTAGCATAATATTATTTCGTGGTGATTTATTAGGTAGTAATACTATATCATGCCGAATAATTTTGACCAAAATGTCTTATGTCCAAAACTTTGTTTCTATTGTGTGGTGGCTGTTGTTTTAGGTTTGCATTTTAGGTTTACATTTACCACATTTAAAGTATTGTTACATTTGTTTTAAGTTCTATTTTATTCTGTTTAGTGCTTCAATGATTATAAATACTGGGAGAAACAACTATGATACAATTTATGCTAGTTTAATGTAATATATTTTCCATTTAAATTATCGGTAATACAATTCCACTGAGTAACTTTTCCATTTATTAGATAGTATCTTCATTGTAGGGGGTTAAAAGTAAAAAAGGAAATTGTCGGTATCTTTATCGACCACAATGAGCTGTGAATTATCAGAATCTGCCCTACACCCCTAAACAAAATTTACTCTGAAGATTCCCTACATATTGGTACCAACACTTTGATAATCTCTTGACTGATTCAAGAAGCAGAAGCAGACCAGACAGTGTTCCCATAATGAGTTCTGCTGTGGTTCACCCAGGGCCGTCAAGAGTTTAAGTTTTGCTGTCTGGTGAGGTAATCTACCTCCTCTCTGATGTGGTTTTCTGCTGAGCTTCTGTCTTGAGTGAAGAGGTGGTGCTGGAAAAATGTAATGCTCATTTACTAAGCTTCTAAATATAGTAATATACACCACTGTCACTTTCCATATGTGATACCATGTGATTTCCATATGTGTGCTTGCACTATGTTGAATCCCTACAGTTGCATAGCTACGTCTGTTTAAGCCCATTGTCTAACTTAACCATTATGGAACAAAAACAAAAATGCCTCTAACCAGTAGTCTACACATATAGGAGTGTCTCATATAAAATGATCTCATAGGCCATTTGTTACAGGCACTGGCTATGTTGTACCGCCCATATTCACATAAAATAAGCAGATAAGCTCATGATTTCAGCACAAGCTTTACAAGACATTACAAGTCAATGGAGCATGAGGATGCTTTTTCTGCATAGAATGAACAATGCAAATCAGTGTACTGGGTGATTTATGAATATGTGTTGTCTCATGTTTACATGTCATCTGGTTGTTTGTCAACGTGATTAAAATAGAAGCCAGGACTGGATAGTATCTTGTTGGTACAGTAGCCTATATAGATTAGGCAGATTAGTTATCAGTTCCAAATATTAGTCTGGGATCAAGTTCATTCAAGGGTAACGCATAAAGCTCTGAACCCAGGAGTCACCATGAAATGCTAAGAAGCACACCATACTTATTTTGTTTAACAGCGATTTACATTCTTACTGCATATCGCCACCTACTGGGCGGTTGTACTATAATTATTTTTATCTTGTCTTTAGTCTTTAAATTCGGTATGAAATGGAAGTTGTGAAAGTCTTTTCTTCCCTTTGTGACGTATATCCACAAAAATATAGGATGGGACTTTTGTCCATGGGGAATTGATTTGGATGGTTGGCTAGTTGTGGTTTGCTATTGGTGGATCTCTTGTGAGTGACAGGTGGTCCCGCCCTCACGCCAGTAAAAACGTCATCCGAGAAGAGATGTTGCTGCAAGAGGTAGAAGTTATTTTGATTAAAGATTACGAGGGCACATGAATAAAAAAAGAAAAAAAATATGTGCATGGATGAAGAATTTATAATAATTACTGCAATATTCAATAAAAATGAATTGTCTATTTAGATTTCATTGTGAAAACTTGAATCATTTTTCTATTACTGTAAACAAGACAAACTGTTTGGCTGATGCTAAATATATCAATAAATAGGAAAGATTGATTAAACTAAAAAAAAAAACGCGATAATATAGCCGTTGTTACAGAATGAGACTGAGGAGATGGAGATAAAAGAAAGTTTATTGAGACGACAAATGAGCGGATGAACTGAAAGCAGGTGAGTGGTAGTGCAATGATGGTTTGGAGAGCAGGATGCTGGTAGTCTTACAGGTGAGATGACACTGGAGTGGAGACGGAGATGTCGGGTAATAAACACTAGGTAGGGTAAGTAGTCCTCTTCCTACAAACGAGACCGGACAATGAACTGGTGGAGTGTGAGGCTAAATAGTGGCAGTGATGAGGGTGATGATGAAGTGCTGGTGTGTGTGATTGGAGATGATGTTCAGGTGTGTGTGATTGGAGATGATGTTCAGGTGTGTGTGATTGGAGATGACGTGCAGGTGGGGACCAGGAGGGATGCTGGGAAGTTTAGTGCAGAGGATGGTGGCTAGGTGGAAATGTGACAGCCGTATTAAGTAAATGTTTTGTTTAGCCGTTTTGCTTCCACATTTTTTGTTAGGTGAGATGTTTCACATATGTACGTATGTTTATTATAGAAATGCATTATATAGTAAATGTAAAAAAACCAAGGAACATTTATGTTCAGCAGCGCTATGAAAGCATATGGCAGACACAACAATGCTGGTATAACCATGGATATCTATGGGGTCAATATGCGTCACGACTAAACGTGCGTTTTCAAATACCTCCGTTTTCACAGTCAACACTACAATGCGAAAACGGCATTTTCAAATTTATCCACTTGTGAGAATGTTTTGAAAAAGCTCCGTCTTCGTTGACAAAAACGCCACCTCAATGTGGATGGAAGGCCAAAACGGAGATAAAAAGCTACATTTTCAAGCGAAAACGTATTAGCGTGGACAAGGCCTGAAAGTTACCCCAGTTTTTTGTAACCGAAAGATGAGTTTGTCCACTTACATATCCGTAAACTTACCCGAGTACTCCGCATTACCTGCTTTCTGGAAAAGGCCCTGGCACCAAGTCCCACTGCCCAACATCACTTTTGCTCTTTTATGAATGGAGAAAAATCCCCTGTTACTGGAGCGAAGGGAGGAGACTACAAATGACTTATACTTCATGTGTCATAGACTGTTGACCTCTAGTTCTTTCTTTAAAAAAAAAAAAACTGATCACGCTTAAAATTGGAATCATGATAGTTTTCAACATGGACAGAATGGGAATTTCACTTTTAGACCTGTCTCTACTACTACTACTACTCCTTTCCTCACTTTTTTGGGGTATAGGCCGTCAACCAGGGATCGCCAGGCATCTCTATCGTGGGCTTTCCTCTCGACCTCACTCCAGGTGTAACCCATCTTTTTGCAATCCACCTCGAGGTCTCGGCGCTAGGTGTTTCTTGGCCTTCCTCTTTTCCTTGAGGATTCCAGGTCAGGGCTTGCCTCGTGATGTTTGATATTGGTTTCCTGAGGGTGTGGCCTATCCAGCGCCAGCGCCTCTTTGTTATTTCATCCTGTACTGGGAGCTGTGATGTTTTGTGCCACAGATCCCTGTTACTGATGGTGTTTGGCCAGAGGATTTGGAGGATTTTATCTTAGACAGGTGTTGATGAAGGTCTAGACTTTACTGATAATCTTCACATTTATCCTCCAAGTCTCAGCTCCATACAGAAGGACTGACTTATTTTCAAATGTCTTGTTTATTTGTTTGTTCATTTTAAAAGAGCTGGCTGGCTGTTTTTATAGTGCTGGGAGGCAGAAGATTCCTAGAAAAAAAGAAAGACTAATGAAAGGCTGAGGGTGGGAAAGCTAAAGATGGTAGAAAATTTAAAGATGAATGTTAAATTTATATCAATTTATAAATCTAAGTACACCTAGTGTGCCACTGAGGCGTTTCTAATTTTATGGATGGAGGGATTGACAGAAGAGCTTCAGGCATGAAGTTGTTGCAATTACAGGGATCAAAAGACAAACTGTGCCAAATCACAGCCGGAAGAAGCTTAACCCAGCAATCCAGACACAGAATGGAGCTGAGGCTCAGATGTGCCATCCACTCATGGCTTTCAGACATTAAGACATTTTGTAAAGCTCTTGCATTATCAGGGTGTGCCATTTTAATCAGATGTATATTTACTTTGCATACTTTTCAATATTCTGCATTGACAGGGACCATAATAGGGTGGATTTATGCTAAAGCAGGAATTAAACTAGACACTGTAGAGAATCATCCATCTTTCTGCAGGGTTACCCAATGGTACGTCGTCCACAGTGTCACGGTTTACTGTCTTTACTCTTCGTCCAGTTCCTAAACACTGGGCTGCCACACACACGTGACCGTGCCCACCCAAGTTAAAGAGGACCCACCTGTCCTCAAAACATAAATGTTCATTCATCCTAGGAGCTGCTTGGCATGGTAGCGGGTCAGACTGCAGAGGAAACATTACTGCACAAAAGTACACGTTCATGTTCAAATAAACACTTGAATGGACCTTATTCATGAAACACAAGCAGGATGGATTTCTAATTTATTTTTAAGGTCCACTAAAATGAATGAAAAAGTTTGTGTAAAAATGGTTTTACATATACACAATCATTTGTTGTGCGTGCTCCTGTTTCATAAGGCCAGTTGAGTAAATTTTTCAGATAATGAGAGAAATGAGCACGCACACACACACTATATAGATATATAGATAGATGTTTGTGCTACTGTGCTTGTGTGTGTATTTATATATTCTCTGTAAACCTTGAAATTGCTGACCAGATTGTTGTTGCTTTTTTTCTTGATTTTACATACTTAGAAATTATCTCCATTGAAGTAGTAAAAAAAAAAAAAAATAGATTTCCATCAGTTACACAAGTAGTGGAGTTAAATTGTCTGTCTCAATGATTTATTTTTCTTTTGGCTTTTACTTTTGACTTACTTAGACCTACTATTTAAAGAGACACTTAAGTGATTATTTTGGAAAGTCAACAGTGTTAAAAAGGTGAAGATAAAACATTTTTTCTTCTCCTATTTTGGACCGGCCCTCCAGCTTCTAAAGTCCAGAGACTGCATAAATGAAAACTTGTCTGTGAAAAGAATGATTGATTGTATGTTTTGCTAGAGTCGAGAACTCTAAAGATAGTGTTAATGCATCTTGTTTGCCAAAATGGATACTCGACATTTCCAGCAGTTGTTTCGTGTGCCAAGGTTGTTGCTGGCTGATGTGCTGCTTTTGTGTCCTGGGACAATTAACTGTGTGTTGAAAACTTGAATACTTGTGTAAGTTTTCGAGAAGATGCTTACTACCATTGTAGCTTCTGTGTTTGTTTACATTTGGGTTGTCATCAGTAAACAATTTTGCCCTATAGTGTCCAGTCACATAATGATCGTCTCGCAATGACCATTTGGTCTTTCTACATGGAGATGTTACAGTGTTTTGGAGTTGGAGAAGCTGACTTTGACCCTTAATGAGAGGCTATTCAGTTGAGTCAGGCCACCATGGAAAGACCCAGCTCACTGATGTGAGGGTCACTATGAAGGCTTGAATTATTCTTCCTTGAATAACCCAATAGCTGGCTAGCCAAAATGCTGTAATTGCCATAGACTCTAAAATGGTCCTGTAATAACCATTGGTAAAGGCGTTGGTTGTGTGGTGGATCCAACATCAGTTTTAGCAGAATTTAAAGAAGTAAGTCTATGTGAAATTTATCTAACTCTCTGACACATCATCAGATAAGGTGGCCAGTCTGGTTTGCAGTTCTGTTCCTACACGGTCAGTTTTGAAAGTAAGATCTGAAGTAATTAAAATAAGGTTTGGAGAGCAAGTTCAGTTATTATGTAGCATCTGTTGCTGTGTCAGGTAATTTACATATGTGACATCAGCACATGTTTCAATGCCATTTTAATAAAGATGTTCATCTGATGCATATGTACATCAACCAAATTAAACATTCTCACACTGAAAGTGCTCAATCTTTGTCATTCCCTCTTTCCATGTTTCTCTCTCTCTTCAATCTTTACCCTAGATTAGGAATTAATCCTGAGTATTCATGTTTCACATTCTAATTTGGATTTTTGTTGATTGGGTGAACACAACATGTGGCTTATTAAAAGAAAATCATTCAAAAAAATCACAGCCAATAACAACAGCCTGTGGGAGGAGTCCCATACATATTGCACAATTTTAACATTATAAAAACATACAACAAAGTAGTGAAACACTGAGTTGACAGTTCGAAAATTCTTTCTTGTTTTCTTAAAATTTTCAAGATCTGAATGATCAAATTATCCATTGTTGCTTTTAGTATGGCTGTAAAGTTCAAGATTCAAACTCACATTCAAATCTTTTAGGAATAGAAACCATTTCTAAAATATAATCACATATACATGTCACTATTTGACGTTTAGATTTTTTCCTCGAAGACAGAAATGAAATACAGCTTGTAAAAGCTAAAAATGTTTCTGTGAATGAACAAAGCACATGAATATTTAATGAGGCAAGCCCTGTTCAGTTTAAGATACTGATATAGTATAGCACAGTACAGTACAGCACTCTGACACCAAAATGTGGGATATTCCTGCAAAAGCAGTGCTAAACCTGCTCCGGTGGATTTCATAACCCAGGGTCAAAAGCAGTGCAAACATTGCTGAAAGCTTTAACAAGTTGGAGAATGAGAATGCCTTTTGTTACCTGGAGCTCAAAATAGCACCAAATTGCTTTCAAAGGATGATTTCCTCTATTTTACACTATACTCTTAGGCCTAAGGGTTTAAAACATGATGTGCATTACAGATTAAATAACTTAATTTGAGATTCTGGTGATTTAACAAATTACCCATAATTCTCAGAGGAGCCATTTTATGTTCTCCATAATGTGTTTGTTTGTTAGACCTTGTAGATTTAATCTCAAACACATACAGGATAAATGGGCTAAACCTAGATTTTATCATGACATTCATAGTATTTACTACATCATAATGGCAAGTAAAGAAATAAATAAAAAAAAAGTTAAGATACACATGCATACTTTTCATTTGTCAGGAGAATTTCAAGAAAACGATATTTCTTTATATGCATATTTTGAGGGCCACGGTCCACTTGTGTAGATTTGCTGAAGGTTTTCATATAAATGGTATTGTGTGTGGCGGTCTGAGTTGTCGGGCCAGTCGTGGTTCTGTTCTTGAGCTCTGCACAGTTGTCACCCTGTTTTCCTCTCTATTTAAAGGAAAATGTTCCACCCCAAATCACATGTGGGGAGAACACATATAATTATGGCATACTTTGTTTACATCTTTATTTTCTACTTCTGTTTACATTGAAGGATATTCTGTGAGAGGATGATGAGTCATGCATGTCAGGCTGCTGTCTCCTGTTGATTTTGATGTTGAAAATGAAGACAATTATGTTTGCTTCTGTGTAAAAGCATTACCCACAATGCTTGTTTCTACTTCTTTTTGGCCACACCAGTTATTTCTAAAAAGAACTTTGCGTTTGATTGTCTACAGAGGTACCGATGGGTTACTGCATCCACACATGTTAATAGTACCTATTTCTCACGCACATTACATAGCCTTAGGTCTATAAAACACTACGTGTGTAATAAATGTTTCACACACATTTTTTTGCTTTCATTTATAATTGCATATCTTTAATAATAAATACTTTATTAGAAACAAAATATACTAGTACATTTAAAAGAAACCTTAACCTTAAATTTACAGTGGTAAACTTGCAATAAAGTTTGAAAATCTGTTTGAGGTCAGTAAGATTTGTTCAGTTTCTTCTGAACACCAGCTGAGAAGCATTCATTTGATCTAGAAATATAGTAAAAACAGTAATATTGTGAAATATTATTATAATTTAAAAGATCTGTTTTCTGTGTGAATATATTTTTATAATGTAATTTATTCCTGTGATCAAAGCTGCATTTTCAGCATCATTACTCCAGTCTTCAGTGTCACATGATCCTTAAGAAATCACTCTAATATGATGATTTGCTGCTCAAGATTTTTTTTATATTATCAATGTTGAATATTATTAAAATTATTACTGCTGTGCTGCTTAATATTTTTGTGAAAACAGTGATGCATATTTTTTAAGATTCTTAGATTAAATGAAAATTTGAAATAGAACACTTTTTAACAATCTTTGTAATGTAAATGTCTTAACTGTGACTTTTGATAAATTTAATATGTTCTCGCTGAATAAGTTTTTATTTCTATAAAAAGAAAATATATATAATATATATACAGACCCCAGACTTTTGAACGTTTGTGTATCTTCTATCAATCTTCAGCTGTAGATGTGAAAAGTGATCATGTGACCAAAACACGTTGACATGGCAACTTTCCCACTGTTTATGTTTTGCCGCATTAAGCAATGGAACCATTATGAAATTATTTTTATGACCCTAGTAATTTAACAGTGGAAAGTTGTTAGTCTCCAGTTTGTCTGGATTCATTAAATAAAGAAAAAGAATACAAACCACTTCTACATAAATACAACTTGGCTATAGTGCTGTTAAATGAACTGTACTGTTACACTAATCACTAGGGTTGCCAACCGTCCCATATTGAAATATAAAATGCTGTGCCCCTTATTGAATCACAAAAAAAGGTCCCTCAGTTCAACATGGCGGTAATTGGCTCTGGGTGGGAACGTACACAGCATTACAGTTAATGTAAATACTGATTGATGTTGTTTGGGCTTTAGTCTCTTTAGCACTGGCTATGAGATAAGTGTGCCAGCTTTGTTATTTTTCGATCAAACGCAGGCCGAGGACCTAGTGTTTAAAGTCATAGTAAAACAGGAACAGAGTTCATTTTTGCAAACATTTTTGGCAATATTTGTTTGTGGGGAGGGTGAAGCGATTATTTATTTTATCAAATTGGGCCGTGTTTGAATGTGTTTATATATTGAAATAAGCTAATGATTCTGTGTCATGCAATATCTGGACCTTGACCCTTGGCACGAATTTCAAAGCAGATCATTTCGTGACCATAGGGCTGGGCGATATGGCCCAAAAAATATATCACGATAAAAATGTTCAAATCAGTCGATATCAATAATTATCTCGATAAATTTAAAATCTTTATTTCACTTAAGCTGATTTTTGCTCCTGAGTGACAGTTGTAGAAACCAGATTGTTAATTGTGGTTTTTAAACTGTTCTTTGTTGTCAGAACATGACAAACTTCATGTTTTTTTTAAATAATTTATTGTTATAATTATTACTTTTCCAGTAATTTTTTTGAACAAAATAAATATCTTAATAGAAAATACATTTCTTAGTTTCTGCATGTGACAGGTGATATTGTTAAAGTCACCTTATTTTGGCGCAAAGCCCTCGTCACACACTTGGCACAGCCCTTGCGACCGTTCTGTTCTTGTCCCAAGGTGGCAATTTTAACTCTCAACAGTTATTCAACACAAGCTAGACCTTTGGAGTTGCCCCGAAGGTGGTCCTTGACCTGAACATTTTGACAATTGTCCAAATATAAAATATATATATATATATATATATATATATATATATATATATATATATATATATATATATATATATATATATATATATACGCAGGTCCTTCTCAAAAAATTAGCATATTGTGATAAAGTTCATTATTTTCCATAATGTAATGATAAAAATTTAACTTTCATATATTTTAGATTCATTGCACACCAACTGAAATATTTCAGGTCTTTTATTGTTTTAATACTGATGATTTTGGCATACAGCTCATGAAAACCCCAAATTCCTGTCTCTCAAAATTTGCATATTTCATCTGACCAATAAAAGAAGTGTTTTTAATACAAAAAAGAGAGTCAACCTTCAAATAATTATGTTCAGTTATGCAGTCAATACTTGGTCGGGAATCCTTTTGCAGAAATGACTGCTTCAATGCGGCGTGGCATGGAGGCAATCAGCCTGTGGCACTGCTGAGGTGTTATGGAGGCCCAGGATGCTTCGAGAGCGGCCTTAAGCTCATCCAGAGTGGTGGGTCTTGCGTCTCTCAACTTTCTCTTCACAATATCCCACAGATTCTCTATGGGGTTCAGGTCAGGAGAGTTGGCAGGCCAATTGAGCACAGTAATACCATGGTCAGTAAACCATTTACCAGTGGTTTTGGCACTGTAATCAGGTGCCAGGTCGTGCTGAAAAATGAAATCTTCATCTCCATAAAGCTTTTCAGCAGGTGGAAGCATGAAGTGCTCCAAAATCTCCTGATGGCTAGCTGCATTGACCCTGCCCTTGATAAAACACAGTGGACCAACACCAGCAGCTGACATGGCACCCCAGACCATCACTGACTGTGGGTGCTTGACACTGGACTTCAGGAGTTTTGGCATTTCCTTCTCCCCAGTCTTCCTCCAGACTCTGGCCACTTGATTTCCGAATGACATGCAACCACTGAGCAACAGTCCAGTGCTGCTTCTCTGTAGCCCAGGTCAGGCGCTTCTGCCGCTGTTTATGGTTCAAAAGTGGCTTGACCTGGGGAATGCGGCACCTGTAGCCCATTTCCTGCACACGCCTGTGCACGGTGGCTCTGGATGTTTCTACTCCAGACTCAGTCCACTGCTTCCGCAGGTCCCCCAAGGTCTGGAATCGGTCCTTCTCCACAATCTTCCTCAGGTCCGGTCACCTCTTCTCGTTGTGCAGCGTTTTTTGCCACACTTTTTCCCTCCCACAGACTTCCCACTGAGGTGCCTTGATACAGCACTCTGGGAACAGCCTATTTGTTCAGAAATTTCTTTCTCTGTCTTACCCTCTTGCTTGAGGGTGTCAATGATGGCCTTCTGGACAGCAGTCAGGTCGGCAGTCTTACCCATGATTGCGGTTTTGAATAATGAAACAGGCTGGGATTTTTTAAAAGCCTCAGGAATCTTTTGTTGGTGTTTAGAGTTAATTAGTTGATTCAGATGATTAGGTTAATAGCTCGTTTAGAGAACCTTTTCATTATATGCTAATTTTTTGAGACAGGAATTTGGGGTTTTCATGAGCTGTATGCCAAAATCATCAGTATTAAAACAATAAAACACATGATATACTTTAGTTGGTGTGGAATGAATCTAAAATATATGAAAGTTTAATTTTTATCATTACATTATGGAATATAATGAACTATCACAATATGCTAATTTTTTGAGAAGGACCTGTGTGTATATATATGTATGTATATATATATATATATATATATATATATATATATATATATATATATATATATATATATATATATATATATATATATATATATAAAATATTCACTCACCTAGGATTATTAGGAACACCATACTAATACTGTGTTTGACCCCCTTTCGCCTTCAGAACTGCCTTAATTCTACGTGGCATTGATTCAACAAGGTGCTGAAAGCATTCTTTAGAAATGTTGGCCCATATTGATAGGATAGCATCTTGCAGTTGATGGAGATTTGTGGGATGCACATCCAGGGCACGAAGCTCCTGTTCCACCACATCCCAAAGATGCTCTATTGGATTGAGATCTGGTGACTGTGGGGGCCATTTTAGTGAAGTCATTGTCATGTTCAAGAAACCAATTTGGAATGATTCGAGCTTTGTGACATGGTGCATTATCCTGCTGGTAGTAGCCATCAGAGGATGGGTACATGGTGGCCATAAAGGGATGGACATGGTCAGAAACAATGCTCAGGTAGGCCGTGGCATTTAAACGATGCCCAATTGGCACTTAGGGGCCTAAAGTGTGCCAAGAAAACATCCCCCACACCATTACACCACCACCACCAGCCTACACAGTGGTAACAAGGCATGATAGATCCATGTTCTCATTCTGTTTACGCCAAATTCTGACTCTACCATCTGAATGTCTCAACAGAAATCGAGACTCATCAGACCAGGCAACAGTTTTCCAATCTTCAACTGTCCAATTTTGGTGAGCTCTTGCAAATTGTAGCCTCTTTTTCATATTTGTAGTGGAGATGAGTGGTACCCGGTGGGGTCTTCTGCTGTTGTAGCCCATCCGCCTCAAGGTTGTGCGTGTTGTGGCTTCACAAATGCTTTGCTGCATACCTCGGTTGTAACGAGTGGTTATTTCAGTCAAAGTTGCTCTTCTATGAGCTTGAATCAGTCGGCCCATTCTCCTCTGACCTCTAGCATCAACAAGGCATTTTCGCCCACAGGACTGCCGCATTCTGGATGTTTTTCCCTTTTCACACCATTCTTTGTAAACCCTAGAAATGGTTGTGCGTGAAAATCCCAGTAACTGAGCAGATTGTGAAATACTCAGCCGTCTGGCACCAACAACCATGCCACGCTCAAAATTGCTTAAATCACCTTTCTTTCCCATTCTGACATTCAGTTGGGAGTTCAGGAGATTGTCTTGACCAGGAACACACCCCTAAATGCATTGAAGCAACTGCCATGTGATTGGTTGATTAGATAATTGCATTAATGAGAAATTGAACAGGTGTTCCTAATAATCCTTTAGGTATATATATATCATTTTTTTTATTATTAATATACATTTTTCATGAGGTGTACCTACATACCTTTAAGGTTCATGTGTGAAACTCCACTCCTGGAGGGTCACTGTCCTGCACGGTTTGTCTCCAACCAGCTCCAGAACACCTTCCTGGAATTTTCTAGTAATCCTACAGACCGTGATTAGCTGGTTCAGGTGTTTAATTAGGGTTGGAGCTGAACTCTGCAGGACACTGGCCCTCCAGGAACTGATTTGACACCTCTGCTCTAAGGAAAGTCTGTTGCCTCATTGGAAATCATGGATTCATGGTTTCAACAATGACTCAATTGGAAATTAAAGTTAATTTTTATTTTGGGGACAGCCAGGGTAGATTGATGATGAAAGTGGGCTGAAATTTTTTGTAAAACTGTTCAGTTGTCTAATCAAAACCCTCACCGCGTTCTCCCATCTAATTATTTGCTGAGACCTGTCTTTTTTAGTCAGACAATACAAAAGGTCTGCACTCTAAAATAAATGTATTGACTTAAAACAGGAGGTACAAAGACAAACGTTTCGGCTTTTCTGCCTTTGTCAGTGTAACAATTCACATTTTACTAAGTGATTATATTGAAAACAACCATTCATACATATTGCCCCCAAAAAGAGAAAGAGAAAGGAAAAAACTACAAGAAACTTGATAAATCAAAGACCTCAAAACTTGGCAAATATATGCTAGTCAGATCCGATGTTGTGCTTTTCATGTCGAAACTATATATCATGTTTTTCTATATCACAATGTAAAAACTTTACATGTTTTTTTTAGTCAAGTCACCTTTATTTATATAGCGCTTTTTACAATACAGATTGTATCAAAGCAGCTTCACAGTGATAACATGAAAATAATACAACAAAGTTTGTTTCTAGAAGAAAAGTGCATCATCATCCACCTTAAGTAAAGCCAAGGCAACAGTGGCAATGAACCAAAACTCCATCAGTGACAGAATGGGAGAAAGAAACCTTGGAAGAACCCAGTCTCAGTCGGGGGCCAGTTCTCCTCTGGCCAACGAACGAACAGTGTATGATTATGATTCGGGCAGCATTACAGGTCAGAAGTCAGATTGGATCAGAACATTCAGGATATTATCCAGTTCCATCTGGTTGGAATTCGGAGTCATCACATTGCAATGGAGACTAGTCTGTTGAGGATCAGTGCCGATGCCTGTCGTGTCGATGAGGCCGTCACAGGGCTGATGAGGCTGGCACTTCAGGGATGCGTTGTGGATGGGTCCAGGCGCAGGTCCACGATCTGATCTGGATACTGCCCGGATCCGGCTGACTTCAGTAAACAGAGGTAATAGGGGAGAAGGCCTTCACGGGGGAGGGACTAGTTGACACTTCAGGACTGCGTTGTCGTCACATCCAGGCGCAGGTCCTTCATCAGATCTGGATACGGCCTGGATCCGGCGGACTGCGGTAAACCTCGGGATAAAAAGAGAGACTTATATTAGCGTAGATGCCATTCTTCTTATGATGTAACGAGTACATCAGGATTTATGGAAGTGTTCCCAGTTCCGGCTGACCTAATCTATGCAGCCTAACATTGAATTATAGAAGTCTAAAGTGTCTTATGTGTATGCTAGGTCAAAGAGATGTGTTTTTAATCTAGCTTTGAAAGGACAGAGTGTGTCTGCCTCCCGGACAATTTTAGAAAGACTGTTCCAAAGTTTTGGTGCTAAATAGGAAAAGGATCTACCACCAGCAGTCGATTTTGATATTCTTGGTATGATTAACTGGCCGAAATTTTGAGATCGCTATAGACGTAAAGGACTATAATGTGTTAAGAGCTCGCTGAAGTACTGTGGAGCTAAACCATTTAGTGCTTTGTATTAAAATGTATACTATGTTTAACAGGGAGCCAATGCAGTGTTGACAGAACCGGGCTAATATGTTCATACTTCCTGGTTCTGGTTAGAGCTTGAGCTGCTGCGTTTTGGACCAGCTGTAATTTGTTTAAGCGTGCAGGGCAACCACCCAGTATAGCATTACAATAATCTAGTCTTGATGTCATGAAAGCATGAACTAATTGTTCCGCATTTGTCAATGAGGGCATGTGGCATAATTTAGATATATTTTTAAGATGGAAAAATGCGGTTTTACAGATACTAGACACGTGACTTTCAAATGAAAGATTGGCATCAAAGAGCACACCCAGGTTCCTAACTGACGACGAAGACTTAACAGAGCAGCCATCAAGTGTTAGACAGTATTCTAGGTTATTACGTGAGGACTTTTTTTGTCCAATAATCATAATTAATTGTTTTTTCAGAATTAAGCAGTAGGAAGTTACTAGTCATCCAATTTTTTACATCAGCTATGCATTCCGTTAATTTTGTGAATTTGTAAGTTTCGTTAGGTTTTGAAGAAATATACAGAGTATCATCGGCATAACAGTGAAAACTAATGCCATGCTTCCTAATGATATCTCCCAAGGGTAGCATGTACAGAGTGAACAGCAACGGTCCCAGTACTGAGCCTTGTGGTACGCCATACTGCGATAAGACATCTCTTAATTTACTGCTACAAACTGATAATTGTTTGATAAGTATGATTTAAACCATGCTAATGCAATTCCACTAATGCCAACATAATTTTCGAGTCTATTTAAAAGAATGTTGTGGTCAATGGTGTCAAATGCAGCACTAAGATCGATTAACACCAATAGCGAGATACAACCGCGATCGGATGATAAGAGCAAATAATTTGTAACTCTGATGAGAGCTTTCTCAGTGCTATGGTACGGTCTGAATCCTGACTGAAAATCCTCGCAGATATCATTTCTTTCTAAAAAGGAACATAGTTGTGAGGATACTGCCTTTTTTAAGTATCTTTGACAGAAAAGGTAGATTCGAGATCGGTCTGTAATTGACTAATTCTGTACGATCAAGTTGTGTTTTTTTAACAAGTGGTTTGATCATAGCCAGCTTAAAAGTTTTTGGTACGTTTCCTAGAGACAAAGATGAATTAATGATTTTAAGAAGAGGATCTGTGACATCTAGAAGCATCTCTTTCAATAGCTTAGTCAATATAGGGTCTAACATACATGTTGTCGATTTAGATGATTTAACGAGTTTAGAAAATTCTTCCTCTCCTATAGCAATGAATGAATCGAAATTTTCCTTTGGGAGTCTACAATGCACTCCCTTATACGATGCTGTAGTAGATGGTTGCATAGTTATAATTTTGTCCCTGATATTATCAATCTTATAAGTGAAGAAGGTCATAAAGTCATTACTGTAGTGCTGCTTGGAAACTTCTGGGCTTGAAGCTTTATTTTTCGATAGTTTTTCGTTATTTTTCGTTAGTTTAGCAACTGTTTCAAATAAATACTTAGGGTTTTGTTTATTTTCTTCTAATAGGGTTGAAAAATGAGCAGATCTAGCAGCTTTTAAAGTCTCTCTGTTTGCAATTGAGTTCTCCTTCTATGAAATGCAAAATACCTCTAGTTTAGTTTTCTTCCAGTTGCGCTCCATTTTTGAGTGTGCTCGTTGTACCACTGCGTTGGACTGTTTTCTTTAATCTTCTTTAAGCGCAACGGAGCAACTGTGTCTAAAGTGCTGGAAAAGAGAGAGTTAAAAGATTCTGTCGCAATATCTAGTTCTTCTAAGCTATCCCGGATGCTGAGATGATGAAACTGATTAGGAAGATTATTGATAAAGCAATCTTTAGTGGCAGAAGTTATAGGTCTAACATATTTGTAACACGGAGTCGGTTTTGCAGCCTTGGCTAAGTGAAGTTTACACGAGACTAGATAATGATCTGAGATGTCATCGCTCTGCTGCAGAATTTCAACAGCATCAACATTGATTCCATGTGATAATATTAGATCTAGAGTATGATTACGACAATGAGTAGGTCCTGACACGTGTTGTCTAACTCCAATAGAGTTCAGAATGCCTCTAAATGCCAATCCCAATGCATCTTTTACATTATCTATGTGTATATTAAAATCACCAACAATTAGGACTTTATCTGCAGCCAGTTCTAACTCTGATAGAAAGTCAGCAAATTCTTTGATAAAGTCTGTATGTTGCCCTGGTGGCCTGTATACAGTAGCCAGCACAAATCTCAAAAGTGATTTATCATTTACACTAGATATTTTAGCACCTACACTTCAAAAGAATTATAGTTGAAACTAGACTTCTTAGTAATTTTGAAAATATGACTAAATTACAGCAACACCTTCCCCTTTGCCTTTCAGACGAGGTTCTACAAATTTTCTTTTTTATTATTTACTTCAATGCCCGTGCTCACAGATATACTTTGTAAAAACTGTCAAGGTCACTCAGGATGAGAATTAGTGATTATGCTGTAAATCAGCCATTCGATGACGCGATATCCCTTCTCCAGTTGTCAGACATTTTATTTATCATAATCACAACATTGAACAGTATTGAGAAAGTGATGAATTTTCACCATGGTGGAAACATTGATTGAAAACGTTTACAGTGCGAGGCGTTTTGGATGTTTAATTTAAAGAATGTGTCTCCTTTAGGTTTTAATGAAGACTTTGATTTATCGGGCCCTATCATACACCCGGTGCAATGCGGCGCCAGGCGTGACGGAATTGTTTTTTGCTAGTTTCAGCCTGACACAGTTATCATTTTCACATCCTGTGCCACGTTGTTTAAATAGCGAATTCATTTGCGCCCATCTGTGCGCCCATGGGCTGCTGGTCTGAAAACGATGTGTGTTCAGGAGCATTGATGGCGTGTGCTATTTTGAGGCAACTGAAATATATTGCGCAATTGACCAAAAACATCCTGGTCTAAAGTCAATAGAGCAATTTTGTTTGTTATTTAAAGAGCGCATTAGTAATGTGCGCCTATAGGCGGGTACACACCACATGTACACTTTGTCCCATAGATGGTCTTTGCGCTTTAACCTCGCGCATGAGCAGATCCATTTCCTCGCTAGAGAAATTTCCTCGCTTGCAAATTCTGCCATGTTAATAGCGAATCCGCCTTGGCGTGAGCGCCATTTTTCCCATCGTTAAACTAGCAAAAGAGGATTCAGAAGCGCTAAAATAGGACCCATCATGTTTTTTCCCCTCTCTCTTTCTCTCTTTGGGCGCAAAATGTATGAACATTGTATTGCCTGATGTGTCATTGTTCCCATTGCATTTACAGTATCTGAAGTCTGGGAATCAATCAATTAAACTACTTGATTATTATCAACCAATGATCTTTGTTCTAAATATAATCACTGAGTAAAATGTGAATTTTTACATTGACGAAGGCAGAAGTCAAGTCAAGTGTATTTATATAGCGCTTTTCACAATATAAATTGCATCAAAGCAGCTTCACAATATCAATCAAATAACATAATGTTTGTTTCTTAGTGAAAAAACATCCACGTTTGGTAGGGCTGATCAATGGTATTAATGCTTGGTTAATTATTTTGAATATCCCCAACTGAGCAAGCCAAAGGCAACAGTGGCAAGGAACCGAAAAACTCCAAGTGACCTACTGGTGTCCTAAAACTCCATCAGGTGACCTACTGGAGAAAAAAAAACCTTGGGAGAACCCAGGCTCAGTCGGGGGCCAGTTCTCCTCTGGCGTTTATGAACTAGAGGCCGGATTTACAGTAACTGTAATTTGATACAGAATTTTGTTTTATTTTATCACTTCGGGGTGGGTACGCGAACCGGAATCACAACGTTTTATCTGTAGAGTGGGAAAGGGATCCTCCATAGGGAGAGGCTAGTTGGCACTTCAGCACTGCGTTGTCATCGGGTCCAGGCAAAGCTCCTAGTCAGATCTGGATACGGCCTGGATCCGGTAGGCTGCGGGAAAACCTTGGGATAAACAAAGACACTAAAATTAGCGTAGATGCTATTCTTCTTATGATGATGTAACGAGTACATCAGGATTTAAGGGAAGTGTTCCCAGTTCCGGCTGACCTAATCTATGCAGCCTAACATTGAATTATAGAAGTCTATAATATATTATGTGTATGCTAGGTCAAAGAGATGTGTTTTTAGTCTAGCTTTGAACTGACAGAGTGTGTCTGCTTCCCGGACAATGGTAGGAAGACTGTTCCAAAGTTTTGGTGCTAAATAGGAAAAGGATCTACCGCCCGCAGTCGATTTTGATATTCTAGGTATTATCAACTGGCCCGAATTTTGAGATCGCAATAGACGTGAAGGACTATAATGCGTTAAGAGCTCGCTCAAGTACTGCGGAGCTAAACCATTTAGTGCTTTGTAAGTAATCAACAATATTTTAAAATGTATACGATGTTTAATAGGCAGCCAATGCAGTGTTGACAGAACCGGGCTAATATGGTCATATTTCCTGGTTCTAGTAAGAACTCGAGCTGCAGCGTTTTGGACCAGCTGTAGTTTATTTATTAAGCGTGCAGGGCAACCACCCAGTAGAGCATTACAATAATCTAGTCTTAATGTCATGAAAGCATGAACTAATTGTTCCGCATTTGTTAATGAGAGCATATGTCGTAATTTAGATATATTTTTAAGATGGAAAAATGCGGTTTTACAGATACTAGACACGTGACTTTCAAATGAAAGATTGCTATCAAAAAGCACACCCAGGTTCCAGCCAAAATGTTTGTCTTTCTATCTCCTGTTTTAATGTTTTAAGTCAATACATTTATTTTAGTGCAAACTGTTCAGTTGCCCATGTTACCCATTACTTGAGTTACTGCTGACAAAATGTTGAAGGGAAAAACCTAACTTGGATCTAAATGTTTCATCAGCATTATTTCAAATCCTATGTCAAATCTAGCTAGATGTTTCTGTGAAGTTAATCCTTTCCATTTGGATGGATTTTCCTTTGCCTGTCATCAACCTAAGTACTGTCTTTCCCATCTTCATTTTAATGACCACGAGAGAGTGAAAATGTTTGATTTAAATGGAATCACTGACTTCTGCATCGTACTGATTCATACAGCAGTTAAAATCATCACTGGCTAGGTTTAAAGGAGGGTTACCCTCTCCAATCTCTGAAAGATATTTTTGGGAGAATATATGGTTTAATTGTAGAGTCATTTTTCAGAAGGATTGCCACAATCCACGGTGAAGGTGTGCCAGATCTGAATAGGCTCCAGTATACCAGTTGATTGTTCCTAAATCTAATTGTTTTATTATTGTCAGCATTTTCTCTCTGACTGCTGATCACTGTTTACATGCATGATTTGTTAGGACTCCAAGCACAAAGTTAAAAAAATGTAGACATAAAGAGCTTTTTTTCTGCCTCGAGTCAGAATCTGATTCGTCCGATCAACTTGAAATGTTGCATGCAGTGTCTTCCTCAGAGTTTCTATCATTCAATATGGGTACATTCCCATATCTAAAAAAATGGCAATTTATAAATCCTCTGCAAATCACAGCAGTGCTGCTATTCTGAACAATAGCGCTCATGTGATAAAGCTTATTTATTTACCTACTTTTCTGAACTTGCTGAATAATACATGTATAGGAAGTTGGAGTCCCAATATAAACAGTTGTCCAAAACATTTAAACTTTAAGTTTTACATCACAGCCACTCACCGAAATAGTAGTTACTTAATATTGTATAATACTGCATTTAACTGCTCTGACACAATTTTATGAGAACAAAAACTTGTTTCGTAATTTTTTGAGTTGCTGCTTAATATTTTTGTGGAAACTGTGATACTTTTATTCAGGATTCTTTGATGAATCTAAAAAAAGGCAATTTATAAATTACCTGCAAAAAAAAATATTTGACCCAAACTTTTGTTGGTAGTGTACCTGCACAGTAAAATGTCATTACAAAAAAGGTGGGACTAGATGTGATGCGTTTCCAAAATGCCTCTTTTATCACAACTCTATATATCCTTTAAAAAGTTAAACTTCTAAAATAACACATCTCGAGCTTTTCCATTGTTGTCTAAACGCTTCCTAAGTAACATGTCAAATCAAAAGGAGGTAAACAAGTCTAATTATACAGACTTTCTTTTGTGGTTTTATCAACTAGCCTAGTTTGCATTATTCAGAGCATGTGTAGATATGTGTATGTGTTATTTTATAGTATTCTCCACATCTGAAAGTCTTTGAGCTAAGCACAGAATCTGAAGACCTTTTCCTTCACTCCCAGAGATTTGGAAGCTTGGTTGGGGTTTCTGTAATGACAGATTGTTACGTCTTTCCGCAGCCTCCGGGGACGAATTAAGGGAAGACTTACTTTGGAACTGGCGTCTGAGACTCTTAAATCTTGACCAAATCCCACCCTTTAGCCCAACGCCCTGTTTAACTCTTTTGCCATTCATTCTTCTATTATGATATTTCCCATCCATTCAGTTTTTAATTGTACTTCTTGTACAATGTGTAGTTCTGCTTGGCGTAAGATTTATCTGAGGAAGAATAGCACACATACAAAACCAAAGGCAACCTACAGCTTTCCAGAAAAATAACTTATGGTTGAGCACTTGTGGTCACCATGACCTTTATTTTAACTTTATCTACTCCTTTGCAATGACCATGGATCTCTGGTCTATCTCTTGATTGTGTTTCAATTGCTGGAAAAAGTGAAGAATTAATAAATGTGTGGAGTAAATTGTGTCAATGAGTTAGCGGCATCATCCTTTCAATCTAGCAAAACGCACATAATATTTGTAAGGAAAATGATGCACAATACTCGTGATTATGAGCCAAAATTCATACCTGGAAATATTGATACTTGGCATCTGTGTATCGATACAATATCATGCAAAATATTGCAATACTATGCTGTATTGATTCCCCCCTAATTTTAAGTCCTCACTGAACAAACCAACATTGATTTTAGCATTGAAAAGTTTTATGAAAATTTTATGAAAGTTAGAATAGTGTACAGCCAAATGGCACTTAAGATGTGCATGCATTGTTTTCAGGTGAAGATTTGTAGAGGCACTACAGAGTAAACATGTTGGATTTATTTGTTTGTGGTCAAGCTGTCTGTTTGTTTATATGCGCAGTCTGCGAGGACAACTCAACACAAAGTCTTCTTGCCTTTAATTTGAAGTTGCATATGTCTTTAACCCTGTGTTATTGGCGCTTCTAATTTCAGCTGTTAACATCAGTTGACATAATATAATATAATTTGGAGAATTAGCTTTACCTCAGTCTCATTTATCCTTTCAGGAAGGATAAAAAAAAGAGGACAAAGAAAAGTGGCACAGCTCTCAGCACTCTCCAATATAGTGTTGCAGGACTTTATATGTTCAAAAAGAGTTTCACATCCAGTGTTAAGTAGTTTCAGATGTGTTTTTTGATGACCCTTTGGGACTGCACATTTAATTCCCCTCTTGTCTTTTAGCAACCACTGAAAAATGCCACATGGGACACATGCACTCATTAGTGGCCTTGCTGCTAAAAGTGGTGAGGGTTGGTTTCTTTAAGCTGCTTTTCCAGGGTTCAAACAGGTGATGCAGAGTCAAATAAGATCACTGCATCCTCATGCAAATATTATACAATAAGCTGTGCATCGTGCAGATAACACTGACTGCGCAGAAAATAATAGGAATGGGCTTTTCTCACTTGTCATAAATAGAGGCTGGTTGCTGTAAAAATACAAATAGCTTTTTGTTAGCATGTCTCTCTGGGCGTGTGTGCTTTTCAGTCTTAAATGGTCAGTATCTCTTTGAATCATTTCTTTATGAGGAGGTAGCTGAGCTCTCTCTTCCCATAAACTGTGGCGTGAGTGCTTCTAAATGGAGTGGCACAGCTTATTTTATCATCTTGGATTTAGTCTTTGAAGTATTTGAGGATCTAATTCAAGCTTCTCACAGATGCTCGGAACTTCCACTGCCAGCCCTGCACAGCACTAAAACACAGTAAAGGAAGTTGACACAAAGCATAGAATGACGTGTGTTAACACATTTTGATATAGGGTACAACATGGCTAAAGGTTCATTTAATTAGATTTTCTTCTAAACCACTAGATTGCAAAATTCCCCGCTGCACTTTCCTGAACATCCTCGGTCCACTGTGCACCTGGGAATTTGGCTGATCCTTGATGTGGTTGCAAGCGGCGACGCAAAGTCAGTCCTTCGCTAAATTGATCTAATATTTGTTTTTTTGAAGCAAATGAGATTTGTTCAAATTATTTGCAACAAAGGTTTTGTATATGATTTCCTGGTTTGTTCAAGGATATGTAAAAGTAAAAAATGCCCCTAGCCACCTTCTCAGAGTTGCGTTGTGGTGAAAGTAGAGCCGCTTTAAAGGTGGGGTAAGAGATATTTGAAAGGTTTGAAGGGAGTTTGTAAAGTTGGTCGGACCAACACAACCAAACACAACAACAAATGTGTAGCCAATCAACATTAGTATGATGGTGGAGGAGAGAGAATGAGCAAGAGGGAGATTTGAAGAAAATACTGTAGAAAGAGAGATGCTGAGAAATATTACAAAAGGAAAAAGCTCAGAAGAATATCACTGGAAAATGAATGGTTATGATCAGGAAGGAGCTTTAGGACCAGTGTTAATATTAGAAAAGCTTTCCAGCGCTGGAGAGAGAGAAACAGGACGGCTGGAAACAGTTGTTGCGTTGATTCGCTCCACACGTGAGTAACACTGGGTTTGAGTATCATTGTTTGCCTGGAGCTGCTGTGCTGTTGGCAAATAACTACCAACTCTTAAGGTCCTTGTACACGGAGTCCGAAACTTTCGCACCTTAAAAAATAAATACGACCTCGCGTTGTGTCAATCATGTTTACACACGGCCTCCGAAACTTTCGTCCGTCATAAGAAAATTTGGATCGGGTTCGATTTTCGCCGTTTTTCGCATCCGTAGCAAGCATTTTGAGAGGTGTTTTGACATTTCAGAACCACCGAATGACAAATAAAAAAACGCATATGAAAAGTTTGGACTCAGTGTGCAAGGACCTTTACTCTTGTTAATTTTTTTGTGCTTCCTTGTCGTTCATTCATCATCTTGACTATTTTTCGTGAACACTTTATTTTGTTGCGCTTCTGCAACATACTGTTGCCTTTAATAGCTGTTAACTGCAAAACATACAGCCCCTTTAAGGCGAACCTCCAAGATTAGCAAAAAAAAGTTGTACAATGATTTCATAATTGATGAATTCTTCATAGCTTGTTACTTGTTCCCAGGTGTCTGTCAGACAGATTATGAATTTAATAATTTAATTGTTAATTTAGTGTCCTGTTGTGTTATACAAAGGACGCAATAAACGAGTGGATGCCATGAACTAGATGTGGCATGTTTTGAAGAAAAGGGTGTGAAGTTGAAGGAAAAAATCTGAAAACACTTATAGCACCTTTAAGAGGTTCTTAAATGTTATTTAAAATAGCATAAGATTAGGAAAAATTGATAGAACTCGACAGTTTTTTTTAATTAAGCACATACCTGTAAAGCACAATGCAGTCCATTTAAAGGGTCATGAAACCCGCTATTTCAGCAGCAGTTAGTTCTCACCGCAGTATTGAAAAGTGCTACAGAAGTGGATGTGGTGAGCTGTGGAGTGGAAGCAGAAGAGGCAGACAGTACAGATTCTGATGCAGTCCTGGGTTTTTATTCACTCTCGTTGAGTTAAAGCGTCAAATATTTCTATAATTCAGAAGCATAGCCATCATATTAAAAGTGAGGGGTACAGAAATGTCAAGTGTAAAACCATTTTATTTGGCCTTTGTCTAATTGACAGGTTCGAAATTTCATGGCCCCCAGAATATTCTGTTTTCTGAATATATGAATATATGAACACGAAATATAGAAAGAACAGAGCCTCTGCTTTTAAACAAAAAAGCCCATTTTATTCTAGCTTCCTGCATTCTTTTTTTTATCGACACTTGAATGTTTAGTTTATTTAGTTTTTAATAACGTGGACAGTCCCTTTTTGAAAGAAAAAGAGCAGCTTTAGCCTCTACGGCTAATTTCCAGCTGTAATGTGGACAAGTTTTTTATTTTAAAAAAGCAACATTTTGAGCAAAAAGCTGAGAAAAAGCGTGTTTTTGTCAAAGACTACGACTGGATGGGATTCAGAACGATAATCAAACACAGAGTAAATTGAGCCCATCAACACCCCAAAGCTTCACAGTCCTATCTTGGGTCGACATTTCATTCAGTAACATTAGGCAGTTTTGATTTATATGCCGTTTAATGTTGATGATCTCTTTATTTTACATGCATCTGCAAACATATGCAATCGCTTGTTGTCTTCGCCTGTGTTTTGATCTGGAGATTCTGCACTCTTTTCAAAAGATGTGTAATAGCGCCCCCTACCGTATAACAGTGAAAACACGGAAAGACAAAATTTTCCGTCAATGGCGGGGAAAGAGTTAATTGGCTAAGAAATCAAACACACTGCTGAACAATAACCAGTCATTTGTATTCTATATTTTTTTTTCACAGTATAAGGCAGAATCTATATTTTATAGTTTCTATACTGTAATAAAGGCTATGTTAATTAGCGCTGCATTATTCATATACTTTATTTTTATGATAAAGTACCAGTCAAAACCAGTTTGGTTTCAGCTGCAGGGATGACTTTGTCCCAGGGCCACATTAGTATAAGTATTAGTACCCCCAGGGGCCCCTGGACACTGAAGCTCAGGGGCACCCCTTCCCCCACCTCTCAACCACACCCTCCAAAGGTGGCGATAACCAGCAAAGTGCAGGCAGCTGACCTTCGCTCACACACACACACACACACACACACACACACACACACACACACACACACACACACACACACACACACACACACACACAATACTAAGGCCCACCAGGTGTGGGATTTGACATGCCAAATCACTATTGGTCAAAAGCTGAATGACTAGTTCACAAGACAATGATACAATGCATACATTGGGGGTATGTGGGGGGTGGGGGGGGAAAAACTTGATTCTCAACAAGTTGTGATTGTCAAAACATTTGGTTGTTAGGAATTTCCTGCAAAGTCATAAGTTATTACTTCTGTGAGTCCGTTTTGGAGTCCTGTGCGAGGGCGCCCTCCTGAGTCAAGTATGAATGAGACAGACATTAAATGAGAAGGTTTACACTCCATAATGCTTACGTAGGTCTACGAATATATATTATCGTTTTTATAAGAATTAAACATCAGGCCATGCATAGGCTATTTTATCTCTTTGGATTTAAATCTAGATGTATTCACATTGGGCAGGGCTTGACATTGGCTAGTGGTTTTCCAAAGTTACTAGCCACACAGCATTTTTACTAGCCACATTTTTGTTGTTGTGAAATTATCTGATAAAAGTTGACTATGACGTGCTAAAATTTACTTTTAATTAGATTTACAACCCTTTTTAAATGTAAAACCACTGTACACACCCAAATCAAGACTACATAAATGTATAACAATACAGGTCATTATCATTAGTTCTGATAAGGTTGTGTGTTAAGCTCCTTTTTTTAAATAAAACCAAGTATTAAGATAAAGACATAAAAAATATCTTCTTATTGCATAATAAAAGTGGTGTATGGATGTAGAAGATTAATAAAAAAGATACAAAACTAAACTAGCATTAGAAACACTGTCTGTTTAAATATCAGAATCAGAAAGACAGAAGAGTTCGAGGGCGATTTCACGGTTTTGATTTGACTAACCACAGGCTATATGGATATAATAAAATGATGCATGGGAAAGAAACTGTTGACAGTCTCAGTGAGTTTAATTCATACATTTATAGTTCGAGTGTTGTAATTTTATGATGAAAGTTTAGCATTGCTGCAGTTCATTGTACAGTTTCCCCTGCATTATGTCGACTATTAGGGACAAGAAAATTGATTTTGTCAAATTCGAATGACATTTTTGTAATTTATGACAGCATGAGTGAGTTTAATTTGTTGATTGATCGTTCGTTACTCTAGTAAATGATTGAATCCACTGAACACTGCTGTGGTAATATAAAAACACTCTCCCAACAGCAAACTGTTACTTTTAATTATTTTGAGCTCAATTCCTAGTCACAATAAAATTATATAGTTGTGTAGCCTATCACTTGTGATGGTATAGATCACAAGAATTACTTTGAGCCACAATGGGAAATTCTTTGTTACACGTTGCAATGAAAAGTAGGTCAGTCTCTTTGTCTCTTCTTCATTTTTGGTGTCATTGTCAGTTTTTCTCTTGTGTGTTGTCTGCTCTCCGGGTTTTGTTACACCTGTTATATGTCGCCACATAGCTCCAGCGGCGTAACTCCGGCAGGGCAGCTAGCTGTCTCTTCGTTTCTGTGTTGTCGGTCACTAGCGCACAAGCGCAAGCAGGAACGTACTGGGACTGAAATTCAGCCCGGGACTTTAAGATGGAGAGGCCTTTTACGCGAGTGCCCTTGGTGCACGAGCAGAAGGATTTTTTGCAGTTATTTTAATTCTAATAGTGTTTTTATGGTATAACGAGAATCAGATTACACTGAAGACCTTCAAGAAATTTTAGGATGACTCCTGCCTCTTCAGGTTGAATAAGCAAGTCACCACTGCACTGAACACAACCAGGTCAGCAAAACCTAATCTCAAACACATAAGTCACAGTATACTGCTAACTACTAGCATGTCATGTGTACAGTCAGTCGGAGTGATAAAATAGTTACAAATACTAACAAATACCCACTCAGATTCTCAAAAACTACAATGCCGTCCCAAAAAATAGAGATTTGTGTGTGTGTGTGTGTCCTCACTTTCAACTCTCCCTGGCTCAGTTTCCCCTGTGCTGGACCCTGCCTCTGCTTACTGATTGTACAGCTGAGAAGAACATGAGAAGAACATCAGTAATAAACATGACTGAGAATAATACATTTTCTAATTCAATCTGTGCTTCAGTCAGGTTATTATCTCGTATGTGGAACTATTGGCATTTTATCCTGTATGTAAATATGTAATATTGTGCTGTATTTCTCTATTTTGTGTGTGTGTCCTTAATAAAGCTTTCATTGATTGATTGATTGATTGATATGCCTAATATGATTGCCAACCCAGCCTTGCACACTGCCCCTCTACCTGTCTGTTTCCTGGTTTCTGCTGCTCCTCCTCCTGCTCCTCCTGCTCTTCTCTCCTCGTGCTGCTCCCCCTCCTCTCTCCTCCCCCTCCTCTTCTCTCCTCCTCCTGCTCCTCCTCTCTCCTCCTGCTGCTCCTCCTCCTCTCTCCTCCTCTTCTCTCCTCCTCCTCCTCTCTCCTCCTGCTGCTCCTCCTCCTCTCTCCTCCTCTTCTCTCCTCTCCTACTCCCCTTCTCTCCTCCTGCTGCTCCTCCTCTCTCCTCCTGCTCCTCTCCTCCTGCTGCTCCTCCTCTCTCCTCCTGCTGCTCCTCCTCCTCTCCTCCTCCTCTTCTCTCCTCCTGCCGCTCCTCCTCTCTCCTCCTGCTGCTCCTCCTCCTGCTCCTCCTCCTCTTCTCTCCTCCTCCTCCTTCTCTCTCCTCCTGCTACTCCTCCTCCTCTCTCCTCCCCCTCCTCTTCTCTCCTCCTGCTGCTCCTCCTCTCTCCTCCTCCTGCTCCTCCTGCTCTTCTCTCCTCGTGCTGCTCCCCCTCCTCTCTCCTCCCCCTCCTCTTCTCTCCTCCTGCTGCTCCTCCTCCTCTCTCCTCTTCTCTCCTCTCCTCCTCCTCCTCTCTCCTCCTGCTGCTCCTCCTCTCTCCTCCTCTTCTCTCCTCTCCTCCTCCCCTTCTCTCCTCCTGCTGCTCCTCCTCCTCTCTCCTCTTCTCTCCTCTCCTCCTCCTCCTCTCTCCTCCTGCTGCTCCTCCTCTCTCCTCCTCTTCTCTCCTCTCCTCCTCCCCTTCTCTCCTCCTGCTGCTCCTCCTCTCTCCTCCTGCTCCTCTCCTCCTGCTGCTCCTCCTCTCTCCTCCTGCTGCTCCTCCTCTTCTCTCCTCCTCCTCCTCCTCTCTCCTCCTGCTCCTCCTCCTCTGCTCTCCTCCTCCTCTCTCCTCCTGCTACTCCTCCTCCTCTCTCCTCCCCCTCCTCTTCTCTCCTCCTGCTGCTCCTCCTCTTCCTCTCTCCTCCTCCCTCCTTCTCGGGCCCCCATAACTAGTTGATGAGCAGTTATTTAGGTCCATGCCACTGGTCTGGAGGTATCTGGAGAGTGGTGAGGTAATCTCAAAGATTCTCAAGAATATCTGCGCTGTCAGCACTGTCTCATGCTTCAGTAGGGACTCCATGTACCCCTTAGCTCTTGATCTGATTTGTACTTTGATTGACATATCTTCCACTATCCTTTTAAGTGTCATGATTAAATCAACATACAAAGCATTGTCTGGGTTACCAAAACCGCCAAATATCTTGCTTAGGGCCTGGTCCTTGGCCCACCATCTTGTCTCCCCGATATGAGACAGCCGTCTGTGTCGCTTGTCATCACTCACTTCCTCCCACATTTTCATACGCTTGTATGAGTCCTTGATAAATACAGCAACATCGTTCACAATGGAGAAAAGGGATGCACTTTCTATCACAGCACTCGTGGTGTCTCCCAGAACAAGATTAAGCACATGTGCATAGCACCAGATGTGCACTTGGTTAGGAGACTCTGATGACAGTAAAGCAGAGAACCCCTTGTACTGGGCTTGCATGTTTGTGGCTCCATCTGTTGAGTTGCCAACACAGTTCCTAAGCTCAATATCCACCTTTGCCAGAGTTTTTTTTAAGTAGCTCCACAAAATATTCTCCAGTTGCTGACTCACATTCAACCATACCTATAAGCTTCTCATGGACCACATCAGTCACATATCTGAGGATAACAGCACACTGGTTTGTGGAGGTAACATCTTGTGTGGTGTCAATCTGCAGAGAAAACATTCCTGCTTGCCTTACTTCCCTTGAAATGCTTTCTTTGATTAAGTGACTGATTACATCAATCACTTTATTGATAGAAGTTTTAGAGAGCAGTGTAACAAAATATCCTCTGCCTTTAACCCCGGTCTTATGTAGGCTTTTGCTTTTTTGCACACATTCATTTAAATGCTCTTGCAGAGAGAAATCAAATTTGCTCAGCAGAATGATCATTTTCAAGAAGTTTCCATGATCAACAGCAATGTTGTCCCATGTGTATGCAGCTTCAAATTTGGTGCCTCTGTAGCTAAGACCACACTTTCCAATGACTTTCATCACTTCTATTACACGGTCCATGACTTGCCGTTTCTTTCTGACTTGGTCACGGTGAAGAGACACTTGTTTTCCACTTAGTAAGCTTGCTATGGCTGCTTGACTGGCCATCATAAAATATGCTTCTGCACTGTCTCTGTGAACTTGGCTTCTTTCGTGCTCTTCTATTCTCTGATGTATATGCTTCTAGGCTGTCATTCCCCCCTTAATGAATGCATTTTCATTTGAAGATGGCTTTGCATATGCCAAACATACTGTGCAGTACAGTGAGTTTTCTTTCTTACAGTATGTGAGCCATTTTCTCATAACACCATCTTTGGTATGATAGATACTCGTGCCTTTTCTGGGGGGTTGTTGAGGGTGGTAAGAAAAAAAATTCTAAATCTTTGGAGGCCGGGCGTGTATAAAAATCTAAGCCCTCATCTTCAGCTCTGTGTAGGTCTATCCCTGGCACATCTCACCTGGGTTGGACCCTGCCTCTGTCTGTACTAGTTGTACTGCATGAGAAGAAAGTCACTCTGTTATAAATATTATTAAAAATAACTAATTTTATCATCGGAATGTGACATAAATATCTAATTCAGCAAGCCATTAAATAGAAGGCAATAGTGGCTTTTTTTTCTGTGTGATTGAATCTATGTCTATTTTAATCTATCTTATTCTACCTATGCATAATATGATTGCCTACCCAGCCCTGCACTCTGCCCCTGTACCTGTCATTGTTTTTGTACTGGTTCCATTCTCCTCATCCTCCTGCTCTTCTTTCTCTTGCTGCTTTCCTTCCTCCCCCTTCTCCTCCTGCTCGTCCTTCTCTCCCTCCTCATCAATATGACTGCAGGGGTCATCATCAACCTGTCCCTCTTCAACACTGACCTTAACAGCTAATATACATATACAGACATAGAGATTCCTTGCTTATAGAAAGATGTTGTCTGTGTGTGACGACAAACTGCAAACTGCTGTTTATAATATATAATATATTTATAAATATATAATATATGTAAGGGATAATTTATAGCGAGTCGGTTGTTATAGCATTTGTATTCGCTCTAGCAACCGCCTCGCTATACATGATCCCACTTATTACATGGCTACCTAATTCTGTATCAAATTACAGTTACTGTAAATCCGGCCTCTAGTTCATAAACGCCAGAGGAGAACTGGCCCCCGACTGAGCCTGGGTTCTCCCAAGGTTTTTTTTTTTTTCTCCATTAGGTCACCTGATGGAGTTTTAGGACACCAGTAGGTCACCTGATGGAGTTTTAGGACACCAGTAGGTCACTTGATGGAGTTTTTCGGTCCCTTGCCACTGTTGCCTTTGGCTTGTTCAGTTGGGGATATTCAAATTAATTAACCAAGCATTAATACCATTGATCAGCCCTACCAAACGTGGATGTTTTTTCACTAAGAAACAAACATTGTTATGTTATTTGATTGATATTGTGAAGCTGCTTTGATGCAATTTATATTGTGAAAAGCGCTATATAAATACACTTGACTTGACTTGACTTGACTACCTTCCAAATAAATCAATAATTTCACGCAAAAAAAAAAACGCCAGAGGAGAACTGGCCCCCGACTGAGCCTGGGTTCTCCCAAGGTTTTTTTTCTCTCCATTAGGTCACCTGATGGAGTTTTAGGACACCAGTAGGTCACTTGATGGAGTTTTTCGGTTCCTTGCCACTGTTGCCTTTGGCTTGCTCAGTTGGGGAATATTCAAATTAATTAACCAAGCATTAATACCATTGATCAGCCCTACCAAACGTGGATGTTTTTTCCACTAAGAAACAAACATTGTTATGTTATTTGATTGATACTGTGAAGCTGCTTTGATGCAATTTATATTGTGAAAAGCGCTATATAAATACACTTGACTTGACTTGACTTGACAAAATATTGATTTAAAAAGCCGTTTATTGATTTAAAAACTATTGCATTGCTTCCGCTAAAGAAAAAAGTCCGTTCCGTCTCCGTTCCGTTCATGCCAACGGTCTGTTATACTAAGCAGCGGTCTGTTATTTCTTGATAACCTCATTTCTACCAAGCCATGTAATAAATGCCTATATTTAAATGCAAATATAAACAATTTCAGTGTATAATAAATCAGTAATATATCCCTAATCGTGCACCTGTCCTGTCCATGCTGCTAGGTCCTTTCTCATCTGCACCTCCGGCTGCCACAGCACTCTTTCCACTATGGAAAAGGTCTGTTAATTTGGCGCATTTAGCTGCCTCTTGTGCCAAAAAATTTTTCTTTTTAATTCTTATTTTTTCGCCCCCACCCAATTCTTTCTCTTCTTTCGTTCTTTTTGCCATTTTTACCGTTCGTATCTGTTGCATTCACACAAACCCGCCAAACATGACCAAAAGTAAACTCCTTTGATCAGCGCCTGGTTTGAGCCAATCGGATGTCAGGAAAAACAAGGATCAGTCTAAGTTGGGAGGGGCCGCTCGTATCCCCCCTCAGATTGAAAGTATTGGTCTGGCCTGGTCTGAATCACACACACACAGCGTTCCGCTGCTTCGGCCTGAAATGGACCGGTCGTTCGGGATTGTTCCCAGCATTCCCGATGGCCAATCCGCCCCTGAGCGCAAGGCAACACTGTGTGCATGTAATACTCATGGGAGTTTGTGTTATTTCAGATGCCTTTTGAAAAGACTACAATTATTCAACCCGCATAAAACCCAAAATCCACCCTCAGTTGGCAGTTGTTAATGTCAAGCCCTGACATTGGGACATGAAAACCTCTACATGAGGTTGCCATGAAGTGCCATTTCTTTAAGTGTCCTAGTTTCCACGTGCCAGCGTTTACACTTCCGTGTGCCAATGTGCCATAGGTTGCCATTCGATCGGTTAGAACCAGGCGCTCTAAAGAGCCACTAACTGTTCACAGAAACTCTTACAAAGCAAAAACAAACAAATTTGCTCATTTCTGTTCTGTCATAGGAAAGCAATTTTAAATATTTAAGAGAAGCACATTTTCATAGGACAAGCACACACAGTCTCATAAATAATTATGAAACATTGATGATGAGTCATCGATGCTTTATCGGGTGTAAGAAAACCACATCCTGTGACATTGACACAATGAAGATTTTAAACTCGAAAAGATGGAAATGGCACAAAAAAAATGTAATCAGTTAAACTTAAAAATTAATCAGTTTCTTCCAACAATTAAAATGAACAAATGCTAACCTTTATAATCTGTGATGTGCAACTGTTAAAATCTCAGAAAATGTTGCATGAGCCATTAAAGCCCTGAATGCGAGCTCTGATCGTGATCGCCGTGTATGCGGGTGGTCTCTGACTGCGCACAGTCGTCAAAATAACAAAGCATTGTTGTTTTGTTTGTTAGACATTCCATGTTTCAGGGAACGCGTGCTCTTCCACCAGCTGGATAAGATCACCGCTCCAACCGGAGGGCGTCACGCTGGACCTCTGCGTTTGTCTGTGTGTGGAGGAAGAGCTTGCTTGCTTCGGGTGGTCTTTAGCGATGTCATGTGTGCACTGTTTGTGCAAATGAGCAGATAATAACCCATGTGTGTATGTGCATCAATGCCCATGTCTCTTGAATACAGTGGTGTGTGTTTGAGCTGGTAGGTTGCAGGAGTGAGTGTGTTTCCAATAAAACAATAGCGCTCTCTACCGTTCATTGCTTAAAACAGTGATTCTCAACCCTTTAGATTCAAAGGCCCCCATGGAATCATTTTGTGGTTCCAGAAATTTCAAGTGTCTGTATGTTTTGTGATTAAAACAATCGGTATTTGATAGAGAAAAACAAAATCTTGTTTTTGAGTGTTTTTTTTTTTTTTAGGTTAGACTATTTTAATACCCTTTTAAGTCATCCTGCAGCTTTCTTGGGCCCTCTAGTGGGATCCAGTATAATGTTTGTGTATTTGGCAGAGGTCTTTTTTTGCTAATTTGTCATTTATTTACATTATGACAAGGACAGCCCCACCGCAGAAACCTGAGTTTAATAGTCTTGCTTTAAAGACACAGTGGTGATTCATGGATTGTGCTTTGCAATATTTAAACCAACCTTTGGTTATCAGCCCGTTTTTTAACACAAACCCAATTGGGCTCATTTGAACGCTTCTCTTTGGAGATCTAGAGGCGTTTTCTCTGAGATGGCAAGGGTACTAATTCAGAAGAAATAAATAATTGCTTGGTATGTATCCCAATATTGTTGCAGTGATTATCTTATTGCTAGACTGAATGTTTTATTAGCTTAAATATCATACGATAATCCTTATTTCCTGTCGGTAGCCTAGTTTTTTTTATGATAATAACTGGTTGTCTACATTATTAATTAATGCATTATTACATTAAATTAATATTATTAAAATATAATAATTGCTTGAATTAATAATTATGAATGTGCATTTTATTTGTTATATTCACAAGGCAAAACAACGATTTAGAACACCTGGTCACTTCATGTGTTTTTTCTGATCAGAAAGCTATCTGAAACTGTTCCATTTACACTTGATCACATAAATGTCTCAACAAAACAAATATAAATCTGACCAAAGACTGTAATAGGAGAGAAAATGGCATCGGCACAGGTGAGATAATGTAGTCACTACTTCTAGTGAAGATTGTGTGTTGAGCTTTAGGATGTGACGCTGAACTTTGTTTCATTTGTGGCAGTTTGCGCATCTGCTTGCTGAAGAGATGCTCATCTGCGCTGGTCATATCTGTGGCGACGTGTGTTACATTAGCGCTGTCATATCTGGCTACCGGGAGCTGTTATTACACGCGCTCGCATGTTTATTTTTTTACTATTTGGGGAACAATGTGAATGTGGCCTCAACCAGATGCATTTACACCTAAATTGTGTGATTGTATTTAAATCCGCCTCAAGTGTTTCAAAGGGCATTTTCACCTGGGGCCTCGCGTATAAAACTACGTAGATTTCATTCAATTCTGCCTATATGTTAAACATATATTTTAGGTGTAGGACTGTGAAGCTTTGGGGGTGTCCGATCCGGTCTTTGACAATAGCGCAAATTTTTTCAGCTTTTAATTTCAATAGTTTTAGTTTAAATTTGCTTTTTTAAAAACATATATAAAAAAATAGCCATAATAAAGTGTTGATAAAGAGTGCATGTAGCTAGAATACAATTTTTTTTGTTGTTTAAAAGCAGAGACTGTTTCTTTCGATATAGGCTACTCTGTTCAGATATACATACAACAAATAATCCTTTGGGCCATGAACATTTGATGAAAATGGCAAAAAATGCTGGTGCTGACTGGCAACTTAAAAAAAAAAAAAAAAAAAAAAAAAAACGCTGGCGGGGAAAGAGATAATGCATGTTAGGAGTCTTGTGGTGTGGCTTTTTTATGTAGATGAAAAGACCCCATAGACCCCCAGGGGGCGCCAGGTTGTCTCTTGAAAATTGTGAAAATGCGCTATACAAATTCGAATTGAAAATGTCTTCAAATTTACTAGTATATCATTCAAAAGGATTCACTGTCTTAATACAACTTCATACAACCAAAGTATTATCTTTAAGATGATATTTTAATCATTTGTTCTCTTAGTATGATGGCAACTGAAACCCACACAACATAAATGTGTACACATGAAAATATATAGCTGATTTGACAAAGTTTTCCTATTTAAACTTTGTTTAGTCTTTTTGTAGTCTTTCTTTACAAATTGACCTCAACAAATTACTTGTCTGGCCTTAAAAATGTATAATACAGAATTGTTTTATCGCTTCCGCGTGCATCCATGTGAACTGGAATTATTATGACAGCTATTTTTAGTAGTGGTTTGTGTTTAAAGATGTTAATTATAATGCTGTCTGACAGTTCTGATTCACTGACTGTGCATCCAATAAAACCTTATTTTTCTATCTTCAGTATCTAATGTATGGCCTTGGCAATTCGTGTAATCACAGACAAAAGCTTATTTTTTGTCAATTTATTTACCCAAACTTTTATTTAAAAAAAAAAGAAAGAAAGAAATGCGGTCTATAAAGGGGGTCTGAGGATGGGGGCACTAAAAATATCATGTTTAAGCTAAATCATAGTGGGACTAATACGTGACGTTTCCCACATGGGGGTGCACAGCAAT
Organism: Meda fulgida; assembly: GCA_030578275.1. NCBI lineage: Eukaryota > Metazoa > Chordata > Actinopteri > Cypriniformes > Leuciscidae > Meda > Meda fulgida. Next base: position 28,987,857 of record CM060635.1, on the reverse strand, counting down.
AGAAATTCAGTTCGAAAACTCCATTATCATGCTGTTGTTTGCTTAGATTTTAATGTGTGAACCTTTTGTTTTATACATATTTTAAGTCTGACAAAAGTCGGTTTAAAGGGTAATGTCTGTATAACTCTTATATAATGTAATAGTAGTCAAGTCAAGTGTATTTATATAGCGCTTTTCACAATATAAATTGCATCAAAGCAGCTTCACAGTATCAATCAAATAACATAATGTTTGTTTCTTAGTGGAAAAAACATCCACGTTTGGTAGGGCTGATCAATGGTATTAATGCTTGGTTAATTAATTTGAATATCCCCAACTGAGCAAGCCAAAGGCAACAGTGGCAAGTAACCGAAAAACTCCATCAAGTGACCTACTGGTGTCCTAAAACTCCATCAGGTGACCTACTGAAGAAAAAAAAAACCTTGGGAGAACCCAGGCTCAGTCGGGGGCCAGTTCTCCTCTGGCGTTTATGGACTAGAGGCCGGATTTACAGTAACTGTAATTTGATACAGAATTTTGTTTTATTGTATCACTTCGGGGTGGGTACGCAAACCTGAATCACAACGTTTTATCTGTAGAGTGGGAAAGGGATCCTCCATAGGGAGAGGCTAGTTGGCACTTCAGCACTGCGTTGTCATCGGGTCCAGGCAAAGCTCCTAGTCAGATCTGGATACGGCCTGGATCCGGTAGGCTGCGGGAAAACCTCGGGATAAACAAAGACACTAAAATTAGCGTAGATGCCATTCTTCTTATGATGATGTAACGAGTACATCAGGATTTAAGGGAAGTGTTCCCAGTTCCGGCTGACCTAATCTATGCAGCCTAAAATTGAATTATAGAAGTCTATAATATATTATGTGTATGCTAGGTCAAAGAGATGTGTTTTTAGTCTAGCTTTGAACTGACAGAGTGTGTCTGCTTCCCGGACAATTGTAGGAAGACTGTTCCAAAGTTTTGGTGCTAAATAGGAAAAGGATCTACCGCCAGCAGTCGATTTTGATATTCTAGGTATTATCAACTGGCCCGAATTTTGACATCGCAATAGACGTGAAGGACTACAATGCGTTAAGAGCTCGCTCAAGTACTGCGGAGCTAAACCATTTAGTGCTTTGTAAGTAATCAACAATATTTTAAAATTTATACGATGTTTAATAGGCAGCCAATTCAGTGTTGACAGAACTGGGCTAATATAGTCATATTTCCTGGTTCTAGTAAGAACTCGAGTTGCAGCGTTTTGGACCAGCTGTAGTTTATTTATTAAGCGTGCAGGGCAACCACCCTGTAGAGCATTACAATAATCTAGTCTTGATGTCATGAAAGCATGAACTATTTGTTCCGCATTTGTTAATGAGAGCATATGTCGTAATTTAGATATATTTTTAAGATGGAAAAATGCGGTTTTACAGATACTAGACACGTGACTTTCAAATGAAAGATTGCTATCAAAGAGCACACCCAGGTTCCTAACCGACGACGAAGACTTAATAGAGCAGCCATCAAGTGTTAGACAGTTTTCTAGATTATTACGTGTGGAAGTTTTTTGTCCGATAATTAGAATCTCTGTTTTTTCAGAGTTTAGTAGTAGGAAATTACTAGTCATCCAATTTTTTAAAACAGCTATGCATTCCGTTATTTTTGTGAATTGGTAAGTTTCGTTAGGTTTTGAAGAAATGTACAGCTGAGTATCATCGGCATAACAGTGAAAGCTAATTCCATGTTTCCTAATGATATGTCCTAATGGTAGCATGTACAGAGTGAACAGCAGCGGTCCTAGTACTGAGCCTTGTGGTACGCCATACTGAACTTGTGATCGATAAGACATCTCTTCATTTACTGCTACAAACTGATAACGGTCAGATAAGTATGATTTAAACCATGCTAGTGCAATTCCACTAATGCCAACATAGTTTTCTAGTCTATTTAAAAGAATGTTGTGGTCAATTGTGTCAAATGCAGCACTAAGATCAAGTAACACTAATAGAGAGATACAACCACGATCGGATGATAGAAGTAAATCATTTGTAACTCTGAGAGCTGTCTCAGTACTATGGTGCGGTCTAAATTCTGACTGAAAATCCTTGCAGATATCATTTCTTTCAAGAAAGGAACACAGTTGTGAGGATACTGCTTTTTCTAATATCTTTGACTGAAAAGGCAGATTTGAGATCGGCCTGTAATTGACTAATTCTGAAGGATCAAGTTGCGTTTTTTTAGCAAGCGGTTTTATCATAGCCAGCTTAAAGGTTTTTGGTACATATCCTAGAGACAAAGACGAATTAATGATATTAAGAAGAGGATCTATGATCTCTGGAAGCATCTCTTTCAATAGCTTAGTCGGTATAGGGTCTAACATACAAGTTGTCAATTTAGATGAATTAACGAGTTTGCAGAATTCTTCCTCTCCTATAGCAACAAATGAATAAAAAATTTCCTCAGGGAGACTACAATGCTCTCCCTGATGCGATACTGTAGTAGACGGTTGCATAGTTATAATTTTGTCCCTGATATTATCAATCTTATAAGTGAAGAAGTTCATAAAGTCATTACTGTGTCGGCCTGAAACTTCTGTGCTTGAAACTTTCTTTTTGGTTAGTTTAGCCACTGTTTCAAATAAATACCTAGGATTATGTTTATTTTCTTCTAATAGGGTTGAAAAATAAGCAGATCTAGCAGCTTCTAAAGCTTCTCTGTAAGCAATCGAGCTCTCTTTCCATGAAATCCGAAATACCTCTAGTTTTGTTTTCTTCCAGTTGCGCTCCATTTTTCTGGCTGCTCTCTTAAGGGCCTGAGTGTACTCGTTGTACCACGGCGTTGGACTATTTTCTTTAATCTTCTTTAAGCGCAACGGAGCAACTGCGTCTAAAGTGCTGGAAAAGAGAGAGTTAAAAGTTTCTGTTGCACTTATCAAGTTCCGCTAAACTATCCGGGATGCTGAGATGATGAAACTGATTAGGAAGATTATTGATAAAGCAATCTTTAGTGGCAGAAGTTATAGGTCTAACATATTTATAACACGGAGTCGGCTTTGCAGCCTTGGCTAAATGTAATTTACATGAGACTAGATAATGGTCTGAGATGTCATCGCTCTGCTGCAGAATTTCAACGGCATCAACATCTATTCCATGTGATAATATTAGATCTAGAGTATGATTACGACAATGAGTGGGTCCTGACACGTGTTGTCTAACTCCAATTGAGTTTACAATGTCTTTAAGTGCCAATCCCAATGCATCTTTTTCATTATCTACATGTATATTAAAATCACCAACAATTAGTACTTTATCGTTAGCCAATACTAATTCTGATAGAAAGTCCGCAAATTCTTTGGTAAAATCTTTATGGTGCCCTGGTGGCCTGTATACAGTAACCAGCAGAAATCTCAAACGTGATTTATCATTTACACTATATATTTTTACATTAAGCACCAACACTTCAAAAGAAGTATATTTAAAAATAGATTTCTTAGTGGTTTTGAAAATATTACTATAAATTACAGCAACACCTCCCCCTTTGCGTTTTAGACGAGGTTCATGTTTATAACAGTAATCTTGTGGGGTTGACTCATTTAAAGTAATGTAATCGTTTGGTTTTAGCCAGGTTTCTGTCAAACACAGCACATCTAGATTATAATCTGAAATCATATCATTAACTATGAGGGATTTTGAAGTAAGGGATCGAATATTCAGCAACCCAAGCTTTATCATTTGCTCATCTGTATTATATCTGTTTTTTATTTGTTGAACATCAATTAAATTTTTTACCTGACGTTATTTGGATTTCCAAATTCGGGGAACAGACACAGTCTCTATATGATGATATCTAGGTGAAAGAGGCTCTATGTGATGGGATTTATCTGACCTTGGTGACGCGAGGCCGCTAGCAGACGGTCGGTTTAGCCAGTCTGTCTGCTTCCTGACCTGGGCCCCAGATTGTCATGTTTTAGGTCTAAGACTATGTGCCATATTACTAGAGAGAAGAGCAGCACCATCCCAGGAGGGATGAACACCATCTCTTTTCAACAGGTCAGGCTTGCCCCAAAAACTTTTCCAATTGTCTATGAATTCTATATTATTCAACGGACACCACTTAGACAACCAACCATTGAGTGAGGCCAATCTGCTAACTATCTCATCACTCCTGCGAACAGGAAGGGGGCCAGAGCAAATTACAGTGCCTGACATCGTACTTGCGAGTTCACACACCTCTTTAATATTAATTTTGGTGATCTCCGACTGGCGGAGTCGAACATCATTAGTGCCGACATGAATAATGATCTTAGAGAATTTACGATTAGCATTAGCCAGCACTTTTAAATTTGCTTTGATGTCAGGCGCTCTGGCTCCCGGCAAACATGTGACTATGGTGGCCGGTGTCTATTTTCACATTCCGTGTGATCGAATCACCAATTACCAGTTCACAATCAACAGAATTCTCAGTGGGTGTTTCACTGAGTGGGGCAAATCGATTTGTTATGGTAATCGGAACGGAAGAGTGGTTTTTTAATCCGCGACTAGAGCGATCTCTCACGGTCACCCGTCTGCCCTGCTGCGTGGGCTCTACTTCAGCCGGAACCGAATCATGTACACTATGTTCACTATGCTAGGCGCATCCAAAATAGTATCTAAAGCTCTAGTACTATCCTTACTATCCTCAATTAAAGTTTGGATGCGTGTCTCTAGCTCTGAAATCTTCTCCGTCAGCCTGACTGTCTCCTTGCATTTATCACAAATAAATCCTATATTGCCATCGGAGAAGGCTATACTAAACATATGACATGTGACACAGGTGACAATAACAGGACAAGACATTACTCACCGTTTGTGTTGATTGATTCTTACTTACCTGGGCTTTTATGAACTCAAAGGCGCGGGCGCGCGAGAGAAAATAAATAATAAATAAATGAGCGCGGGTGGCGCGTAAACTAGCGTGCTGTGCTAACAATAACGGAAGCTAGCGATGTAAGGTTAACCTGAGATGGTGGGTAAACTGTATTTAGTAATATAAACAACTAGAAATGATAGTAAATGATTGTTCAAAACAGAAAGAAATACGAAGCTAATACGAGGCGTAGAGCTTACAGCCTCGACGCAAACAAACTCACAGCAGGCAGGAAGGCAGACAGGAACAACAGCCAGTGTCCTCAACAACAGCCAGCCAGAAAGCCGATGTACTCTGATAAGATTGTGTGTTATTCTACACACTCCAAAATGCACAAGATATGCATGTGTGCTCTGATGGACCTGCACATATAAGCAAACAAACATTTATCCATTTAAATAAAAAAAGAATGCTTTCGGAAGAGGCCACTGGTGTAAAAGCTTGTATTTATGCAGAGCCCAGTGTTGATCTGTGTTGTAGGCTGAGACGTCTCTGCGTGTAAATGTGTGAGATGATTCGAGGGCTCGGAGACGTGGCTGTGTGTACGTGGTGCGGCAGTATTTGCCAATATAAACTGAAGACCAGTGAATATGCCTGTTTTCCTAAGTCTCCTTTTCTGCTGTTCGTGAAATGAAGACACGGTACGTCTCACATATGGAGCGCATTCCTTCATTCCAGGCAAACACAGTCCACTTCCTGTTTTAGTAAGCTGGCCACCCTGCGTATACTGATACTTTTACTCTTTCACTAACAACTCGCCAATCTACACACTCCAGTGGCTCTGGTTTTCCATTCGTCCTGGTTTTAGTTGTCAAGAAACTTGGGTTTGTTTGGATAGTGAATTCTGATAGGATCAGACTGCCTCATGCTGCAGTTTTCAGTGTCGTAGTGAAGCATTTGACAGGTTAAATCTGAATCTTTGTTATAAGGGTTTCAGGGTTTTTTGTGTGTATGGCTTACGTTGAGGGCTGAACGTGATCTTGTGTGATGCTTTAGTCTGCGATCATGAAGGCTGTGGAAAAGTTTTGGAATCATGAGGGGTGTGTGTCTGTTTAATGTAAACCATATGGGCTAGGTAGGTCAGATAGAAAGCCAGGATAAGAAATTAAATATAAATAACTAAAAAAGATGGGGGGGGGGGGGTCTGAAATCAACACGCCAAATGGCAAATGTGTGTGGAAATTAGATAAAGGCAAGGCAAGTAAATAAAAAACAGTTGGAGCGTAATTATTAAGAACTGCAACATAATGCATAAGTTAAATGGAATTGCTATAATGATAATCTGATGATCTCTGGTGGAATTTTGAGTCAAGACATAAATTGTCTACTAAAGTTTAAAAAAAAAAAAAAAGAAATTAATACTTTTAGTCAGCATTAATTTCTATTTCAAATAAATACTGTTCTTTTGAACTCTCTAGCCTATTCATCAAAGAATCCTGAAAAAAAAGTATCTAGAAAAATATGGAGCAGCACAACTGTTTTCAACATTCATGATAATTAGAAATGTTTCTTGAGCTGCAAATCAGCATATCAGAATGATCTCTGAAGGATCATGTGACACTTAAGACTGGAGTTATGATGCTGAAATACAGCTTTACTATCACAGGAATAAATTACATTTTAAAATGTATTACAATAGAAAAGTAGTTATTTAAAAATTTAGAATGAACTATTTGTTGTTTAACACAACATTATTATTTTTATTGTATCTTTGATCAAATAAATGCAGCCTAGAGATGAGCAGAAGAGATGTCTTTAAAAACAATATATGTGTGTGCGTGTGAGAGAGAGATAATATATGGTTGATCGTCCATGGTAAATATGATCATAGGTGGCAGTAAAAATAAATCTGCATTGTTTATCCTTTTGATCTTTTATTCAAAAATTCGCAAAAATCGAATCTTTCATTGAAGTAAAAGAATTGAAAGTGGGGGGAAAATCACATTATACACATTGAAATAAATAAAAAAATTATCCTAAACAAATTGCCCATTATTATTGGCAACCTTTTATTAAATACTTTTTGCAACCTCCTTCTGCCAAGATAACCGCTCTGAGTTCCCTTTCAGTCGCTTACGTGCGACGTAGTTGACGTGTCTACTGATTGGGATCACGCATGGGGTCATCTTCGAGTACTGATAAAACGAGCCAATGCACATTGGCGTGCGAGATTTGCATCTTACACTCCGCCCCGCGACACGGGTATAAATACGGAAGTTTCTTCTTGAAGACTCTCCCAGTGCTGGTGGTTCTACAGCGCGAGTGCAGCGGTGATCGTGAGCTCTCAACTCTCTGTGTGTTTGTTGACGGCTGGTTAGAGGGCGAAGAAGTGAGTGCTTCACTGTTACAGGCTGCACCATCCCCTGTCAGTGTTGCCACGGTCATTCCCCTGTGTGCTCTGGCACTGGTGAAGGGTCCCATTTCCTGAAAGAGAAACGAGTGCGTTTACGTCTTTTTCAAGATGTCATTCCACCCGTGCGTTTCTGGATGCGGTCGTTCCCGGTCCCCCTCGGACGGTCACAATAGCTGTATCACGTGTTTGGGCTTACAGCACGCTGAAGCAGCTTTTGTGGATAGTTCATGTTCCCATTTCGAGAACATGGCGATCGCAGTGTTGGGATCAAGACTCCCCTTCGTCCGCGAAGGTGGAGTCCCCATTACCACGCCCCACCCCTGGATGCCGTGTGGGATGGGTGATCGGAGGATTATAGTGATGTCTTCCCCGCCCGGTAACCAATGCCTGTGGGCCCCTCACCTCTATCACACCACAGCCGGTAAAGCTCCCCGTTGAGCGCGCTGGTCCCTCTGTAATGGTCCCGCCCCAGTGCCTTTCTTTCCCCAAGTGCATGGAGAGCTTACCAGGTCTTGGACCGCATCTTTCTCTACCAGAAACTGCCTGAGTAGCTCCTCCCCCCTCACTACCCTTGGCAGAGGAGCGTTGAAGGGTTACAGGCTATCCCTCCAGTGGAGCGGTCTGTTACGACACACCTGTGTCCGTCAGCCACTGCCTCTTGGACGGGGGATCCTCGTCTACCCTCTGTGAGTTATTTTCCGTTCCGATGGGCAGAGCTTACAAAGCCTGTGGGTAAGCCGCTTCCTCCTTGCATGCCATGGCGTTGCTACAGGTCTAAGGCACTCATGGACATGCACGAGGGTAGCCCAGACTGTGCGCATATAGAGGAGTTCCGCACTGCAACCGACCTTGCCCTCCGGGGCACGAGCGTTGTGGCGTGCGCGGTCGGTGGTCGTCGTTGTGGCGTGCACGGTCTGGAAGGTGGCAGCACTAGTGGCATTTTAATTGGGATCCTAATCAGTCGACACATCCACTACGTCGAACGTGAGCGACTGAAAGGGAACGTCTCGGTTACGAATGTAACCCTCATTCCCTCATGTTGTGCCGTCGCCACTATTGGTGGACCACCGCTGACTCCAGGCTCGGCTCCTCCATGAAAAACAATTGGTGCGTGCATCCCCTTCCATATTTATACCTGCGAAGATGGTAGGCTCCCTAAGTGTGATGCCAATCAATCGACTACGTTTATAAATAATATATATATATATAAAAATTGAATATATGAATCTTGGCATTGTCATCCTGGAATATGGTCATGGGATGTGTCTTCAGACATGCTTGCTTAAGAAATAAATGCTACACACTGCATCATTTAGGGTTAAACGAATTGTTGCCAAACATATAACATGCCAGTTTGTGCCAGCGCAAACTCTCTTTTGGCGTTAAACTACTTCAGGGATTTACTAAAGACACTCAGTGAATAATGAGCGCTGAAAAGGCGTGGACACAGTTATTTTTGCGGCTGACCTTATTGCATATGCTTTTGTCGGAGTTTCTCTTTCAGATGCTAAATTTATGGGAGGGGAGAGTATTTACATAAATCATGCAAGGTGATTTACTAAGGTTTGCGCTTGTCAATGTGCTGGTGTTTGCACCATTATTTATTACCCAAAAAAGCACGTCTTAAACCAGACCCTCCCTGGTAGATTGCTCTGGTCATTATGGAAATGATCTGATCTGTTATTTGATTTGCGTGTCGTCAGTTGATCACGTGCAGAACTTTCCACTCCCATCGGCACTCTTATGGAATTGCGCTCACATTAATTTGCCCTGTATAGTAAATCTGGCCCTAAGTTTTAACTTTTTTTGGCCAATCAGTGTGTATTTAACCCTTTGTTTTGTATATTTATTTATTTTTCTTTATTATGGCTAGTCTTTTTTTAGTCTTTTAATTACATGTTATTATAAGTATGATTTTTTTTACTGGTAACTATTACCCTTTTTGTTTTGTTTATTTGTGTTTTTATCTAGATTTGTTTTATCTAGAATGTTTTACCTTAAGAAATTACAATTATTTATGCTTTTTTTGTTGCATGTTTAGAGGACACAGGGACATATTTCCCCAGTGTGAAGCGTTGCCCTGGTCGTTACCTGCAGCCCTGCTCGGATGAGGTCAAGAGATGGTTGAGGAGCATGAAAAACAGCGGGAAAATCCTCCTGCTCATCACCAGCTCGCACTCGGACTACTGTCGACTAGTGTGTGAGCACATACTGGGGTGAGTTTTACAGTCATCAATAAAAACATAAATAGATACTTAATTAATATGATGGGGGCTCCACCCTGCAAGAGTGGTCTTCAATAGCCATACATATATAGATGAAAGTGAAAGTGGGGGGGAACTATCACTTCTTTACTTTCCTGTGTTGATTCAGCAAAGATATTGACAGAGGAACAAATGAGTGTTTATATTTGTTCTTTCTGCACTCTGGGACCCTATAGTGCCTCCCAGAGGGCAGGAGTTGATACTCCTTCTGCAACACATGGGAAGGATCCTGGGAGATTTTCTCAGCCAGTCTAACAGTATGCAGTACATGGCTTTCAGTGAACGCGTTCTCCACTGAGTGTCCCACCAATTTGGAACAGATTCCCAGGAGCCGTAGAATCCTGGCCTTCAAATGAGCTGAGAGGCCCCCAAACCACACTGCGCCTCCATACTGCAGAATGCTTTGAATTGTTGACACAAAGAAAAGAGACAGGATTTTACTACTCGCTCCTAATGACTGGAGTCTCCATGGGGGTGTGACCATGAGGGAATAGGTGTTATTGACCCTAACCAGCTGTTGCCTGTTAGTGAGGAAGGAACAGTACCAATGAATGAGATTTGGGTTCATACCCATTTGAGCCATTTTGGATAACAATATGTCCAGTTTTATTGTATTGAATGCAGAGGAGAAGTCAGTGAACAGTACCCTGGCATATGGCTTTATTTTCGCCGTGTCCAGGTGTTTTGAGACCAGATGTATAAGAGTGCCAACGCCAACAGCATCCTCCGTGCTGCGCTGTTGCCTGTATGCCAACTGGAACGGATCCAGTATGTCCTGTACAGACTGAGAGAGTACATATGATATTATTTTCTCCAGTGACTTCATTAATACAGATGTTAATGCCACAGGTCTGAAGTCATTGCACCCCGGGGGCATGATTTCTTTGGTAGGGGATGATGTTCAATGTTTTCCAGGCCATGGGGACAGTGTGTGTATCCACAGATTGTTGGAAGATGGGTTGCCACACTGGGGCTAGCTCCTTGCTGTAAGTTTTCAGGATAGAGGCACTGATGTTTTCCGGACTGGTGGCTTTACGTGAATTAAGCTGACGAAAGACTTTTTTTTTTTCCACTGTAATTGTCACTCTATCCTTAGAGCCCACCGTGACTAACTCCAGCACCTTCCTGCATCTCTCCATACTCCCAGAGGTTTCAAACTTAGTAAAGAAGGTGTTCAGTTCAATAGCAGAGGTTAGCTCATCACTTGTCACAAAGCTCTCCTTTTTTTACCTGGCATGCCTGTCATACTTTTCATTGTATCCCACGTTTTACGTGGGTTGTCAGTCCAAATTCCTCATCACGCTGTTCTTTATATATGATAGTTTTATAAAGTCGACTGTTTCATTTGTGTTTCCCTATTTCTGTTCCTGTTTCTACAGTGGAGCCGGCCAACATTTACTCAAAAATATGACCCTACAAATTATTAATACACTATAATTTTTGCAGAACGGACTTTGAGGAGCTGTTTGACATCATTATCACTAATGCTCTGAAGCCTGGGTTCTTCTCTCTGGTTCCACAGCAAAGACCTTTCAGAACGCTGGGTGAGTAACAGACATTTCCCATGACTCTGAAATCAGTGCAGTAATAAGATGTTCTTTGCAACCGACACTGACTTAGAAAACACTAAATCTATTTGTTCGCTTGAGTGCAGAATAGACATATTATCCCTCTATTAAAGGTTTAGTATTCCCATTTACTTAAGTAAATTCATATAACGTGTGATTAGTCGACCAATCGACCAGTTTGTGTAAGATGCTTCACTGCTGACCCCGGCTCCGTCACGGATGAAAGGTTTAAGTGTATTAACTAATACTGCATAGAAGTATTGTTTGTTATCCTCATTGTGTATCTTAAAGGTCCCCTGACATGCTTCTTGGTTCCTAGTACTGGATCTAAAATCTCTTTTCCAAAATTCAGCCTTGGTACAGAGTTATAGCCACTACAAGCCAACTCACAATGAGCTTTCCTTCAGACGTGCCGTTTTGGTGTCTGTAGCTTTAAATGCTAATGAGGAAGAAAAAAGGCGGGGCAAGGTGTAGGGTGGGTGTGCCCTTGACCATCTTGCGGCAAAGGGAACCATGCATGTTTACATTGGATATATTGCAATGGCACGCAGACACGCAGTCGTTCAGGCATTTCAGTTTGACCCAGAGTCTGATCCGGATGGAGAAGCAAAGGATAAAGAAGTTGCAACTCAGGGGCTCCAGCCGGACATCTCCGAATGGTTAGTTTAAAATAGTATGTGTACAACACTCGCGTTACAGTGTGTGTATTCACACACATACCTAATGTGATCTATCTTTACATTAGCGACAGTAACGCGGCTGTTAGCTGCCTAACTAATGTTACAGCCACGTTCTACGTGTAACAAGCTGGGTAACGATAAATAGTAAAGCAACACAATTATATATCATTAGTTGACTTACTTGTCTGAGGTTTGTAGCTGAGCCAAAAAGAGTTGGTACTGATCCAGACTTTAGTTTCAGACGTTCAGCAAGCCCAGCTCTGAATTGACCCATGTTGTGGAAACAGTCGTATGTGAAATGTTTGGCGCCGCGCAGACATACAAAACTTTGGTGTGTTGTGTCGGTGCATTTCCAGAGTAAATGAAATTAATCCATTGATCCTTCTGGGGATTGGAGGAAGGAAGTAAAAAAATACTTTGGTGATCATTTGTGCATTCAATTATTACGCAACTGTTGTGCTTCGCTCGTTCACACACAATGATATTTCTCTAGGACAAACTGAAATCGCCCGTGCGATTAGCTACTTCCTAGCTCATTTTCTCATGGGCGGGCCAAATTCTCTGGGTGGGCAAAGAAGAGAAAGGGGAGGTAACCTTTCCCCCGTATGACGTCATACGGGGGAGATTGAAGATCAGCATGTCTGAGCTTTCATTTTCTCACAGGCAGATAGCCAAAGCTCGGTTTACACCGATTTAAATTTCTAGACACGAGGGGACCAAATACAGGCTAGGGGAACTAATATTAATGTTTAAAAACCTCAGAAAGTGAAAATTTCATGTCAAGGGACCTTTAACATATGCTCCACTTTCTCTCAATAGTGGATGATGTTGAAGATAGTGAAGGCTTGCCGTCTCTTGAAAAGCCTGGCTGGTATTCTCAGGGCAACTGGCCTCATCTACACGAACTACTGAAGAATATGACCAACAAACCTGAGCCCAAGGTAGGACAGTGTGAGTCCTGAAGCATTCTGATAATGGCAAAGCTTATCAGCATATTAAAATGATTTCTGAAGGATCATATCTATATATGACTAGTGTGATATTTGTGGAAACAGTGAAACATACATATATATATATATATATATATATATATATATATATATATATATACACATTCTCACACACACATTCTCACACACACACACACACACACACACACACACACACACAAACACACACACACATATATTGTATGTATGTATGTATGTGTATATATGTATATATATATCTTTGATTAGTCTTTTACATTATGGATACTTAACAGATAATGTACATGCCAATATGACCATATACTGTATGAACCTATAAATCAACGTTTTGTGACATTGTTTAACTGTTAATTTTCCAATATTTTAAGCCTTCAATTATTTATTAATGTTTATAATTTATTTATTATTAATAAAAGAAAAATTAAATAATAAAATATTTAGCATAAAGATCTTGTGTGCGTGCGTATTGATTAGTGTCCACGTGTGTGTCTTCTCTGATGCAGGTGGTGTATTTCGGAGACAGCATGCGCTCGGACATGTTCCCCGCCTGCAGCTTTGGAAAGTGGGAGACGGTGATGATCGTGGAGGAGATGGAGGGGGAGGGCGTCCCACGTGCGAACGCGACCCCCTGTAACAGCCCCACCCCGTCTGAAGGCCCTGCAGAGAAAAAGGGCAAGTTTGAGGTGGGACTGAAAGGCTGTTTCTGTTTAGTCAAGCTCAGGATCTTTTCCACACTCCATTTCAAAGGGAAAAGAGCTGGAATGTTACATGTGCTTGTCGATTAGACATCTTGGATTATTGGAATCTCATTTAATATCTTTAACAAAATCTTACTTTTTATGTTTTGGAATAATGTCTTTGGCAATATATAAACGGTAGTCAACATTTTAAGTGAATCAAAACCTTTCATCAAAGTTATGAATTTTGACCAAAACCCGTTCTTGTCTTAGGACAACTTTGATGAGCTGTTTTGATCCACTTCAAATGTTGACTACTGCACGGAAATTAAAACTCTGGTCCGAAAACGAAAAAATTCTGAATGCATTTAGCCAAAAAACAAACTCTTGGTTGCCAGTTTTTGGGAAAACACAGCGTATTGTATCACCGGAAGCCAGCAAACAAACTGGGTCAGAGATCGCAGATTCTACCCGACCTAAAAAGCCTCAGCATCCATCTAAAAAACTCTAAGAACAGGAGCATTAAAACGCAGTGTGGTAGAATTTCCCATACTTACCTGGAACCTAATTACCTGGGGCGTCTCCAATCGACACAACATTCGACACTTAATAAATAAATCTGGGGCGTCTACAATCGACACCCAATAATATCTTTATGCTCTAGCTCTGCGTCTGCAGTCGACAACTGGCCTCAAGTTCCTTACCCTAACTTGTTCCCCTAACTAACTTGCTGCGCAGCAATAATAACTGACAGACTTCAGACAATGCCTTCGCATATGCTTTAATCGCGGCCGGAGGACCTCAAGCATTTCTCAGAGAATCCCACCAGGAACAGGAATACAACAGTTTTTATAGAATAGAGACAGACACAGCAAATAAGATCATCATGACTGACATGTCACCTTCTATCAATATGATTGGTTCAATTTGTAAAAGCAAGCCCCCACCTTTTTACCAAACAGTTGTGGGGCACCATTGACTTGCATAGTATGGAAAAAAATACTATGGAAGTCAATGGTGCACCACAACAGTTTCCCACATTCTTCAAAATATCTTCCTCTGTGTTCAGCAGAACAAAGAAATGTATAGAGAGAGTTGAGCATCTTCAGAAGCTGAGCCGCTCGCAAACTTGCAAAAAATGATGTGCGAGAGTGAAACCTGAGCACTGAACACTGAGGGGCGGCACCGCGTATCTTTCGGCTCATATTTTCAGCCTTTTTTCTCTTTCTGCCAAAAATTGACGGATGGATAGATAGATAACAATGTTTCATCAGAGATTTGAAAAACAGCTGCATGCATTTTTTTACAATCACTTGTTGTGTTACACAGACACCAGTGGGAGGAAAGGCAGTCAGCAGGAAGAAGGAAGTGGAGAATTACAGGAAAGATAGTGGATGTTATTTTAAAAAAATATGTCTATACAGCAGAAATATCATTTGAGGAAGCAAAATTTCTTAGAAAACTGTAACATCACTCAACCACCTCATTGTCATGTAAGGTTTATGATTCAGTTTTCAGATGAACAAACTGTATATTAATTTCACAGAAAACTTTCTCTAATATTTTTAACTGTTCTTTGGAAAGGCAGGAAAGATGTTCCACTTAAGTTGTACTCTAAAGAAATTAGAAATACTTTAAAACGAATACAGCTAGTTATGTTTCAGGATTTCTGTAACTGAAATTAGGAGAATGTATGTATTAGTAGAATTATGTTTTTTTATATATATAATACGTTTTTTTGTTGAAAAATTGGCCATATGAGTGCAGTAATGTCAACTATAAAAACAGAAAAAATCATCTATAGATTTTACCCACTGACACATCTTAGCCTTCATTATTTATTTTTTCATTTATATATTATTTTTTAAATGTTTCAGTGCCCCCAATGATATTTAGCTCCGGCTTATATGTGTATCATGTTCCAGTTTATTGAACACTAAGCTTAATTGTACCATTCTGGTATTTTTGAAAACCCCTGTTTAAAAAGTAGAGCTGATGTGAGGTTAATCAGCTTTTGTTGGGAAATTAACTGGTCTCAGTCTTTAATCCCCTTGTATTTTGCAATTACAATTTTTATTTTCTTCAAAAATCACAGAGCCAGTAGTATGCAAAATCGTGTGTGTGTGTGTGTGTGTGTGTGTGTGTGTGTGTGTGCGTACGTGCGTCAAACTATGGGAACTTCTGATCAAACACTTCCTCTTTTGCCAGATAAGAGAGTTTCATTCTATTGAAGTCCTTCAGTTTAGATACATCATGAAAACATGCTGAGAAATTGTTTGATTCCGGTCTCAGATTTTATATTGAACATCAAATCTGTGACCCAACACAAAAGCACGTCCTTTAAATCCAACTTTTAATTTCATTATTTTTTTATTTATTAAAAGTATAGTTCACCCAAAAATGAATGGAATGAAATGAAATGGGGGGGGGGGGGGGATACAATGGAACTCAATGGGGTCCATCAACTGTTCAGTTTCCCACATTCTTCAAAATATCTTCTTTTGTGTTCAGCAGAAGAAAGAAATTCATTCAGGTTTGAAACAACTTGAATGTGAGTAAATGAACTATCCCTTTAAGTCAATAATTTATGGCACGAAACACTGGTTGACAAACTTGACGTTTAACCTTATTGCGGGGTAAGTCATAAAGTCATATTTTCTGTTGCTTTGTGTGTTTTTGTGGGACAAGTCAGACAGGTTACGTGACTTGTACTCATCCTCAAAACCCAAACACTGGCATCTGCCTAATTTGGGCTGAATTTATCAAAGAGCTCAATTGGACCCAAAACCAAAAGTCTTTGACCATAGAATGCCACTATTGACCAATTAAAATGTAGTATTCCTGATGCCTGTGTATTTTTATTTTGCAATTACACACTATTCAATGGTTAGTGGCATTTTATTTTACATTTTTCAGAACAGATTAGACCTGTAACCATCCCACCTCTCCAGGAAGAGAGAGAGAGGCTCTGTTTCCACCTGGGATTAAGACGCATTGGGATTAGGACACATTACCGTTTACTGCTGGTATTATCATGCGTTTCAAATGCGTCCCGTGACCACTTGCTTTTGGATTTCGTCGAGACCCTCCCCTTTTATTTCGCACACTCTTTATCACTCATTACTTTCACTTTTGACGTACAAATACTATTGAATAAACAAAACCGTGTTACGCAGCTTGCGCGTAAATATGAATATAATGTAATATAACAATATAATATAATAATATGCAACGTCCTGTATTCATTGGTGGTGGTTTGTCAAGGTTGATTGACTTTGTGTTCTTTCTCTTTCTGTGTGTCTTCCTTGTATAATCTTTCTCTTAGGATCAGGGAATGAAATCTCCTTCTGATGTGTCAAACCAGTGGGGCTCATATTTTGTAGACGTGCAAAAGAATGGAGGAGAGGAGACACAGAGACTCACCTGGTGTTGTCGCAGTATCCACACATACAGCACTATGGCTATACCCAGCATCGAGGCTATAGCAGGTATTTGTGATTTAATGGGGGTGTGATTCCATTTTGTGTTCTTTTCTTATTTATGGTTTTGATTAAGTTATATTATCAAAAATTTGTACAAAAAGTTTACTGGTTTGGCCCTGTCCTAAATGACACACTTTATACTTGTGGTCTTGTGGACTTACAATGTATGCATGTGATCGTGGAGTCCACGAGACCACAGGGCATCCCATTTGTTATTTTAGGTTTCAGAAGGGTTCTTTGTTGTCGATATGCAGCTAAGCGAGCTCAGCAGGATCCTTTCCAGACAGTCAAAACTCTGTGTCACAAACTCATAGAAAGACTGTGAGTGTTTAGGGTGACATTTGGGTCTGGGCCAATCCTTTATCGAACCGTTTCAGACTCTTTGACAAAAGAGGTGATGCTGCAATGTACATTATGAGAACATTGAAGTTTTTGACCTTGAATGCATGGGAATCAATTGTAGAAGACTCCAAATCAAAATGAGAAACCTTTAACATAGCATAAATGGAGCACTTTGAGTATCCGTAACCCTACAGTTCCTAAAAACTATTCTTGTTCTCTACTTCTGCATTTCAGCATTTGCTCTAGTTTACTGATATTATTCATATTTGCATGCTGTATTCACTAAGATTTTAAGAACAAATCACGATTCACCAAAAAATGTCGTAAATAAAATGTATTCTCAATTTGCGAAAATATATAGGAACAACTGAAACCACACATACGCAGAAAGCACTTAAGTTATAATTCATCCTAACATGACTATAATTATATTGAAGTATGCTGCATTAATTGTATTATGTAATCCATGTATACAATTATATAATAAAAATGTTAAATAATATAATAAACAATTTTCTGAATATACGCATATGTACAGCTGGCTAATGAGAGGTCTGTATAAAAGGTGTTTATTGTGAGAACTGGTGAGAATGTGGCTTTGTTTAAAGATCGGGCGAGAGCGCGTCTGCAAACAGCTGCAAGTTTGACGAGGGTGACGAAAGTCTGTAAGGGAAGTGTGTGTGGAGATGTTTGGGCGTGTTTTATGCAGATGACTAACCTTGAACACGCGTCTGCTCATTTAGAATATTCCAAATTCACTAACATCAGAACGATGGGAAGAACAAATTCATGTGCGTTTGAACGTGTTGTGAATTAGGAACTTCGTGAGAAGGTCTCCTGTGCGTACAAATACGAAATAATCCACGCAATTATTAGTGAATGAGACCCATTGTCTTGACTCTTGTTCTGTTCATTTCTTGTGATGCTCCTTATTTGTACATAACTTTTTGTGTGTAGTAAATAATCGCATGCAATGTTAAATTTTAAAGACTATTTTGACTGATCGTATTATCAGATTATCATCTATTTTATATAAATATTTTTATCTTCTAAAAAAGTCTTAAATGTTTTTTAAGTTCACCCAAACATTTAAGTTGTCATCATTATCTCACCCTCATGTTGTTCCAAATCCATAAGACTTTTGTTGATCTTTGGAACATAAATGAATATATTGTGATTTAAATCTGAGAGTTTTCTGTCATATGATGAATAGTTTGAATTTAGGCTTTTTTTCACAGATAAATGTCAATCAGCGAACATTGGAAGCTCAACCGAACCTGCTTGACGTGCGAGAACAAACTTCTTGCAGAAGCTCAAACGTGCTGCGTAACACGAGAATGAACCCCATTGGTTCTTGCAGAAGCTCAAACGTGCTGCGTAACACGAGAATGAACCTCATTGGTTCTTGCAGAAGCTAAAACGTGCTGCGTAACACGAGAATGAACCTCATTGGTTCTTGCAGAAGCTCAATCGGGCTGCGTAACACTAGAATGAACCTCATTGGTTCTTGCTGAAGCTCAAACGTGCTGCGTAACACTAGAATGAACCCCATTGGCTCTTGCAGAAGCTCAAACGTGCTGCGTAACACTAGAATGAACCTCATTGGTTCTTGCAGAAGCTCAAATGTGCTGCGTAACACTAGAATGAACCTCATTGGTTCTTGCAGAAGCTCAAACGTGCTGCGTAACACTAGAATGAACCCCATTGGCTCTTGCAGAAGCTCAAATGTGCTGCGTAACACTAGAATGAACCTCATTGGTTCTTGCAGAAGCTCAAACGTGCTGCGTAACACTAGAATGAACCTCTTTGGTTCTTGCAGAAGCTCAAACGTGCTGCGTAACACTAGAATGAACCCCATTGGCTCTTGCAGAAGCTCAAACGTGCTGCGTAACACTAGAATGAACCTCATTGGTTCTTGCAGAAGCTCAAACGTGCTGCGTAACACTAGAATGAACCTCATTGGTTCTTGCAGAAGCTCAAACGTGCTGCGTAACAGGAGAATGAACCTCATTGGTTCTTGCATGTTAAGCAAACATCTTTGAGCTTCGTTTACCAAAACTGATGTGTGCGTTGATGAATGTTTATATGTGAATAAAAGCCTAAATTCAATCTTGACTTTAGAACATTTGGACTAAACCACTCAATTGTTATTGTTACTGGATTAGTTTTACGATCTCTTTATGAACTTTTGTGAAGCATTAAAATGGTAGTTGCGTAGCTGTCAATGAAGGGACAGAAATCCATCAGATTTCCTTAAAAATATCTACATTTTTGTTCGAAGATGAATAAAACTCTTGCAAGTTTGGAACGACATGAGTGAGTGAATGATGACCAAATTTTTCATTTTTGGGTGAACTATCCTTTTCAAGTCTTCTTCAGGGAAAATATTTGATGGTACTGTACAAATGTTTCTTATACCACATGATACCACATGGGGGGGGGGGGGGGGGATGGGGATGGGGATGGTGTCCCCTCTTTAAAACTTCCCCCCTTTAAAACTTCCCCCTGTTCAATCTCTCTTCCAGATCTTCCTCTAGACTTTAAGTTCCAGAGATTCTCTTCAGATAAGCCCGTCACGACAGGTTATTACCCCAGACCTCCAGACTCGCTGCTGAAATGGGAAGAGAACTTGTCCTGAACCCTGTCAAAGCCTGTCAGCATAGACCGGGAGATTGTTTCACCGTTACGTTCTCAAGCTTCACCACAGAGCTAGACCATCCATTCGTCCAATCAGTGATAAAGCTGTGTGAATGTTACACCCAGAGCACTGTCTGTGTATCTTCTCACCCCTTCCTGAATCAGTCTACACAGTTTGAAGTTGTGTCGGTATAGATGCTGAATATCCATACGTTGATCATTGGATGTAGGAGGAAGTCACAATGTGTTGTGTATCATGCAGCATTGTGCGTTCACTACCATTAAACTCATTTTAATGGTGTACAGAAAACATAGCTTTCCCACGAGCTCTGTGTGGTTTTCTGTTTTGTTTTGATCTGTTTTTTTTTATGAAGGGAATGTTACCTCAGAGGATTTGTTCCTGCAGCTGATGTATATGTTTTCTGCTGGAAAGCAAGCACAAATTATATTGAATATTCATGCAATCAAGAAACAGCCATGAGTTCTTTGCTCCTTTTGTGATTGGTTGATGTTTTGAGTGTTGTAAACTACAAGTTCTGTAATTGGTTCAGATCTAGGCCAGTTTATTGTATTCTGCAAAAGTTTCAAATGAGAAAATGATCATACTTCCAAACCCCAACATAGTGTAGTATTAAAGGAATAGTTCCACAAAAAGGTTATTTACTCGCCATCATGTAGTTCAAAAACCATTGTGCTGTGCTGGAACATCTTCACACAGCTCTTTCCGTTCGGTTCATAGTGGCCAAATATGTCAAGCTCAATTTAGAAAGCAAAGTAAAACTACGGTAGTCCATATGTCTCATGGGCTTCTGATGCCTCAAGAAGAAAATATCAGTTGTCATTCACTGATCATTTTCCCTCCACTAAGTTGTTAACTGTGCATTGCAATCAGTTCATTGATTTGGTGAGCTGAACCCAGAACCGGATCAGTGAATGAATCGTTTTGAGGTGGTTCTTTTCAGCTCACGGTTCTCCAGTGAACTTCACTGAAGGGAAAGTTAATCAGTGAATACCGACTTGCGTTTCGGTCTGTTCCTCACACTAAGCGATCAGAAAATTTTTAAATATAGCAAGCAAGTCCTATGTACATTTTGGATTTTTTAGGAATATTTTGTTCCAATGAAGAAAGTCGTACCGGTTTGGAACAAGTTGAGTAAAGATAGTGGTGAACTATTCCTTGTAATTTCCTTTTGTTTTAGGTCTTCTTTGTTATTGAATGAAGAAGGGAGGATATTTTTTGCTGTGTATGTAATGTTGTCGCAACATTGTGTAAAAAATATTGTGCTGTTGGGTGTCAGTGTAAACAGTCGACTTCTGTCTTGCGCAGGACCAATGTTGAATGGTGCCAAGCTTTACACACCCATTTAGTGATTTTATGTGTCAGGGCACATCTTTCACCTAAAACCTATTATTTGTTTCATGTGTGTGCTGGCCCTGAGCTTTAATAATGATTTGTTTAACGCAATGTAAGTGTAATTGATGTATTTGTTTTTATTTCTTTTTTAATATTAAGTGCTCTGATAGGGTTTCTGCAGTGTTAGGCTGTAATGGATTTTATGTACAAATGGTACAATGTTAGCAAGTCAAAAGTTTGACAGAGATGCCTAAAACTGAATGTGAGTATTGAGTGACACTTTGTCATGGGTACAGAAGTGTGGAAATCCTCATCATAAGCATGACCTACTTGGAAAAAACAACAAAAAAGTCTCCTCTGCTGTTTGTGGTGAGTAGCACTAGTGCCTCTTTATCGAGTGCAGAGAAAGTGTTCATATGTGCAGATACAATAAAATAATAAAAATGTTACTGTTTAAGAGATTTTGTGTGTTGTTGCCCCCTTTTGAATTTCATTGCATATTTAATGCAATATATAATATCACAGCATACCCTCAGGGGTCCTTCATTTCAGAATCACACTCAGGACCTTCGGGTCCAAATGGGCCGGAAGGGTGGGATTCATATTTATTTAAAGAAAATCATCATTTTTTGTTTTTGTTTTTTATAATATTTTTTCTTTTCTTTTTTGGTGTTTTGAGATAATTTTATGATTTAGAATTAATATTTATGCAATAAATATGACCCATTTTCCCCCCATTGAATATAATAGAAAATTAAAAAAAAAAAAAAATTAAAGCTGTATTTCATTTTAGAGTCAAGCCTAGACCTCATGAAAGCAATTTTTGAAATGAGATGGATGCCATCTGGTGGACAAACTGAGCATTTTAAAAATGCAAAACACATATGTAATCTGAATTTATTAGTTTGTTTATGTATAAAAGTGTGTGTGTGTGTGTGTGTGTGTGTGTGGATGTGTCTGTTTTGCACTCTTGATGTTTTAGAGATTCACCCCTTCACTGATGTGTGCTTTTTTTCTGGATCGTGGCTGATTTGTAGATTGTACGCACAAAAAAAACCTCTGCATTTTCACATTTTTGCCCATTTGCAATTAATTTCCTATGCGGGTCCATTTGGACCCGAAGGTCCTGAGTGTGACTATTTTTTTTTTTTTTACAACCACTTAGATTATTCAAATCCTGTCCCCAATTTTTTTGGGTGTTCATATACCAAGTACCAACAAAGTCTCAAAATTTCAGACCATTCTGATGAATCTATGATTTAAAAATATATATATATTTAAATGCTTCGGGTCCATTTGGGCCGAAGGACCCCAGAAGCATTTTAATTCTAATTAGAGGAGGTGGATAGACTGGATGGATAATATCAATTAACAATCAACATTTTGATCAATCAACAAGATTGTGGGTTCACATTTACAAAAACTATATAAAAGGAAAGATCTTCAGTCTTTTATTATTATTTTGCCCACACTCAATGGTCATGTGACACACATAATTTAAGAAGCCTACAACTATATCCCATGCAGTATTTCAAATATTATTAAAACGAGATGCTTAAGGCTAACTGTAAAAGAATCCAAATGATCTGGCAAAACTTTACAATAAGGCTCACGAGTTTACATTAGTTAATGTAGCCTATTAACTAACATGAACTAACAATGAGCAATACATTTGTTACAGTATGTATTACTCTTTGTTACTGTTTATTAATACAAATACAGCTGTTCATTGTTTGTTCGTGTTAGTTGTGTGCATAATGTTAACAAATGCAAATTTTGATTTTAAGAACGTATTAGTAAATGTTGAAATTAATGTTAACTAAGGTTGTTAGCTAATGAACCTATTGTAAAGTGTTACCAATCATCGTTCTATAGAACGTCATTCCATTTATTTCATGTCGACCAGCCCATTGACATGCTTCATAATAAATGTATCCATATCTTATAATAGGCTACAAATTGTAATGTATTTCGATGTGGTTACATATATTGATGACCAAATACAATTGTTGCATTACTTTGTGATCGAAGCGCGCGCATAACAGGCTGCAATGAAAGTGTAAGTGTTACTAGAGAGAGAGAGAGAGAGAGAGAGAGAGAGAGAGAGAGAGAGGGAGGGAGAAACCCCTCCCCACGGAGGGGGAAATGAATCTCTCTCTCTCTCTCTCTCTCTCTCTCTCTCTCTCTCTCTCTCTCTCTCTCTCTCTCTCTCTCTCTCTCTCTCTCTCCCTCCTCCAAACCGCTCCTTCTCCGGCAGATGTGACGCTGGTTTGCTGACTTTCTTCTGCGCGGATGATTGCGGTTCTGCGAGGCTGTTGACGACAAACAATCGCAGGCCCGCGGATGCTTTCCATCAGGCATGAGACTCATGACTTCGGCGTTTTTTGGGAAGGTTAAGATAACGCAAGTAGATCTGAGAGGTAACGGACCTCAATACGTCTTTCCTCACGATTCGATAGAAGTTTTGATGTGTTGTTGTCTACTTTAAAGAGCGCTAGAATCAACAAAAAGTTAAATATATTTATTTTTCTTGTTATTAGTAACGTTAGGCTAATGTGTTGAATTGCTTTATTTAAATCTAGTTTCGTTTTTAAGCACCTTATTCATAGAAGAGTCTTGTTTTCATAGATCTTTCAGTTTTGGACCATTGTGTGATCTGTCAGTGTAACTTGCAGTCATTGGAAATTTCATTATTTTTTATGAAAAAGGGTTATAATTAACAATATAGAAAACAATACAGAGTTTCGATTAGGCCTATCTGTAGAATATAAAGAGATGTCTATATCTCATAGTTTCTATAGGCTATATTGTAGATTTATAGAAGTCTATTACAAATGTCTTTCTCTTGAAGAGTCATACTGGATTGAAACAAGCCTGGTTCTCTACATCTTTGAATGTGTGTGTGTGCTCAGATCCTTCACACACAGCTTATGCAAGCATTAGTTGTTTGACCATGTGTTTAGCAGGAATGCAGAGGTTAAGGGGTCAAGGGCCACTGCTGTGACTTGCCCTATGCGGTCGGTTTCACCTTGCTTTCGAAAGAGTTCAGGAATCAAATAAGCGTAGTGCTAACTGGAAGGAAGTGATACATTCTGGATACCACAGAAGTTGTGGTTAGATCACAATATTAAGCAACAGATGGGAGGATAATATTTGGAGTAAAGGCTGATTTATTTTGTGTGTGTGTGTGTGTGTGTGTGTGTGTGTGTGTGTTTTAAGACAAGAGTAATAGATACCGGCTGCATGGACACATGTCTAGACACCCCATAAAACTGGACAAGCTAATTTTCCATTTGACCAGCGGCGTGTTAGTCAGTCAGGAGGAGAAGCAGAGAGCTCACATTTCGGCTGTTGGAAAGACGCGGTTATGGTGAACTAGCTAAATATTAGTGAGTTCTAAGTGTTTTCAGGCACAACAGCGTATTCTCTGGGACTGAACGTTTATCTGTTGAAGGTCCTGCTAATCATTCAGTTTCGTGAACTTTAATTTACTTTCCCCTTTCTCAGCTGGAAAGCCAAGTCAGTTATGAGTAAGCCATTCGTAGGTTAACTTCCTCAAAAGTGTAGACACTGTGGCTTTGTTTGTCCAAGCCAAGGAGGTCTGTGATTCCTGGAGAAAGCTATTGGTTTGCATTCCCATACATTTAAATAGCAATAGGAAAACAAATGACACCCTCAGATATATAAAAACAGCATTAGACTAATTAATCTGGAACCACATGAAAATTGCATCAAGGTAATGTTAAATATTAAAATGTGCACAGGCCAACACGATTTTCCTTTGGCTTTTGCAGAAAATAATGTGGCCGACGAAAGTTTTATGAATCTTTCACTTTGTGTGTTCTACAAAATAATCTTCACTTGTGAACATGAACACACCATTTATGAATTTGAAGTCGAAATACAATCACCAGAAGTAAAACCTTAAGTTAGGCTACAAATGAACTAGACCACGGTTGCATGACTTGTTGCATTAACAATTACATCTTTGTATTCTCTCGCATCGATTATTGCAATGCTTTGCTGGCCTGGCTTTCAAAAGTCACCCTTAATAAATTAGTTGGTTCAAGATTCTGCCGCTCGAATCCTGTCTGGAAACAGGAGAAGGGATCATATCACTGCAGTATTGAAATCTTTACACTGGCTCCCTGTCAGATTCCGTGTGGATTTTAAAATACTTACTTATGCTTATAAGGCTTTGCATGGACTGGCACTCTCTGAGCTTTTAACCCCTTACACACACAGCACGTGATCTCCGCTCCTTGGAAACTGGCCTTTTAGTTGTCCCGCTTACTCTTTTAAAACCCATGGGTGATAGGGCTTTTTCTTCAATTGCTCCAAAACCTTGGAATTCCCTGCCAGCTGAGATCAGGCAAGCTGAATCCCTTCGTGTTAGTAAATCGTCCCTTAAAACTTATTTGTTTAGGGTAGCTTTTACATAATTGTTTATAATTGTCATATTATTATTATTTTTATTTTATTGGACTTTTGATATTATGTTTTTATTTGGTGTTTTATTTTAATTGGTTTGTATTATTGTATGTTTTATCTTGTTTCTATTCTTGTGAAGCGCTTTGAGATGCTACTTTTAAAGGCGCTAGAATAAACACAACAAGGCTGCAAAAGTGAACTAGTGAGAGGATTTTTCTGCGTGAAGATGTATAACTTGTTGGCAATCTCCTTTTCCAAGACGCATAAAAGCTTAAAAAATGAATGAGTGCTAACCCGTTTCCGGGTTTTAGGACTTGATCCTTTAGGACTGTATGGAGAAAGATGGAGAAGATTCTTAGAACTAGATGGTGCAGCCATAGATATGTATACATAGATGCCACGTCTGTGCGCCCGTCATCTTGGAACAGTTAGCGTTTCGTCAATCAATGTAAGAATCAATGATCCCACAACATTGTGCAGTTTCTGGTTGTGAAACCGCCGATATTTAAATTACCGAAGAAATTGGATAACCTTTCACAGGTGAGAATGGTTCATGTTTTTTGTATGTAATCAATAATATTACAGGTTTTTAAACTATGGTTATCTTTTAATGTTGTATTAGCTGACTAAGTCTATTGCAGATATAGATAATTATACATGAGTTTCACTTCGGTTGCAGGTTTGCTCTTGAGTGTTCACGGACCGGCTTTGACTGTTCTAATATGGCGGATGACTTGCGCATCTCGGCCCATAGAAACAGACGCTAATGAGGCATCTATGTATATATATACATCTATGCAGCATCTACCAGCTTATACTTGGATCATGATAACCAGCCAATCCTAGAGCCCTTCATTTGAGCATTTCAACCAACATCATTGATTCAATTCGATGGCGTGAGTTTTGTCTGGCCAATGTACGGAAGGTTGTGGAGGAGTGTTCAGGAAAGCGGTTCAAGAACAGCAGTGGTTTACATTTCCTCAGACTCTACTCAGTTATCATACAGACACGTTGACCTTTAATGTTTTGACTAATTACGTTTCTAAGCACTGAATGTTAGGAGCTTTCAGGCATGTGGGGTTTCCTTGAGCCTGTCGGGAAAAAAAAAACACAATACTGACCTTTCATCTCTGTTTAAAAAAAAAAAGTGCACAAACCCAGTGAGAGATCAGCCCTACAGCTGGGTCTAATTACTGCAGGCATTCAGACCCTGTAGTGTAACGCAGGGAAAATAACTTATCTCTCTCTCCTCTCTCTCTCTCTCTCTCTCTCTCTCTCTCTCTCTCTCTCTCTCTCTCTCTCTCTCTCTCTCTCTCTCTCTCTCTCTCTCTCTCTGTCTCTCTCTTTCTGTCTCTCTCTTTCTGTCTCAGCTGAGAGGGAGCAAAGGGATGTGGTCTCTCATTCTCTGATGCCAGAATGAGAACTTACACCCGTGGTGCACCAACAGTGTTCTTTATAAGTGCACTGTGGATTCTGGCATCCCCGGCTCTGGCTCAAGTGGACCCCAGCGGAGGCATTGCGTTCCTTGGAGGGAACTACGAGGGAACTCACCCCATGCTGTACTTCGGCCAGGCGGAGGTTGAGGAGCTGCAGCGGGCGGCAGTGGGGACGCACAAGGCTTTGGCCCGACAGATCCGGGAGGCTGGGGAGGCCATACTGGAGCGACCGGAGGAGTACCTGCCCCCCTGGAGCCCTGCTGATTTTAGTGCCCGCTGGAATGAAGTGTATGGGAACAACTTAGGCCTGCTCTCTATGTTCTGCATGCTGTACCCGCACCGCGCTGGTGCGCTGGATGTAGCCAAGGAATACATGGAACGCATGGCTGTGCAGCCCAACTGGTAAAATAATGTGTGTCTGAGCTTGTGTGTTTGGTGTGCTTCTTAAGGCAACACTTAAGGCAAGGAAGATTTTTTACCTTAAAATAATGTCTCAAAAATTGTTTCAGTGGTTTCATCAAGTCGTAACTGGGTGAAAGGCACTTATGCCTCCGCTTTGCGGTCCTATATCTGCTATAACCACGCTATGTAAGATTGCCAGATAGGGTCGCATTTCTGTAGTTCTAATGAGACATAAGAAAACTACAAATTTGACTTGCTTTACGTCAAGCGTTACAATAGTCATTATTTTTTGGTTTTCTTTGTTTCTGATGACGTAATACATCATACTTTCATAAAATCATGCAACATACTCTACCTTGTCTGTGGACATCGTTCATTCCAAAGCCAGTGCTGGATAAACAACGAGTGCGCGTGCGACAGTAGGATGCGGTACGCTAAATTATTTACGACATCGTTAATGAACAATTCCGCTTCCAACCTGTAGGGCGACCGCAGAGGAAAAGTTCCATGGTGTTGCTTTAAAGGCCGTGGAACGCACAGCTTTGTATGATGCGCTGATGTAATTTCCACTGAAATAGGAAGCTAAGGCGGGACATACTGAATCTTTTCAAATAGCCAATAGCGTTTAGTTTACCTCACAGACTGCAAGTCTAACTTGGAAGCGAATCCGAGTTATGGTGATACGTTGGATTCAATACATATATGCGAAAATACAAAGTATTCAGACCACTTTTTTGCAATTTTGTTTGTTTTCATTTTGTCTTATGCTAAAATGCTTAAAGGCCCACTCAATTGCCTGGGAACGCGCAGCTTTGTATGATGCGTGACGTAAAATCCCCTTTTTCAAATAGCCAATAGCGTTAAGTTTACTTCACAGACTGCGAGTCGTACATGACAGCACCATAAAAGCGAATCCGAGCTCTGATGATACGTTGGATTAAAGTAGAGGTGTGAATAAATTCTAGCCATTTCATTCTTAACCAATGTACAGTTGGAAAATTGAATAAAACTCGAGCGTTTGAGCAAACGAACACACATCTCCAACCCATATTGCTCTGTGACGTGTCAGCGGTCACTTTGGCCAGGTGGTATTTATGGCATAGGGAGTCGCGGGCCGATTTAGATTCTAGAGAGCATTTGATTGGACAGAAGATGTGATGAGAAGCTGATGTCCGCGGTGATGTCATTAAAATCCATGATCCATTTTAGCGGAAGTGAGAGACTGTAAGTTTTGAATGCTTATATCTCCTAAACGCAAATTTTGTCATTGTTTTGGAACAGCTTATTCATAACCTTAGGGCTAACATATTCATACTAAAAGCTAAATAACTTACATTTTGATTTCAAGGGGCCTTTAAGGTTCGAAAAAAATTGTGTTTTTTTGCTTAGGGGTAAAAAGAAGTTTGAAATTCCTGAGCAGCAGAATACTGTTAGCAAATTGAGTTGAATATGTAAATACGTCCTGCATGCTTTCCCCTCAATAACAAAAAAAAAACGTAATAAATAAGCAGTTAAGAATGCATTGATTATAGCGATGTTTGCATCAGCTCTGAAATTTGGCACTCCAGTCAAGTCAAGTCACGTCAAGTTTGTTTATGTAGCACTTTATACAACAGATTGCTATTTATTCAAAGCAAGTAGGTTTGAACCACGCTCTGAGCGGTGCAAGTAGAACTGGTTACATTGGTGCCGTGACCCGGGTGCGAGTGAGGCTTAGGGGTGTGGGCTGTGCAAGTAAACCTCTCTGGCCTGGCCTCATGAGGTTCACTAGTGAATGACGCTAGTGGGTTTCGGCCTTTATCGTTCATGTGAGCTCCCACCTTCCATGCCATTTGATGCTGGTTCAAATCCCGCTTGGAGCAATGCAAGTATGACCAGTTGCACCTGCATGGTGCTTTGATATAAATTCAATTAATTTAAATAAAACATTCATTAGATCTTTTTAGTAAAGGCTGAGCACTAATATGATCCTAAGCTTCAACTGACAGGGTTTTGTGAGGTATTTATTTACAGTATTGTGAGCCTTGTCCCTTCATCTGCATTCGTAACACGACCCAGAACACACGTTTTAAAAAGTTTGCATTAGAATTTCCCTAGATTGAACCTGGAAAACTCAAATATCCAAGTTGTCAGTTAAGACAGCACCTACTTTTTAAGTAAGTTTGTGTGAAGTGAAAGTGAAAAACAAAACACCAATTTTGTTTTCATAAGCATAAACATAATAAGCATATTGAGACAATATGTTCCAGGCTGGAAAATATGTACTTATGTTCTTCAAAAATCAGATTCAAACAGGTGTATATACACAAATGTTTATTATCTTCATTTTAATGTTGATTAATCCAGATTGTTCTAAATGAGAGAGTGGTTATGAATTGATAAAATACACACCAAACTCTTTAAATCTCTGTTAAAGGATTTGCTGCAAAACATATGGTTTGAGTTTTCATGTAGAAAAAAAGCTTATTATGTGAATTTCTTGATGAACCAGGTTTGGTGATTGCTGTGTTCACTGTCACTGTACCTTAAATACTCTATCTTGATCATTTTAATAATACTTACTTCTTTTTTAACCTTCATGTACAATATCTCCAAAATGTTGACACAGCCAAACCTGCCTACTAATACAAAAGTCTCTAATGCAGTGAGTGACAGTTAGACCTGCCTCTGGTGTGTCTAAACTTGTATCTGATGCTTCTTATACACTCATCTTGCCTCTTATATCGCTTGTTCTATGTCACTGCCTTATTGAGATCAGATTGAGTCTGTTCCTATATGATGGGCAAAAAATAACTGCAGATTTTGACCTAGACTTATGTGTGGAAAAAAACAACTCCGAAAGTTATATGGGTTGACCTAAAAGTAAAAAAATAAAATGCAGAGCATCAGAGCTTTACGTAAAGAAACTAAAATAAACTTTCTGTAAAAAGTGAACTTAGTTTTAGTTGTTTAAGCCCTTGTCATGATCCTCTGAAAGCTAAGACATGTAGCCCATCAAATTTATTAAAGGCTTAATTATTGCTTTCCCCACAATATCTAGTTTCAGTGTATTCAATAATAGTACAAAAAACTGATGGATTAACATGTCCGCTAAACTATGAATCACATTGACCCAGATTCCACTGTCATCGTTTAATTCCAACACATTCATTCTTTTTTTGGAAAGTGTGCTGCCACCTTGCATAACAAGTATTGCAAAATGGTTCTAACTAGGTTAGGATAGATCTCCAGCTGGCTAAAATAATTTAGCTAAGACAAAGTCTTCACACTTGCGAATATTAATGGATGACATTTATTCTTAGTTATAAGTTAGCTCAAGTCCTTGGGCAAGTGACTGTGCTGAGTCACAGAAACGAGTGAGTCACTGAATCATTCATCAGTGTTTATGTCTAAAACGTGGGATGATTCTGTGGAATGATTCACTCTTGAGCGAAGCTCACATAGAGGCTACTGAAGCATCACGTTCCTTCATTCAGGGGACCAGGGTTATATGCACAACCCCATACATTTAAGTTCTCTGTTGCTTGCATATTTGGAGTTATATTTTGGTTTTCAAAAATGTGGGTTTATTCATATGTGTGCCCATTTTTGAGTCCAAATATTCAAAGTGGCAGTTTTTCCTCACCTCCTCCAGTGTGTTCTCGGAGTGAGTGCTGATGTTTCTGCTTAAGTTGCTGTGGATGGTTGGTTGGTTGGGGTTAACTGCTGCGGTTCTGCACTCCTATTAACACTGCCGCCAGCATGTAGTGGCCAACCAGGACCAGCCCAACACAAACCTCCAGCTTCTGGAACTCATAACATTGCCGGTGTTATTACGCACACTCCAGGATGTAGATATAGCTCTGTTACATATTTGCTACTAGCAGACGGTTTCTTACCAAAGTAACTTAAATATAGTAGTTCTCTTATTGCATTACTGTAAACACATGAAACTTGCAGATGGCCTGTTTGTAACTACATTTTTCTGCCATTTCACTTCTAGTAATGCTGTCCAGTGAATAGCAATTGAAATGCAGCTCACTTGTCTCCTAATTGTTTTTGCTAATTTGATTTTCTGTTAACCAACTTACAGTATTTTTATACTATAGCCATATATATAGAAATCTTCTAAAGCCATACACATCAGATCTTCTGATAAAAGTTTAAATAATCAATCAACATCAGGATATTTTTTAGTCAGTTCACATTAAAAAAAATTGGTAATCTCTATGAATGTAAAAATCCCTACTGGCAATACAAATCTCTGTTTAGTTAGCATATTTGAGCATCTGTCCTCTCTGCAATTGCTGTTCTTTTTAGCTCTCTAAACAGAAACAGAATTTTATTTTCTGGCTAATGTTGTGTGAGAGTGTTTCGAAGTCTTAAAGACGGCTGTTTTGTTTCAGGATGGTGAAAGATGCTCCGTGGGATGAGGTTCCTATAGCCCACTCTCTGGTTGGCTTCGCTACGGCGTACGACTTCCTGTTTGAGTATCTTAGTAAAGTTCAGCAGGAGCGTTTCCTGCAGGTGATCGGGAACGCTTCACGCTACATGTATGAGAAATCTTACCACCGCGGCTGGGGATTTCAGTACCTCCACAACCACCAACCCACCAATTGTGTGGCTCTTTTGACTGGCAGTCTTGTGGTCATGAACCAAGGTGAGTCTAACATTTGTTTAGTGTTGTATGTCCAGACTCTTTAACATTGATCAAGTCATGTTGAAAACTGTATTTCTTTTTTGACTGGCCCAGTTCTAAAGTAAACAGCCTCTTTACATGAAAAAAGGGATTGGCTTTTTTAACTGAAAGATGGGACTTCCGTTCCTGCAACTGCTAAATTGAGCGTTACCATTTCTTCTACTGGTTTTTCTGTGAATGGTCCCTTTATATTGTTTCTGACTCTATGGTCCAAAAGCTTAAACATGCTGCCTTCGAAGAATGCATTTTAATGTAGGAAGCCATCAAGGCACGTCTGAATCCAATGTTAGCTTCAATTCCTGTCTTCTGAGATACCTTCATCTGATCGGTTTTTGAAGGCAGCGTAGATGTATACTTACTGCCTTTGATATCCCACAATCCTTTGCGTTCCATTCCGTGACAGTTGAGCTAAAGAATAAGGATGGCGTCTGAAAGTTGTGGTTGGTGGTCAGCTGACTACGTTTTCGGATGCAGCCATTGGTGTCTAAATAATGAACATGGAATTCGAGTTCTATTTGGAAATGCACTGCAAAAACATTAAAGTATGAGGTGGGGGACAGGGCAGGACTTGATTTTTTCCATTGGTTGTGGATTGGATTGTGAACAGTGAGCGTTGTATAGTTGAATGGATAGAGATAACTGCATAAACTAATTGTCAAAAGCTGTAACTATGACTTTTTCTGTGCACGGTTCCAACCAAATTATAAACTCAGGACATGATTGTAAAGCTTTTATAATTTCACGTCACACACAAGGATTCTTGAAAAGGGACAAAACGGAAATATCTGTAAAGTACATATGGAGTAGACTTCACCCACAGGAATTCAGTTGGTGAAACACATATCCAAAAGTTCACAACAACTTAAAAGCTCAAATAGCGCATTTTAAATTGAGCAAAAATATGATTCCTCTAGTCTAGAATTGTAACGCTTAGATCCACAGAAGAGGAAGATGATTATAAAAAGAACATTCGATTTATTATGAACTCAGAATAACAAGCCAACAAACGAAACAGTGCTAGTGCACAGACATCAACCAACAAATGAACAGGACAAAGGGAAGAACTTAAATACACAGTGATGATTAACTAAAACGACGGACAGCTGTGAAGAATGGTGTTAGTGTCCATGGTGAAATGCATATCCATGGCGGGAAACTAAAACAAAGGGAACACATGCCATGAATGAAAACAAAACAAACGGAACGTGACTGGGTACGTTTACATGACAACGATATGCTTAAAACGAAGACGTTTTTCCTTTGAGTTTTCCGTGTACAGACGACGCCATTGTCAAAACGATCCCCATTCACACGGATCCGTGTGACTAAAAAACGCTGTTTTCTGCCGCCGGGCCGTTTTTGAAACACTATAGACTGAACACGTAATACGCATGTGCAAGACATCATCGTCTTCAGAGATTCGCGTTTTTGTTGTTTACACAGAGACCGTTTTCCAAAACTTGCACTTTGAAACCCGTTTTCAACATTTTGGCCCTGTTTACAGGAGAACGATTCCGGGTGAAAACGTAAAAATATTTTATCAGATGTGGCTTTCATTTACACGGCGACGGCTTTTTGGGGGCTTAAAAACGCAAAAAAGTGAAACCACCCTCCAGAGTGGAAATCTTAAAAACGCTCCACCGTTTTACCGTTCCTGGTAAAAACACAAATCTGCTCACGGTGGCTCTCGTCGCATACGCGTTTACGTCACAGGCATGCGCCAGTACAGGAAAATAACAACCAACATGTCGGATTATTTCCATACGTCAGACCTTCAAGTTGCCCTCGCAGCTCTGATAAACGTACAAGAGTCTTTTCAGCAGTTGTACAAAATATTCTCAGATATTGGTGTTATTGTGTGTCAGTACTTCACATTGCCACCTAGCCGCCTGGAGTGCATACTACATCGAATTTCACACACTTTTGCGTCACCATATGCACGCGGATTTCCCCCCCATAACGCTCGTCTAAACGCAGAATAAAAAGTGATACCTCAAAGCCACTTTTGCGTTTTCTCTTCAGATCGTTTCCGTGTAAACATAGCCTTTGTTTTCAGGCACCCAAAACGCTGTTGTCGTGTAAACGAACGGCCAAAACGTAAAAAAAGTTTTACGTTTTTAGTTGAAAATGGTGTTGTGTAAACAGTGACAAGAATATATTGCCCAATATATAGTTGCATCACTGTAAGCCTGTTTGATTTATAAACTCATGGCTAGTCAAAATTATGTTCTCTAATATTTGACAACATACCTCACATACCTTTCGATGGACCTTTTTTTGAACTCCAAAAAATTCCTGTAACAGCACTTCTTAAATTAGAATATTTCATTTTAATACAACGTGAGACTGAAATTCTGTGCTCTCAATCTGTGGACAATCTGTTACTCCCAAGTAAACTGACATATGGTTTTTGGAGAAAGTTCAGTCTTCTGAACACACACACGTTTTGAAGAAGGAAGGGTCTGCCGTCTCGCTCAGCATTCCTGTCTGGAATTTAAGGCTGCTCAGGGTCATTCTGCAGAGCTGAACTTAAGCCTTCCTAATTATTTCTCCCGCGAAGCAGTTCACCACATGACTCCAGTATTTCAGAACTGATATTTTCCCCTGACTCTCTTGCTCTTTAGTGTTTCTCTCTGTCTTTATTCCA
Organism: Meda fulgida; assembly: GCA_030578275.1. Lineage (NCBI taxonomy): Eukaryota > Metazoa > Chordata > Actinopteri > Cypriniformes > Leuciscidae > Meda > Meda fulgida. Next base: position 28,953,039 of record CM060635.1, on the reverse strand, counting down.
GCCCTGCAGCTATTCATAACATAATCTGTAGGTTCTGGCCCTGAAAGTATGTCCTTTTGCTTTTTTGAAACAGCTTCTCTCATATCTGTCCAAATATCTGCCCCTCTCTTCCCAGCATTCCCATCCGTTTCATAGCAGAAGATTCTGTATAAAATAACATCATTGATACAGAGTTATTGATGTGGGTTTGTGGAGATCGTCCAGGGGTGCGTTTCCCGTACAACGATGTAACTCGCTGTTTCACTACCATAGTACGATGCATCATAAGAGAAATCAACTAGTCACGACTGTGTGATGATAAATGATAACTGTTTGAGATCCAGTTAACGCCAGATTTGTTAATATAAATTACAGACATGTCATCTGAGGACTATTTCTAATTGTTCTCAGTTGTTTTGCTTTATTACCAGACTCAATATTTGGCTCGATCTTACATAGTAGAGCACGTTCGCACATGCGCACTCTTCAAACACGTTACTTTAAATCTTTTGACAAACTAAAAGACGTAAATTACATTTGTATGTATTCTAAATAAAAGGCACCGGTTGTACTGAATGTCATCTTGCTTATTTTGCTCAAGATAAGGATTTATTACCTCCAAATGTGCTGCAATATAGAAACGATGCCTCTAACCACAGGTCGAGAGCTGTGGTTCAAACCACACAACTTTGCGATGCTGTTTGCGAATGTTCGCTGGAACGATGGTTTCGGGAAACACAGACTCGTTGAACTATGCTGATAACGATGGAACTTGCGACCATAGTTGGCTAACAATGCTTTCGGGAAACGCACCCCAGGATGAAGGAGAACGGTGCCTTAAAGGGTTAGTTCATCCAAAAATGAAAATAATAATTTACTCAATCATTTACTTTTTGTACCTTGTATGTGTCAAAGACAAAGTTTTAGTTGTGTGGGCTATTTTTAGACAAAAATATAAAAATATCTTCATTTGTGTTCCGAAGATGAATGGTGTTCTTGTCGGTTTGGAACGATATAATGGTAAGTAAATGATGACAGAATTTTTTTTTTTTGGTGAACTATCTCTTAAAATGAACTTTGTGTATACAGAGCTCCTTGTAATCCCAACCAACCCATCAATTATAAATTGCAATTTGGCGGTAGTGTTTTATTATTATTAATAATAATTTGCCATTTAAACTTCACTTGGCACTTTTTAATGGCTGCCTGGTTTTGTAGTTTCACACTTTGAAGATCAGACGTGCCATATTCTGATGTTCTAGTCAAGCAATAACGTCCCACATCACACTCTTTTGGTCTCACTTCATCTGTAGCTATTCATATACAAGGCTATGATTTTGGCCATAGGGGGCTCCACTTGAACGGCATTCCCCAACCTCACCACACTCCTAAGCATCTGTTTTCTACCACCGTCTGGTGGTTCCTTCACAACAAGGTATAAAGTCTCTCTCTCTCATTTCTACTGTAGTGGAACGAGCTTCACCTGATCTACTGACACCATTACATCTTTCAAGAAGACACCTTTGAGATTACGTTTGACTTCTGAGAATGCTATTACTTGAGCTTGGGTTTTCTTCGACTCATTAAATGGGTTATATGAATGGGGTGGAAGAGTCACCTTTGTGAAAAACGAGTGCACTTAATTGTATGTGAATTTGATGTGAACTTCAATTCTTAGAAGTATATTTAAAAAGCAAAAACAACGACATTTAGAAAGCGCCATTTAGATGAATATATAAATATGTGCTGTGCTTTGCTCTCAATAACAACACAATAACACAACAAAAATGACTGAAAACAGCAGTTAATTACAAACTGCTCATTGGCAATAAAAAGCAGCTCTCGATTAATACATGAACATTCTTACATAAAGCCCCATTGATATCAAGTTCAATAGAAATGACAATAAATTATATTTAACTTTATCATAAATGCTTGTCAGTACATTCAGTTATATACAAAGTAGAAATAAATGTAACTTTACATTCAGAAGCACACTTTGACCATATTTTAAAGAAAACAGAATTATGAAATTTCATAGGATGTACTTAAGTTCTACTAATATGTGGATGAAAAAGCACTTTAACTGTATTTAATTGAAATTTAAACTATAATACATTTTCATTTAATTATAAACATGTGCACAGTACACAAACAGCAAAGATAGCACCAGTAGTGTGACGTCTGACTCCCCAAACACACGTTCTCAACCATACCTTCATTGAGCTAAAAATCACAGGCCTGAAATTGGAACATTAGAGCCTACTATGTGCTTCATAGACTGTTTGTACTAGAAACACACTGCCAATCATGGCAAAGACTGTCAATTTAAAAAATGCCAAAATCAACTGAAGAAGATATTTAAAGAAACAGAAAAAGGGCTTTGTGGAATGAAGTGTGTTTTCTAATGTGAATGTGAATGTTTGCTTAATATGGTGCAGTCCGATTTGATAACTCCAGTTAGTGTGCTGTTGGGTTTCTGCAGTCCACAGAGTACATGTTTGTGTAAATGTTGTTGTTCACTGAGGGTAATTCCTGTTTGATTGTAAACCGGTGCGTGTGGTCGTGTGTGTGTGTGTGTAAGAGTAACTTAGATACAGGAGCTGTTTGTCAGTGGACCTACTGTGTTCCAGGAAACCTGTGGTGTGGCAGTATTACTCAAACTGATGAGTTGTGGTCTAAATATTTATGTGGTTCTTCTCAGACTCACCCAGGCATGCAGGCAGAGGAGCTGGGGGTAAATCTGAAACGTTTTCCTGAAATTAAGAGAGCTAACTGAGAGTTTAGCTCATATTAGTACAGGAATGTTTGCTTTTTGCCTTCTGCTTCTCAGAGTTATAAATATAAACTGTACAATTCATCATTTATACCATCAAACACAACTCAGTGTGGTTTCTGTATGATCTCTCTATGCTGAAATGAGCTGGCTATAACAGCAAAGAACTGCTTTCTGCTGACACAAGCCCATTTACGTGCATCAGAAAACAGGGTTATTCCAGGGTTATTGCAGAGCAACACTCTGGAAACATGAGCGCTGTTTTCCTTTACGCCGGTTAAGGAATTACATTTAGTCCTTGTTTGACTGATGTTGTTGTCGTTGATAAACAATATATATTACGGACGGTTTTATGTCTGTTTTATGGTTTATTACTAATTATGATGTGAAAGTTTAAGTTCAAGAAAAAAAAATTTTTTTTTTTTTTTTGGTCACTGCTTATATAACAGAACATTCTTTTTTTTTCTTTTTTTTTTTTTTTTACCAGTAAACAAAATGTATTAGACAGAATTTATATTAAGATCAAGCAATGCAAGGGAAAATCATGTAATAATTGGCTGCAAATGCAGTTGTTGTCAAATAATCCTGAACAAAAATGCATGATGGTTTCCTCAAAAATATTTACTATCTAATATTAAGGGCCAGATTTACTAATTAGCTTGAAAGTGCAATTCCAAAAAAAAAAAGTGCAGATGGGAGAGGGAAGTTCTCCGCGTGATCTAAATAAAGTACACAGATGCAGTCGGATCATTTCCATAATGACCAACACAATCTACCAAGACCAGCGCAAATTAGCGTCTGGTTTAGGACATGCCTTTTTGGGTGGTAAATAATGGCTAGCGCAAACCTTAGTAAATCACCTTGCATGATTCATTTAAATACTCTCCTCCCATAAATTTTGTCATCTGAAAGAGAAACTCCTACAAATGCATATCCAATAAGGTCAGGCGCTTCAGGAAACTGCCTTCTAATCACAAATAATTCTTCTCTATGTAATATGTGCTACGTTTCTGTATATTTCAGGATACCTCCAGGAGGGATACCTCTGGACAAAACAGGCTCTTTCCATCATGGAAAAGTCCATGGTGCTTCTCCAAGATGTGACGGATGGGTCTCTGTACGAGGGTGTGGCCTATGGGACGTACACCACTCGTTCACTCTTTCAGTACATGTATTTGGTGCAGAGGCACTTTGACATCGGCCACTTCAGTCATCCCTGGCTGCACAAACACTTTGCCTTTCTCTACAGGACCTTGTTGCCTGGTAAGGCCTTGCTCTGCCTGGTTCTGTGTAGTATCTTACAAGCACAACATTTAAAGGGTCATATCGGAAACGTTTTATTGGATTTGGTCATCATTTTTCACCCTCTCTCTGACCCTTAGGATGTTATTTTTGCTGCTGACTGTTGTACATTCCTACAGCATCTACAATATATAAGCGCCCTTTTTGAGTAACAATGCTTACTTTATGTGGGCTGCGGGTTTGCTGTCCGGTCCAGTTTAGTTTGTGCTGCCCCATTTTTCAATAACAGCCTCTTTGCAAAGCCTGCATTACATTTGGCAAATTTACAGCTTGGTTTCAATAAATGCATCTTCAGTTAAGAAAGTCACAGCATGTTTCCATAGTACATTTAAAAAGTTTTCAGGATATGATCCCCTTTAAAAATGTTCATAGCTGACAGTTGTTGTAATAAAGTGCTTTGCCCATGCCAATCAAAGCAATAAACTCCTTTTACACCGGAGTTGCTTGGTCTCTCGGCTTAGTTCACCCAAAAATCAAAATTAACCCAAAATATACCCACCCTCAAGTCATTCTAGGTGTATATGACTGACTTCTTTCAGCCGAACACAATCAGAGTTATATTTAAAAATGTCCTGGCTCTTCCTAGCTTTATAATGGGAGTGAATAGTAACTGAGATTTTGAAGCCCAAAAAAGTACATCCATCCATCATAAAAGTAATCCATTCGGCTACAGGGGTTAATAAAGGCCTTCTGAAGTGAAGCAATTGGTTTGTGTTAGAAAAATATCCATATTCATAACTTTATAAACTATAATCACTGGCTTTCGGGAAAGGCTGTACTTAAGTCGAGTCCGGGTGGAAGAGTGACCTCTGACCCGATGCATGACGAGTGACCTCTGACCCGACGCTTGACGAGGGACCTCTGACCTGACGCATGACGAGGGATCCCTGACCCGAGGCATGACGAGTGACCCCTGACCCGAGGCATGACGAGTGACCCCTGACCCGAGGCATGACGAGTGTCCTCTGACCCGACGCATGACGAGGGACCTCTGACGCGACGCATGACGAGTGACCCCTGACCCGAGACATGACGAGTGACCCCTGACCCAAGGCATGACGAGTGACCTGTCGCATGACAAATGACCCCGACGCATGACGAGTGACCCCTGACCCAACGCATGACGAGTTACCTCTGACCCAACGCATGACGAGTGAGCCCTGACCCGACGCATGACGAGTGACCCAACGCATCACGAGTGGCCCGACGCATGACGAGTGACGAGTGACCCCTGACCCAACGCATGACGAGTGACCCCTGACCCAACGCATGACGAGTTACCTCTGAGCCAACACATGACGAGTGAGCCCTGACCCGACGCATGACGAGTGACCTCTGACCCGACGCATGACGAGGGACCTCTGACCCGACGCATGACAAGTGACCTCTGACCCGACGAGGGACCTCTGACCCGACGAGGGACGTCTGACCTGACGCATGACCAGTGACCTCTGACCCGACGAGGGACTTCTGACCCGACGCATGACGAGTGACCTCTGACCCGACGAGGGACCTCTGACCCGACGCATGACGAGTGACCTCTGACCTGACGCATGACCAGTGACCTCTGACCCGACGAGGGACTTCTGACCCGACGCATGACTAGTGACCTCTGACCCGACGAGTGACCTCTGACCTGACGCATGACGAGGGACCTCTGACCTGACGCATGGCAAGTTACCTCTGACCCGACGAGGGACTTCTGACCCGACGCATGACTAGTGACCTCTGACCCGACGAGTGACCTCTGACCCGAGGCATGACGAGTGACCTCTGACCCGACACATGTAGGAGTATTGTATGATTGGGTGAGAGTAGATGCCTCTCGTGATTCAAACTAATTCTAAAACTAAAACTTTTATGATGGATGGATGCGCTTTTTTTACTATTCACTCCAATTATGAAGCTTGGAAGAGCCAGGATATTTTTTAATATAACTCTGATTCTGTTTGGCTGAAAGAAGAAAGTTATACACACCTAGGATGGCTTGAGAGTGAGATAATTATGCGATCATTTTCATTTTTGTGTGAACTAACCCTTTAAATGTAACCTGTCCAAAACCAAACCAAAGCTCAGGCCATGAACTGTAACTGCAACAAAAGCTCTCTGTGCACATCAAAGAGCTAGCAGCAGTCGAGCTGTTTGTGTGTGTTTACAGACAGGTCAGGTTTGAACAGTTTGCAACCTCCTGCCAAAAGCCATTTTATCGTAGCGGAAAACCAAATCCTTAAGCAAAAAATTAGGAGACGGAGAAGGTTAGCAGCCACAATACACCCTCTCAGTCGTTCACACAGATGCAGTGCTGTCAAGACCATATGGCCTCTTCTTAGTCGTTTCTGTGTTTATATCAATGTAACAAGGGTTTTGGTTTTCTGTGGAAACCAAAACAAACTGGTGAAAATACTAACATCAAACTCTCATTAGTTAAAGGCTGCCCTTTAAAGACAGTGCTCACTTCTGTTGTTCTTTTACACACAAGTGATTCCTTCTGGCCAAATATTTTCTAGTGGTTGCTAGGTTTAATATCCTTTTTGACAGTAAACTGCTGCTCGTTCTTTAATCTTCACCCAACCTCGTTAATTAAAAAGTGTTTACTTCTGCGGCTGTCAAAGAGGCTTCTACTTATTGTGTGGTTTGTATGTATCATTATGAACAACTACTTGAGATTTTAGTTGACCTTTATGCTTTAAATGATTCCTGCAGGTTTTCAGAGAACTGTTGCAATCGCAGATTCCAACTATAACTGGTTCTATGGGCCAGAGAGTCAGCTGGTGTTTTTGGATCGGTATGTCATGCGAAATGGCAGCGGGAATTGGCTGTCTCAGGTGATCAGACAGAATCGTGTTCTGGAGGGCCCGGGACAGGCGGGGAAGGGTCAGCGCTGGTGCACACTGCACACTGAGTTCCTCTGGTAAGACTTCTTGTGGTCCTGAGCACAGAGCCTGTTTGCAAATATTTCGCTAGATTTTAGTTTTGAATACTGTGTATTTAATCCTCTAAGAGGATTGAAGCTTTAATTTTGCTGATATTATTTTTCCCAGTTAAACATGGTTGTGGGAAGCCATTAGTTATGAATCGCACAATGTTTCAGCATGTTTAATTTTTTTGATGTTGTAAAATGTCAAACATCAATGTTGCAAAATTTCACAGATTTTATACTTCCATTTTCAAGTCCTTTAACTTTCTTTATAAGCCTTCCTAGCCATAAAAAATGTTTGTTACATTACACTATTATAAACTGTAGTATATAATGTATGCAAACTATATAAGTAATAAATCAAAATATAATTTCTCCTACTTTTACAAATACAGAAAAAGCTGATTTAATGCAAAGTGTTAAATTCGTAATCAATATATGCATCCTGAAAAAAAAGTCTTTTGCAAAGACTGATCTGCAAAGTAGACCTAATATTGCGTAATTTGATGAAGCTGAGTTAAAAAAAATATCAATAAAATCTTTCCACCGTGTATAGTTTTTTTTCTTCCAAAAAATATTTTTTTTAATGTACTTATCAAAGTAAAAAAAGGTTTTGGAATTAATTAGCAAAAAAGTATTCATAATGTATCATTTAACTTACTGTACAGTCTGCAAATGGGTGTTAGAATACTTTATTTAACTTATTAAACTTAACATAGTTACAAAAATGTTTTTCACAAAATCTGTCATTTTCTGTCACTAGTATGTTTACATGGACACTTTTTGTTCCCAACCCAGTGTTTACATGAGCTCTAAATAAAGTGATCTGATTAATGTTTAAGTTTAACATCGGATTTTTTTTTTCATCATAATTTTTTTTTTCTTCACATACTAACCACCATCCTGCCATCGCTTCTTTTATTTGCTTTAAAGCAGTCTATAATATTTATTTCTGGTACTGATGCAGGGTGAACATGAAGATTTGTGCTGCTCTGCTTATGTTTATCAAGCAGTAAAAACGTCTCCTCCCACACAACAATCTGTGTGTGGATGAAAGTCCGAAGTGGCAGATGATGAATGGAATATGAATTTTAGATTGACACTACAGTCATTTATTGTACTATATTATACTGTATTCTACAACAATTCATTACGCCATTTCTACGTCATTGCACATGCGCATTTACTTAATTAATTCATTCCGATTGTTGTGGTTACATGTGATTTTTTTTATTCCGATTTTGTTACTAGTCCGATTACAAACAGAAAACATCTGGGTCATGTTTGCATTTTCTTTTGTCAGGTATAAAATGATGTCATACATTTGAAAATCATCTGAGAATTGAACAAATAGTTGTAAGCCGGCTCAGAGGAAGACAGGAATAATGTTGTTGTGGCAGTTTTCTGGTGATTGAGGGATAATAAGACTTCTACACCTTACAAATTGTCGTCTGAAGCAAAAATGGTACAAATTGCACATCATATTTTGTGAGAAAGCATGACACTCTAGAGCAAAACAGGCACTATTTTTGGAACCAGCACCACAAAATTAGTAAGAAACAAATATTGCATAATTTTACTCGGCAAATATTGTGCAGGGCGGTGTAATCTCTTGAAATAGTTCTTGAGTTATTTGGGATTGAAATCCCACTCGAAAATGTCGAGCTGAAACCAAACTGAAAGGTTTTCTGATTATCCAAGAACTAGAACTTTATGTTATTGTGGTTTAACTACAAAATGTGCCTCTCTCACTGTATAGGTATGACGCCAGTCTGCAACCCACCCCTCCTCCTGATTATGGTACATCCCGTCTGCATTATTTCGAAGACTGGGGAGTGGTGACCTATGGAAGTGCCCTTCCTGCTGGGAGAAACCACACATTTCTGTCCTTTAAGTCGGGGAAGCTTGGCGGACGTGCTATTTTCGACATTGTTCACCAAAACAAATACAAAGACTGGATCAAAGGGTGGCGAAACTTTAATGCGGGCCATGAGCACCCGGACCAGAACTCCTTTACCTTTGCTCCGAATGGAGTCCCGTTTATCACAGAGGCTTTGTATGGACCCAAATACACCTCTCTCAACAATGCCGTCATGTTTGGGCCTGCCGTGTCTGAGAGCTGCTTTGCACCATGGGAAGGCCAAGTCACTGAGGTTTGCAACTCAAAATGGCTGAAGTATAAGCACGGTCAGGCAGCAGACTGCCAAGGTCAGGTGGAGGCGGCTCTGGAGCGGCAGGGCATGGTGTTTATTCGCGGGGAGGGCCATGCAGCTTACAACCCTGAGCTGAAGATCAAGAGCTTTCAGAGGAACTTACTCCTGCTTCATCCTGAGCTTCTGCTGGTGGTGGACCACATTCAGCTGCATTTAGGCAGCTCGACACACAGCATGAGCGCCTTCTTCCACAACACTGACCTGCCCTTCCAGAAAACCCAAGTCGATGGAGTTCACGGTGCTTTGATCAGACATGGAAATGAAACGTCCAAGATGTTCTGGTTGGACGATACGGGTGGCAGTGAGCAGGCAATAGTGGGATATAGGAGCTACCCCCGGGGATACCCGTATAATGGTTCAAACTATGTGAATGTGACTTTGCCACTGAGGTACCCGATCAGCAGAGTGGCCTACGTCTTCTTCGGGTCCGGAGTGGATGTGCAGAGTTTCAGCGTGCATGGAGACTCAGAGAGACTAGACATCTATCTGGCCACCAGGGATCACACCTACAGCATCTGTCTGCTCACAGATGAAGTTCCCGCCAAACCCTTGGCCGTGGTTTTGATGGATCAAAAGAAAGTGGAGTTTGAAAGGACAACAGGGATAAATGTGCATCCTTTGGAGGAAGTAGAGGAGTATGTTAATGTTGTGGAGGACAATCTTCAGCATGTCAAACCAGTCTTCCAACAGCTGGAAAGGCACATTCTTTCACGGGTTCTTAACACGGACCATTTCCACAAAACTGCTGAGCGCTTCCTAAAGTCCTCAGACAAGAGGAAGACACCAGGGACTATTGAGAAGATGTTTTCCCTTTCTAAGAAGCAGGGGAAGGGGAAGGGAGGCAAGAAGCCAAGCCTTTCTGACAGCCTTCCAGACATCTTTGCTCAGATTGAGGCGAGTGAGAAGAAGGAGAGGCAGCGGACGATGAACCACGTCTTTGAGGAGGTTCCAGAGGAGGCGGACGGGGACTCAAGGGCTTTCATTGATTACAGTGATTTACGAAAGGGCAGAAAAGTGGGCTTTGTAAAGGGCCGGAAATTCAAAGAAGTACGCGTGGGGGCTACGGCAGAGAGTGATGATGTGTTTAGCACCACCTCGTACATTCGCCTTTTCCTCATTTTGAATATAGGCACTTTCTTTGTCCTGCTGGCCGTGCTGTTGACGCGCTTCCAGAGGGCGCAGAGTTTGCACACGCAGCGATGCCTTTACTGCATCCTCCTCATAGACAGCTTCATCCTGCTCTGGCTGTACTCCTCCTGCTCTCAAACACAGTGCTGACCATCTATTCCTGTGGCGCAATATGCCACTAGTGTTGATGCCAATACTTTGGAGGAATATCCCTGTTTGCAGCAGCAGTGCATCTAATTGAGGCATCATCAGTGTGGATGGTACATGGCTCCTTCTCACAGGCACGGTCTCATCATCACTAGGGGTAGGAGAAAACATTGATAGGGCGATATATTGTTGTCCTTTTCCATGCGATACGAGAATCGATATGCTGGCGCCAAATATCGACATTTTAATTAATAAAATAAGGGGCTCTAAATAGATTTTCCTGCTCCCAGCATCCCTACTTCATGGCTCCTCGAGGCGGCGCTCAACACATGAAGGAGAGAAAGGTGAACATAAGTTAACTAGCCTTAGATAAAGAGTTTTTTTAATGGTGGACAGCAGTCTGAGTAAAATAGTAAATGCCCAAACCACGTTTAAGTCGAAAGTCTGGACGCACTTCGTTTTTTATACCATTGATGGGACAAAAATGTTGTAAATAGAGATGTTTGACGCTCTTCACCGAGCTCTTACACAGATACACACGGGAGCGTTTGAAAGCAGACGTCTATTAGTGGATCCGTCTATCAGTGGATGTATTAGGGATCCACTCATAGACGTCACTTTCAAACGCTCCCGTGTGTATCTGTGTAAGCGATCGGTGAAGAGCGTCAAAGATGACTATTTACAACATGTTTTGGAAGTGTTGATAAACGTAGCCAATCAGAGACATATATGTTGAGCGCATGAACACAATGGCCAATCAGTGGTGCATAAGAATCTGCTCAACAGAGCTCAAAATGCTAGGGGGAAATGCTGATATTGTCACATTTTTAAAATGTTAAAATACCCAAGTCGATACTTTTGACAACACTATTCCCCGGTTCATTTTAAGGATGACTAACCCAGGTTGAAATAAAGAGGTTGTAAATTTTTAAAATGTATCCATATAAAACAAGTCGAGTCAAGTTAAGTCAAGTCAAGTCAAGTTAAATGTGTCAGTTTACACACAAAGAAAAATTTAAGCGTTTAAAAAGTACTAGCATAAAATGTACTCAAAATAATTTACAGACTGAAAAACTTGTGCTGTTTTCTAACAGTTTGTACTTGAATAAAGAGAAAAAACCTGCACTCAACCTTTTCACAGGCATTTTGTTTTTGTAGACAGATATCGTGATGCATCATTTAAGATTGTTTAGTAATATATTGATTATCGCAAAATTGATGTATCATGATGTTATCGGTATCGTGAGCCATGCATCGTGCATCATATCGTGAGAGACCCTGTGATTCCCACCCCTGATCACCACTGTGAGACAGACGTGAGGAGTTTGTCTACTCCACCATGCAGTGCTGCTGCACTTCCTTCAGTACAACTCTCAATACTGAGCCAGTATTAGCAAACAGATGTTGTGAAGTTTGCCATCCAACCTCGACTGCTTTTGTGGGGTTTTAAAATAGTGTACAGGAACTTTGTCTAGAAGTACGGAGCCCTGTACATGAAATAAGGGAATGAAACGGGATATTGTGGCCACAAATTAAGAATTCGTTCCCATGACTTGATTCAGTTCCTCATTTTAGTAATTCATTCTGTTGTTTTTGTTAAATCATGGTCAGTATTTAACAAAACTGAGGGAATGAATTAGTACAACATTGCCACAATTTAACTAAAATGAGGGAATAAATTAGTAGAACTGGAACAAGGGAACAACTGAACAAAGCCTGGCCACAAAGTCATGGGAACTAATTCTTAAAGGGATAGTTCACCCAAACCTATATAATTGTCTTTCTTCTGTTGAACACCAAGGAAGATATTTTAAAGAATGTCGGTAACCAGATAGTTGACCAGGTACAAGTCCATCAACTGTCTGGTTACCGACATTCTTTAAAATATCTTTTGTGTGTTTAACAAAAGAAAGAAACTCATACAGGTTTGGGACAAATAAGTAAGTTTGGGTCAGTACTGACAACTTTTCGGGGGGAACTGTACCTTTTAATTCATGGCCATGATATTTATTTTTTCATGTTTTCATATATGTCATGTGGGGGGCTCAATATTGAAATGTTGAAATATTGGGACTGGCTACCCACTTTTACTAAGATTTGCTACAAGCTATGCACATTTGGTAACAACATGGACAATCATAAAATGTGTAAAATGTATATATGTTAAAGCAAAGTATATTTTTGAGTGTTGTTTTATACTCTTCCTAATTAAAAGGCAACTACAGAAATATGTGTATTTTGGTTTCTGGTGCTTTCATGATATTTTACAACCCTAACCCTAACCTGTTCGTTCGAGTAGACCTTATATCAGAGAATTATAAAATCATGATTATGATACCTAAAAGTAGAAATTATTCAAATCTAGAAACAACATTAGCATTTATGTAAAATATGTGTTTGTAGTGAAAATTCATTGTTCAGAACAAAAGGTGTAGTAACCCTGTCATGTGTCTCTGTTGATGATCTAAGGAATATGATACAAAGCAAAGTTTGTCAAAAACAAAAAGAAATTATAGAAACATTTTGGGGAGGAAATCAGACAAGAGTTTTGACTTTTCTGCTGTTATTCCATCTAATATCAGCCAGCGCAGCAATTCAATAAAAATAATAAAAGCGGGCCCTTATTATTATTAATAAGGGTGATTGACTTGACTATTAGACGGAAATCAGACGGAGGACATTTCCCATCATAAATAGCATGAATTTTATGACACAATACTGCTCTTTGTTGCTCTTTGTACAAATTATAATACAGATGTAACAGTCTGATGTTGCTTTCTTTTAATATAAATAAAATAATTACCTTGCACTAATATTCAAAATATTGTTTGATATAATTGTTTTAATTGTGAAACACACACACACGGAAAAATGTACCAAATAAGAGGCTATATCTTATTGACAAATACACAGAAGAAAGGAAACACACACACACATACAAAATAGGATTAGACAAAGAGGGACAGTCAGATAAAGGCACATCCTTTTTGATTTTGTGTGTGTGTGTGTGTGTGTGTGTGTGTGTGTGTGTGTGTGTGTGTGTGTGTGTGTGTGTGTGTGTGTGGACCCTTTTTACTTTTTTTGGTTCTTTAATGTTAAAGTATTTATTCATCTTTGTTAACATTAGTTAATTAAAACACAACTGTTCATTGTTAGTTCATGTCAGCTCAGGTCCATTAAATAATATTAGCTGATACAACTTTTGATTTTAATAATGTATTTGTAAATGTTGGAATTAATATTACCTAAGATTAATAAATGCTTTAGAAGTGTTTTCACTGTTAGTTAATGTTAATGTATTTAACTAATGTCAACATATGGAACATTATTTCCCTTTCTGTATCATTTGCTTCACTGAAACCATGTTCTTGAATTTAAAATGAACATCATTCAATTTGAAGATTTTTTGTTGTTGTTGATTGAGTAGGATAAATCTTAAGTCTTGATGGATTAATGTCTTTATTCATGCTTAACATTATGAACATCCAAAACATGCAGAAATTATTTTAAGAAAGTGTATTAGCTACCAATGTGCAATAATGATTTGACCACTAGAGAAATGAATTCCTGCTCATTGAAAGTGATTTGGCGGCCCCTGGGGTCCACAGCGGCACTGCAGGGTTTCGCCAATGTGTGATGATGTCCGACTCGTTTTTGGGAACATTTAAACCATTTGAAACATATGGAAGTATGCCTATATGACACTGTTCATCAGTAATGATTGTTTGAATGCCTTTGAAATTTTACAGAATCATAACAAAGTACATAACATGCCCTTGTCCTGAAAAGAGCTGAAAACCCCAGGGCAAATATGCATTTATGTAGAAGTTACAGTATTTTGTTTAATTAAGTGCACATGCATTGTGAATGTAGGCATAATATCCCAAATCTCTCTGTATATAATGGTATGAAGCCTTAAAACGTTTTTTTAAATAGTTAAATAATTACTTTACAGTAATTTAAATATAATATAAATGTAATATAAAACGGTCTTATTTGAGATTAGCTATTAATAAATTAAATATATAAGATGAATCATGCTAGTACATGCCTATTATTTTGATAAATCTTTTAAAGATACGTTATAATTCTGTTTGAGATTCCACTAAGATACACGCATGAAATAAATATTTGGAACGAGGATAATAATAGGAATTATATTTGTAACTTATAAGTAAAAAATATCATTTTTATTGTATTTGAATTGTGGGTGACGCGCGCTCTGAAAACCGTTTGTCCCTTGTGGGTTTCCGTCTGACGTTTACGGCAGACTGACGTGTCTCTTCCTTCAGTGCGGAACGAGTCTGTATAGTTGCTGTTTCAGCGTGGGAAGAGTTGGAACCAATTCATTAAATGCTTTAATAAAATAAGAACAACGGTTTTGCACATAAGTGAAGTGATGGCGGCAGACTGGGAGGAAATCAGGCGTCTGGCCGCGGACTTTCAGAGAGCTCAGTTTGCAGATACTGTTCAAAGGTAAAGTCACTCTATTGTTGCTGCTTCTGCGAGCTAAACAGCCCGGCCCTAGTTTCTGGTGTCAATCACTTAGTATATCGTGCACATTGGAATATGCAGACTGAGAAGATTTTTGAGCCTTTAAATATTGGCAAACTGATGACTCAAGTCTCTGCGACGCGATCACCTGTCGCGCATTATGACGTCATTGGTGTTTATAAAGAGCGTTACTGTATAACGCGTCATAACTGATCATACACCTTCTTTGTAACAAGTTACAGTGTCAAGCTCATATTGTACCATGCTAGCCCATATAGTTTGTGTATGGAAAGCATAATTTAGTGCTATGTTATAGCAAGCATATGAAATAATAGTCAGAACATCTTTTTAAATGGAGTAGTTTATTGAACCTATAGACAAAATATTTAAACAATATATATCTAAAAAATAAGTTTGCGCATATGTTTTAAGTTTTGTATCAGGCCTATATTTGATACGTGATGTATTTATGGTACATATAATGCAATACTTGGAGAATATGAAACTCACAGACAAGGAAGAAACAAATCATAGGCTGAAACTAAACAAAAATATGTAATTAGGTGTAAATATTATTTATATGACAAAAAGTAAGATTAAATTAAATATAGATGACTTACAGATAACTTAAATAAAATCTATATTAAGATAACACATATAGAAATGCTTAGCCTAGTTTTATGATCAAAGCTCAAGACACATAATGCAATAAAAAGGATCATTCCATGTCAAATCAACCACATTTCTGAAACTTCCTTGGCTCTCTTTTCTGAAGAAAGACCATCTTAAATTTAAATAGAAAGCCAAAATATTTAAATGTCATGACTGAGTAAACTTTTGTCGAGGGGGTCAAAATGACAATTTTCACCTGAGATTTGGAGCCAATTTACAGTGGGGTAAAAATGACTTTAGAAAGATGGCAGCATCATTATTATATTTCCACACAGAGATTGGTAGGTATATTAGTCAAATCGGTTTACTTTAGCGGCATTATATGCCAACGGTGACAGTCCAAAAATGGGAAAAAAGCACTTGTGTTGCCCAGTTGCTTTGCTTATTAGAATGCATATTACTAGGATATTAGTTCTTATAAAGCACATACTAATGCCTTATTCTACATCCCTAAATCCACTCAATACTTAAGCTCAACAACTATCTTACTAACTATTAATAAGCAGTAAATTAGGAGTTTATTAAGGGAAAAGTTGTTGTTAATAGTGAATATGTGTTCCACATAATAAAGTGTTACCAAAATGTCACTGATTGTGTTACCTCCAGATTGAGCCACTCTGTGTGTGTGTGTGTGTGTGTGTGTGTGTGTGTGTGTGTGTGTGTGTGTGTGTGTGTGTGTGTGTGTGTTGAATTCAGGTTGTCTGAAAGGAACTGCATTGAGATCGTGGCTAAACTGGTGCTGGAGAAGAAGCTAGATGTGGTTCACACGCTGGATGGGAAAGAGTACGTGACTCCAGCGCAGATCAACCGAGAAGTGCGCGATGAGCTCTATATGCAAAGAGGTTAGTGAAGTAGATCCTACAGTCGACTCCTTTACCCTGTAACACGTCACTTTCAATGACAAGGCGACCTGAATCTAACAGTTTTCTTTGTATCTTAAGGGAGGATTAATGTTGTGGACCTTCAAAAGGTTGGTTTCTAGTCTTCATATTCATCTTGCACAGAAGGTGGGATATTATACATGAATACATTTCCAAGTGTTCTTTAATATTCCTCACAGATCATCAATGTTGATTTGGTCCATGTGGAGGGCAGCGCAAGTGAAATCACCAAATCAGACAAAAGCACACAGCTCATACTGGGTCAGCTGATCGACAAGTGAGTGACGGACTAATGGCTGTTTCTTGAAGAGTTCAGTGGAAACTGTTGAATGCTCATCGGTGGTGGTTTAGTCTTGGTCTCAGACTAAGAGGACTCAGGAATTTATCTCAAGACCACAACTGCAGGAATATCACAAAATTGCCTGTGCATTGACTGATTTATTTGTTAACATGATTACTGTGATTGGATGTAAAACTTCCTAATGCCATTCATAGCTAAATTCTAATTCGATGAATTTATTTTGTTACTGTTGTGCCTGGTCAGAAATGAACGGGGGATTGCGTCAGAAATGTCAGCACAATTAATACAAATGCCCAAAAAACTCAAGAAATGATCCCAAAATAGTACTTGAATGAGAATGAGTCTTGTTTTTTTATATTATAATATACGATATGATTAAGCAATATCACAAGAGAGCTGTTTTCACAAAAAAATCAACACATGGTATCAAATTAGACCATTCTAGGTTTTTATGTAACTGACTTGAAAAAGATAGGAACCGTCTTACAAAAAAAATGGATGTCTAATTTGTAAGACTAGTCTTAGCAGTTTATGCAACCAGCCTTGGGTCTGGTTTTGGTCTTGACTTCTCTTCAGTTCTGTCAACGTGTTAGTTGACTTTGTAGGTGGCAGATTGTCATGCAATGTATTGTCCTAAACGCTTGTTCTGCTATAAAGAACATACTTGGATCGGCTTGCTGAGGAGGTGAATGATAAACTACAGGAGGCGGGACAGGTGAACATCGCAGAGCTGAGCAAAACCTATGATCTACCTGGAGATTTCCTGACTGAGGTTAGTCCAGGCTGCATGAAGGATTGCGACGCTCTGAATGCGTAATTACGAGAAAGTCATTTTCATATCGTGGCATTTTGGCCTCCGCTGTTTTCAGTGGAGATATTTCAATACGGATGAGCTGCCACAAACATATGAGCTCACTTTCTTTTCCAGGTCATAATTGGATCGTCACACATGTGTCATGAAATGGTCTTTCTTTTTGCCTTGTCTAACAGTTTAAACATGTTGATTGTACTAGGAGCTGAACGCGAGGCTGGGCAGAGTGATCATTGGGCAGATCGACCAGTGCAACAGGGGAGTGATCTTCACACAAGCTTTCGTCTCGAGACACAAAGCTCGCATATGTGGTCTTTTCAGTGCCATCACAAGGTAAGCAGCTCCAGATCATCACGGTTATTTGGCAGCAATTTTTTTGGCAGTCAAATGTACTTTTCAGTTTTTATCGTATTTAGTCAACCTAGTCACTAGGCAGTTTTGGTCAATGAAAACTTGCCGCAAAATGGTTAAATTGATAATCCCAATTATTTTGCGCAAAATCATAATCAATTATAAAAAAAATACAAGTGTATTTTTACATTTCAGTAGAATTATTGCTCTTTCACCTATAAGAACAAATCAAGAGAATGTTTATTTATTATATAGGCCTACTGGTAAAACAAGAAACTTCTCTCAAAGTTGAAAACGTTGAAATTCCTAGTAGTAGTCCACTAAATCCAAATTACATTAATGTGTTTCTTTTAAAATGACAGCAAAGAAGACTTGGTTGCGCAAACGCATTTATTCAGCAACCACAATCACACATTGTCCAGAGATTCATGTTTGGATTCTTTACAGTTCATCACTAAAAAGGTTTGATCGCAGATTTATTCGCAGGAAACAGCTCCTATTAGGTTTGACAGATCATCCACGCTTCTTCAGAGAGAGAGAGAGAGAGAGCATGCACATGGATGCCAGATTGCAAATATTTAGTTAAACCAGTTAGAAAACATGTCCTTTTAACAGAAAAGCTCTGATTGGGGATTTAAGTTCTTGAAATCTGGCAACTGTTGGCATGAAAGCTGTAGCGGCTTGTTAACAACAGTCTGTAATGTTTTGTCTCTTTTATTCTGCAAAGATAAAGTGTGATTTGGGTAAAGTTTTTCTTTTTTAAATACTTTTTAGTCTTGTCTTTTTTTGCAACATTTTTCCTCATAGATTTGGTTAGTGAAATGATCTCTAGCCAGATAATGAAAACTGTAATGCTGGGTGTGCTTTTACTAAGCGGCCACATTCTAATCTGAAAAATGAAGCCTACCCGGAAGTGCGAAAAACTGCAATACATGTAAAATCCGCTAGGGGCAGGTCCCAAAAGGGAGCAAATGTCCATAGACCCCCATGTTAAATTCACAGCATAAATTCATGTTTTTACAGGTTGGTCCCATGGACTTTTATTGTATTTTTCGATAGGTTCCGAGTGCCTGACAGTTGTGAGGGGGTGAATATTTTCTAACTCGTTAGTTTAGATCGTATTTAGATATAAAATGTATGACAAATAAGGGCGTGTTTAACTTTGATTGACAGCTGATAACGGGCTGCGCCGAGTGGAATTCCTGAAATTTGACACAACACATCATACCACCTCTGTATCCTTTCTGAACATTTTGAACAAGATTTTCCAAGATGGCGCCACCCATACCCCCCATAAACGGCCTCAAAACCGTTCTTCAGAAAGTCTATTGGTGACGTCACAGACGCTTTGTCCGTATTTTTGACAGTCTATGGCTAAAACTTTACTATGAGTTCTGCTGTGCTGTTGTCAGCCTGTTGAATTAAAGGGTTAATTCAAGAAGAAATAAAAATTCTGTTATTTACTCGTTCCAAACCCATAATACTTTATTTTATCTTCTAAATGCAAATATATTGAATCCTGAGAGCTTTCTGCTCCACTCACCCAAAACATTGACATTTCAAAAAATGCATGTACTTTACACTGTATGTACTTTAATCAATGTTTTTATTGCGAATAAAAGCCTGTATGAAATCTGTTTATCATATAATGCAGTCTGTTCATGAGGCTTGAGTTAAACTGCTCGATTCATATGGCTTACTGTCACAATCTCTTTATGAAGCTTTAGGTGGACATACTTTCATTATAGGGACTCTCAGGTTTGTGTTTGGAAGATGAGCAAAAGTCTTACGGGTTTTGAACAACATGATGGTGATTAAATGATGGCAGAATTTAAATAAGTGTTCAACCTATGCACATTTCAAATCTCTGCTATCGTGAATTTGTCAATGGAATACACATACTGTTTTTTTTTAAAGATTGATTTCTCTGGAGTTTATTAACAGCTGTGATTTGATCTCTATCCATAGGCCTACGCAGATCAACAACTTGCTAAATCTCTATGGTTTCCAGGAGAATCTGTTATACTGTAAGTATTGAAGTTGGCCTTTTTACACAATCATTTCTTATTTGTGCTTCCTGCATGTAGACCGTTTGTGTGTGTTTCTTCTTGTTTATCAGCGGTGCTTGAAGAGCTGGTTAGCCGTGGCCGCTTGAAGGGATCCGTGACCGGAGGAAGGCAGGATAAAGCCATCTACGTCCCTGACATCTACTCCAAAGCCCAGAGCACTTGGGTGGAGTCCTTTCTCAAACAGAATGGATACTTAGGTGTGTTAATCTTAAATGACAAAAAGCCAACGTTTGACTTCGTTTTTAGAAACTAACGAACTAGTTAAACAACTAAAGCTGCGGCCAACATCGGTCACTTGTTCACTCATTGCTCCTATTTAGTGAATGGGGAGCGATTTCAAACACAGAGTAATATGCTTTCCATTAGCGCAGAGGAAGCCTGGTTCGGCGTCAGTGTTTCATCCCAGCATGCACCAATGTGCTGCAGAGACAACATCGCCCAGAGTGTATCATTTGCGCAAGTCAACCAGGCTGGCCTCAATAAATGTATGCAACATAATTGTGCAATGCAGGAGGTCAGACATCTTAGCACTGATGATCAAATGCCAAGAACCAACATAAAGTAAACCAGAACTCATCACCAATGCTAACATGTGTCCGTTTTACTGTATTAACAGTAACAGGCTTCATCATATAGTCTTAGATTGTCAGTTGTAAATTGCACTAAAAATGAAAAGGACTTCAGTGTTGTTACTGTAATATGTGTGCAGTGTTTGCTTTGTTCCTAGACCAGTTGATTTGTACATTATGAACTATTTTTCCTTATTGAAAGCTTTGGTTACACTTTATTTCAACGGTCCACTTTAGATATCCTACTAACTAGTAACTACGAACTACCTTTGCAACTACATGTCAACTGACTCTCATTAGAGTATTAGTAGAGGAGTTACTTATAATCAGTAGAATTTCTGTTTCAGGAACATCAAAATAAAGAGTTATCAGATAAGCAGACAGTCTACATTTAATCATTTTAGCAGACGCTTTAATCCATCTACTAATTCTCTAATGAATGCTAGTTCACATGCAGTTCAACAATTGAAAATAGTGTTAGCAAAGCTTTAACATTATATACACAGGTAAAATTACACAATTAATTTAACTGATGAATATTTTATGTCTGCGTGTTCAGTTATTTGCTGAGTAGCCCTGTATAAGCTGAACAAAATAGTCAAAAATTCAGTCAGAAATTATGATGTCAAAAGTTAAAGATGTTTTGTCAGTATCTGGGGTATTTGAAGGACGAAGGGTGAATATGCACAAGTACAATAAATCATGATTAATACCGCTATACACACTTATTTATCGTGTGTCCGTTTCTTATGAAGCCTACTGCTGTACTAATATTTTCAATTAATTCAAAATATGCACCTTGAACCTTAACTAACCTCAATTTTGACTGTTTTTCAGTTCATAATGAACACATTTGAGACAATATCAATGTCTCATGCGGACCGCTTGTGATCAGTGTATGTGAATTAAGTTAAGCATTGCCAAAAGAGTGGCATAATTAATTACCTAAAAAAATAAAATAAAAATAGCAGATAAAGTACTAACATTGAAAGTAAACTCTGTTCTGAAGGGTTTAAAAGCCAAATTGTGAATTGCTAATACATTTATAATAATTGTTCAGGAAAAACTCTTTTGTAGTCTTTTGTATTTCATTTGTAGTTTTTGTTTAAATCAGGGACTGGTCAAAATAAGTTTCTGTGGTAAAGCTTAATTAATATTGACCTGAGAACAATCCGTTAAAGCTGTTCTCAGTCCAGTTGTGTCTTTTCTCCTGCAGAGTTCGAGCCACTGACCCGTTTGGGAATACCTGATCCAGTCAACTACATAAAGAAGAAGTTTAAGTCCAGCAAATTGCTTTTTCTCAAATCCGCGTGTGTTGGCCGAACTATTGTAGATCAGCTAGAGGCCTCAGTGGAGGAGGCCATCAACTCAGCCTCTTGGGCTGACCTGCAGGTGCAGTCATGCAACTTCAAAAATACTATATATATATATATATTCACAAATGTTACCAGGTACTTTCTTCTCGTTTAGCCAATGCTCCCAAGCAGTCTGTCTGAGGAGGATGTAGGAATCCTGTTGAATGAAGTGCTGAGGGCCAGGAACGTGCAGTCCAGTGCCAGGCTTCTCTCCACTTCTGTAGTCAGCGAAAAGTTCATCAGCGGATGCCTTGCTTTATTTGATGACATCATGCAACAGAAAGCACAGAAGGTGTGTGAGCTCGTCCTGCTACTGTACACCATACACCAGGGTCAGATATGAACTTTTCCTTTAAGTGCCAAAAAGTGATTACCTGGGGATTTTTTTTTCCTTTGTAAGGGGAATCTTTATAAGCGGTTACCTTATGAAATAGCTGTTGTTTTTATGTAAAATACTTGAATGTAATAAATTAATTAAATCAGAATACTAGAGTCTGTTACCAATAACATTTTATAACCATCAACAAAAGCCATCTTTGCATTGCCAAGAGGCTGCATATGGCATGGCATGTTGATTTACACTTACACTTGCTGCTCAAAGTCAGCAAAAATGTATTTACACAACAAATGCATTATGTTATAAGATTGATGCAATTTTAAAGGAATAGTTCACTTAAAATAAAAATAAAATTCTGTCATCATTAACTCACCCTCAAGTTGTTTCAAACCTGTATGAATTTTTTTCTTCTGCTGAACACAAAGGAAGTTATTTTGAAGAATGCCGGTAACCAGATAGTTATTGGACCCCATTGACTTCCACAGTAGGAAGAAAATACAATGGAAGTCAGTGGGGTCCATCAACTGTCACCTGCAAGTCATTCCAAACAGGGCTATTATTAACTGAGACAAACTATGAAAAGTGTTTTTGTTTATTGGAATAAAATAAAATATAAATATTAAATGAAAAGTTTGTAATGTTGCCTTGGCAGTTGGCAGCTAATTGAAATAGGTTTAAGCTATTTCTGGAAAACTGAATTTAAATCACACCTAAATAGTAATATAAAAAGAAAATGTAACAAAGATTTTAAATGAAAACTGAAAATGTCAAAATAAAAGTTGATTTAAAATATTAAATAAATAATATAAATGTATATAAATAATAGTAAAGTAACACTGGTTTCAAACCTGTATGACTTTTTTTTTCTGCAACAAACACAAAAAAATATAAACGTATATTTTGAAGAAACATGCTTTGGTTCCCTGTCCATTGTTGACAAATGGATTCAAGGAGTTGCATGATATCTTATGCATCAACACATTAACAGGAAATCCGTAAAAAAAAAAAAAAGTGAATACACTGGCTTGAGAGGGATCGTTGTTTCCGGCTGGCAAGAAAGAGCGAGCATCTAGACTAACAGGTTGGCAGCCGATGGTCACTGGATGCGTGTGTCTTCTCTACTCTATCAATAGGAAGTGAAGAATAACCCAGTGTTTCTGATAACCGAGGAGGATGTCAAGCAAGCGTCTTTTTTATTGGAGACTTCAGCCTCTTCAAGGAAAGACAAAAGAGATGACCGGCGCAAGAAGGGTACAGGTAAAGAAAGTGTTTTTCAGATAACTGCAAAACAGGACAGGAAACACTGATGATTTAGATTGCTTTTTAAGACCTCTATGAAATCAGAATTGAAGTGTTTTTTATGCTTTTAGTCCATGCCTGCTTCGTAGCCTTCTATAAACAAGTGTACACTGTCAAATGCGAGTCTCTTGCAGTTAACTGTTAGCTAGCAATAAAGCGCAGGACAAAATAAGACAATATAGAAACCCTTTAAATCCCAACAGGTACAATTGATTATCCTCCCCCAATTCAACCTGACTCCGCTTATCAAGAGGTGAATGGCTTTGTCTAGACCAGTGTGTAATGTGTTCTTCCCAAACTTCCTGTTTCAATAGTAAAACACAAGAAAGAAATGTATGGCTAGAAGAGCTCATCAAGCCATACGTAATTATTATAAACCACCCAGGCTGTTTATTATTATTTCCACGTGATTTTTATACTTAAATTTTCAAACTCTGCAGTAGTCGTCATTGTAATATAAATGAAAAAAGACGAATAAAACACCTGTGCTGTTGGTGTTGTTCTTCTCAGAGGGCAGCGGAAGCGTGAAAGGAGGTGGAGGCGGAAATGCCCGAGAGATCCGAATCCGCAAAACAAAAAAGAAGAGCAGGAGGGAGGAAGACAGCGATGAGGAGACATCACACACCTCTCAGGGTATGAACACAGATTCAGATGTGCTCGTGTTACAAAAGAATCACATGCATTTAGGAATCTCGGTTAATGTTAAAGTATTGCTCTAAACTATTGTTTCACTTAAAGGTGAAGTGTGTAGTTTCTGCGACACTAGTGGCATCTAGCAGAATTACAAAAATACTACATGTTTTTAAACAAAATTGCAAACGCCCCAGACACAGAGATCAAAAAACAGCTCTTACGGGTGCTTATGAAGGCATGTATCAACAGGTAAAACTATGCAAGGCAAGTTTATTTATTTAGCACATTTCATACACAATGGTAATTCAAAGTGCTTCACATAGAAGAAATTAAAACAAAAGAAATCAGAAAAATTAAAACAGTTTAGAATAAAAGATAAAATACAGAAATAATCAAATGAAATCAGAATAATTAAAACATTAAATAAAATACAGTAGAAACAGTCGGACGAGCAGTGGCACAGTGGTCATTCAGTAAATGCATAGGTAAACAGATGTGTTTTGAGTCTGGATTTGAATGTGACTACTGTAGGAGCACATCTGATCTCTTCTGGAAGCTGGTTCCAGCTACGGCTGGCATAGTAGCAAAAAGCACACTCACCATGCTTAGAGTGAACCCTTGGTATTTCTAGCTGATGTTATCCTAGTGATTTGAGTGATCTGTTGGGTTTATATTCAGTGAGCATATCTGCAATGTATTGAGGTCCTAGGCCATTGAATGATTTATATACCAGTAATAAAACTTTAAAATCAATTCTATATGTAACTGGCAGCCAGTGTAAAGACCTGAGGACTGGTGTGATGTGTCCATATTTTCTGGTTCTGCTCAGAATCCTGGCAGCAGCGTTCTGTATGAGCTGCAACTGTCTTATGGTCTTTTTAGGAAGGCGTCCATTACAATAATCCACCCTGCTGGTGATGAAAGCATGCACAAGTTTCTCTAAGTCTTGACTGGAAACAAAGCATCTAATTCTTGCAATATTTTTCAGATGATAATATGCTGATTTAGTTATTGCTTTGACATGACTACTGAAACTAAGGTCTGACTCTAGAGACACACCCAGATTCCTGACTTGATTTTTAGTAGTTTGACCCCTAGACTGAAGGTAAGCGTTCACCTTGAGAACTTCATCTTTGTTTCCAAACGTAATGACTTCAGTTTTGTCTTTGTTTAACTGAAGAAAGTTTTGGCACATCCAATTGTTTACTTCATCAATGCATTGGCAAAGGGAGTCAATGGGGCTGTAATCGTTAGGCGATAGGGCTAAGTAGAGCTGTGTGTCTTCTGCATAGCTGTGGTAAGAGATTTGCATTTCTTATTATTTGGCTCATTGGGAGCATGTACAGGTTGAATAGGAGTGGCGCAAGAATTGAGCCTTGAGGGACTCCGCATGTCATGGATGTCCACTCAGACTTATGCTCTCCTATAGTCACATAATAACCTCTCCCTTCTAAGTATGACCTGAACCATTTTAGGTCTATCCCAGAAATCAGAATAATTAAAACATTAAATAAAATACAGTAGAAACAGTCGGACGAGCAGTGGCACAGTGCTCATTCAGTAAATGCATAGGTAAACAGATGTGTTTTGAGTCTGGATTTGAATGTGACTACTGTAGGAGCACATCTGATCTCTTCTGGAAGCTGGTTCCAGCTACGGCTGGCATAGTAGCTAAAAGCAGACTCACCATGCTTAGAGTGAACCCTTGGTATTTCTAGCTGATGCGATCCTAATGTTCTGAGTGATCTGTTGGGTTTATATGCAGTGAGCATATCTGCAATGTATTGAGGTCCTAGGCCATTGAATGATTTAAATACCAGTAATAAGACTTTAAAATCAATTCTATATGTAACTGGCAGCCAGTGTGAAGACCTGAGGACTGGTGTGATGTGTTCATATTTTCTGGTTCTGCTCAGAATCCTGGCAGCAGCGTTCTGTATGAGCTGCAACTGTCTAATGGTCTTTTTAGGAAGGCCAGTGAGGTGACCATTACAATAATCCACCCTGCTGGTGATGAAAGCATGCACAAGTTTCTCTAAGTCTTGACTGGAAACAAAGCATCTAATTCTTGCAATATTTTTCAGATGATAGTATGCTGATTTAGTTATTGCTTTGACATGACTACTGAAACTAAGGTCTGACTCTAGAGACACACCCAGATTCCTGACTTGATTTTTAGTTGTTTGACCCTTAGACTGAAGGTATGCGTTCACCTTGAGAACTTCATCTTTGTTTCCAAACGCAATGACTTCAGTTTTGTCTTTGTTTAACTGAAGAAAGTTTTTGCACATCCAATTGTTTACTTCATCAATGCATTGGCAAAGGGAGTCAATGGGGCTGTAATCGTTGGGCGATAGGGCTAAGTAGAGCTGTGTGTCGTCTGTATAGCTGTGGTAAGAGATTTAGTTCTTTCTCATTATTTGGCTCATTGGGAGCATGTACAGGTTGAATAAGAGTGGCGCAAGAATTGAGCCTTGAGGGACTCCGCATGTCATAGATGTCCACTCAGACTTATACTCTCCTATAGTCACATAATAACCTCTCCCTTCTAAGTATGACCTGAACCATTTTAGGACTATCCCAGAAAGCCCGACCCAGTTTTCCAGCCTGTCAAGAAGTATGTTGTGATCGACAGTGTCAAATGCAGCACTGAGGTCGAGTAGTACTAGAACTGATAATTTGTTTGTGTCAGTATTTAAGCGAATATCGTTTATTATCTTTATGAGCGCGGTCTCTGTGCTGTGATGCGGTCGGAAACCAGATTGAAAGTAGTCAAAGTATCCATTCGAGCTTAAGAATTTGTTCAGCTGATTGAAGACAACTTTTTCAATGATCTTGCCTATGAAAGGAAGATTTGAGATCGGTCTATAGTTGTTTAATATGGTCTTATCCAGATTGCTCTTTTTCGGGAGGGGCTTGACAACTGCAGTTTTCAGGGAGTTCGGAAAAGTCCCAGAGCGAAGTGAGTCATTTACCACTTCTAGGAGATCTGCTTTTAAGCTGTGTAACACAGTTTTGAAGAAAGATGTGGGAAGTGCGTCAAGGGCACAGGTTGATGTTTTAAGGTGCTGTACGATTTCTTCCAAAATTTTGCCATCAGTTTCTTTGAAATCAGACATAGTGACTACTTTCTCAGGCTGTTGTCTGATCTGTCTGACCCCAGTGCGGCTCAAGGATGAGATGATCACCTTTCTGATATTATTGATTTTCTCAGAGAAGAAAGAAGCACACTCACTGCACTTGCTCTCTAAGAGCATTTCACTGGGAATCTGGCTTGGGGGGTTTGTCAGTCTCTCTACAGTAGCAAAAAGAGTGTGTGTGTTGTTTATATTGCTGTTTATAATATTTGAGAAGTAAGTCTGTCTAGCTTTGCCTAGTTCCTTATTGAAAGCATGGATGCTGTCTTTGTAGATGTTATAATGGACTACAAGTTTTGTCTTCCGCCACATGCGCTCTGCTTTTCTGCATTGTCTTTTCGTATTTTGCACTGCTGTTGAGTTTCTCCAAGGTGCTTTCTGTCTGCCATTCTTTCTCCTGACTTTCACAGGAGCAATGTCATCAATTACACTCTTAACTTTTGAGCTAAAAGAATCAAGGAGAAAATCAACAGAGTCAGCAGATATGCTTGGTGTTAAAGATATAGCCTTCATAAATAGTACACTAGTGTTCTCATTTAAGCATCTCTTCTTGACAGACACAGATCTAGCTTCAGCGGCAGGAGAGATCAATATATCAAAGAAAATACAAAAATGATCAGACAGTGCTACGTCCTTAATAACAATCGATGAAATGTTTAGACCCTTACTGATAAGTAAATCTACAGTGTGTCCATGATTATGTGTGGGTCCATGTACATGCTGTGTCAGATCAAAAGTTTTTAAAACAGTTTTGATTTCTTTTGCCATATTGGTTTCTGCATTATCTATTTGAATGTTAAAATCTCCAGCAATAGCAAAGCAGTCAAACTCTGAGGAAATTGTTGATAACAGTTCTGTAAAGTCTTCAGCAAAGGCTGGAGAGTATTTAGGAGGCCGGTAAACAATGATAAGTAAAATGCGTGCAGCACCTTTTAACACAATACCCAGATATTCGAAAGACGGGTAATTCCCAAATGATATTTGCTTACATTGATAGACAGCTTTAAAAAGAGCAGCTAAACCTCCACCTCTTCTTACAGCTCTGCAGACACTCATAAAAGTAAAGTTAGGAGGGGCCGTTTCATTGAGGACTGTTGCACTGCAGCTGTCTTCTAGCCAAGTTTCATTTAGCAACATAAAATCCAGGTTGTATGTGGTTATTAAGTCGTTGACTAGAAGTGATTTATTTTTAAGTGAGCGGATGTTTAAAAGTGCTAACTTAACAGTCTTACTTTTTGTCCCCACAGCAATCTTGGTTTGGCGTGTACTAGGCACCAGATTAGATGGGTTTGCGGTACGGCTTTTGAAGGCCTTAGACTTTCTATCATGTAATCGAACAGCAATAGAGAAAGATACAGGGTTCCCGCTTGTTTTGTAAACATTTGAGAAAGTTATTGTTATCATAGCGGGGACACGACACATATCACTGAGAGCTGGTATCAGTTGTTTTTGGTTCACCTCAAGCCGCTGGAGGAGGGTGTGTGCCCTGGCGCTGTGGCAGAGGCCGAAGAGCTCTCACGGGAGGAGGGGGAGGGCGAGCTGGGCCTGCAGGCTTTGGTGGTTGTCAATGAAGTTCACTCCTTTTACATAGCAGGTTTTTTGCAGCCATGTATTAAGCCCAAGCAACCGTGAAAACCTGTTTGTTGGGAGTGGTCCACTGATGAATGTTTGAACTTTCAGTCTTTTAAGTGTTTCAAAAAGTTCATTGAAATCCTTCTTAAGGAGTTCCGAGTGCTCTTTATGAATATCATTCTTCCCCACATGAATGATGAGTCGATTTACAGTCTTATGTTTCATCAGAATGTCCTGAAGTTCTCCGTTTACATCAGAAGTTGTTGCTTGTGGAAGGCAGCATGTTGCTGTATCCTTGCTACTAATGTTTCTGATTATGGAGTCGCCCACTATCAGAGTCCTGGGTCCGGCTGCGCTCTGAGCTGAGTGCCGCTGTCTGCTCGACCTCGAGCGCCAGTTAGCATCAGTGTTAGCTACAGGCTGATTCAGTCTGTGTTCGATCACATTCATCAAATTTGGGGATTCCTCATTCATTAATACTTCAAATCTGTTCTCAAGATGTATAGGCGGTGGTAGGAGACCAGTGTTTGCAATCCTTGTCAGAGCCGTATCTGGGGTAGAGGATGCTACTGCAGCAATATGTGATGCTCTTGACAATCTGATGTCTTGAGTGCCTTTGGGTCTCGCTCCCTGTTTGTACCATCGATTTGTAAGTCGGTCGGCTTGTTTCTCTACACTCAGTATAGCCTGTCGAGGAGCATGAGATTCATGGGACTCACCGGCTGTATGCTGAGGGCGTCCATGACGAAGCTCTGTTGTGTGTTCCGTCTGGTTTGGTGGTCCCGCAATTAACTTTGTTTCAAGAACTGCAATCCTTTGTAGAAGTCTGTGGCAGTTAGAGCAGCAAGTAGATTCCAGAGGAGGCATTTTCTTATCCTTATGAATGTAGGCAGTTGTGTTTTCTCTTTCCCGGAATGTAAGCTTTCAGTGGGAGGCTGGTCGAATAAAAGAATTCTGCTTTTTTTTGTAGTAATCCAAGCGTTTGAGCACTGTGCTGATTTGCTGAAGTTAAAATTAGGTGATAAAAGGAGATAAAATATAAAAATATAAAAGCGATAGAGAAAAGCGCGGAGCAGTAAGCAAGAGCGTCCGAACAGCAGCTGAGCAGGAAGTTTAGTTCGGAAGTTTATGCGACTTTAAAGGGGTCATCGGATGCAAAATTCACTTTTATGTGGTGTTTGCATATAAATGTGTTTTTGCAGTGTGTGGACACAACCACCATACAATGAAAAAAATCAATTCACTCCTTTTTTAATCCTCAAAAAGCCTAAACACTCAATAATCAAGCCGTTTGGATTTTCTGAGCACTATGATGTCATATTGCTCATGCTCCGCCCACGACCGCTGACGGACTGTCCCGTCAATTCAAGTCAAGTCATCTTCATTTATGTAGCGCTTTTAACCATGTAGATTGTTTCAAAGCAGCTTTACAGAGACAAACATATAATTTAAGGTAACAGAGATTGTTTTGGCTTTATAGCAGTTCTTGAATAATGTTATTTTCCAGCTAAAGTTAGTTTTGATTAGCATATTAGCGTTAGTACCATATTAGCATATTTCCCGTATTAGCATATTTACACCCTCAGCCATTTGTATACTTTCTGCCGAGCAGGTTGCCATGGCAGCACTTGTGTTGACACGAGGAGTGGGGTGAGCAGTTGTTCATTATCATTTAAAGAGATATGCACCGAAACGGTTCGCTGTGAACAGAGCTGTTTTGAGGAGGGATAAAAAGGGTGTTGTTTCTCATATAATGGTGTCAATACAGGCAGATCAATAATATTGTTGAATATTAAATGTCCCCAACTAAGGCGCTAAGATAAACCCATGAATGGCATACTATAGTCAATGAACTGGGTTAAGAGAATATATTTTATCATTGACATATCAACTTCACCTTCACATGTTAACAAATGTTAACAATAAGATTAGATTTGTTAAGTGTTACTGAAAACCTGTATCGGCCTCTAAGGGTTTTACAGGTCAGAGCAGTCGTCTTCTTGCAGAAGATCTTCATTTGTGTGTAACCGATGAATTCCTGGTGCTGTTTTGACAATTTATAAGCTTTTTGTGTTAGTTCTTAGCTGGGAACGAGCTCATTTAGCGCACAGCAATTGTTTGGATGTTCTGTAAGTTCTCCTGCAAAATATGTCATAAAAGCTGTCCAATCAGGTTGTGACCTTATCCTCATGTCTTTTTTATCTGGAAGTTCTGCGTTAAATGTGACAGTGTGAACACTAAGTGAACCAGGACTTAATGTATTATTGACTTTTTTGGTCTGAATCAAAAGAACCAAGAGAACCGAAGTACAAGTGTGAACTATTACCACTATTACCTTTAGTGTAATTTGTAATGGTAGGAAATGAGTAGTTGTAAATCCTGTTTTTGTGTGTGTGCATGTTACAGGTCGAAATAAGCTGGGAGACATGCCCTTCCTCTCAGTGGAGGAGATCATGGAGGTTCTGGAGAAGAAAGTGTGTGACAGCTCTGAGGAGATGCTGCAGGAACTAGCAGAACAGATACTAAGGTTCAAACCACCAGATTCAAGCTAATTGACACTAAAAGTACAGCACTGGCAAGTTCATAATGTGGAAAACAGCTTGAAGAGCTATTCACACCAACACAAAGGTTCAGACCGAAAATGCGCTCAAATTATACTGCTCTGTATATAATGTTGTATATCTTTTCAATCCAACTTTATATGTGCATACACTCACATAAGGTGATATACACCAAAAAACAAATCTCAAATACCTAATTTTGTATTTTGTTGAAAAAATGTAACTGTAAATGTAACTACCAGCTCTTTAAATAAAGTTGGAGATATAGTCCAGTCATTTTAAGCCAAAATGGGGGTCAACCTTGAACAAATTGCAACAGAAGCAAACTTAACTGATTTTGTATCCTCAATATGTCCTGAGTAAGGAAAAAAAAGCCCCGAAGGGGAAAGTTTTGAAAAAGACCCAAATATAGTCTATTCATGCGCCTATTCATTATTTTTCTCACGTGAAAATGGTAAAAATGTTAACCTTTAGATATCACCATGAAAATTACTGAGTTTATTACTTAAATCAAGACAAACAAAAAATGTATTACAAGTTTTTTTTTTTTTTTTTAATTGTTTGTTTAGGACAAACGGTGCATAATCTAATTACGTATGTGCTAATTTGCATAAATACCCAAACAGATCTAAACAGTGGGTATAGCAGGTGAAAATGTCTTGTTGAATCTTGTTGACATATAACAGTAAAAGACTTAATGTTAAAGTCTGAATGGAACCCATTTGGGCTACTCATGAACATTAATACAGGAAGAAGTACTTTAGAAACCAGCCTTTATTAATTATTATTGTAGAGATGGGGTTTGGGCATCGAGTGCATTGTGTACGTAATTAGATTTTTTGATCCAAACACTTTTTATTTGACCTACCTTTTGTCTTCTGCATTCTCCTTACCTCCTGTTCTTCCCTCATCCCCCAGAAACAGTTCCACAGACCTTTTTTGATAAAATGACTGGACTAATATGAGTGTTCAACTTTATCCGCATACAGACAGCATACATGCATAGGGTATTACATACTGAATAGCAAATATCTGCTTGATTACTTCTTCTATTATTTCCATTATCATTTCAAAATACAACCTATATTTTTGCCCAGCTTTAATCTACCCAATGCAAGCTTAAGGCATGAAGATATCAACATATTATGAACATTAACATAATTAATTTCTGTAAAGCTAGCTACTTTAAAATAATGTGTTTTGTGAAAAATGCTATATGAATACATTTTAGTTGACTTAACAACAGTGTCTCAAGGCTTGTGAGCAAAAGCGCAAATTTTATTGGTTGGCCAGATTTCGTTTTAGTGCAATGGAATAGAGATTGATCTTTTCACTGAACACGATGATGGAACAGGACAGGAATTCACCGCCTAGTGAAAGATATAATGACTTGTTTGCATCTCCAGTGAGGGAGCGCAACAGTGAGAGCATTCATCCTCTGAACATTCATCACGCTTGAATGAATAAAGGAATACAGTTTCTAGCATTTAATCCAAACAATCAGCGTTAGAATAAGCGTAAGAAAAATAAGCATATAGGGCACATGACTGCCAGAACTTTTAGAGGGAATAAATGGAGACATTCAAAATTTGATTTGATTGGAATACATTATATTATAAGTGTTTTAGCACATCCAAAGCTCAAATGGGATCTGTAAATTCTGCATCTCACACAGCTCCTCTATGACTTCTGATTTATCGGATGCTGTGTGAAGTGAAAGCTGGTGTTGGACTACCTCTCCATAAAATGACTCTGGCTTTAACAGCATGTGATGTTCTTGTTGGTCTGAACAAAATCTGAACAGCTGTTCATTTAAATTCAAATGTTTATCTCACAGCATTTTTGCACCGAACATTCTTCTTGCTGTGAACAGGCTTTTAGGTTGTTTTTTTTTTTAAAGGATTTGCTTTAGATGAAATCAGCAACATTTTTTTTTTTGACAGGCCATTGAGTAAAATGTACCAGGAAGTGGTCAGTACAGCTTTCATGTCCACAAGTTCAACCGGAGCAGGAGGAAGTCGGAAGAAAAACATGAAGGATCTTCAGGAGGAGATCAACAACTTGTACAACAACATCCGCCTCTTTGAAAAAGGAACCAAACTCTTCTCAGGTTTGCCTGTTCGAGTCTTAAATTGGTACTCAAACGTTTGTGGCCCATTTCTGTCCGCCAAATAATGTTAAAAGCACAGTATTTTCACCTGCAATGGAATTGTCTGTTTCAGCTCCTCAGTTGTTCTTTCGTTTTAACGTGGTTCAGGCATCAAGCACATATAAGAGCTGCTTTTCCATCGCCGGGTCACACCGATCCAGCCAAGCCGGAAACGCTCTTTCCATTTTCCACTGTGTATCAGATTACGAAGCTCTTTAGAATGTAATAGACGTGACGTAAATAAGATGTAAAAAGTTACCGCGTTATGGAGGATGATCAGATATTTATTTTAATTTTAGAACTAATTTGTGTTTACGTTGCTCAAATAGTGCTTTTAGCCAGCTACAGAGAAACTGGTAGCTAGGCAACAGACAGGCTACCAATCATGAGTTGCGAGACATCAAACGCATTTTTCCTATCTTACTGTTCTTAGAACCGTTCGGCCCGACCGTGGAAAAGCAGCTGAAGTTTTCAGCAAATGACTGCATAAAGGTTGACCAGTATGTGTGTGATGTTTCTTTCTCCGTCTTAACGTTTCTGCTTTTTTTTTTCTGCACACGCCAGATGAGACGCAGGCTACCATTGCCAGGCATGTTTTGAAGACTGTGTGTACGGATGTGACCAATGTGCTGCTGAGCTTTGTGGCAGCTGAGCACATGACCTCGGACAGCTCGACTGCCATCACCAGTGAGGTACAACCAACGCCATTCACAGCACATTCAACTTCTGTACTCTGAAGCTAAATATTCATCAGGTTTTCATTTATTCATCAGGATTTGATGGGATTGAGAAGTAGACTTCGGCTTTTCTGATTCCCTGTCATATGTTTGTAGAAATTAGATCAGGAGCAGTGCATGAACAAAAACATTCATAATAGAAACTTAACAAACCACTCTGCTGAACTGAACCCTATGAAAAACACTCAATCATCATGGGCAGCAATCAGGAGTTGTAATATGTATCTTTATATGTATGAGAAGAAGCGTATCGTCCCTGTGGCTGTTGAAACACACACACACACACAAACACACACACACACACACACACACATGCGTGGCCATGCGCACCAGCCCTCTTTGGTTCTCCAGTAGATGAAGTTTGCTCCTGGAAATTTAGATCCTCTAATCCTCTAAATATCTATCATGTTTACATGTGTTGTGTTTTTTGCCATCTTGCAGATCAGGCTGAAGATTCTGGCTAAGCTCTCAGATGAAGTTAAATCTCCTCTGATGAAGCTACACAACAGCCTCAACGGAAAGGTGCGTCATTATCAAGCCCTCGCAGAATCTGTGCCACCAGAACTTCTCAAATTTCAGCACAGTTCTTCATCTGTAATAATGATGTTTATGAAATATGAATAGGAGTGTAGAGTAACATAATGAATGAATAATGAGTAAGATATTATTAAGTGCCATTACGTTTAAATCCATTTCTGAGAATTCCACAGATTTTGCCCACAATCAGTTGGAAAAATGTGAAACATTCTATATATTACATTATATTTTTCAAAATATTGGCTGAGCTGTCAGTTGTCATAGGCTGGAAGAATCAAGCTTTTATTTCTTGACACTTGCAGGCCATTGAAGAGTTTCTGTCATGTTTGGAGACGAGTGCAGAAGAGTGCGGGCTACTTCTGAAGAAGGGTGACAAGAAAAGAGAAAGGTATAGCCTCTTCCATTCTCCAACAATGCATCAGTATTGATCACTAAAGTGTCTGATCTTTAGAAATCAAGTGTCTGTTTTGTTTACCTAGCAACGGTTGGAAATAAGGAGTCATAGTCCTTGCATTGCTGTTAAGAATGCTACATTTAACGTGTTAGCTAGACTTCAACCGATATATAGTTTTTACAGATTAACCCACATCAATTGTTTCTTTGTGAAACATACAGTTTTCCAAAAGCAGCAATTGGTTCTAAACGAATGCATTATCAAATGAACTGTCTTACATGATTGACTTTTACCATGCATATGACTGTTTACATTACTAACTACTACATGACTATGATCACACATACTGTATATGTAGCTTGGCTTTTCTCTGCCACGTTTTAAATCCGCCTCAGTCATATGTCACAACAAGCTCCATGCTTAGACCACGACTGGTTTATTTCACTGTTACACTGTCCAACCAAAGACTTGCAACTAGGGCTGCACGGAAAAACTGACATTGCGATGTTTTGTTTTTCTGCGATACATATTACGATGTTGTAATATGTTCAGGTTAGTCTAACAGTATTCAGGTACAGAAATGTAATAAATGTAAAATAAAACTGCTAAGTCTTCAGTGTTAGTCTACCAAAAGTCTATCAATCTTTGTTAAATCTACAAACTGTGTTTACGATGATAGTCACCAAGACAGGCATTTTGACATAATTTTGTGTGTGTGTGTGTGTCCGTTCAAGCACAAATAGAAGCAAGAAGGAAGATCAAACTCACTTCTTTTATCCACACCCCACAGCAGAGTCGTGCACGGGTCCATTTTTGGAGACCCGTTCCCGCATAGTTCAGCACCAGATCCGACCCGTCACCCGTGATATCAAAATTAAATTCGCACCCACCCAGACCCGTTAATATTTCGCCCGTTACCCAACCCATGCCCGCGATAAATCACAAACGCTAAAATTATTCCAATTAAAGTGCTTTATTTTTTATCCCGCACCTCTCTCAACATCACAATAGCCTCATGAATAAATGGGCTAATGAAACGGGCTAAAGTGCGCTTTGTTTTGCGCCATTCAAGGCACCTAAATAGTTTATGGAACCTGATAACATTAGCCAATACACAAATAGACCTATTAAAGAAAGAAAAAAAAAAAGAACAAGAAAAAATACAACCTGAGCCTGTCGCTCACAAACAATATACAGGCATATGCCTATGCGTGTACTTTCCCTTAAGGTTACTGTGCAGGAAAAGGATATCGTCCACAGTCCCAGGTTTAAATTGCGTTCTCCGTACTTGAATTACAAATCCAGCTGTGGAAAAGTCGCTCTCTCTCGCAGCGCTCGATGCTGGGATGGAGAGAACATTCCGCGCAATCATTGCCAAGTTGGGAAATGTTTTCGCATGCTCCTTCCACCACAACAAAACATCGAAAGGATTCCCCTTGGGTGGTTTGAACTCGCTGTATGCAGAGACCAGCACAGTGTCATCGCTGGAGTCCTCTACGTCTGACAAACAATCAACTGTTGAAACCAAACAAACTCTCTTCGCAGCTGGGCCCGCCGACATGCTGCTGCCTGGTAGCAGATCTTCGCGTTTCTCCTCGTGTTCTATTTAAAA
Organism: Meda fulgida; assembly: GCA_030578275.1. Lineage (NCBI taxonomy): Eukaryota > Metazoa > Chordata > Actinopteri > Cypriniformes > Leuciscidae > Meda > Meda fulgida. The sequence goes on along the minus strand of CM060635.1, from coordinate 28,916,106 downwards.
GAAATAGACACATATTAAAGACAAGTAGCATATCCTCCTGAGACCCAGAAAAAAAGTTTTTTGAAAAAAAATTTCATGTCATCACAATGTTTAGAGCATAAGAAACAAATGGTAAAAAACATTTTTGAAAAATGATATTTTATTCATATGAATATGAAATAATTTTATTCATATCCTCTGTAATGGACACCAGGACTTAAAATTTTATTTGAAAGTAGAAGACGGCTGAAGGTGACGTCTGAGGCGCTCCAACCACACAGCTGTCAAGTGAATGGTCGGAGTTTTGGATGCTTCCAGGGCTTTGGTGGCTTCTTTGAATCGTGCCAAACAATTCACAATGTCATGCAAAGTCTCCTTGCTCATGCAGTTTAAACGGTGTTCTTCGTCACGTTCCTCCAGAAGAGCACGGATGGCCTCGTACTGGCTGCTAATGGAGTCCAGCATCGTGTGAAGCGAGTTCCATCGCGTCTCCACCAATGCTTTCAGTGTTTTTTGCAGACGATTCTGGAGATGTGACTGCTTAAAGTAACTCACAAGCGACTTAGCGGACTCAATAGCCGCGTTTCCACTGCCGGGCCAGGGCGTGGCCAGGGCTAACAGCGAGCCGAGCCGGGCCAATGGCCTCAGGCCTCAAGCACCGGGCTTGCGTTTCCACTGCCGGGCCACTAGCCCCGCTGCGCTGCCCTAAACCCCGCCCTTAACACGCCTTCCTGGATCGAACGTCATACAACCGCACCCATTTCAGCGGGGATTATGAAGTTCATTCAGGCAAGACACAACGATCGAGATGGAGAGGACCGAAGCATCTGTTTGTTTGTTTTTTTTGGTGTTAGCTTGGTGGAAGATGGGCGTTGTTCGGCGAATACTTAGCTTAGCAAGTTCAGCAACGATGTACTTGATAACATCCTCGTTTCTGCACACGCCGTCAAATTGATGTTGTACTCTTTCCTCTGCCCAAATGCTCAGAAGAGCTTTGGTATCTTCAATAGACCAGTACAGGCGATTCTCAATTTTGTGCAGCGATAATTTTGCGCGGTATAGAAAAAGTGAAATGTGCATCTTGCCGCAGACCATATCTTTCCCTAACACCCATAAACTCCGCCTTTTACCTTGACCACGCCTCTAGCCCGAGTTGGCTTGCTTTGGCCCAAGGTATTTGACGGGCCAGAAATCCTGGCAGTTGGCCCCGAGTAAGCCCCGATCAAGCCCCGGAAGTGGCAGTGGAAACGCGACTGGCCCTGGCACGCACTAGTGCGGCTCGGCCCTGGCCCGGCAGTGGAAACGCAGCTAATGACATCAGACATCTCTTCGCCAAACAAATCTTCCCCTGCAGGTTTCCCAAGTGTTATATGCAATACTGTGTTCAGGATATGTGCTGCGCAGCAGCGCAACTCAATCTCGTGGCTGTGCGGAGGGCCGCAACAAAGTTTGCACCTCTGTCAGTTACGTACACTAGTTTGGGAAAGAACTCATCCAGTCCAAATTTGCGGAGTGCTGGACGATGGCTGGCCTGAGGTTGTCAGCTGTTTTACGTAAATTGCTGTCCCATTCAGCTGTGCAGAGCACTCACTCCTGCAGTTCCCAATTGCTTTTAATGTAATGTATTGTCACACAAAGATATCCAATTTTTCAGAAATCATCCGTCCACATATCCAGCGTCTCAGCCCCATTGCTCTCGGTCAATTGTTCCCTCAGCTCCGGAATTATGCCTTGTCTTTTATCCTCGGCATATTTAGTGATCCTACGGGAGACCGTAGTTGGATCGGGCAGAAGCTGACGTGCGTCCACAAGGCCAGCTCGCAAAAATCCATCGCCGCACACAGTCTCAAATGATCTATTGTCTCGGCACACAAATTGCACAGCCAATTGTGTTATCGCCTCCTTGTCCCTCTTGGAGGTTTGTAAGCCTTTGGCAAGCCAAAGTACCTGTCAATTGTCACACTGGCAACCCCTGCTGTGCTCCTGCAAGTCTCGACATGCTTCCTAAGAGAAGACGTGCCCAGCTTCCGGCTATCAAACACCAAAACTTTATGGCATGTTTTGCAAGCCACAAAGCCACTTGATGTTATTTTCCTGACTACGTATTACACCACACTTTCTCCACACATCCGATTTTGCCTTGTCAAAGACTTGTCAACAATTTGATATACTCCACTCGCCAACTTTACTTTTACTTCATCCATAGCTACTCCTGCAACGCTCCAGCTAGACTACGAGAAGCATCAACGAAAGTCGCACTATCGCTGTGGTGACGTGATGGGTCCAAAGGTCATATCGTTGTTCCGGTAATTTAGACATACAAATATTGCACATATTTTTCATCCGCTACTACCCCGCCCGCACGGAGTTAATTATCCGCCCGCATCCCCACCCGTGAATTTTAGGAATGTCCCGCGGGTACTGGACCCATTGCAGGACTCTGCCCCAAAAGATATTTTTAGTGAAAACTGAGCGATTTCTGTCCGACCATTGACAGACACACAACTTCCACTTTGAGGCTTCAAAAAATTCAGAGATCGTAAAACTAATCCATAGAAATTGAGCGTTTTCTGAAGAGACACGATTGCTTTATATGATGAACCAATTGAATTTAGGCTCTTATTCACATATAAAAATAATTACAAGGTTTACATTTGGTTGACGTGTGTGTTTGTGTCTCTGTGTGTGTGTTTGTGTGTAGGCAGGCTCTGTTTGTGCACCGTCAGGCTCTGTTGGAGCAGTTGAGAGATGCAGGAGACCCCGCGCTTGTGCTGCATCTGACCAGCATCTTGCTCTTCCAGAACGTCACACACTGCATGCTTCATGCACCGGGACGCTGTGTGCCACATATCATCGGCTTCCTGCAAAGCAAGATTCCCGAGGTAACTATGAGTCACTGAAACAAGTCGAAATAACCGTATATTTCAGGAGTGTGGTTCTTCACAGCTGTATATTATTGCCAACTATTATACAAAAGTTTGCCCATTCAGAATAATCTTACACTGCATAGATTTGTACTTCTGTTGGGTCTCAGTCTAATAAAAATAATGCAAAGGCATTAAAAGGCAGCGAATCATTTGCTTGTGCATAGTTAGTCGCCCTGTAGTCAATAATTGTATCCCTTAAAACTCATCTTTGATCACCATGATCACTTTGATGTTTTTTCCTTGAAAAACAAATTCTTCATGCCTTAAAACAGCTTGAATGTAACTCGACACTCTTGCTTCATTTAGTATACGCGGTTCTATGTATATGCAAATGAGCCCCGCCTCCACTCACTCACTCAGCTCAGAGATCCACTGGTTGACTATCACACGCTGATCTGATTGGTAACACGGTAGTTTGTGACGTCAGAAACACCAGCAATTTCAAACCGTGTTTTTGAGACTGTCTTTGGTTCACTGCAGTTTTAAGGAGAAAACACTCAACAATGGTGTTGCCTTATGAATTTGCTCATAGTTTATCTTAAAGCACATTAAAAACACCACATAGACATATAAACAACATTTAAAAGCTGGATTTTCACCACAGGACTTTAAAGCAGGAGTTTGAGAACCAGTGAGTTAAAACCTTGATATACTTTAAGAAAAATCAAAGGACAATCTGCTGTGATGTAATTTCGTATAAAATCAGGCAAAAACGAAGTTGTTTTGTTGTTTGTTTGGGGAGTTTGAAACAGCTCTGGCTGGTAAACGCCTCTGAGCTACGATTGATCTGTGGCGATGATGTAATAGGTGGGTGTGGCTCTGGAGCTCTGCCTTCTCTGGTTTATTTCTTCTGTTTAGTCCTTCGAGGTCAGACATCACAACATAGTGAATGTACAGAAACGCATAAGCTACATGTTTGTCCCTGTGTGTGTTCTAGGACCAGCTGAAGCTGCTGTCTCAGTACCAGGGTCTGGTGGTCAAGCAGCTGGTAGTTCAGGGTCATGGCCTGGAGAAGAACAGCAGTCTGGGAGAGGAAGACAGTCCTGTTGTTACTGATGATGTGGAGAGCCTTCAGAAAGAGCTTCACAGTCTCACCAGAGACGTCAAAGACATCATCCTTACTCAGAGAAAACCCTCTGTCACAGAGTAACCCAGCTGTTAGTGTGTCCTGCTACATGATGTAGTAGAGCTCGGTTTTAAACGTGTACAATAAACTGACTGAATTTACATTTCATATTTCCTTTGGAGAGCGTGGACATCTCAAAGCCCTTCAGCCCAGGCTGAGAATGATAATTATCAGGAAGTATTACCAAAATGATTTAGTATACACTTGAAATGTTTCTTGTCTATGTTGCTTTACCCATTAAATAAAGTTAATTTAAATATTTTACCATTGTGCCTGTAAATCATACATGACTGCTGAGATGTACAAATATTAAGGATTTTGAGCACTGTGTTTGTGATGGTTTGAACAGTTTAGAGGCAAGTTGTAGATCTTTGTAGCTGTTAAATATGGGGGGGAATATGAAAGTTTGAGGTCAAGAGTACTCAAGTTACACTTGACTCATTCAATCAAAAGTGTTTAGTTTTCTTTTTCCTACAAATAAATAGCTATATCAAATCAAACCTTTAAAAAGGGTATATTTAGCATCCTATTCAAATGATTATAAACAAGCTCTCTAAAATAATATTACCTAAAATGCCAAATGACTGTCAATGACTTTAGTGTGAGTGCACAGTTACTGCATTTTTGTGCATTTTTATAAACATCAAATTTAACTCACCTTATTTTGTTCCGCCGGCCAATGTAAGTAAAACCCAGCAAGCAATTTTACGTCTAATAGCCGTCAAAACACAGCGCAGACGTCGAGGCTAAAACAAGGCTGAGTTTGGGCTGTCAGTGAAAATCTACTAGACGTCTAACCAGAGCCCAAGAATGACTAGGCGTCAACAAGACGGCTATTGAACGACTACATATATACGACTAAAAGACAACTAAATAATGGCCAAAGGATTCAAATCATTTTTCACTCAAATATAACGGGTTCTCATAAATGACAATCCATCCAAACAAATTAAATATAAAGGTTTTATTTAGAAAAAGAACATTAACAACTTAGACAACTTACAAAAAGATCAAAACGTAAAAATGACCAAATAAAATATTAAAAATACTAAATAAAGATGATAAAAATATGGAACATTAACAACTTAAGATAATAAAAATATTAAGAATGACAAAAAAAAGTTTAAAAAAAATTAAAACATTAAATTAATAATTAATTGTTGGCTTTATTTTCATCAGAGTCAAAACTAAATATGGAGAAACAGCATTGAGTTTTTATGCACCATATATCTGGAACAAACTCAAAGAAAACTGCAGGTCTGCTGCAACTCTTAATTCTTTTAAATAAATGTTAAAGACTTTAGTGTTTGCCACTGCCTTTACAGTATGTTACTGTAGAAATGCACTAAATTAAAACTCGAAACACTTGCAGAAACCGACTGCCTTAAATTGACCAATTGTCATTTAACTGTATTTACTAAAATTTATAATGTATTAGTAACGTGAGCAAAGTATTACTTTTTTTTGAGACACCAAAAAAAATTTGTACATAAATAGATTTCCACTGGATCTGCAACTACACAGTCACCGCCTGTTAAACAAGGCAACATGCAGCACATCAATGTTTGTGGATCTTCTCCTGGACTGAAGCGCAGGCTCTACTCTTCAGCACAATGGTGACCCAAAAAAACTAAATTTTACAGTTAACTACTGGCAACAGTGTTGCCAGTATATACACCTGTTTTATAACTTACAGTTTATTACTGTTAAAATACATTCTGTGGGTGTGTCTTTTTATCTTACACTGTTAACCCTTTCAACCCCACAGGAAAATCCACACTACAAAGAGTAAAAAGTAACATTGACAGTGTTGCAGTGAGATATTCAGTGAATATGTAAGTGATTGTTGAGCATTAGTGATGAACACCTGCTGTTAACAAGCAGAATCACTGAAGGAAAGAGGAACACACAAACAGAAAATAGAGAAACACAAGAACTACAACTGACTTCCAGCCATTACATATTATTACACTTATTGACTTAATTTCCGTCATACATCTACAGAAGTTGTTATTGAGTTGTTTAATTGAAAATGTTTGGTTTACCATTATAGAGATCAGTGTTTGCTTTAGTTGGGATGCTGACTCTTACTTTTTTTTTAACATCAGTTTTTCTCTTGCTTGAACTGTGTTTAGACCAACCATTATAAGGTCATTTAAAAGTGTAAAAGCATTAACAAATGACTACAAACCATCATAACGCCCAAATTAATTTCCGCAGCAATATTACTAACATCATGCCAGCTAACAGACTTTTATTATAAGAACGTTCTCCAAATATTCAGTGTTGAATATTATACTGATTAGTATAAACATTCTTTCAACTTAACTTTGATTTAAAATTGCTGATAATGCACAAACTCAAAGATAGTGAAGGGTCAAGAGCCCAACTAAAGCAAACACTGACCTCCATGATGGTGACCTCGAATGCAACATTTTCATCAACATCAACATCTAATCCTCTGTTAATTCTCAATAAGACCTTCTGTAGACGTGGCAGAAATAAAGTCAGTCTGGTTAGTAATAATTGAAGCTGGTAATGCTGTTTGTGGAGTTGTTTCATCAGATCTTGAGAGAGTTAATGCTTTTATCTTGTTCATCTAAGGCTGTGTCTGAATAAAGTTGTAGTTTGTGTTCTTATTACTCTTTAGAAAGATGATTGAAAGAATGTTTCAGGAACATCACGCTAACCTTTAAATAACGTTAGTAACATTCAGGAAACTGGACATTTTTATGTTCTTGGAATGTTAGAAATCAACGTTCCTGGAATGTTGAATTTTAAATCAAAATGAATTTGAAAGAACGTTTGAGGAACATACATTTTAAAACACGTTCCTCTAACATCAAGAAAACTGGACATTTTTCCCGTTCCCAGAACCAACACTGAATATTTGGAGAACGTTCTTATAACAAAAGTCTGTTAGCTGGGATGTGCATTGTAGTAATATCTGTAATACGTTGATTAATCAAAAATGTTCATTACCTGAAACATTGAGTGATTTCAAAGTGCTTTCCCTCATTTTGACAGACAATAAAAATTGTAGGCCTTTTTACCTGCTTTAGAAACATTCAAGTAAACAGATTAGAAGTGAAAAGGGGAAACAATTACAGGATCTGTGTGAAAAACCTGGAAAGTGAGGATTTGGGGAGAAAAACGAGAGACTCAGTGAATTCCAGTATATAATTAATATATTGTAAATTACGGGAGAGTAGACCTCGATCATTAAGCTTAACCCTCATTGTTTCCATATTATTTTGTCCTTTTCCTTCTTTGAGAGAATGCTCATGAGAAAATAATCCACTACACAAATATAACAAAGCAAATGTAATGAAAAATAGCGTATTAAACAGTGGGAAAATAATTGTCCTAAAGTGACAGCAGCAGTTAAAGTTACAGCGTCTCTCTTGCCTCCTCTGATTCTGATAGACCACTGGGATTCAGACATGTGTGGAAATGATGGGTCTTTCTTTTATTCAAACTTTTATTCAGGGATATTTTTCTCCTTCCTCTCTACTGATCATAAAAAAATGGTCAAATGACTGTCAGCTACAGCTAACCGTGAAATGAAAGTAAAATATCCTAATTTAAATAAAGTGCAATAAACTTTAACAGAACATTATCGTAAATGTTTTATAAAATAAAAAAGGTCATAACTCATAAGACTGCAGAACATTAAATACTGAAGGTGCTGACATCTTGAGAGATCTGTTAACTACAATCCAGTTTGACTTTATTCTCTCATACTAAAGTTCTTCTTGAGGTTTAGATGCTGATGTCTTATTGAAAAAAAAGAAAAGAAAATAATTTGGTGTTATGGTGGTCAGTGTTTGCTTTAGTTGGGCTCTTGACCCTTGACTTTTTTTACATTAGTTTTTGTGTCTCTGATACATGTTTATTATGGCAAAGAAAATGCAGGAAAACATCTCATCAGATGATGTTGGGCAATTATTTGTGATGTTTTGGTCACCATTTAGTTTTACTGATAACACGTAAAGTATATTAGCTGAGTTTATGTAATATATATCAAGAGTATATAATTGTATGTAGCCTATTATATAGAGTATGAATAATTTCATATGACTTACAGTAGCTTTGTGTCATTGGGGGATCAGTAGTATAACAATCTGGTATTCAGTTTTTTTTTTTTTTTTTTAATATATTATAATACAGAAAAAAGTTTTGAGATGTTTGGGTGCACTGAGACATCAAGAATCAACATATGAATCTCAACAATGATGACAATCAACAAAGCTTTTTTTGTGACTTTAAGTAGCTTGTTTTGTGAAGTTGATTGTGAATATTGTTTGATTGTCACCATTGTTGCAATTCATACGCTGATGATGTCTCTATGAGTCTATGTGATCCTGTCAAAACATTTTCTGCAATATGACTTCATAAAATCTTTCAGAGTATCACAGCACTGTAGGAATTACTACAGTAGTAATGACATGTAAAATTAACGACTAATATTAAACAATTTAATCAGAGATTAGACTGGTATCAGTGAATCTGGCCACTAAATGAAGACTATATGATGATTTCACGCAGCCGCCATTTTGAAATCGAAAAGTGAGGCTCTGGTGGGAAGAACCCTGGAAGTAAAGATAAACAACAATGCCTTGGACTACCAACCTGAAGCTGCTGCTGCGATTTACTCTATTGGATGTTAATATCCATATAGGATATGTATATAGTTTGTTCCTGCTTCTTTTTTTACTTTCTGAATTATATATATATATATATATAATTGTATTTATAAATGAATTTCACTGTAGCCTATAGTCTAAAGTATAAAAGAAATGTATGTACAGTTTTAGAACAACTCATTTCTACATTAAACATACGCCATCGCATTAGCGACTCTCATGTGATTAAACGCTTACCTGGGATACCTCGCTTTTGATCTCAAAATAACGGCTGCGTGAAGTCAGCGTATACTATCAGTAAAAGTGACCTAAATATATATTGATCTTGCATGTTCTGACTGCCATAACAAACATGTGAGACACAGATACAAAAGCTGAAGAAAAAATGATGCTAAGGGGTCAAGGGTCAAGAGCCCAACTCAAGCAAACACTGATTACCATAATGGTGACATTAAACATTATTATTTTCAATAAAACATCAACATCTAAACCTCTGTTAATTCTCAATATGACCTTTAGTATGAAGTCAGAATTGTAATAAGCTGCTGAGATCTTGAGAGATCTGTGAGTGTTTAATGTTCTGTTGGGATGTGTTTCTGTGTGGTGTGTTTTGAGCTGAAGAGTAGAGTCTGTGCTTCAGTCCAGGATGGGCCAGAAAACATTCCCGTTATGCTGAATGTTGCTTTATTTAAGAGGCAGTAAGTGTAGTTGCTGATGCAGTGACATATAGTTGCATTCATTTGTGCGTGTAGTTAACTGCAAGAGATTTGCACATTTCACGGTGAATGTATTTGTTAGTAAGAAGTCAGGAAATTAGTGTTTATCTGTAAAATGTTTATTGACCATTTCTATGAAGGTTTTTTTTTTTGCACTTTATGTAAAATAGGATATTTTAAGGTTTTGGTTTGGCAGCCGTAGATAAGATTAATTTACCGTTTTTTGTGTGTGTTTTTTTTACTACAGTGTAGATTAGGCTCAGGCACGGCTCAGTTTTGGGGTTTCTGGTTTACTTAAGGAGAATCTGTACGGTGTCTGTAATGGCTTTGTGGCAGAAAATGTATCCGCGTTAGATCAAACTGGAACATGAATTTACATTTGATTAAAGAAACTGAGGACACTGCCTATTGTTTTCAAACCACTGATTTATACATGTCAACCAATGTGCACCTGGCAGTGAGTGATTCTGCACAGAAGCGTTCATCTCAAGAGAGCCTTTTATCACTACATCAAGTGCCTGCTATTCGATTCAGGTGCTGATGAAGGCCAGATGAAGATGAACACACACCTTCAGTAAACTGTAATACTCTGTATAGTAAGGGCATAAGCATTGAAGTATGTTACAGTCATGACAATAATAAAACACATGCCCAAGAAGGTAGACCTCTGGCGATCTGTCTAAATTCATCGTGGCTGTAGGTCTGAGTGAATGTGAATGTGTGCTATAACCCTGTTCAGGCCTGAGGCATGCTGGGACCATACTTAGGATAACCAGATAGAAAATGGATTGATGGACAAACAGATTCACAGAAGGACTCATATTTCAGATTCTATAAATACAACAACAAACAGCGAGCCACATAATTATGATTTCACACCCGCCCACATTCCTGCAACTTGATTAAAATGTGCCGTCGTGTAAATGGATATTTTCTCACAGAAGCGATTAACAATGCACTACATCTAATGGGTTTCGATTGTAAATATACACTGATTACTCTGAAAGCACATCAAGTACTTTTACAGTGAAATATTTCATTTGATTGTTTACTTGATAATTGTAACCAGAAATACATTTTTATATCATTGATTTCAGACTGAAGAAAATTGATTTATATATGCATATTTTGAGGTCTGATATGATCTGTGTGATGGATTTGCATAGGCCGGGTTTGATACTGGGTCTGAACTTGTGTTCGCTTTGCAGGACGCAGAGGCAGGATTACTTGGTTGGTCCAGATGGTTATTGTACATGTGCACACACAGCAAGAGCACAACATATGATGAAGTATATTCATAAAACATACTTGAATTAAAGTTATATTATAAACTGGCCCGGTGAAACCCTGTTCCAGAGACACACGGAAATCATCGGATATTAACATGAAACTCTTTGCCCTCTCATGCAGAAAAGCCACATGTTGATTAACTTTAGACTTACAGAGATAAAAAATGATAGGTTAAGCTTATTAATCTCTGTTTGGACACAATTTAATACATTGTTTTTCATATTCCTTTTTTTTTTTTCTGTTCTACGCCTAACAACTACAGCCCCATTCACTCCCTGTGCTTGGACCTTTCAGTAGTCATGTCAGCAATAACTAAATCAGCATACTTTCATCTAAAAAATATTGCAAGAATGAGATGCTTTGTTTCCATACAATACTTACAAAAACTTGTTCATTCTTTCATCACCAGCAATTATTGTAATGCACTCCTCACTGGCCTTCCCAAAAAGTCAATAAGTTGCAGCTCATACAGAACGCTGAGCAGAACCAGAACATATGGACACATCACACCAGTCCTCAGGGCTTTCCACTGGCTCCCAGTTACAGTTAGGATTGATTTTAAAGTTTTATTACTTGTTTATAAATCATTCAATGGCCTAGGACCTATATGCATTGCAGATATGCTCACTGAATATAAAGAGCATTCAGATTTTTCGCATGAGATCAGGTTGGTATCTATTTTCATTATTAAACAACATAAACAAAATATTAGCAAATACACTATGAAATTCACAAACAGGTGAACAACCTGGCCACATCCGGCCACTACTCGCAGTTGTAGGTGGTTGACATTTCTTGAATTTTAAGTGAGGTGACAAAAAAAAAAATACAGATTTGTTCAAATTGACACATTTAAAAAGACATTTAAAAGTTGATGCAACCCTGATGAAAATGTAGTTTTTAATAATTCATATTATTTTATAGTTGGAATTAACCAAGGATGTTGCTAACTATACTATTTCCTGAAACGGATGATAAAAATCAGATATTTATAATATAATGATATAGCCTATTTAATAATTAGTATATATAATTAGTGTACAATAATAATTTTATGAAGCATGGGAGGAATTTCCTCTAAAATATGGACATGAACAAACCTTAAGGACGAATTTAGAAAGACTACACTCATACATTTTTTTTAAATCATGACTGACATAACTGTACAATTTAATTATTATGTTACTGACATAATTTAATTGTTATGATCACAAAAACACCCCATGTTAAATGTCCAATAAAGCCAAAAAAAACATGTTTTCTCCAACAAAAAAAAAACCTCCCACCAGAGAGAATGCCAACTCTAAGTAACACAAGCTGGTTGCCAAATAATACATACTGTTGCTAAGTAATCGAGTTCCACACATTGGGTCTGATGAGCTCCTAAAGCCCACAGCATCCTCATTAGCGGTGGCTGGAGAAATAATCAACCCCATGAGGGACACTAGTGAAGGAACATTACCTCTCAGACTCAAAGCTTTAGAAGAAATCATCATCTGAATGAAGCGGCACACTACAAAGGCTCACACGGACACTGCAAAACAACCCAGCAGAAAAACCCCACTGACCTTGTTCCAGTCGCAGCTGACAGAGGGATGAAACAGATCCTCGGATGCCTGCCGTTTGACATTTTCAAAACATAAGAAACATATCTGTGGTTTGTTGTTTGTTATTTTTTTTGTTTATTGACTTTTAACGCCATGTCACCAACAAGCAGTTGGTCAGCTGTTGTTCATATACTGTACTGTACACAAATACTGACACGGTTCTCCCACTTTTGACCAATAAACTTCTTGACATTTCCATTCATTCATGACACCAAAGGGGAAAAAAAACCTTCACGATTTCACTCACATTAAGCAATAACTAGAATGGAATATCCATGAATTACGCTTGTGATTAATTTCCATGATTTTATTCACTTCCAGAAATGGATATTGCAATTTAAAAAAAGAATCACATAAAAATCATGTACTGTATTTCCACAAAGTCTTATCAGATTGGAACATGCTGAATCACCTTTGTCAATTGCCTTTTTCCTTTTTTCCACAATGAAAAAAATTAGGTATGCACGATATATCGGCCACCATATAGGTATCGGACGATATATGTTCCTTTTTAATGTCATCGATCAAAAAGAGAATTTGACTAATATCTTAAAGCTGATAAATAACAAATTATCTTATTTTATCCATGGCATATGCAATTTGATTCTTTATACGCAACTTTGTTGTCCAATGACTTGTTAGAATTATTTAGGCAGTTTACTTATTTTTTTAAGGCAATTTTTGTTTATTAGGAAAGTTGGCCAATTTTTAAACTGTACTGCATATGTTTGATTTATGTTAAAGTGCTTGGGACGTGGCTTTTAATGGTGAGACTTTTGTTTTTTGTAATCAGGCTCTCAAAAACTATATAAAAATGTTGGCTTTGGATTTAGATTTATCGGCCAATATATCGGTTATCGGCTTTCAAATATAAAGAATTCTCAGTTATCTGTATCGGCCAAAATTTTCATAATCGGTGCTTCCCCAAAATAAAATAAAAAAAGAATAATATTGAATAGAAATGTTAAACTGTAAACAGGATCACAAAGCCAGGAAAAAAACAAATACAGCACACAAAATATAACATTCAATGGCATTAAACAGAAGATTGCACATTTTCACCAAATATAGCAGCACCTGACTGATATGTACTGAACAAACTTCTAGTAAATTCTAAACCCTATAAAAAACATTGTGCAATTAAAGTAGTTTAACTGTACAGGCTTCTCATCTGTATAATCTTTTACAGCTAAAACATCCTGCAGTTTTAAGAAAGACCAAACATATCACAGCTTGATAAGATTTTACCATACGAGTTACAAAAGACGCTTCAGGGTTAAAAGGGGTCCTCCACTACACCACGGAGCGATGGTCCCCGCACACATAAACGGCACTGGGGCGGATCCGTCTCCTTGTGTGGCCGGGCAGCTGCGGCAGGAACTTGAAGTACTTGGGCATCAGGTCAAGGCAGGCGTCGCGAAACTTCTTTATACGCCAGTAGTAGATCAGAGGATTCAGAGCTGACTTGAGGTAGCAAATCCACAGCAGCCACGTGCTGATCTCAAAAAAGTTCTGCCTGTAGTAGAAGGGGCGACTGAAGGTGGACAGCAGGCTGTAGGTGGCGAACGGAGCCGAGCATGCGGTGAACACCGAGAACAGAATGAGGATGGTGGTGAAGGCACGTGTTTTGAAGCTCATGTCGACGTTCATCTGAAAGGGTTTTTGGAGGCTCATCAGACCCAGTTTGCTGGCCTGGCTGAGGCACACCGAGTCCGGGTGGGAGTGGATGCGGAGCGCATTGTGGCGGAGTGTGCTCAAGATGCCCATGAACGTGTACAGCATCACCAGGAACGGTACAAAGAAGAACACCAGCATTATCAGCATCATGTAGGCATGGTAGCCCCGGTCCGCCGTGTACCCGAAAACACACTGTGGTGCTCTGGGGGGATTGTCCAGGGCCGGGTGGCCAACGGAAAGAGGGAAAGAGAAGCAGAAAGATAGAGACCACGAGACTGCGATTAACACTTTGGCCCTGCGCGGACTTAGCTTGTCCTGCTTTTGCACGATGATTAGGAAACGGTCCACGCTGATGATCAGCAAAATCGCTACTCCCTCCATCACGAACATCCAGAAGAACATGGCTGACACGCGGCAAAACACCTCTCCGAAGATCCAGTGTGTGGTCACCATTGTGACCAGGGCAAAAGGCATGTTGAGGACCGCTAGCATCATGTCGGCAAAGGCGAGACTGGCCAGTAAGATGTTAATAGCGGAGCGCATGGCGGCTCTCTGGTAAACCATGGCGCAGACCACCATGTTTCCGAGGAAGGCTAGCAGGAGCACGCAGATGATGACCGACCCAAAGAACACCTGAAGGGGAAGGTTCAGGCCCTGAACCGGTTCCGGCCCGACAGCTGGAGGCGTTACGTACCCCGATAGAGTCCGGAGCTCTAGCGAGCTGTTGGCTTTACCGGAGTATTTCTCCATGGCTCTTGTACCCGCTGGCTGGGTCAGCGCCCTCTGTGGTGGGGGCAGGGTGGTGCTGGGCGGCCCTGAAGCCACAGGCAGACTAGTGGAGAAATAAAGCATTCTTCTTTTTGCAGTTACATGGTAAAGAGAGCACGCTCAGCCTATCGGACAGGTCGCTAGCACACATCTCAGCATGGAGGCAGAGCCTGCGGAAGCAGAGAAAAGGAATTAGCTGTGCAAGAATTCACAACGTCACAAACAATCTAACGTGAGTCATAGTAAAGTGACGCTGCCAGCTGACAGCAGGTTTAGAGTAGGTTTATTGTGAAATAGTTATACATCATCACACTATCCACATGGCATCCACTTAATGGCTGACATCGGTCTACACCAAATGTGAGCGTTGCGTTAAAAGCAAATATAATTCATTATAATCACTGACGCTGTCTACACTGGAGTATACAGATGTGAGTTTAGTTTCTGACGTACTCCACACAACTGAGTCTGTCAACAACAGGAAACACGGAAGAGTTTATGTAGCTTCTTTGAGACTGTACAGATTCTCCAGCTTCAGGCACAAATGGATGGTTTATTTTTCATTTCATCCCAGATCGCATCAGAGGATTATATGCTTGTTCAAATCATTTGACTGCAGATTGTTTTGTAAACGATGAAGAAAAAAACTAGTTGAAAATTTAAGCAGCCAACTTTATTGGATCTGACAGCAGCTACATCGCAAACCGCAAGTAAACAATTTCATAATTATTCGTATATGACGATTTGATATGGATAATGTTTTCAAAATACTTTAATAATATTAATTTAAAAATCTGTCATGTCATGTCATCTACATTTAGCATTATTAATCAGTATTTCATAATAGACAATGTTATAACCCTAGTTTTAGGGTTAGTTCACCTAAAAATAAAACAATTCAATCATCAATTAGTCTCATGTCATTCCAAACCTATAAGACTTTCAATCATCTTTGCAACACAAACAGAGATATTTTAATTAAATCAGAGATATTTCAGAGTCTCCATTCATTGAAAGTCTATTCACCCAAAACTCTTAACGGTTCAAAACGTTTAATGTTCATAATGAATATGAAATCCATATGAATAGAGCAATTCTTCTGAAAAGACACAATCACTTTATATGATTTAATTCAGGCTTTTGTTCACATAAACATTGCTCATCGTCCATACATAAAGTACTGAAATATGGTAAACGGAAGCTAAACCCTATGGTTGACGCACGAGAACAAACCTCATTGGTTCTTGCAGAAGCTCAAATGTGCTGCGTAACATGAGAATGAACCTCATTGGTTCTTGCAGAAGCTCAAACGTGCTGCGTAACAATAGAATGAACCTCATTGGTTCTTGCAGAAGCTCAAACGTGCTGCGTAACACTAGAATGAACCTCATTGGTTCTTGCAGAAGCTCAAATGTGCTGCGTAACACCAGAATGAACCTCATTGGTTCTTGCAGAAGCTCAAACGTGTTGCGTAACAGGAGAATGAACCTCATTGGTTCTTGATGAAGCTCAAACGTGCTGCGTAACACGAGAATGAACCTCATTGGCTCTTGCAGAAGCTCAAACGTGCTGCGTAACACGAGAATGAACCTCATTGGTTCTTGCAGAAGCTCAAACATGCTGCGTAACACTAGAATGAACCTCATTGGTTCTTGCAGAAGCTCAAACATGCTGCGTAACAGGAGAATGAACCTCATTGGTTCTTGCAGAAGCTCAAATGTGCTGCGTAACAGGAGAATGAACCTCATTGGTTTTTGCAGAAGCTAAATCGGGCTGCGTAACACTAGAATGAACCTCATTGGTTCTTGCAGAAGCTCAAACGTGCTGCGTAACACGAGAATGAACCTCATTGGTTCTTGCAGAAGCTCAAACGTGCTGCGTAACACGAGAATGAACCTCATTGGTTCTTGCTGAAGCTCAAACGTGCTGCGTAACAGGAGAATGAACCTCATTGGTTCTTGCAGAAGCTCAATCGGGCTGCGTAACACTAGAATGAACCTCATTGGTTCTTGCAGAAGCTCCAATGTGCTAAGTCAAACTAGAATGAACCTCATTGGTTCTTGCAGAAGCTCAAATGTGCTGCGTAACACTAGAATGAACCTCATTGGTTCTTGCTGAAGCTCAAATGTGCTGCGTAACACTAGAATAAACCTCATTGGTTCTTGCAGAAGCTCAATCGGGCTGCGTAACACTAGAATGAACCTCATTGGTTCTTGCACGTCAAGCAAGCATGTTTGAAGTACAGAGCCCCTGAAGGGAAATGGTGATGAATTCTTTGTGAGTGAAAGGAAAGTTTCTTGGAGAAATGCAAAAATCTTGTGAGAGAACACATTTGTAGTTGTGTGCAAAACCATTGACATTATCGAATGCACTCTTTTTAACCTCATAATGCGTCGAAATGATGAGTGTACAAGCCGATGAACACAGTACACTCAACTAGCCGCTAGCGCAGGGGTCCTCAAATAGCGGACAGTGGACCGGTTCCGGACTCTGACATTGTTGCAACTGGACCGCAAGACATAATGACAATGGTAGCACCGTTTTACCGTTTCAGGAGTTTAAAGTGAGCAGCGCATTAAAACAATGGAGCAACTGACATTATTATTTTAACAATTTACTGTCAATAAAACAGCAGAAAAATGAGAATTTTACTATTTCTTATAAATATTTTCTCAGCTTTTTGGTCAAAATGTTTTTTTTATTTTTTTTATGAAATTTCTTTTGATATAATCCATGTTCAGATATTCAATACAACAAAATATGTTGGGGGCTAATGATCATCATTTATGTCCATCATTATGTCAAGTCAAGTCATCAAGTCAAAAACAGAGATTGTTTTTGTCCAAAATTATTAACAAACTCAAATATTTGGATTGAAGAAGTTTCTAAAATTTGGTTGTTCTGACATGGATTTGCCCATATATTTTTACCTCTTCACTGAAGAATATAATACAATTATTGGTTTAGTTTTAACAGCTGTCCATCAGTTCATTAATAGCTAGATGCCATTTATGTTTTGTACCTGCCCCATAGTTACAGTTTCCAACTTTTCTCTTTAATTAATGTAAAATTATGCAAGTGTAAGAATTAAGTACTTTCAAAACAATGTTCATGAAATCACAATAAATTGTTATTTGATGAATGTTCTCATGTTTGCTGAAAACATTTTTCGAGTCTCTTTTAAATATTAAGGATCACACAATTGTTGGCTTGAAACTGTCTCACGCTTGGATGCTACACAACAAAATCCCCTGTGTATAACAGCGCTCAGTGTGAGCATTCGTAATGACACCTGATGTTAATGAGTAAATCACTGAAGGAAAGAGGAGCACCACTGGTGATCAGTGTTTCCTGTAGTTGAAAACATTATTCAAATGATCTTTTATTCTGTTCTGCAGAAGAAAGAAAGTCTTGTTTGGAATATTTGGAATAACATTTGGGTGAGTAAATGATGAAATGATGGGTGAACAATCCCTTTAACTGTGTTGTTTTCTTTTTAAAGTGGAGAGTGAGAGCGAGAGCAAGAGAAAAAAATCCCTTTAACACAGCCTTGAGAGTCCTATTACTTTAACAGCTGTAACAGACTTTGGTATTTTATATTTCTAAAACTTAAAATGAAATATATTAATAATCAGAATAAACAATTTTGCCAAGGATAGTTAATTAGCCTAACTAAAGGCTGATTTCAGTTACCAAGCAACATATCAACTGGGCACATTCACATGAAAGCAGCTTCACAGTATCAATCAAATAAAAACATAATGTTTGTTTCTTAGTGGAAAAAACATCCACGTTTGGTAGGGTGATCAATGGTATTAATGCTTGGTTAATTAATTTGAAAATCCCCAAGTGAGCAAGCCAAAGGCAACAGTGGCAACGAACCGAAAAACTCCATCAAGTGACCTACTGGTGTCCTAAAACTCCATCAGGTGACCTAATGGAGAGAAAAAAACCTTGGGAGAACCCAGGCTCAGTCGGGGGCCAGTTCTCCTCTGGCGTTTATGAACTAGAGGCCGGATTTACAGTAACTGTAATTTGATACAGAATTTTGTTTTATTTTATCACTTCGGGGTGGGTACGCGAACCCGAATCACAACGTTTTATCTGTAGAGTGGGAAAGGGATCCTCCATAGGGAGAGATATGCCCAAAAGTTTTTTTTTTTTCCATTTGGCCTAGTTGTTAATGGAGTTGAAAAGTCCTGGCTTAAAGTGTGCATTTTATCTGGCAACCTGGCAAAAGGTTCCTCTACAAAGGCTAGGTTTAAAAGATTTTTCAAGGTGCCACTTTACCCAAATGCATCTATGAAAAACAGTAAGAAAATAAGACACTTTTATGCTAAATATACTCACCCACCCACATGCAAGCACCCATGCATACTCGCACACACATAATTATCTTCACACACACACGTCTGGTTCCCTATCTTTGAAGAGACTTCTATAGACGTAATGGTTTTTATACTGTACAAACTATAGTAGGCTATATGCTCTCACCTTAGACTAACCCGACCCCTAAACCCACCCATCACACAAAAACCTTCTGCATTTTTACATTTAAAAAAAAAAAAACTCATTCTGTATGATTTATAGGCTTGTTTCCTCATGCGGACCTCAATTTAGGTCCCCAGTCAGTGTGGACTCAGGTTGAAGTCACCACCGGAATAGAAAAACAAGCACACACACACACACACACACACACACACACACACACACACACACACACACACACACCAGGTGAAATCAGATCACTATTTCATCACAATCTTGCAATCGGCTTGGATCGACTCAAGAGTTTCCACCTTGACCTACATTCACAGGTCTTGGCTGATGATTTTCTACCAAAGTAACAAGAAAGAACATGTTTTTGAGACTAATACACAAGAAAACATGATATAACATGATATCAGACCAGTCTGAAATCAAAGGTTTCTGCGTTGGAGCTCTAAGAAGTCAAACTGAAGTGGAAAGCATCTTACAGCAGACTATCAGGTACAGTATAAGCTGAAACCATAGTGACAGCAGAGGAAACTCGTGAGCGTGTGTACTGAATAGTTGTGGATCATAGCAACAGGAATAAAAGGATTAAGTGTCTCTTCATCTATGCTTGGGAAATGCATCCCTCCATGATGAAGCACAATCACTTCAAGAGGCCTCAACAGTAGTCCAAGACTGTTCGATGTTGTGAACCTAGAACATTCCTCCAATTCTAAAAGCAGCAGTTTTGAGACAGAAAAGGCCTAGGCCAGACCAGAAGAAGAGGACACAGAATGAACAGAATTCCAGATACTTTCTGGAATGGATCAAAGGCTCCAGACTTTCATCTCAGATGAATAGTTGGGGAAACCATTGCAGACACGATTCTTATTACACTTTGACTCCTTACAAACTCCTTTTTTTTGCACTGTTATATTTACCCAGAGAAAATCTTGCCTTGCAAATTGCTTTCAATTTGGGATCTGAAAGATTCACCTTGAAAGTGGATCAACTGATTTAAAATGGAGGAAAGAGTAGAGAACATCACAATCATATTTAAATTGATATCTAGTGCTCTCTAAACATAATTATTAATAAAGTTGGTGTTTTACCTTGATTTTCCTCTGTGGCTTGTTTGAAATAAAGGATGCCGCATCATTCACATCATTATTCGCTGAGATTCAGATTCACATCCTTCTCTCGCCAGATGTGTGAAGCTCCGACAACACAACATTTCCACATAAAATATACTTATTTACAGATGTTAAACGCTCTATTTCTTCGCGTATTTGGCATAAAACCAGACTGACACGGCTTCGGTTTAAAAAGCAAAAAAAAAAAAAAGCATTAAAACATTTGAATTCTGCCCGTTTTAGCGTGAAGAATCAATCAGAAAACCCTGGTGTAAACAGATGTCTAATCTTAATAATCTAGAAAGCTCTGAGAAAACTGTCTCGCTGTTTTCCCGCATGCAAACGCTCGTTTTAAACGGAGAGAAATGCATGATACATTTTGTACCCGCGTCTCGTTTCTCATATACATCCCAAACACACCGTGACGCTCGCGCTGTCCGCATTCACCGCACGCTGAGAGGAAACCAATGGCATTTCAGTGCCGGTTTTGATTGACACGCTGTTGACCAATGAAAACCCAGGAATCTTCGACTGGTGTTCTCCCTGTGGCCAATGATAGCAGTCGGTGCAGCTGGGTTTGGTTGCGGCGGCGGGACGGCTCGGGTATCAATGGGACGGGAATGAATTTCGTTCAGCTGTTGTACTGTGTTCAGTGGTTTCGAAATATAAAACAAAATTAAATAAACAACAGACACAGAAAAGCATAGTGTTCTGGTTTAGTGCTGAGCGAAACGAAGCCATCTGAAACTTTAACTTGAAATGCGCACATGAAAAAAAATCTGACACAAAAAACAAAAAGACATGGATTGACATCCCAGATAGCAACAAAGTGTCGGCCCAGGTCTGGTACACGTGGATTCAACGCGTACCAGACGTGGGCCGGATCTGGGCCGACACCATGTTGCTGTCTGGGATTTATAGGCAAAAACAATTGGATTTTTTTTCACCAATCAATTTTTAGGTTTCTGAGTATTTTTTTTAACCAAACTTTGTATAAAGATAAAAAACTTAATTAATATACCATTTTACTTTATGAGCCATTCCACCGAATGGGTGACATTTCTGTCCCCGGGATCTTATATGTATAAAAACGCATGCAAATTAACTCTAAAATACATTTTATTATTAAGCAAAGTTTCCCGCACATTAAGCTACCTGGAAATTTGAAATGTATGATAAATAAATAAAAAATAATAATAATAAAAAAAAACTACATGGAACACTAAAAAATAGCATTTGTTGCATGTCCCCACTCTCTTTTTCTCTACTTTACCATGCAATATGATTAAAATCCTTCAGAATTTTTTTTTCATTGTTGTGTGACTTTATATTATAGTCGCGTATATATATATATATATATATATATATATATATATATATATATACATTGATTTTATATTTTAGGACACATTTTAGTCGCGTTCCTGGGTTTTCACTCAGTCCTGTTACCCTAACACATTCCCCCCTCTGAAAAACTTGGAACATTCCACAAGACACATTTTCAACAGGAAGTTGCATCATCTGGACCTTTTGAAGGCAATGGGAAGACCATAAGTGAGTCCTCTCATATTAATTTACGTATATTTGATGAAATTGTAACTATGACTGAGAAGCTCAATCTCAACATACTGTCCTGTTACCTAAATTATTTCTTATATGCTATTTGTTTATTTAACAAATATTAACTTTTGGTAAGTCACTAGAATTTGCTCAGTGTCCTCGTGCTATTAGCATGTATGCTGTGTGGCCATATGTCATGTATTTGAAAACTTTTTGCTTAACTCAATCCTGTTACTCAAATGAAAACATATCAGGAGTTAAAGTAACAGGAGTGAGTTCTCTCTTTTGAGTTTTAAGTTGCAATTAATTAAATTTTAGACATTAGTTTTACAATGTGAATACCATACTTCTAGGGAGCCAGTCCACCACAGAGTGACTTAAACGTTTTGTCTTTCTTATAGTTTGTAGAAGATGGAGAACCCATGCTATGCAGGTGTTGCCAGAAACACCCATCCATGGCATCCTGGAGGAGCGAAACACACACACAACCCTCTCTTTTCCCCCTTTTTTGTCTGAACTTCCCTCTTTCTCCCTTCCCTCTCTTTCTCTCCCCCTTTCCTTTTCCACCTCCTTCGCTGTGAAGTATACTAGCACAGTACATCACTTCAACACAGAAATCGTATGCACAGTCATGTACACTCTCTCTCATATGGCGCTTTTCCACTGCATGGTACGGTACGGCTCGGCTCGGCACGGCTCACTTGTGGCGCTTTTCCACTGCATGGTATGGTACGGTATGGCTCGCTTTAAATGGTACCACCTCTGTTTAGGTTCCAATGGCGCTTTTCCACTGGATGGTACGGCTCAGCACGGTTCGGCTCGCTTCGCTTTTCCACTGCATGGTACGGTACGGCTCGGCACGGCTCACTTGTGGCGCTTTTCCACTGCATGGTACGGTACGGCTCGGCTCGGCACGGCTCACTTGTGGCGCTTTTCCACTGCATGGTACGGTACGGCTCGCTTTAAATGGTACCACCTCTGTTGAGGTTCCAAGCGTACCGTACCGATACTAAAATGTGACGTGGAAGCACTGTAGATCACTGATTGGTCAGACAGACAGAATCGTCACTACCAGCGTCATTGGTAGAGGAACGGATAAACTATAACGATCAGTCATAATCCCACCCACTTTGAAGCGGTACTTACTGCAGTGGAAAAGCAACCGAGCTAAAGCGAACCGAGCCGCGCCGCGCCGAGTCGTACCACGCAGTGGAAAAGCGAAGCGAGCCGAACCGTGCCGAGCCGAACCATACTGAGCCGTACCGAGCCGTACCATCCAGTGGAAAAGCGTCAATACACACACATATGGACACTCATTCCTGTTACCCAATGTTCATTCCTGTTACAATTATTATTATAATTTTTTTAAATAACGGTAAACCACTGTTTTTATCAGTTTTGCTTGGTCCATCATTTATACAATTGTTTAATAAATTCAATTATAAAAAAATAGATGGCTTTGTGTTTTTTATTAAGACACCTTGATTGTATAGTTTTTTTGGTAACACTGTACAATAAGGTTCATTAGTTAACATTAATGTATTAACTAACATGAACTAACCATGAGCAATACGTTTGTTACTGTATTCATTAATCTGTTAATGTTAGTTAATAAAAATAAAGCTGTTCATTGTTTGTTCATGTTAGTTCAGTGCATTAACTAATGTTAACAAGATTTTAATAAAGTATTAGTAAATGTTGAAATTAACATTAACAAAGATTAATAAATGCTTATAAGTGCCGTTCATTATTAGTTCATGCTGACTAATGTAGTTAACTAATGTTAATGAACCTCATTGTAAAGTGTTACCGCTTTTTTTTTTCACGAATATCAATTATTCAAACACATAACCAACAATTTCTTTAAAATAAACTCTTTCTTGTGGGGAAAACAAAGAAATGAATTGACATGCTTTTTAAATGCCACGAGTTTCGGTAACAGGACTGAGAAAACATGCGTCCATCTTCTTCTTAGAAACCTTGTAAAAAATTAAATAAAGTTGCCTGAGATTGACCAATACACAGTTTGAATAGTTAAATGTGTGTAATTATATTCAGTGTTGAAAAATATAAAAAATAAAGTTTAATTTTGAAGAGTTATAACAAGCAAATGTCACCCTTTCGGTGGAGCCATTTACATGCATTATGTGGGTAAAACGGCTATAAATGGGTTTTCCCATTCAATACAATGTATCTGTATAGTGTATTAGCATATTAATGCGTTCTTGGGGCAAAATGTAATGAAAAAAGTAGTGCAATAATGGGGGTAATAACTGGCAACAGTTTCATAATATCTAATATTTCATAGGAATATTGATATATAATTTAGTTCCCTATTTACTTGTGTCTTCAAAAAGGCCTGATAAACATGATGTAAGTCCCAGTGTCCTCTACAGTGGACATGTGTGACATCAATGCCCTGTTTCGTAACCAAGTCATATTTTGATTAGAAACCCCATAACATTTTACTGAGATGTTGATTAATGACAAACAATTCGAAAATTGGTCAGATTGAAATGATAATTACAAAACATGATCATATTTCCATAAGAGTGCTAAATTAGATCACTAAATTAATGTCAGTGATTTTTATCAAAGAGAAGTTAGTGTCATGGCGAATCCTCCAAACATTTGGTATCTCTGAAAAGCCCTGACTGTGCTATTTACAGGACATTCAGAAATTCACTAAAATATAATGTCCACCAGGTGTGCAAAAAGTATTCAAATCAAATATTCAAGTATGGCAGAGAGTTACTTTATAGAATGTTTCATCTTGTACAACCTTGTTAAATTCAGTTCACTGGATCAAAATGTAAGGGCAGCTGATTTATTGTATAACAGCAATAATATAGCATTTCTGAGACAATTTCCTTTATCGAGAAATATAATCTGTACTGATCTGATGCTGATACTACCATTAATATGACATAAGATTTCCAGAAAAATTTACATTAATTGATCTTAATTATCTTAAAATATAACTGAAATAACCATTGGGATATGCCATGCTTAAATAAGACAAACTAATAAAACTAATAGACAGGCCCTTCAAACACAAACAATATACACAATCAAAATGTCAAAACATTTATATTGAGGCAATTATCCATTGTGCGTTTCAGCGACGACTCGAGTCTGTACAGAATGGCGCTCACGTGTGCTAAGAATCCTTAATCTGCTTCGTCTCCTCGGATTTTGGTGGGATGATTTTGACGTCAAAGGGAAAAAAGAAATCTGTCAGTGCTTTGGCATCTTTGGGATCCAGAGAGAACTCTAGTGCCAGCTTCTCTGGAGTCCATGTTTTAGGCATGCGTTTGTGGTTGTTCAGGCCGGTTAAAGCTTCCACAAGTGACAGTTTTCCTTTGGGAACATCAGTGATATCCGAGAAACCATAGGGGTCGGCGGGCAGACTGAACTTCAGCAGCCGGCGCTGGCTCTGAGTCTTGACCACCTTCACCGGAGCGGATGCTGCTTCACCCTACAGGAGCACAGAGTCAGTCACACCAGCAGAGGGCAGCACACACACCCTGCAAACCACAACCTGAGCTGCTAACAAGTGGATATATGAGATTACAGAGGTTGCCTGGGACATTACACGTCATCAGCCGAAAAGGTAAACTTATCGACTTTCACAACTTCACAGGGCCATATCATACACCTATGTAGCGCCACACAAGTGTTTTTTGCTAGTTTCAACCCGACACACATTAACAATTCTTTATGTAGACATTTCAGAAACCTGACGTCGGTTGAGCACTTAGAGAACATGCTACGGCTGACTTTATGCAAAAGTAAATCATCATCACATCACTCCATTAGTAATGAAATCTGTCTGGCAAACACGAAAATCCCAGCATCTCTAACAGGGATCGCATGAGCACACTTATTTCTCCTAAAGGTTTTAGAGACCTAGTCCATAAATAAAATAAGTGGATTCCTCTAAATAGCATAAGCATTACATTTCAGTGCTGAAAGCTTTGAGATCATATCAATGAAACTTTATTTCTTTGAATTGTTAGTGCAAACCACACTAATTAACCAGGGTGGAAATATCTGACACATAAAACTTTCTATTAACACAGATATTTGTACATTAAGACTTTATATTAACAGTGTTACTACTGATCAGACTAATTATAATGCTTTTAAATTTGCTGAGTCACACAACGTCAATTAGTGACAGCAACGCGACATGCTAATGTCTACAACTCTTATTTAATATTGAGTTTTATGGCTGAAATGAACACCCACGAAGCACCAAATGCAGGTACTTTTCTATTTGGCCTGTGAATTTCTCAGAACAAAGCATCAGAAAAACTGTTTGAGGCCACAGATCAAACTGAAGTGGGAAGAGTGCATGAACTCGGTTGTCTAAAGCATGAGAGCACTTTACATGAAATGCTTCAAACAGCTCGTAAGCTTGTGGGTGGCTGATGCGAAATATTGCTGGCCTTCCAAGTTACTAAACACATGCATTATTAATTGTTGCTGAAATTTAATCCATTTTACTGTAATACAAATGTACTATATTTCATATAACTTAAAGGGTTAGTTCACCCGAAAATGAAAATGAGTTCTTCACCCCCAAGCCATCGTAGGTGTCTATGACTTTTTTCTTTCAATCAGAAGTTATATTAAAAATATATCCTGACTCTTCCAAGCTTTGTAATGGGAGTGAATGGTAATTTAGATTTAGAAGCCCAAAAGAATCTAAAGGTACCATTCACTTCCATTATAAAGCTTGGAAGAGCCAGGATATTTTTTAATATAACTCTGATTGTGTTCGGCTAAAAGAATAAAGTCAAATACATCTAGGATGGCTTGAGGGTGAGACAATCATGGGATAATTATCATTTTTGGGTGAACTAACCTTTTAATGGCCTGGATTTCATAGACAGGGCTTAGATTAAAGGTATTGTAGGTAAGATTTTTATAAAAAACTTTTTTCCAAATTTGTTTAAACTTTCTATATATATCAATACATAATTAAAATGTAAGTACTCTGGAAAAGAGAGCATAAAAATCGAGTGTCTGTAGTCCTCACAGGGCTGCAATAAACACAGCTACTTATCTCCATTCACTTCCACCCCCTCCATTCTGGGCTCCTTCCAAACCCACGTCCCCAAAACACAGGAAGGCGCGATGCCAACCGCTCACAGCTGGAGGACGCGCTTACCAACGCCGAGCGGAGAGGAGCGCAGTGCATGTAGTGACATCATGTCAGACTCTCATGTAATAAAATACCTAACTTTATCATTATGAATATAAACAACTAACATGGCTGTTAGTACTCACTATCAAGCTAGCATATCGATACTGGTAAAGTTTAAAATATATTGAGTTTGATTCGTTAACGAGCTAGTAACATAAAGCAAAGCTAAAGACAGGTTGCATTGATACACGTTTTCCCATTACAATCAGTTACACTGATGAAGGTGAATTTCGTGTAAGATTCATAACATATACGCCGTGTTTTGCATGTAATTGTGTCTCTTACTAGTCTCTTTCCCTCCTCGAGTCAAGTGCGCGCATGTGGGCAGCGCATGTAGCAGCGGGGGTGTTGCCATGGTTGCGAGAGAGTGACAGTCGCCTAAGCCAATCCTTTGTTTCGTCCCGAATGGAAATAATGAGCTGTGTTTAGTGCAGGTTAAACGGTCAAGAGTCACTCGATTTCTATACTCTTTTTATCAGAGTACTTACATTTTAATTATGCATTGATATATATATATATATATATATATATATATATATATATATATATATATATATATATATATATATAGAAAGTTTAAACAAATTTGGAAAAAGTTTTTTATAAAAATCTTACCTACAATACCTTTAAGCCGGGATTAGGCCTTAGTACAATTAAGTAGCTTTTATCAGCGTGGCTTAAAAAATTACTAGTGTGTATCTTGAGTCAAAAAATAATGGCAGTGACATATTTTAAGATCAGTGCAAGTTGCTTTCAGTTAAAACAGCTCAAACATGCATTTTATTCTGGGATTAGATCAAGCCTTGTCTGTGAAACCGGACATAAGAATCTGGATTAATATAATGCTACAGTAATACAACTGATGACTATAATTGTACTGTTGGTGAAATGATCCCAAACTTCAAACCTGAGGAACTGGATCATCAGACTCCACATAAACGTCCTTGAGCATTGACAGCAGTGGGTCATTCTTCTGGTTAATCTTTTCTGCAATGCTGGTCACTGGCACAGAAACACATACATCAGGATCAAACAGAAAAATGTGTAACTTGTATTGCCAAAATTATGTGAACACCCTCTTTTAACAGGTCTGGCTTTTTTGGCACAGCTACTCAATATGGACACCTCTGGATCTACAAGCAACAGAGAACAAGGTGTTGAATCTGACCCAACTAAATCGCTAAGTGGGGAAAAACACACGGTTAAAGCCAATGTCTACATGGTCATCCTCAATGCGATCAAAGAACTTAAGTAGACAAACAACATGTAAAGACAAGAATCCAAACGAAACAACATAATGTGCTTATTTCTCTTCAAAGAAAACACTTATGTTTGCAGTGGTTATATAGGTTTAATGTGATATTTAGCAAAATGTTTTGTATCAGTAGGTTTATAGTTAAATGTTAAAGTGCAATTGAATGGCCATTCGTGATCACTCTATTGTTTCAATATATAATATTCCTATTACAAATATGAAGAGATTTTTTTGCCTTGATATCCAAGAACATACATAACCGATTGAAAAAAAAATGAATACAGGCATACCATAGTAAAATGGGGAAAAGTATGTGCTTCTGTGTATTTTTTTATTGCAATGTGACTCACATTTTTTTATTTTAAATACAACTGGATAAAACAACAAAAAGTGTTCTAGTTGCTCCATGTTTCAGTAGTGAAGAGAGGGGAAATATGGATATAACCGCGTCCAGCCACTCTATTACAGTTAAGGGATTGTCAATGTATGACAAGCAATAATATCTATTGTCATTGAAAAAAAAAAAAAAAAATCCCCTTATCGAAAGTGGGTGTCCACAAACTTTGGTGCAGTAACGTTAAGCAGGCTATTAACACAATTACATAAATAGAGTTTAGCTATTTTTTTTTTATTAAACAAAAAGACCTGTTTTGAGTGGTTATATTTAACTAATTTAGGTCACGGATGTGATTATAAGTCGTATTATCTTCTAAGAGACATTGGGCATGGTCCTTCACCCCTAAACCAGTTCTTATGAGCACAGGTTACATGACTGTACTCTAACACAATATCTCACCTGCAGCTTCTTCTTGTGGAAAACTGCCTGATGTTGGATATCGCGGTGCTGCCTGAGGTTTGGCTTTGCTTATTTCTCGGAAAGCGCGATTCTCTAAATTAAAGTTCCTAATCATGCGTGTTATTCTGGAGCCCATGCTGGAAAGATCTACACACAGAGGACATTCCTCTTCTTCATTTAGCTCGACTATCAGACACAAGCGGCTCATTACTGCCCTCGACTGGCTGATTCTGCAGTTGACTCGCCAAATGGTTTTGTTTCTCAAAATGTTATAATCATCAACATTACACATTTACAAATATTAATCATTATACCGAAAAATATGTCTACACACAAAATAACACACACACACAAACACACACACACACACACACACACACACACACACACACACACACACACACACACACACACACACACACACATGTTTGGCGTCGTTGAATTTTGTAGGCTTTAAAGTTTATGTGATATTTTAGCGCATACATTGGAGCCAAAAGCAGAAAGGACTTCCACAATCTCTGTGAAGCCTACAGTTATGATATATGGCATTCAAACAACAATCCATAATGTCATACTTTTTTGCATCATAGCTACCCGTGGCATGCTTTGTAGTTCACTCCTTGAAGCTAAATTCAGGAAATCTTTAAAAAGAAAAGTCACAAGCACATTAACAATTCTTTATGTAGACTTTTCAGAAACCTGACGTCGGTTGCGCACTTAGAAAACATGCTACGGCTGACATCGAAATGTGAAATGAACCCATGTCAGGGCCGTTTTTTCAATAACACCTGATTTTCGTATCTGCTGTTTCATTCGGGATGCAATACCACATCGCTGCAAACATTTCAAGTTTTTGCAGTGATGTGGTATTGTATCTTGGATGAGACAACGTTCGCGTTATACAACGGACGCTGTGACACGCGCCTCAAGACGAGGAGAGGTTTAAGCCGCCACAAAACGCAACCACAAGAGAGATGGGAGCCGCGTTAACAGAAATTATCTTTTATTTAGCCAAGAGCTTAGGAATTTAAACCGGAACTTAGGTTTCTCCCGGGCCGTGGTATCAGTGGCGGCTTTGTTCCCCACATCTGTTTCAACGCTAGGCCACCTTAAAGGTGGAAGACAGAACTGAGGAAAGGCAAAGTCATTAAAGAACATGTTGCAAGTCTAACTCTGTCGTCTTACTCTTCAGCCAGTTTCTCTCTTGGCAAACATGTGCTTCAGCACCTCATACTGAAGGATTCTGTACTTAGAACCATCTAGCCTTCAGTGTAGCAGAGTTCCCAATTTTATGGTGACCACCATTACGCCATTGTTGCTTACAGCTGTGGGTGATTCCAAGTTTGGAGTGTGAGTAGGTGGAAATGCTCATGATTGATGTCTTTTCCTAGCCGGGAGCTGCTCCATTGGTCCTGGGCTCCACTTTCCAATATTGGACTTCCACAATGCATTCGAGGAAAGCTTCTAAAACAATCCACATTCTCAAAAGGCACAAATGCCAAACAACGCTCAGATCATACCCCTTTCTTCATCATCGACAAAAGCGACACATATCTGACGTCCAACGAAAAAGTCACACACCTACCAACAATTGCTAACGTAGGCATTTCAGAAACTTGACATTGATTGCTTTCTTAGAAAACTTGTAATGGCTGACCTTGAACTGAGCGCATATCCAGAGCACTCTTTACCATAAAACCCACTTTTTGCAACTGCTGTTTTACACAAGACACAGTCATGCACCATTACAAACAAATCCACATTTCAACAAAGTTTGCTACATAGGACCTACAGATTTAAAAACAATCAATTCCAAAATGAAATCTAAACGTCAAACACCACTCAGAACATATTCCTTTCTTCAATGTTAAAAAAAAGAAACACAGAACATTCATCAACGACACAGAGCTCACAACCAAAGTTGCTGCCCTGCGCCCAATTCATGCTCAGAAAGAAGCATCATGACTCTTCATCGTGGGTTGGGAGACTAGCACTTTCAAAACACATTTCCAAGCAAAGAACTATAGAAATGATCCCTGAAAATATAGTCTTAACGGTTTATCGAAACTCAATCGGCATTCCATTCTGCTGCGCCTCTCCTCTAAAATGGTTTTGGGTATTTGAATTTTGTATGCTTTAAAGTTTACGTGATAATTTAGCGCATACATCGGAGCCAAAAGCAGAAAGGACTTCCACAATCTCTGTGAAGCCTACAGTTATGATATATGGCATTCAAACAACAATCCATAATGTCATACTTTTTTGCATCATAGCTACCCGTGGCATGCTTTGTAGTTCACTCCTTGAAGCTAAATTTAGGAAATCTTTTAAAAGAAAAGTCACAAGCACATTAACAATTCTTTATGTAGACTTTTCAGGAACCTGACGTAGGTTGCGCACTTAGAAAACATGCTATGGCTGACATCGAAATGTGAAATGAACCCGTGTCTGGGCCGTTTTTTCAATAACACCCGATTTTCGTATCTGCTGTCTCATTCGGGATGCAATACCACATCGCTGCAAATATTTCAAGTTTTTGCAGTGATGTGGTATTGTACCTTGGATGAGACAACGTTCACTTTATACAACGGACGCTGTGACGCGCCTCAAGACGAGGAGAGGTTTAAGCCGCCACAAAACACAACCACAATAGAGACGGGAGCTGGGTTGACAGAAATGATCTTTTATTTAGCCAAGAACTTAGGAATTTAAACCGGAACTTAGGTTCCTCCCGGGCCGTGGTATCAGTGGCGGCTTTGTTCCCCACATCTGTTTCAACGCTAGGCCACCTTAAAGGTTGAAGACAGAACTGAAGAAAGGCAAAGTCATTAAAGAAGATTTTGCAAGTCTAACTCTGTCGTCTCACTCTTCAGCCGGTTTCTCTCTTGGCCAACGTGTGCTTCAGCACCTCATACTGAAAGATTCTGTACTTAGAACCATCTAGCCTTGAGTGTAGCAGAGTTCCCAATTTTATGGTGACCACCATTAGGCCATCATTGCTTACAGCTGTGGGTGATTCCAAGTTTGGAGTGTGAGTAGGTGGAAATGCTCATGATTGATGTATTTTCCTAGCCGGGAGCTGCTCCATTGGTCCTGGGCTCCTCTTTCCAATACTGGATTTCCACAATGCATTCGAGGAAAGCTTCTAAAACAATCCACATTCTCAAAAGGCACAAATGTCAAACAACGCTCAGATCATACCCCTTTCTTCATCATCGACAAAAGCGACACATAGTTGACGTCCAGCGAAAAAGTCACACACCTACCAACAATTGCTAACGTAGGCATTTCAGGAACTTGACATTGATTGCTTTCTTAGAAAACTTACAATGGCTGACCTTGAACTGAGCACGTATCCAGAGCACTCTCTACCATAAAACCCACTTTTTGCAACTGCTGTTTTACACAAGACACAGTCCCGCATCATTACAAAGAGCTCCACATTTCAACAAAGTTTGCTACATAGGACCTACAGATGCAAAAAAATCAATTCAAAAATGAAACCTAATTGTCAAACACCACTCAGAACATAGTCCTTTCTTCAATATTTCAAAAAACACAGAACATTCATCAAAGACACAGAGCTCACAACCAAAGTGGCTGCTCTGCGCCCAATTCATGCTCAGAAAGAAGCATCATGACTCTTCATCGAGGGTTGGGAGACTAGCACTTTCAAAACACATTTCCAAGCAAAGAACTATAGAAGTGATCCCTGAAAATATAGTCTTAACGGTTTATCGAAACTCAATCGGCATTCCATTCTGCTGCGCCTCTCCTCTAAAATGGTTTTGGGTATTTGAATTTTGTATGCTTTAAAGTTTACGTGATAATTTAGCGCATACATCGGAGCCAAAAGCAGAAAGGACTTCCACAATATCTGTGAAGCCTACAGTTATGATATATGGCATTCAAACAACAATCCATAATGTCATACTTTTTTGCATCATAGCTACCCGTGGCATGCTTTGTAGTTCACTCCTTGAAGCTAAATTTAGGAAATCTTTTAAAAGAAAAGTCACAAGCACATTAACAATTCTTTATGTAGACTTTTCAGTAACCTGACGTCGGTTGTGCACTTAGAAAACATGCTATGGCTGACATCGAAATGTGAAATGAACCCGTGTCAGGGCCGTTTTTTCAATAACACCTGATTTTCGTATCTGCTGTCTCATTCGGGATGCAATACCACATCGCTGCAAACATTTCAAGTTTTTGCAGTGATGTGGTATTGTACCTTGGATGAGACAACGTTCACTTTATACAACGGACGCTGTGACGCGCCTCAAGACGAGGAGAGGTTTAAGCCGCCACAAAACTTAACCACAAGAGAGACGGGAGCTGGGTTGACAGAAATGATCTTTTATTTAGCCAAGAACTTAGGAATTTAAACCGGAACTTAGGTTCCTCCCGGGCCGTGGTATCAGTGGCGACTTTGTTCCCCACATCTGTTTCAACGCTAGGCCACCTTAAAGGTTGAAGACAGAACTGAAGAAAGGCAAAGTCATTAAAGAAGATTTTGCAAGTCTAACTCTGTCGTCTCACTCTTCAGCCAGTTTCTCTCTTGGCCAACGTGTGCTTCAGCAACTCATACTGAAGGATTCTGTCCTTAGAACCATCTAGCTTTGAGTGTAGCAGAGTTCCCAATTTTATGGTGACCACCATTAGGCCATCTTTGCTTACAGCTGTGGGTGATTCCAAGTTTGGAGTGTGAGTAGGTGGAAATGCCCATGATTGATGTATTTTCCTAGCCGGGAGCTGCTCCATTGGTCCTGGGCTCCTCTTTCCAATACTGGATTTCCACAATGCATTTGAGGAAAGCTTCTAAAACAATCCACATTCTCAAAAGGCACAAATGTCAAACAACGCTCAGATCATACCCCTTTCTTCATCATCGACAAAAGCGACACATAGTTGACGTCCAGCGAAAAAGTCACGTACCTACCAACAATTGCTAACGTAGGCATTTCAGGAACTTGACATTGATTGCTTTCTTAGAAAACTTGCAATGGCTGATCTTGAACTGAGCACATATCCAGAGCACTCTTTACCATAAAACCCACTTTTTGCAACTGCTGTTTTACACAAGACACAGTCCTGCATCATTACAAAGAGCTCCACATTTCAACAAAGTTTGCTACATAGGACCTACAGATGCAAAAAAATCAATTAAAAAATGAAACCTAATTGTCAAACACCACTCAGAACATACTCCTTTCTTCAATATTTCAAAAAACACAGAACATTCATCAAAGACACAGAGCTCACAACCAAAGTTGCTGCCCTGCGCCCAATTCATGCTCAGAAAGAAGCGTCATGACTCTTCGTCGTGGGTTGGGAGACTAGCACTTTCAAAACACATTTCCAAGCAAAGAACTATAGAAATGATCCCTGAAAATATAGTCTTAACGGTTTATCGAAACTCAATCGGCATTCCATTCTGCTGCGCCTCTCCTCTAAAATGGTTTTGGGTATTTGAATTTTGTATGCTTTAAAGTTTACGTGATAATTTAGCGCATACATCGGAGCCAAAAGCAGAAAGGACTTCCACAATCTCTGTGAAGCCTACAGTTATGATATATGGCATTCAAACAACAATCCATAATGTCATACTTTTTTGCATCATAGCTACCCGTGGCATGCTTTGTAGTTCACTCCTTGAAGCTAAATTTAGGAAATCTTTTAAAAGAAAAGTCACAAGCACATTAACAATTCTTTATGTAGACTTTTCAGTAACCTGACGTCGGTTGTGCACTTAGAAAACATGCTATGGCTGACATCGAAATGTGAAATGAACCCGTGTCAGGGCCGTTTTTTCAATAACACCTGATTTTCGTATCTGCTGTCTCATTCGGGATGCAATACCACATCGCTGCAAACATTTCAAGTTTTTGCAGTGATGTGGTATTGTACCTTGGATGAGACAACGTTCACTTTATACAACGGACGCTGTGACGCGCCTCAAGACGAGGAGAGGTTTAAGCCGCCACAAAACTTAACCACAAGAGAGACGGGAGCTGGGTTGACAGAAATGATCTTTTATTTAGCCAAGAACTTAGGAATTTAAACCGGAACTTAGGTTCCTCCCGGGCCGTGGTATCAGTGGCGACTTTGTTCCCCACATCTGTTTCAACGCTAGGCCACCTTAAAGGTTGAAGACAGAACTGAAGAAAGGCAAAGTCATTAAAGAAGATTTTGCAAGTCTAACTCTGTCGTCTCACTCTTCAGCCAGTTTCTCTCTTGGCCAAAGTGTGCTTCAGCAACTCATACTGAAGGATTCTGTCCTTAGAACTGTAACAACATTTAGTTTTACATTAAATTAGCTCAAATTATATATAGGGAATTTTAATAATTAATCATGAATATGATTAATATATTGCATATTACAGTTAAATTATCGAAGTTGAAAATAGATTGATTGTACACACGAATGATCAATCACAACGAATTATAATTCCTCATTCATATGTCAATGGTCCATTTTCAGATCGATTATATGAGATAACCTTTAATGGAGTTAATTTAGCTATCGAACTGTTTGTCCAGCAAACGGCCGTAAGATTAACTTATCAACTTCTCAACAAAGTTATCCCTTCTTATAAACTCCAAGAAATATCAATTTTCTGGCCGTGAACATTAATTTTCCTGTGTTTATAAAATTAGACTACGCAACGTAGTCAATAATGAAAGCTTTGTAGCTATGATCGAGATTTCATTGACTCTGTAAAATGAGCATTTTAGACAGAAGGCAATCAAGAATATAATGGTTTTAATAGTTGGACTAATAATACATCGAACTACAATTCACACAGAATATATGTATATACACCCGAAACAAACAAAACGAAAAACATTACAAACACGAATTAAAATAGGATGAGAGAGGAAGATAAAAATGAGAGGGAGAGAGAGTTGGGAAGAGAGAGAGAGAGAGAGAGAGAGAGAGAGAGAGAGAGAGAGAGAGAGAGAGAGAGAGATCCGTAGGATCACAGTTTGGCAAAATTCACCTGGACATTTAAACCTTTAAGAGACAACACGGAAAAACAGTCTTAATGCTCTAAAATCTTGGTAACTCAAATATACTTGCATATAGTTCTCAGGTGTCTGAGCCCTGCGGCGTGTGTGAGCTGCTGGTCTTTGTGTGTTCCGTTGGAGCGTCACGTGGTTTGCTGCGGTCTGGAGCGCGCAGTTTCAAAGAAGGCTTAAAGGTCTTTGACGTAAATTACCAAATAAATAATTCAGACTAAGTTCATTTCTGGTGAAATGAACAAAGGAAAAACAAACTTAAACAAAAGAAAAGAAGAGGAAAGATCCCCCAGGGCGGGGATCACGAGTATGATGGTTACATCGGATCGAAGGAGAGGGAAGAGTCCAGACCAAAGTCGAAGTTCCCTCGAAGAAGGGAGTTCCCCCAAAGATGCAGTTCTTTCTCCCCCCTCCTTACTTCTCACTACTCCTCAAAGATCCCAAAACAAAACCAAACTAAAGATGAGGTGCTTGGTGGTCTTCTTTAAAGACACTTCTGTTTACGCCTCCTCTGGCGTGAATGCACCAATCAGCTGGGAGGAAAGTGTGCGGATAAGTGTTCCTTTGTTCCCTCGAGATCGACTTTGCATGTTTCATGACCATGATGTAAAAATGCGTTCAATTTTACTCCAGAGATGATAAAACATAGTAACATACATTTTACGGTTTGCACCTATATATATATGGTTTGGTCAGATCAAGAGGATTCTAAAGGTGTGAAGAACGACATACAAACATTATAGGAAAACACAGTTACATTAAAAATGCATCTAAAAGCACCTCTGTTCATTTAGAATCATAATACGATCACATCTAACCCCAATGGAACATGGGCAAACATAAAAACATATCGAATATATCATAGTACAAGTCTCTCAATTGAGGAGATTGGAGAAAAAGTCCTTGTGTGTGTGTGTGTGTGTACTGTGAACGTGGCTGGGTCATTCGTTGGTGAAGATGTGGTGAACTTTTGCTCACCCCCCTCCCGGGCAATGATATGTGTGTGCATATTCTTTGAATTGATGAGTTTTAAGTCTGGTTACAATGACCAGTGTGGTTCATCACACAAGGTTGTCTGTGTTTGTGAGGTGTCCTGAAGAGGGGACACCACGGGATCTCCGGCCAGAGAGGCGCTCCTGTTGGGTCACATGTGGTAAGACAGAGGACCCTGTGATTACTTATCAGCGAAAAACGCCACAGGGGCACTTCTGGCATCGGTCATTTAATTAAGTCCCATCGCCATTTGCTTGTGTGTGAATCAGTAACTTAAAAAGTCTCATGACATCTCCATTCTTCAGATTGTGAAAGAAACAGGAGTGTTTACTTAATTGGAGACTTAGTTGATTAAAACCACATGATTGCGCTGATCATCTGATTATTGCTACAGTCCCCCCTTGATGGTTCGGCAGGACCCGTGTGGGTGGGCCTCGTTGAACCATCACGACCGCATTGGTCAGGTGGCAGGTAAATCATGGAGGTTGGATGCTGTAGATGATGGTTAGGGCTGAGGGCTCAGCTCTATGAGGTTTTCCGCGTTCTCTAGCGGGGAGTCTTCTTTCCGAGGGCCCCTACGGAACCCTCCGGACATGGCTTGGGTGAGCCTGGCTGTTGAGGCTCTCATCTCGTTGAGTCGTCGGTACAGGACGTAGGCCAAACCCAGGGTTAGGGTGTGGCTGATGATTGTCGAAATGCAAAGTGCCGTGTCAGCGGCGGACCATGCTTGAACAACAGGTGAAGTGTTCAGGGTGGGCAATCTGGACAATGCTTGTAAGGCTGTGTCGAGGGCAGCAATGTCTATGATCTGTCACCCCCCCCCCCCCCCCTTCCTCAATCCATTTTTCCAGTTCGGATTGGTATTCTTCACTCGGAAGGTGGTACAGGGCTAGGTCGTCCAGGTGAAGGATGGTGCAGTGAGTTCAGCTGTGCCCACAGGAGTGTTAGCGAGCCACCTGTCACCTACAATCTCTGCTTGGGTCTCGATGCCTTGAGTGCGAGGCTTTGCTTCGGCAGGGTCTGATCTGATCTGCAGCCTGCAGATTCCATCAGTGTTGTCTCTGAGGAAGGGTCTGTTAAGGCAGAGATAGTGAGTGTCTTTGGTCAATGTGCACATGTGCAGGTTCGGGGCCAGGTACAGCTGTGTGTTGCTGTCGTGGTAGGCCACGTCTAGAGTGCGAATCTTGATGTGAGTGTCACTTTTCAAAAATCCGACCTTGACAATGTCTTTTACTTGGTAGAGTCGGCTTGACTCTATGATGGGTAGGTTCAGGAGAAAACCCACTTTCCTCTGCTCGGAGTCGACGCGGAGTGGGATGGCGTTACCCAGAGAGTAGGTAAGGTGTGCTTGTAGAGGGTCAGTTGGCGTGGTGATGGCAGGAGCCAGCATGGTTTGCACCAGGCTTAAGGGTATCAGGTACGGTGGAACTCTACCCATGGCTAGGCTGTCAATGGAGGAGCTCACCTCCCGCAGCAGGTCTGTCATCCGGGCTGTGACCAGCTGAGTTTGAGCAAAGTCATTCTGGGGGACAATAAATAGCTGTTTCATGGAGTTCACTGTCTGGTTCAGCAGAACGCTGTGAGTGTTGAGAATTACCACTGTTCCCTTAAATGTCTTGTGGGTGATTTGCAGGGAGGCACTCTGTGTCGTAAGTTGCTCTTTTAGCAGTGGGATCTCAGTTTGAATTTCAGTCACATGCCGTCTCACGGTGGCTAGGTTCACTGCATTGACACTGGATATGTCAACGTTAAACAGAGTTCCGACAGCAGCGGCGGCTCTGAGCAAAGCTCCTAGGATCCGTTTGGCACGGCGGTTGTGTCCACTTAAGTCCGCTTGTGTGACAGTCATTTTATCAAGTTGGTTGAGCATGTGCTCAACATTGGCCTCAGCGTGAGCGAGGGAGTCCTCTGTCCATCGGGCACTGGCCCAGCTGAATTGGGCTACTGTGCTGGGGTAGGGTTTTAGGTACACGTTGCTGGGGTCCACTTGAACATACACTTTCTGGGTGTGTGTGCGGCAGTTGGTTATCAGGAATCCCATTTGTTTTTATAGGACGATGCCTGATGCCGGACCCGGTGAGATGCTGTCCGTTTGCGGCTGCCCTCTGGTTGGCTGAAGGCTCAGAATGGCAAACCACAGCAGCATCCTGGTAAAGGCAAAAAGAAGAGAGAGAAAGGTAGGAAACATTTCAGCGAGTGTCGTCCTTGGTTGGCTAGGACAGTCTTTTCGTTTCGAGGACAACGGTGTGTCACTTGCTTCGGTGTCTCGTAAGTGGCTCTGGTGCTGCGTTGTGCAGCACGTGATGCGTCATGGGCATACATTGGCATGACCCCCCTTCTGCATTGTGGCACCACAAGCCTTGGCGCTGTGATGGCATCAGGTGCATAACGTAGAATGTTGTCCTGTGCACGCATCATGTGTTTGGTGACCTGCAGTTGTCTGGGGCACCGGTTATCGGTGGTTGCAGACGGCGTGCTTGGGTGGTTGGAGGGGTCTGAGAGGTGGTTTCTCATATTTTCCATTGTTTTGTCATAGTCTTTGGTAAGCTGGAAGGTTAAGGTCAGGTGAAGCAGGGGCTCTGTGACATTTTGTCATACTTGTGGTGAGAGACGCATGCATGACCTCAAAAGTTCAGAACCACGGTTTAACTGGTTCGCTAGGTCTGTAGCATAAAGCTAGGTGTTTCACGTGTAGCTAGCTAGTGAAATGTGTCTTGTATCTTATCTTAGCTGTGGATCTTAGGAGGCTAAGATGTATGTGGTTCCGAGAGTATTTCCTGGAAGGGGCATAGCCGAGATGAAATAAATGAATTAAGATGGTTCTTATGACTAAATTATTTCTCTGGACTGAACTAGTGGTTCACCACGGCTTGACGAAGTGAATAATAGGGGGAAAAGGACAGCTTTCCTATTTGAATTATGCGTATTATCAATCCTCTGGACCATAGTTGTGCCCTAGTAAATTGTTGAAATTACTTGTGTTGCAGGGTCACAAAATGAGTACACTGGTTGAAACTACGCCAAAATAACAAATAAGGGTGTCTCTGTTTCCTTTCTGGGCCCTATGGGGAATGGAACCACATTTGAACAAGAGAGGAAATGAAATTAAATCATATAGATGACTGAATAGCCAAGGGAATAGCTGACTGCTATTATTATCAAAGTCAAAGAAATTAAAGAGTTAACAAAGAACAAAAACAAATTAAAATTAAAAGCAAAAGGGAATAAAATGATCAAAACAACGGGAATGATCTGAAGGCGAGAATAATCAGTGGCATTAGTGATGAAAATTCCTATTGCTATATGAATTCTTCTCTAGCTACACAGTTTACATGTAGTCAAACTTAAGTTTAATTAACAGGGCATCTGCAAAGTTAGCCTTCGACGGTTAGCAAGGACTATGCCTAAACTAGTGAAGGTGAACTTTAGCTAAGAAGAGTTGCAAACACGGAAAGTGAATTAGAAATCCTAACTGGTGTTAAGGAAAGTATTCTAGAATACTTTGCACTGTGAAAACAGAACGGTGATTAAGGGTTCAAGTAAATGATGCTAACTTCTAACTGTGGAAGTTATTATTTAGCTTAGCCTACGCTGGATGGATGCTATGTTAGGTTAGCTTAGCCTAAGTTGGATGGATGCTAGGTTAGGCTAGCTTAGCTTAAGGCTGGAAGGATGCTAGGTTAAGTTAGCTTAGATAGCGTTAGGTTAGGGTAGCTTAGCCACCTAGGCTGGTTTGTTTACAAAGTGACGTCACAAGTTAGCACTTCCTGTGACAAGTTGTTGTCATGGGAACTAGAGCATGTTAGAACACTTCAACAGTCCCTGAAAAATGTCTGCACCTTTTAAAAGGGGGCGCCTATACTTGAAGTCTTTCGAGAACTTGATGTTACATTAAGTAAAATGCGACTGTGTTTTGGCATTTGCTGATTTTACTCATGTAACTCTTCTCTTTACTTTACACAACTTATTCTATTTGTTTACCGAGTAAGGAAATAGATTTGCTGTAAGTCAAAGGTTGTCTAAGCATCTATAGTTACGTCCCTCTCATGCATAAATGCTGACTTTTCAGCGAGTAAACAGTTTTGATCGCTAGGTAGCTCTCTGCTTGTAGATGCAGCTAAAATTTAGGTGAATTACATCAATCTAACAATAATTTGTAAGGCCTTTACATTGTAGAAAGGGGAGCATCACCCAGGTCTACATATATACAACTCTGTTCTGAGCTTTCTTTTTCAGACACAGGTTTAGTCATACTGCAATTTGGATTTCTTTTTAACCAAAGCAGAATAGATATCGGTACAGATTAGAGGCTGCTGAAATGAGATTCCTTTGTCACACAGACTTACGCTTTACGGCTGAACTTACTGATATTAGTTGGAAATCTAAGACTCTTTCACTTAAAGTAGAGATGTCAATTCCAGCTATCGTTTTATCTGCATTTAGACAAGCCAGCGATCAAAAATGCTTATTGCACGTTGTGTTCTAGTTGGATCGCAAAGATCAAATGCACGCCTGTAGGTTAACAGTAGTTTAAGGCTGAGGTGGTTTTCCTACACTCTGGTGGTAAGGTGATGTATGCCCTATTTGGAGCTAGTGTTTCTTGTAACCCTTCATTGTCAGGAAACCTAATGTTTAGCAGTGCCAATTCAACCAGCATCTAGAAACTGTTTGTTTCAAAAGAGTTGTGCA
Source organism: Meda fulgida (assembly GCA_030578275.1). Lineage (NCBI taxonomy): Eukaryota > Metazoa > Chordata > Actinopteri > Cypriniformes > Leuciscidae > Meda > Meda fulgida. The sequence continues at coordinate 28,874,236 of CM060635.1, read as the reverse complement.
TAGTCTGTTGGCCGTTGAGATTTACACGTCCATTTAAGATTCTTTTAACTCAGTAAAATTCTAATTTTACGAATGCAGAGTCTTGCAACTCTTTGAACACACATTTTCATCTACTTTTAAAAGTTCTATGTCCTATGCTGATCAGGGACCCTTTTAGCAGAGTCTTGCACTGTGTTCTTGCAGTGTCTTTTGGTTTTGCAGTTCAAAATCAGTGGGGTTTTAGGACTTCTTTCAGAAGAGACCTTCTGCATTAGGTCACGCATCGTTGAGTGGGCATTGCGTGGTGTTTGGCGAGCTGGAAGCTGCAGGGTAGCGAACTTGAACCTTGACTTGGTGCTGAGGCTGTGTACCCATGGATGGCTGCTGGAGTTCCGGGGAACTCTGTGATTTTGGAGTCTGGCTTTGTTGTAGTTCTCGTGACCTCTGTGACCGGAGGGGGCGGGGTTCTTGAACTTGGGCCCAGACGGTCAGGTGTTTATAAGTCTAATAAAAGCTCAGAGCAGTCTAGCAGGTCTTTGCCAATCAGAAAGGGGTACGTGTCCATTTGTGAGATGTACACCGGGTGGATCAGACTCATAGAACCAATTGTCAGGTGAATGGGAGCTACCTGTTCGAGCCGGATGTCGTTCTGGCTGTACGACTGCACATTCAGCTCACACGATTGGGATGTAAGAGTTCGATCTTGTCTCATAGCTTTAGCTCTGAGTTTTCCTAAAAGTTCAGCTGATATTAAAGTAAGGTCTGCGCCGGTGTCTACCAGTGCTTCAAGTCTCACGTCATTTTCCAAAGTGATGGCTAGGTAGGGTTTCCGGGCCATCCCCTTTTCGATCAGGTTCCCCAGGACCTTTGGCGTCCGGGTTGGTGTGGTGATCGATGGGCGGTTAGGGCCGGTCTCGTGTTGTTCGCTGTGGAGGCAGGTAGACAAAGCAGCATTTCCTGGGTCTTTGTGATGTTGGACCCAGTCGTGGGAAACTGTGCTGTCATGCTTAGGCTGTGCAGCTGTCAGCTGTGGTGGCTGGGTGATGCTGTCACTTTGTGGTGTGACAGTAAGCTCTGTGGTCTGATGCTGATGAGCAGTGTTCTGGGTGCCTGTTTCAGGCCTTACGCTTAGACGTAGGATGTCTGGGTTTGAGTCTCTTGGTGATGGGGGTTGGCTATTTCTGGGTCGCCGGCTGGCTTCCCAGAATCTTTCAGAGCGCTCGCTCTGGTGCCTTGGATGAGCACCGTCACGGCCGTGCTGCCTTCTGCTGGCCTGGAACGGTCTTGACTGTCCGTAAGAAGGGCTGTGGTGTTGTGGGGCGCCCTCTAGAGGCAGCTCTGAGTAGTGTTCAGAGACAGAGTAGATTGTGGGGTCTTTAAAAGTCTTTTCGTACGCAGTCTTTTGCTTAATGTGAGCTTTGTGGGCCAAGTCTCGTAGCTGTTGGGTAGACATGCTACGGGGACAGGCCAGGATGCCTAAGTAATGACTCACTGTGGGATGCAGATTTCGAAGGAACAGAGTTCTGAAATTGACATCCTCTTCCATACCTGGCTGGTTCCGTGCTCCGAAGTAGGCTTGTCGGAGTCGGCTGTAGTAGGTCTGTGGGGTTTCAAGTCGGGCCTGCTTGAGGTCCATGGCGGTGAATAACCCTTGGTCTGATTCTGGATCAGAGAATTCACGGATCAAAGCTTGTTGCAGCTGCTGGTAGTCCGTTTTGATAGTCTCTGGTTGTCGGTCAAGGAAGCTGCGCACCTCACGACTGGAAGTAATTCTTAGCAGGTACAATCTGTTCCATGCGGTCGCGTTGGTGACAGTTTGTAAGTGAAAGTCAATGTCTTGCAGGTATGCGTGCACATTGTGGCCTCCTGCAGGGTTCGGAGTGAACGTCGGGATGTTTCTGGCCAGCTTGTCAAGTTCTTTGGGAGCCATGCCGTGGTTAGTGGCAGGGGTTCTTTGGAAAGGCTCTCCCCCCCCTCGCTGCTGACGGGGGTTCTTGCGGGCTGGCTGGTGGTGTTTTGAACAGCGGGCTTTCGCCCTTCTTTTCAGCTCTGGGTTGTTGGCTGAAAGGTGCGGACCGGTTGGTCAGGAGAAACTTTGTGGTGTGTGTTTCCCCTTCCCGGTCACTCTGCAGTCTATATGAGTGTTTCAGCTTTCTGTGAACAATGTCAAGTTCGTCTTTGAGATCGTGTCTCTGCTGAACAAGCTCGTGGATTTTAGCTTGGGCCGCTTGCAAGTGTTTTTCGCAGGCCTTGGCTTTATTGTCTCTTTCTTTTAGTTCAGTCTCTGCTCTTGCAAGGAGAGCTTCACCTTTTCGGAGTTTCTTGTTGAGTTCCTCTCTGGTTCCTTTCTCTGACTGCTCTTTTCGGTCTGTGTGTATACGAAGATCAGACAGGGCAGTTTGAAGTCTTTCCACTTCCTTCTGTAGCTCGGGGTCGGTGTCATCCTCTTCCTTGGTTTCGAGGAGTAGTTGTTCTAGACGACTGTGGATCCGGGCGTCCTCCGCTTGCATCTTTAGCGTTGCTACTTCATGCTCCAGGGCGATGCGGCTCCTTTCGTGGAGGCGTGCTTGTGCAATGAGCTTGTGAGCGAGGTTTCCGACGTGTCAGGCCCAGTCTTTGTCGTTGTAGCTTTGACTCGGTTCGTGAGCCGTCAGCTTGTCCAAGTCGGCGTCCAGCTGCTTTTGGCTCGGGGGCTCTGAGTCACTGGCGACCTTGGGCAGGAAGGTAGTCGTCATGGCTTTCAGCCATGTCTCGAGGTTGTCCCAGTGGACTGCGGGGCTGGAAGACCGGAACATACTGGCTCACTGTGGGCGAGAGGAACACAGCACACACAAAGAGACCAATGCAAGTTCTTTTACGAGCTATAATACTAATACGGGCGATGCCGTCTACAAGAATTTCGGCTAACTGATGCAGGCAGTTAGAGTTATGTGGGGACAATTTGCGTAGGTCAGCGTGGGACCTAAATAAAGATTTTGACAGGGCGGTAGCCTAGTGGGCCATCTGTTGATGCTAACAGCTTGGTTGTCAACCTGTTATTTAGCTTTCCTTGGTGTCTCTCGTAGGTTCTGCCTCTAGGTGAACTGAAAGGAACAGATCACAACAGAAAAGAAAAATAGCAAGATGGGAAAGATGGAAGTAAAATGAAACAATAAAAGTGAATAGGTCTGTAATGAAATGGAGTGAATAATAACACAGGAAGTGTTACAGGGGATAAGGAGGCCTGAGCCTGCTATGTGTGGCTTGGAGAAAAGGGGATGGGCCAAAAACTTAAATGACCGGGGGAATATCTAATATTCTGTGGCCTATACTAAGTGGATGGGTTTTACCTTATGTTAGCTTGCCTGGGGTGATTTGAGGTCCTCCCTGGTCGGAGCCAGCGTCGCGGTCAATCTTTCCGTCGTCCCTTAACACTCAACCGCAGTGTCCCCGGGCCCCTCCGTTCATCTGTACCAAGGTGCGCCCTCTCAAACAACTTGACTTTAAACACAACCGGCAATACCAAGGTGTCAACTTGCCAGACGGCACAGCAAAGTGGATTTTCCCCAGAACCCTCAAAAAGAGTGGCCCCTCTTCGGGCCTTGGTTTGAGTAATTATTCCAAAATTGCCTTGTGTGTCGACTAGTGTGGTTGACTTCCCTTTGGAGTGCCAAATTGCTGAGTCTTATTGCGTGCCGCACCAATGGAAAGAAACAGAATGGGTCCGAGACTCACGCACGGCAGGCGTCGGTAACGCCGGTCAGACGACCCCGCTCGCTGGAAACCAACCAGGGATGACTGTCAAATCACCACAGCATAAGAGAGTGTTCTACCTATGAATACAAAACAGGATGAAGAACAAGTGAAACTTAAAATGAATTAAGGCTTTCTTTGTCTAAACCAAATTGAGTACTTATGTAGAAAATAAAAAGCAAAGGCTTTACTAAATAATGGTAAAAACAAAAGGGAATTATGACAATGTTAATTATCAGAATCACCTAATCCCTAAAAGAAGAGATATCAATAAGTAACGCAGGATGACACAGGAGGAGGCAAGCTGTAGTGGTGGGTTTGTGCCACAAGGGGGCGTACTTCCTCTCAGTGGTCAACCTGGTTGAAAAGACAGCTTAATTTAAATTGCAATTCAAACTGGTTTAAACTCAATTTAAATAAGTGTATAAAGAGATGTTAAGTAACATCTAATCTAGTAAGGATACAGTTGTGATGAAGTATCAATACGAAGAATAAATTAAAAAAAAAAAAAAAAAAAAATTGAACTGAGAAAGTTAATTCAAATTTAAATTCAAAATTTGTTTGTTTCAACCCAAATTTGAATAAGTGTAAGAAAAGTAAAGATCAAAATTATATCTGATGATGATCACGATTACTGTAAGGTATCAGTGATAAATAAAAATCAAGCCAATGAAAAACTGGAAATATACCACTTCAAAACAGAATGAAAGGAGGAAAAAGTGATACACCGTCTTAGCAGGGGATGCCACAAGGGTGCGTGTCCCTCTAAGTGGGTATCAGTGACTGACAGGCAAACACGATGTAAATTTAAATTCAAACCGGCTTAAAACCAAATTTAATTAAGCGTGTAAGGGAATTGACAAATCAGGATAATATTTTATAATAATTAACGATAACAGCAAAGTATCATCAATAACTATAAAACAATCAAAAGAGAAAAGTAGAGATAGGCAATTCAAAACAGAATTTGAAAAGAGAGAAAAGGAGAGTTGAGTGAGCCGACTTAGAAGGCGGCCACTAGGTGGTGGACTTTTAGCAGTAAGAGAGCATTATCTGAAACGGCCCTCGCGTAATAGCACTCATGCATGCCGAAGTTAGAAGGCGGGGCGTAATTTGAGACTTCTAAACTCCCTCTAGTGTTTAGTCAGCGGAATTACAACCACTTTTTAATGTGATTCAAAAGCTAAGAGCTTTCAGCTTGCGTCACGCACTGATTTTCTGGAATAAATCACAAGTATACAATTAAGATCTCTGCGGATCTTTTTGGTGCTATACTGCACAAGAGTATATGGCGGGATTTCTTCGCCGCACATACACAAATGTGGACAACAGGAATTTTCGTCTGTTGGTTCGAACTCCAATAAACATTTTTCACAATAGCACTTATGATTTAAATGTATTAGATCTTCAATTGGGTAGCTACGCCAATTTTTTGACCAGGAGTTTATCGTTTTTGTTGAATATCACTGGGTTAACCCCGAATTCAATAACGATATTTGCATGCAAGGCCTATGTTTAAAAGGAATCTCGCTTAAAAACATATTTATTCAAACCGGTAATACGCACGTGAGAATTCTTCATTCACAGCGATTTAAAACAAATATTAGAAATGTATCAACTGCAGAGGTATTTCTTCATCTCTTAACAGGACATTTGTAATATTAAAGTACTGCAGTCTTAGCATTTAACAGTGCTAACAATTGTCTAGGCATATTTTTAGCAACTTGTTAAAAATGTAACGTTACTGACTTCGGCTTTTTGCCTCAGTCGGTTAGGAGTGAGTTCGCGTTGCGACTTATCTCACAATTTCATAATTTCATAGCGCGCACAAAAAAAAAAAAAAAAAAATTAATAACCATATACACAGATTGAAACTGGATTGCTCATAAAACAAAGTTTGACACTGCCCGCATCCTCCACCAAACTGTAACAACATTTAGTTTTACATTAAATTAGCTCAAATTATATATAGGGAATTTTAATAATTAATCATGAATATGATTAATATATTGCATATTACAGTTAAATTATCGAAGTTGAAAATAGATTGATTGTACACACGAATGATCAATCACAACGAATTATAATTCCTCATTCATATGTCAATGGTCCATTTTCAGATCGATTATATGAGATAACCTTTAATGGAGTTAATTTAGCTATCGAACTGTTTGTCCAGCAAACGGCCGTAAGATTAACTTATCAACTTCTCAACTTATCCCTTCTTATAAACTCCAAGAAATATCAATTTTCTGGCCGTGAACATTAATTTTCCTGTGTTTATAAAATTAGACTACGCAACGTAGTCAATAATGAAAGCTTTGTAGCTATGATCGAGATTTCATTGACTCTGTAAAATGAGCATTTTAGACAGAAGGCAATCAAGAATATAATGGTTTTAATAGTTGGACTAATAATACATCGAACTACAATTCACACAGAATATATGTATATACACCCGAAACAAACAAAACGAAAAACATTACAAACACGAATTAAAATAGGATGAGAGAGGAAGATAAAAATGAGAGGGAGAGAGAGTTGGGAAGAGAGAGAGAGAGAGAGAGAGAGAGAGAGAGAGAGAGAGAGAGAGAGAGAGAGAGAGAGAGATCCGTAGGATCACAGTTTGGCAAAATTCACCTGGACATTTAAACCTTTAAGAGACAACACGGAAAAACAGTCTTAATGCTCTAAAATCTTGGTAACTCAAATATACTTGCATATAGTTCTCAGGTGTCTGAGCCCTGCGGCGTGTGTGAGCTGCTGGTCTTTGTGTGTTCCGTTGGAGCGTCACGTGGTTTGCTGCGGTCTGGAGCGCGCAGTTTCAAAGAAGGCTTAAAGGTCTTTGACGTAAATTACCAAATAAATAATTCAGACTAAGTTCATTTCTGGTGAAATGAACAAAGGAAAAACAAACTTAAACAAAAGAAAAGAAGAGGAAAGATCCCCCAGGGCGGGGATCACGAGTATGATGGTTACATCGGATCGAAGGAGAGGGAAGAGTCCAGACCAAAGTCGAAGTTCCCTCGAAGAAGGGAGTTCCCCCAAAGATGCAGTTCTTTCTCCCCCCTCCTTACTTCTCACTACTCCTCAAAGATCCCAAAACAAAACCAAACTAAAGATGAGGTGCTTGGTGGTCTTCTTTAAAGACACTTCTGTTTACGCCTCCTCTGGCGTGAATGCACCAATCAGCTGGGAGGAAAGTGTGCGGATAAGTGTTCCTTTGTTCCCTCGAGATCGACTTTGCATGTTTCATGACCATGATGTAAAAATGCGTTCAATTTTACTCCAGAGATGATAAAACATAGTAACATACATTTTACGGTTTGCACCTATATATATATGGTTTGGTCAGATCAAGAGGATTCTAAAGGTGTGAAGAACGACATACAAACATTATAGGAAAACACAGTTACATTAAAAATGCATCTAAAAGCACCTCTGTTCATTTAGAATCATAATACGATCACATCTAACCCCAATGGAACATGGGCAAACATAAAAACATATTGAATATATCATAGTACAAGTCTCTCAATTGAGGAGATTGGAGAAAAAGTCCTTGTGTGTGTGTGTGTGTGTACTGTGAACGTGGCTGGGTCATTCGTTGGTGAAGATGTGGTGAACTTTTGCTCACCCCCCTCCCGGGCAATGATATGTGTGTGCGTATTCTTTGAATTGATGAGTTTTAAGTCTGGTTACAATGACCAGTGTGGTTCATCACACAAGGTTGTCTGTGTTTGTGAGGTGTCCTGAAGAGGGGACACCACGGGATCTCCGGCCAGAGAGGCGCTCCTGTTGGGTCACATGTGGTAAGACAGAGGACCCTGTGATTACTTATCAGCGAAAAACGCCACGGGGGCACTTCTGGCATCGGTCATTTAATTAAGTCCCATCGCCATTTGCTTGTGTGTGAATCAGTAACTTAAAAAGTCTCATGACATCTCCATTCTTCAGATTGTGAAAGAAACAGGAGTGTTTACTTAATTGGAGACTTAGTTGATTAAAACCACATGATTGCGCTGATCATCTGATTATTGCTACAGAACCATCTAGCTTTGAGTGTAGCAGAGTTCCCAAATTTATGGTGACCACCATTAGGCCATCTTTGCTTACAGCTGTGGGTGATTCCAAGTTTGGAGTGTGAGTAGGTGGAAATGCCCATGATTGATGTATTTTCCTAGCCGGGAGCTGCTCCATTGGTCCTGGGCTCCTCTTTCCAATACTGGATTTCCACAATGCATTTGAGGAAAGCTTCTAAAACAATCCACATTCTCAAAAGGCACAAATGTCAAACAACGCTCAGATCATACCCCTTTCTTCATCATCGACAAAAGCGACACATAGTTGACGTCCAGCGAAAAAGTCACGCACCTACCAACAATTGCTAACGTAGGCATTTCAGGAACTTGACATTGATTGCTTTCTTAGAAAACTTGCAATGGCTGATCTTGAACTGAGCACGTATCCAGAGCACTCTTTACCATAAAACCCACTTTTTGCAACTGCTGTTTTACACAAGACACAGTCCTGCATCATTACAAAGAGCTCCACATTTCAACAAAGTTTGCTACATAGGACCTACAGATGCAAAAAAATCAATTCAAAAATGAAACCTAATTGTCAAACACCACTCAGAACATACTCCTTTCTTCAATATTTCAAAAAACACAGAACATTCATCAAAGACACAGAGCTCACAACCAAAGTTGCTGCTCTGCGCCCAATTCATGCTCAGAAAGAAGCATCATGACTCTTCATCGTGGGTTGGGAGACTAGCACTTTCAAAACACATTTCCAAGCAAAGAACTATAGAAATGATCCCTGAAAATATAGTCTTAACGGTTTATCGAAACTCAATCGGCATTCCATTCTGCTGCGCCTCTCCTCTAAAATGGTTTTGGGTATTTGAATTTTGTATGCTTTAAAGTTTACGTGATAATTTAGCGCATACATCGGAGCCAAAAGCAGAAAGGACTTCCACAATCTCTGTGAAGCCTACAGTTATGATATATGGCATTCAAACAACAATCCATAATGTCATACTTTTTTGCATCATAGCTACCCGTGGCATGCTTTGTAGTTCACTCCCTGAAGCTAAATTTAGGAAATCTTTTAAAAGAAAAGTCACAAGCACATTAACAATTCTTTATGTAGACTTTTCAGGAACCTGACGTCGGTTGCGCACTTAGAAAACATGCTATGGCTGACATCAAAATGTGAAATGAACCCGTGTCAGGGCCGTTTTTTCAATAACACCTGATTTTCGTATCTGCTGTCTCATTCGGAATGCAATACCACATCGCTGCAAATATTTCAAGTTTTTGCAGTGATGTGGTATTGTACCTTGGATGAGACAACGTTCACTTTATACAACGGACGCTGTGACGCGCCTCAAGACGAGGAGAGGTTTAAGCCGCCACAAAACACAACCACAAGAGAGACGGGAGCTGGGTTGACAGAAATTATCTTTTATTTAGCCAAGAACTTAGGAATTTAAACCGGAACTTAGGTTCCTCCCGGGCCGTGGTATCAGTGGCGGCTTTTATTCCCCACATCTGTTTCAACGCTAGGCCACCTTAAAGGTTGAAGACAGAACTGAAGAAAGGCAAAGTCATTAAAGAAGATTTTGCAAGTCTAACTCTGTCGTCTCACTCTTCAGCCGGTTTCTCTCTTGGCCAACGTGTGCTTCAGCAACTCATACTGAAGGATTCTGTACTTAGAACCATCTAGCCTTGAGTGTAGCAGAGTTCCCAATTTTATGGTGACCACCATTAGGCCATCATTGCTTACAGCTGTGGGTGATTCCAAGTTTGGAGTGTGAGTAGGTGGAAATGCTCATGATTGATGTATTTTCCTAGCCGGGAGCTGCTCCATTGGTCCTGGGCTCCTCTTTCCAATACTGGATTTCCACAATGCATTCGAGGAAAGCTTCTAAAACAATCCACATTCTCAAAAGGCACAAATGTCAAACAACGCTCAGATCATACGCCTTTCTTCATCATCGACAAAAGCGACACATAGTTGACGTCCAGCGAAAAAGTCACGCACCTACCAACAATTGCTAACGTAGGCATTTCAGGAACTTGACATTGATTGCTTTCTTAGAAAACTTGCAATGGCTGATCTTGAACTGAGCACGTATCCAGAGCACTCTTTACCATAAAACCCACTTTTTGCAACTGCTGTTTTACACAAGACACAGTCCTGCATCATTACAAAGAGCTCCACATTTCAACAAAGTTTGCTACATAGGACCTACAGATGCAAAAAAATCAATTCAAAAATGAAACCTAATTGTCAAACACCACTCAGAACATACTCCTTTCTTCAATATTTCAAAAAACACAGAACATTCATCAAAGACACAGAGCTCACAACCAAAGTTGCTGCCCTGCGTCCAATTCATGCTCAGAAAGAAGCATCATGACTCTTCATCGTGGGTTGGGAAACTAGCACTTTCAAAACACATTTCCAAGCAAAGAACTATAGAAATGATCCCTGAAAATATAGTCTTAACGGTTTATCGAAACTCAATCGGCATTCCATTCTGCTGCGCCTCTCCTCTAAAATGGTTTTGGGTATTTGAATTTTGTATGCTTTAAAGTTTACGTGATAATTTAGCGCATACATCGGAGCCAAAAGCAGAAAGGACTTCCACAATCTCTGTGAAGCCTACAGTTATGATATATGGCATTCAAACAACAATCCATAATGTCATACTTTTTTGCATCATAGCTACCCGTGGCATGCTTTGTAGTTCACTCCTTGAAGCTAAATTTAGGAAATCTTTTAAAAGAAAAGTCACAAGCACATTAACAATTCTTTATGTAGACTTTTCAGGAACCTGACGTCGGTTGCGCACTTAGAAAACATGCTATGGCTGACATCGAAATGTGAAATGAACCCGTGTCAGGGCCGTTTTTTCAATAACACCTGATTTTCGTATCTGCTGTCTCATTCGGGATGCAATACCACATCGCTGCAAACATTTCAAGTTTTTGCAGTGATGTGGTATTGTACCTTGGATGAGACAACGTTCACTTTATACAACGGACGCAGTGACGCGCCTCAAGACGAGGAGAGGTTTAAGCCGCCACAAAACACAACCACAAGAGAGACGGGAGCTGGGTTGACAGAAATTATCTTTTATTTAGCCAAGAACTTAGGAATTTAAACCGGAACTTAGGTTCCTCCCGGGCCGTGGTATCAGTGGCGGCTTTGTTCCCCACATCTGTTTCAACGCTAGGCCACCTTAAAGGTTGAAGACAGAACTGAAGAAAGGCAAAGTCATTAAAGAAGATTTTGCAAGTCTAACTCTGTCGTCTCACTCTTCAGCCAGTTTCTCTCTTGGCCAACGTGTGCTTCAGCAACTCATACTGAAGGATTCTGTACTTAGAACCATCTAGCTTTGAGTGTAGCAGAGTTCCCAATTTTATGGTGACCACCATTAGGCCATCATTGCTTACAGCTGTGGGTGATTCCAAGTTTGGAGTGTGAGTAGGTGGAAATGCTCATGATTGATGTATTTTCCTAGCCGGGAGCTGCTCCATTGGTCCTGGGCTCCTCTTTCCAATACTGGATTTCCACAATGCATTCGAGGAAAGCTTCTAAAACAATCCACATTCTCAAAAGGCACAAATGTCAAACAACGCTCAGATCATACCCCTTTCTTCATCATCGACAAAAGCGACACATAGTTGACGTCCAGCGAAAAAGTCACGTACCTACCAACAATTGCTAACGTAGGCATTTCAGGAACTTGACATTGATTGCTTTCTTAGAAAACTTGCAATGGCTGATCTTGAACTGAGCACGTATCCAGAGCACTCTTTACCATAAAACCCACTTTTTGCAACTGCTGTTTTACACAAGACACAGTCCTGCATCATTACAAAGAGCTCCACATTTCAACAAAGTTTGCTACATAGGACCTACAGATGCAAAAAAATCAATTCAAAAATGAAACACAATTGTCAAACACCACTCAGAACATACTCCTTTCTTCAATATTTCAAAAAACACAGAACATTCATCAAAGACACAGAGCTCACAACCAAAGTTGCTGCCCTGCGTCCAATTCATGCTCAGAAAGAAGCATCATGACTCTTCATCGTGGGTTGGGAGACTAGCACTTTCAAAACACATTTCCAAGCAAAGAACTATAGAAATGATCCCTGAAAATATAGTCTTAACGGTTTATCGAAACTCAATCGGCATTCCATTCTGCTGCGCCTCTCCTCTAAAATGGTTTTGGGTATTTGAATTTTGTATGCTTTAAAGTTTACGTGATAATTTAGCGCATACATCGGAGCCAAAAGCAGAAAGGACTTCCACAATCTCTGTGAAGCCTACAGTTATGATATATGGCATTCAAACAACAATCCATAATGTCATACTTTTTTGCATCATAGCTACCCGTGGCATGCTTTGTAGTTCACTCCTTGAAGCTAAATTTAGGAAATCTTTTAAAAGAAAAGTCACAAGCACATTAACAATTCTTTATGTAGACTTTTCAGGAACCTGACGTCGGTTGCGCACTTAGAAAACATGCTATGGCTGACATCAAAATGTGAAATGAACCCGTGTCAGGGCCGTTTTTTCAATAACACCTGATTTTCGTATCTGCTGTCTCATTCGGGATGCAATACCACATCGCTGCAAACATTTCAAGTTTTTGCAGTGATGTGGTATTGTACCTTGGATGAGACAACGTTCACTTTATACAACGGACGCTGTGACGCGCCTCAAGACGAGGAGAGGTTTAAGCCGCCACAAAACACAACCACAAGAGAGACGGGAGCTGGGTTGACAGAAATTATCTTTTATTTAGCCAAGAACTTAGGAATTTAAACCGGAACTTAGGTTCCTCCCGGGCCGTGGTATCAGTGGCGGCTTTTATTCCCCACATCTGTTTCAACGCTAGGCCACCTTAAAGGTTGAAGACAGAACTGAAGAAAGGCAAAGTCATTAAAGAAGATTTTGCAAGTCTAACTCTGTCGTCTCACTCTTCAGCCGGTTTCTCTCTTGGCCAACGTGTGCTTCAGCAACTCATACTGAAGGATTCTGTACTTAGAACCATCTAGCTTTGAGTGTAGCAGAGTTCCCAATTTTATGGTGACCACCATTAGGCCATCATGGCTTACAGCTGTGGGTGATTCCAAGTTTGGAGTGTGAGTAGGTGGAAATGCTCATGATTGATGTATTTTCCTAGCCGGGAGCTGCTCCATTGGTCCTGGGCTCCTCTTTCCAATACTGGATTTCCACAATGCATTCGAGGAAAGCTTCTAAAACAATCCACATTCTCAAAAGGCACAAATGTCAAACAACGCTCAGATCATACCCCTTTCTTCATCATCGACAAAAGCGACACATAGTTGACATCCAGCGAAAAAGTCACGCACCTACCAAAAATTGCTAACGTAGGCATTTCAGGAACTTGACATTGATTGCTTTCTTAGAAAACTTGCAATGGCTGATCTTGAACTGAGCACGTATCCAGAGCACTCTTTACCATAAAACCCACTTTTTGCAACTGCTGTTTTACACAAGACACAGTCCTGCATCATTACAAAGAGCTCCACATTTCAACAAAGTTTGCTACATAGGACCTACAGATGCAAAAAAATCAATTCAAAAATGAAACACAATTGTCAAACACCACTCAGAACATACTCCTTTCTTCAATATTTCAAAAAACACAGAACATTCATCAAAGACACAGAGCTCACAACCAAAGTTGCTGCCCTGCGTCCAATTCATGCTCAGAAAGAAGCATCATGACTCTTCATCGTGGGTTGGGAAACTAGCACTTTCAAAACACATTTCCAAGCAAAGAACTATAGAAATGATCCCTGAAAATATAGTCTTAACGGTTTATTGAAACTCAATCGGCATTCCATTCTGCTGCGCCTCTCCTCTAAAATGGTTTTGGGTATTTGAATTTTGTATGCTTTAAAGTTTACGTGATAATTTAGCGCATACATCGGAGCCAAAAGCAGAAAGGACTTCCACAATCTCTGTGAAGCCTACAGTTATGATATATGGCATTCAAACAACAATCCATAATGTCATACTTTTTTGCATCATAGCTACCCGTGGCATGCTTTGTAGTTCACTCCTTGAAGCTAAATTTAGGAAATCTTTTAAAAGAAAAGTCACAAGCACATTAACAATTCTTTATGTAGACTTTTCAGGAACCTGACGTCGGTTGCGCACTTAGAAAACATGCTATGGCTGACATCGAAATGTGAAATGAACCCGTGTCAGGGCCGTTTTTTCAATAACACCTGATTTTCGTATCTGCTGTCTCATTCGGATGCAATACCACATCGCTGCAAACATTTCAAGTTTTTGCAGTGATGTGGTATTGTACCTTGGATGAGACAACGTTCACTTTATACAACGGACGCTGTGACGCGCCTCAAGACGAGGAGAGGTTTAAGCCGCCACAAAACACAACCACAAGAGAGAACGGGAGCTGGGTTTGACAGAATAATCTTTTATTTAGCCAACACTTAGGAATTTTAAACCGAACTTATGTTCCTCACCGGCCGTGCTATCAGAGGCGGCTTTTGTTCCCCACATCTGTTTCAACGCTAGGCCACCATAAAGGTTGAAGACAGAAGGTTGAAGACAGAACTGAAGAAAGGCAAAGTCATTAAAGAAGATTTTGCAAGTCTAACTCTGTCGTCTCACTCTTCAGCCGGTTTCTCTCTTGGCCAACGTGTGCTTCAGCACCTCATACTGAAGGATTCTGTACTTAGAACCATCTAGCCTTGAGTGTAGCAGAGTTCCCAATTTTATGGTGACCACCATTAGGCCATCATTGCTTACAGCTGTGGGTGATTCCAAGTTTGGAGTGTGAGTAGGTGGAAATGCTCATGATTGATGTATTTTCCTAGCCGGGAGCTGCTCCATTGGTCCTGGGCTCCTCTTTCCAATACTGGATTTCCACAATGCATTTGAGGAAAGCTTCTAAAACAATCCACATTCTCAAAAGGCACAAATGTCAAACAACGCTCAGATCATACCCCTTTCTTCATCATCGACAAAAGCGACACATAGTTGACATCCAGCGAAAAAGTCACGCACCTACCAACAATTGCTAACGTAGGCATTTCAGGAACTTGACATTGATTGCTTTCTTAGAAAACTTGCAATGGCTGACCTTGAACTGAGCACGTATCCAGAGCACTCTTTACCGTAAAACCCACTTTTTGCAACTGCTGTTTTACACAAGACACAGTCCTGCATCATTACAAAGAGCTCCACATTTCAACAAAGTTTGCTCCATAGGACCTACAGATGCAAAAAAATCAATTAAAAAATGAAACCTACCTGTCAAACACCACTCAGAACATACTCCTTTTTTCAATATTTCAAAAAGACAAAACATTCATCAAAGACACAGAGCTCACAACCAAAGTTGCTGCCCTGCGCCCAATTCATGCTCAGAAAGAAGCATCATGACTCTTCATCGTGGGTTGGGAGACTAGCACTTTCAAAACACATTTCCAAGCAAAGAACTATAGAAATGATCCCTGAAAATATAGTCTTAACGGTTTATCGAAACTCAATCGGCATTCCATTCTGCTGCGCCTCTCCTCTAAAATGGTTTTGGGTATTTGAATTTTGTATGCTTTAAAGTTTACGTGATAATTTAGCGCATACATCGGAGCCAAAAGCAGAAAGGACTTCTGCAATCTCTGTGAAGCCTACAGTTATGATATATGGCATTCAAACAACAATCCATAATGTCATACTTTTTTGCATCATAGCTACCCGTGGCATGCTTTGTAGTTCACTCCTTGAAGCTAAATTTAGGAAATCTTTTAAAAGAAAAGTCACAAGCACATTAACAATTCTTTATGTAGACTTTTCAGGAACCTGACGTCGGTTGCGCACTTAGAAAACATGCTATGGCTGACATCAAAATGTGAAATGAACCCGTGTCAGGGCCGTTTTTTCAATAACACCTGATTTTCGTATCTGCTGTCTCATTCGGGATGCAATACCACATCGCTGCAAATATTTCAAGTTTTTGCAGTGATGTGGTATTGTACCTTGGATGAGACAACGTTCACTTTATACAACGGACGCTGTGACGCGCCTCAAGACGAGGAGAGGTTTAAGCCGCCACAAAACACAACCACAAGAGAGACGGGAGCTGGGTTGACAGAAATTATCTTTTATTTAGCCAAGAACTTAGGAATTTAAACCGGAACTTAGGTTCCTCCCGGGCCGTGGTATCAGTGGCGGCTTTGTTCCCCACATCTGTTTCAACGCTAGGCCACCTTAAAGGTTGAAGACAGAACTGAAGAAAGGCAAAGTCATTAAAGAAGATTTTGCAAGTCTAACTCTGTCGTCTCACTCTTCAGCCGGTTTCTCTCTTGGCCAACGTGTGCTTCAGCACCTCATACTGAAAGATTCTGTACTTAGAACCATCTAGCCTTGAGTGTAGCAGAGTTCCCAATTTTATGGTGACCACCATTAGGCCATCATTGCTTACAGCTGTGGGTGATTCCAAGTTTGGAGTGTGAGTAGGTGGAAATGCTCTTGATTGATGTATTTTCCTAGCCGGGAGCTGCTCCATTGGTCCTGGGCTCCTCTTTCCAATACTGGATTTCCACAATGCATTCGAGGAAAGCTTCTAAAACAATCCACATTCTCAAAAGGCACAAATGTCAAACAACGCTCAGATCATACACCTTTCTTCTTCATCGACAAAAGCGACACATAGTTGACGTCCAGCGAAAAAGTCACGCACCTACCAACAATTGCTAACGTAGGCATTTCAGGAACTTGACATTGATTGCTTTCTTAGAAAACTTGCAATGGCTGACCTTGAACTGAGCACGTATCCAGAGCACTCTTTACCATAAAACCCAATTTTTGCAACTGCTGTTTTACACGAGACACAGTCCTGCATCATTACAAAGAGCTCCACATTTCAACAAAGTTTGCTCCATAGGACCTACAGATGCAAAAAAATCAATTAAAAAATGAAACCTAATTGTCAAACACCACTCAGAACATACTCCTTTCTTCAATATTTCAAAAAGACAGAACATTCATCAAAGACACAGAGCTCACAACCAAAGTTGCTGCCCTGCGCCCAATTCATGCTCAGAAAGAAGCATCATGACTCTTCATCGTGGGTTGGGAGACTAGCACTTTCAAAACACATTTCCAAGCAAAGAACTATAGAAATGATCCCAGAAAATATAGTCTTAACGGTTTATCGAAACTCAATCGGCATTCCATTCTGCTGCGCCTCTCCTCTAAAATGGTTTTGGGTATTTGAATTTTGTATGCTTTAAAGTTTACGTGATAATTTAGCGCATACATCGGAGCCAAAAGCAGAAAGGACTTCCACAATCTCTGTGAAGCCTACAGTTATGATATATGGCATTCAAACAACAATCCATAATGTCATACTTTTTTGCATCATAGCTACCCGTGGCATGCTTTGTAGTTCACTCCTTGAAGCTAAATTTAGGAAATCTTTTAAAAGAAAAGTCGCAAGCACATTAACAATTCTTTATGTAGACTTTTCAGGAACCTGACGTCGGTTGCGCACTTAGAAAACATGCTATGGCTGACATCGAAATGTGAAATGAACCCGTGTCAGGGCCGTTTTTTCTAAAACACCTGATTTTCGTATCTGCTGTCTCATTCGAGATGCAATACAACATCGCTGCAAACATTTCAAGTTTTTGCAGTGATGTGGTATTGTACCTTGGATGAGACAACGTTCACTTTATACAACGGACGCTGTGACGCGCCTCAAGACGAGGAGAGGTTTAAGCCGCCACAAAACACAACCACAAGAGAGACGGGAGCTGGGTTGAAAGAAATGATCTTTTATTTAGCCAAGAACTTAGGAATTTAAACCGGAACTTAGGTTCCTCCCGGGCCGTGGTATCAGTGGCGGCTTTGTTCCCCACATCTGTTTCAACGCTAGGCCACCTTAAAGGTTGAAGACAGTACTGAAGAAAGGCAAAGTCATTAAAGAAGATTTTGCAAGTCTAACTCTGTCGTCTCACTCTTCAGCCGGTTTCTCTCTTGGCCAACGTGTGCTTCAGCACCTCATACTGAAGGATTCTGTACTTAGAACCATCTAGCCTTGAGTGTAGCAGAGTTCCCAGTTTTATGTTGACCACCATTAGGCCATCATTGCTTACAGCTGTGGGTGATTCCAAGTTTGGAGTGTGAGTAGGTGGAAATGCTCTTGATTGATGTATTTTCCTAGCCGGGAGCTGCTCCATTGGTCCTGGGCTCCTCTTTCCAATACTGGATTTCCACAATGCATTCGAGGAAAGCTTCTAAAACAATCCACATTCTCAAAAGGCACAAATGTCAAACAACGCTCAGATCATACCAATTTCTTCTTCATCGACAAAAGCGACACATAGTTGACGTCCAGCGAAAAAGTCACGCACCTACCAACAATTGCTAACGTAGGCATTTCAGGAACTTGACATCGATTGCTTTCTTAGAAAACTTGCAATGGCTGACCTTGAACTGAGCACATATCCAGAGCACTCTTTACCATAAAAACCAATTTTTGCAACTGCTGTTTTACACGAGACACAGTCCGGCATCATTACAAAGAGCTCCACATTTCAACAAAGTTTGCTCCATAGGACCTACAGATACAAAAAAATCAATTAAAAAATGAAACCTAATTGTCAAACATCACTCAGAACATACTTCTTTCTTCAATATTTCAAAAAGACAGAACATTCATCAAAGACACAGAGCTCACAACCAAAGTTGCTGCCCTGCGCCCAATTCATGCTCAGAAAGAAGCATCATGACTCTTCATCGTGGGTTGGGAGACTAGCACTTTCAAAACACATTTCCAAGCAAAGAACTATAGAAATGATCCCAGAAAATATAGTCTTAACGGTTTATTGAAACTCACTCGGCATTCCATTCTGCTGCGCCTCTCCTCTAAAATGGTTTTGGGTATTTGAATTTTGTATGCTTTAAAGTTTACGTGATAATTTAGCGCATACATCGGAGCCAAAAGCAGAAAGGACTTCCACAATCTCTGTGAAGCCTACAGTTATGATATATGGCATTCAAACAACAATCCATAATGTCATACTTTTTTGCATCATAGCTACCCATGGCATGCTTTGTAGTTCACTCCTTGAAGCTAAATTTAGGAAATCTTTTAAAAGAAAAGTCACAAGCACATTAACAATTCTTTATGTAGACTTTTCAGGAACCTGACGTCGGTTGCGCACTTAGAAAACATGCTATGGCTGACATCGAAATGTGAAATGAACCCGTGTCAGGGCCGTTTTTTGTAAAACACCTGATTTTCGTATCTGCTGTCTCATTCGGGATGCAATACCACATCCCTGCAAACATTTCAAGTTTTTGCAGTGATGTGGTATTGTACCTTGGATGAGACAACGTTCAATTTATACAACGGACGCTGTGACGCGCCTCAAGACGAGGAGAGGTTTAAGCCGCCACAAAACACAACCACAAGAGAGACGGGAGCTGGGTTGACAGAAATTATCTTTTATTTAGCCAAGAACTTAGGAATTTAAACCGGAACTTAGGTTCCTCCCGGGCCGTGGTATCAGTGGCGGATTGTTCCCCACATCTGTTCCAACGCTAGGCCACCTTAAAGGTTGAAGACAGAACTGAAGAAAGGCAAAGTCATTAAAGAAGATTTTGCAAGTCTAACTCTGTCGTCTCACTCTTCAGCCGGTTTCTCTCTTGGCCAACGTGTGCTTCAGCACCTCATACTGAAAGATTCTGTACTTAGAACCATCTAACCTTGAGTGTAGCAGAGTTCCCAATTTTATGGTGACCACCATTAGGCCATCATTGCTTACAGCTGTGGGTGATTCCAAGTTTGGAGTGTGAGTAGGTGGAAATGCTCTTGATTGATGTATTTTCCTAGCCGGGAGCTGCTCCATTGGTCCTGGGCTCCTCTTTCCAATACTGGATTTCCACAATGCATTCGAGGAAAGCTTCTAAAACAATCCACATTCTCAAAAGGCACAAATGTCAAACAACGCTCAGATCATACCAATTTCTTCTTCATCGACAAAAGCGACACATAGTTGACGTCCAGCGAAAAAGTCACGCACCTACCAACAATTGCTAACATAGGCATTTCAGGAACTTGACATTGATTGCTTTCTTAGAAAACTTGCAATGGCTGACCTTGAACTGAGCACGTATCCAGAGCACTCTTTACCATAAAACCCACTTTTTGCAACTGCTGTTTTACACAAGACACAGTCCTGCATCATTACAAACAGCTCCACATTTCAACAAAGTTTGCTCCATAGGACCTACAGATGCAAAAAAATCAATTCAAAAATGAAACCTAATTGTCAAACACCACTCAGAACATACTCCTTTATTCAATATTTCAAAACGACAGAACATTCATCAAAGACACAGAGCTCACAACCAAAGTTGCTGCCCTGCGCCCAATTCATGCTCAGAAAGAAGCACCATGACTCTTCATCGTGGGTTGGGAAACTAACACTTTCAAAACACATTTCCAAGCAAAGAACTATAGAAATGATCCCTGAAAATATAGTCTTAACGGTTTATCGAAACTCAATCGGCATTCCATTCTTCTGCGCCTCTCCTCTAAAATGGTTTTGGGTATTTGAATTTTGTATGCTTTAAAGTTTACGTGATAATTTAGCGCATACATCGGAGCCAAAAGCAGAAAGGACTCCCGCAATCTCTGTGAAGCCTACAGTTATGATATATGGCATTCAAACAACAATCCATAATGTCATACTTTTTTGCATCATAGCTACCCGTGGCATGCTTTGTAGTTCACTCCTTGAAGCTAAATTTAGGAAATCTTTTAAAAGAAAAGTCACACGCACATTAACAATTCTTTATGTAGACTTTTCAGGAACCTGACGTCGGTTGCGCACTTAGAAAACATGCTATGGCTGACATCAAAACGTGAAATGAACCCGTGTCAGGGCCGTTTTTTCAATAACACCTGATTTTCGTATCTGCTGTCTCATTCGGGATGCAATACCACATCGCTGCAAATATTTCAAGTTTTTGCAGTGATGTGGTATTGTAACTTGGATGAGACAACGTTCACTTTATACAACGGACGCTGTGACGCGCCTCAAGACGAGGAGAGGTTTAAGCCGCCACAAAACACAACCACAAGAGATACGGGAGCTGGATTGACAGAAATGATCTTTTATTTATCCAAGAAATTAGGAATTTAAACTGGAACTTAGGTTCCTCCCGGGCCGTGGTATCAGTGGCGGCTTTTATTCCCCACATCTGTTTCAACGCTAGGCCACCTTAAAGGTTGAAGACAGAACTGAAGAAAGGCAAAGTCATTAAAGAATATTTTGCAAGTCTAACTCTGTCGTCTCACTCTTCAGCTGGTTTCTCTCTTGGCCAACGTGTGCTTCAGCACCTCATACTGAAAGATTCTGTACTTAGAACCATCTAGCCTTGAGTGTAGCAGAGTTCCCAATTTTATGGTGACCACCATTAGGCCATCATTGCTTACAGCTGTGGGTGATTCCAAGTTTGGAGTGTGAGTAGGTGGAAATGCTAATGATTGATGTATTTTCCTAGCCGGGAGCTGCTCCATTGGTCCTGGGCTCCTCTTTCCGATACTGGATTTCCACAATGCATTCGAGGAAAGCTTCTAAAACAATCCACATTCTCAAAAGGCACAAATGTCAAACAACGCTCAGATCATACCCCTTTCTTCATCATCGACAAAAGCGACACATAGTTGACGTCCAGCGAAAAAGTCACGCACCTACCAACAATTGCTAACGTAGGCATTTCAGGAACTTGACATTGATTGCTTTCTTAGAAAACTTGCAATGGCTGATCTTGAACTGAGCACGTATCCAGAGCACTCTTTACCATAAAACCCACTTTTTGCAACTGCTGTTTTTCACAAGACACAGTCCTGCATAATTACAAAGAGCTCCACATTTCAACAAAGTCTGCTACATAGGACCTACAGATGCAAAAAATCAATTCAAAAATGAAACCTAATTGTCAAACACCACTCAGAACATACTCCTTTCTTCAATATTTCAAAAAACACAGAACATTCATCAAAGACACAGAGCTCACAACCAAAGTTGCTGCTCTGCGCCCAATTCATGCTCAGAAAAAAGCATCATGACTCTTCATCGTGGGTTGGGAGACTAGCACTTTCAAAGCACATTTCCAAGCAAAGAACTATAGAAATGATCCCTGAAAATATAGTCTTAACGGTTTATCGAAACTCAATCGGCATTCCATTCTGCTGCGCCTCTCCTCTAAAATGGTTTTGGGTATTTGAATTTTGTATGCTTTAAAGTTTACGTGATAATTTAGCGCATACATCGGAGCCAAAAGCAGAAAGGACTTCCACAATCTCTGTGAAGCCTACAGTTATGATATATTGCATTCAAACCACAATCTATAATGTCATACTTTTTTGCATCATAGCTACCCGTGGCATGCTTTGTAGTTCACACCTTGAAGCTAAATTTAGGAAATCTTTTAAAAGAAAAGTCACAAGCACATTAACAATTCTTTATGTAGACTTTTCAGGAACCTGACGTCGGTTGCGCACTTAGAAAACATGCTATGGCTGACATCGAAATGTGAAATGAACCCGTGTCAGGGCCGTTTTTTGTAAAACACCTGATTTTCGTATCTGCTGTCTCATTCGGGATGCAATACCACATCGCTGCAAACATTTCAAGTTTTTGCAGTGATGTGGTATTGTACCTTGGATGAGACAACGTTCAATTTATACAACGGACGCTGTGACGCGCCTCAAGACGAGGAGAGGTTTAAGCCGCCACAAAACACAACCACAAGAGAGACAGGAGCTGGGTTGACAGAAATGATCTTTTATTTAGCCAAGAACTTAGGAATTTAAACCGGAACTTAGGTTCCTCCCGGGCCGTGGTATCAGTGGCGGCTTTGTTCCCCACATCTGTTTCAACGCTAGGCCACCTTAAAGGTTGAAGACAGAACTGAAGAAAGGCAAAGTCATTAAAGAAGATTTTGCAAGTCTAACTCTGTCGTCTCACTCTTCAGCCGGTTTCTCTCTTGGCCAACGTGTGCTTCAGCACCTCATACTGAAGGATTCTGTACTTAGAACCATCTAGCCTTGAGTGTAGCAGAGTTCCCAATTTTATGGTGACCACCATTAGGCCATCATTGCTTACAGCTGGGGGTGATTCCAAGTTTGGAGTGTGAGTAGGTGGAAATGCTCATGATTGATGTATTTTCCTAGCCGGGAGCTGCTCCATTGGTCCTGGGCTCCTCTTTCCGATACTGGATTTCCACAATGCATTCGAGGAAAGCTTCTAAAACAATCCACATTCTCAAAAGGCACAAATGTCAAACAACGCTCAGATCATACACCTTTCTTCATCATCGACAAAAGCGACACATAGTTGACATCCAGCGAAAAAGTCACGCGCCTACCAACAATTGCTAACGTAGGCATTTCAGGAACTTGACATTGATTGCTTTCTTAGAAAACTTGCAATGGCTGACCTTGAAGTGAGCACGTATCCAGAGCACTCTTTACCATAAAACCCACTTTTTGCAACTGCTGTTTTACACAAGACACAGTCCTGCATCATTACAAAGAGCTCCACATTTCAACAAAGTTTGCTACATAGAACCTACAGATGCAAAAAAATCAATTAAAAAATGAAACTTAATTGTCAAACACCACTCAGAACATATTCCTTTCTTCAATATTTCAAAAAACACAGAACATTCATCAAAGACACAGAGCTCACAACCAAAGTTGCTGCTCTGCGCCCAATTCATGCTCAGAAAGAAGCATCATGACTCTTCATCGTGGGTTGGGAGACTAGCACTTTCAAAACACATTTCCAAGCAAAGAACTATAGAAATGATCCCTGAAAATATAGTCTTAACGGTTTATCGAAACTCAATCGGCATTCCATTCTGCTGCGCCTCTCCTCTAAAATGGTTTTGGGTATTTGAATTTTGTATGCTTTAAAGTTTACGTGATAATTTAGTGCATACATCGGAGCCAAAAGCAGAAAGGACTTCCACAATCTCTGTGAAGCCTACAGTTATGATATATTGCATTCAAACCACAATCTATAATGTCATACTTTTTTGCATCATAGCTACCCGTGGCATGCTTTGTAGTTCACTCCTTGAAGCTAAATTTAGGAAATCTTTTAAAAGAAAAGTCACAAGCACATTAACAATTCTTTATGTAGACTTTTCAGGAACCTGACGTCGGTTGCGCACTTAGAAAACATGCTATGGCTGACATCAAAATGTGAAATGAACCCGTGTCAGGGCCGTTTTTTCAATAACACCTGATTTTCGTATCTGCTGTCTCATTCGGGATGCAATACCACATCGCTGCAAATATTTCAAGTTTTTGCAGTGATGTGGTATTGTACCTTGGATGAGACAACGTTCACTTTATACAACGGACGCTGTGACGCACCTCAAGACGAGGAGAGGTTTAAGCCGCCACAAAACACAACCACAAGAGATACGGGAGCTGGATTGACAGAAATGATCTTTTATTTAGCCAAGAAATTAGGAATTTAAACTGGAACTTAGGTTCCTCCCGGGCCGTGGTATCAGTGGCGGCTTTTATTCCCCACATCTGTTTCAACGCTAGGCCACCTTAAAGGTTGAAGACAGAACTGAAGAAAGGCAAAGTCATTAAAGAAGATTTTGCAAGTCTAACTCTGTCGTCTCACTCTTCAGCTGGTTTCTCTCTTGGCCAACGTGTGCTTCAGCACCTCATACTGAAAGATTCTGTACTTAGAACCATCTAGCCTTGAGTGTAGCAGAGTTCCCAATTTTATGGTGACCACCATTAGGCCATCATTGCTTACAGCTGTGGGTGATTCCAAGTTTGGAGTGTGAGTATGTGGAAATGCTCATGATTGATGTATTCTCCTAGCCGGGAGCTGCTCCATTGGTCCTGGGCTCCTCTTTCCAATATTGGATTTCCACAATGCATTCGAGGAAAGCTTCTAAAACAATCCACATTCTCAAAAGGCACAAATGTCAAACAACGCTCAGATCACACCAATTTCTTCTTCATCGACAAAAGCGACACATAGTTGACATCCAGCGAAAAAGTCACGCACCTACCAACAATTGCTAACATAGGCATTTCAGGAACTTGACATTGATTGCTTTCTTCGAAAACTTGCAATGGCTGACCTTGAACTGAGCACGTATCCAGAGCACTCTTTACCATGTAGCAATAATCAGATGATCAGCGCAATCATGTGGTTTTAATCAACTAAGTCTCCAATTAAGTAAACACTCCTGTTTCTTTCACAATCTGAAGAATGGAGATGTCATGAGACTTTTTAAGTTACTGATTCACACACAAGCAAATGGCGATGGGACTTAATTAAATGACCGATGCCAGAAGTGCCCCCGTGGCGTTTTTCGCTGATAAGTAATCACAGGGTCCTCTGTCTTACCACATGTGACCCAACAGGAGCGCCTCTCTGGCCGGAGATCCCGTGGTGTCCCCTCTTCAGGACACCTCACAAACACAGACAACCTTGTGTGATGAACCACACTGGTCATTGTAACCAGACTTAAAACTCATCAATTCAAAGAATACGCACACACATATCATTGCCCGGGAGGGGGGTGAGCAAAAGTTCACCACATCTTCACCAACGAATGACCCAGCCACGTTCACAGTACACACACACACACACACACAAGGACTTTTTCTCCAATCTCCTCAATTGAGAGACTTGTACTATGATATATTCGATATGTTTTTATGTTTGCCCATGTTCCATTGGGGTTAGATGTGATCGTATTATAATTCTAAATGAACAGAGGTGCTTTTAGATGCATTTTTAATGTAACTGTGTTTTCCTATAATGTTTGTATGTCGTTCTTCACACCTTTAGAATCCTCTTGATCTGACCAAACCATATATATATAGGTGCAAACCGTAAAATGTATGTTACTATGTTTTATCATCTCTGGAGTAAAATTGAACGCATTTTTACATCATGGTCATGAAACATGCAAAGTCGATCTCGAGGGAACAAAGGAACACTTATCCGCACACTTTCCTCCCAGCTGATTGGTGCATTCACGCCAGAGGAGGCGTAAACAGAAGTGTCTTTAAAGAAGACCACCAAGCACCTCATCTTTAGTTTGGTTTTGTTTGGGGATCTTTGAGGAGTAGTGAGAAGTAAGGAGGGGGGAGAAAGAACTGCTTCTTCGAGGGAACTTCGACTTCGGTCTGGACTCTTCCCTCTCCTTCGATCCGATGTAACCATCATACTCGTGATCCCCGCCCTGGGGGATCTTTCCTCTTCTTTTCTTTTGTTTAAGTTTGTTTTTCCTTTGTTCATTTCACCAGAAATGAACTTAGTCTGAATTATTTATTTGGTAATTTACGTCAAAGACCTTTAAGCCTTCTTTGAAACTGCGCGCTCCAGACCGCAGCAAACCACGTGACGCTCCAACGGAACACACAAAGACCAGCCGCTCACACACGCCGCAGGGCTCAGACACATGAGAACTATAAGCAAGTATATTTGAGTTACCAAGATTTTAGAGCATTAAGACTGTTTTTCCGTGTTGTCTCTTAAAGGTTTAAATGTCCAGGTGAATTTTGCCAAGCTGTGATCCTACGGATCTATCTCTCTCTTCCCAACTCTCTCTCCCTCTCATTTTTATCTTTCTCTCTCATCCTAATTCGTGTTTGTAATGTTTTTCGTTTTGTTTGTTTCGGGTGTATATACATATATTCTGTGTGAATTGTAGTTCGATGTATTATTAGTCCAACTATTAAAACCATTATATTCTTGATTGCCTTCTGTCTAAAATGCTCATTTTACAGAGTCAATGAAATTTCGATCATAGCTACAAAGCTTTCATTATTGACTACGTTGCGTAGTCTAATTTTATAAACACAGGAAAATTAATGTTCACGGCCAGAAAATTGATATTTCTTGGAGTTTATAAGAAGGGATAACTTTGTTGAGAAGTTGATAAGTTAATCTTACGGCCGTTTGCTGGACAAACAGTTCGATAGCTAAATTAACTCCATTAAAGGTTATCTCATATAATCGATCTGAAAATGGACCATTGACATATGAATGAGGAATTATAATTCGTTGTGATTGATCATTCGTGTGTACAATCAATCTATTTTCAACTTCGATAATTTAACTGTAATATGCAATATATTAATCATATTCATGATTAATTATTAAAATTCCCTATATA
The DNA here is from genome assembly GCA_030578275.1 of Meda fulgida. Lineage (NCBI taxonomy): Eukaryota > Metazoa > Chordata > Actinopteri > Cypriniformes > Leuciscidae > Meda > Meda fulgida. The sequence goes on along the minus strand of CM060635.1, from coordinate 28,847,254 downwards.
TAATTTGAGCTAATTTAATGTAAAACTAAATGTTGTTACAACCATAAAACCCAATTTTTGCAACTGCTGTTTCACACAAGACACAGTCCTGCATCATTACAAAGAGCTCCACATTTCAACAAAGTTTGCTCCATAGGACCTACAGATGCAAAAAAATCAATTCAAAAATGAAACCTAACTGTCAAACACCACTCAGAACATACTCCTTTCTTCAATATTTCAAAAAACACAGAACATTCATCAAAGACACAGAGCTCACAACCAAAGTTGCTGCTCTGCGCCCAATTCATACTCAGAAAGAAGCATCATGACTCTTCATCGTGGGTTGGGAGACTAGCACTTTCAAAACACATTTCTAAGCAAAGAACTATAAAAATGATCCCTGAAAATATAGTCTTAACGGTTTATCGAAACTCAATCGGCATTCCATTCTGCTGCGCCTCTCCTCTAAAATGGTTTTGGGTATTTGAATTTTGTATGCTTTAAAGTTTACGTGATAATTTAGCGCATACATCGGAGCCAAAAGCAGAAAGGACTTCCACAATCTCTGTGAAGCCTACAGTTATGACATATTGCATTCAAACAACAATCCATAATGTCATACTTTTTTGCATCATAGCTACCCGTGGCATGCTTTGTAGTTCACTCCTTGAAGCTAAATTTAGGAAATCTTTTAAAAGAAAAGTCGCAAGCACATTAACAATTCTTTATGTAGACTTTTCAGGAACCTGACGTCGGTTGCGCACTTAGAAAACATGCTATGGCTGACATCGAAATGTGAAATGAACCCGTGTCAGGGCCGTTTTTTCAATAACACCTGATTTTCGTATCTGCTGTCTCATTCGGGATGCAATACCACATCGCTGCAAACATTTCAAGTTTTTGCAGTGATGTGGTATTGTACCTTGGATGAGACAACGTTCACTTTATAAAACGGACGCTGTGACGCGCCTCAAGACGAGGAGAGGTTTAAGCCGCCACAAAACACAACCACAAGAGAGACGGGAGCTGGGTTGACAGAAATTATCTTTTATTTAGCCAAGAACTTAGGAATTTAAACCGGAACTTAGGTTCCTCCCGGGCCGTGGTATCAGTGGCGGCTTTGTTCCCCACATCTGTTTCAACGCTAGGCCACCTTAAAGGTTGAAGACAGAACTGAAGAAAGGCAAAGTCATTAAAGAAGATTTTGCAAGTCTAACTCTGTCGTCTCACTCTTCAGCCGGTTTCTCTCTTGGCCAACGTGTGCTTCAGCACCTCATACTGAAGGATTCTGTACTTAGAACCATCTAGCCTTGAGTGTAGCAGAGTTCCCAATTTTATGGTGACCACCATTAGGCCATCATTGCTTACAGCTGTGGGTGATTCCAAGTTTGGAGTGTGAGTAGGTGGAAATGCTCATGATTGATGTATTTTCCTAGCCGGGAGCTGCTCCATTGGTCCTGGGCTCCTCTTTCCAATACTGGATTTCCACAATGCATTCGAGGAAAGCTTCTAAAACAATCCACATTCTCAAAAGGCACAAATGTCAAACAACGCTCAGATCATACCCCTTTCTTCATCATCGACAAAAGCGACACATAGTTGACGTCCAGCGAAAAAGTCACGCACCTACCAACAATTGCTAACGTAGGCATTTCAGGAACTTGACATTGATTGCTTTCTTAGAAAACTTGCAATGGCTGACCTTGAACTGAGCACGTATCCAGAGCACTCTTTACCATAAAACCCAATTTTTGCAATTGCTGTTTTACACAAGACACAGTCCTGCATCATTACAAAGAGCTCCACATTTCAACAAAGTTTGCTACATAGGACCTACAGATGCAAAAAAATCAATTCAAAAATGAAACTTAATTGTCAAACACCACTCAGAACATACTCCTTTCTTCAATATTTCAAAAAACACAGAACATTCATCAAAGACACAGAGCCCACAACCAAAGTTGCTGCCCTGCGCCCAATTCATGCTCAGAAAGAAGCATCATGACTCTTCATCGTGGGTTGGGAGACTAACACTTTCAAAACACATTTCCAAGCAAAGAACTATAGAAATGATCCCTGAAAATATAGTCTTAACGGTTTATCGAAACTCAATCGGCATTCCATTCTGCTGCGCCTCTCCTCTAAAATGGTTTTGGGTATTTGAATTTTGTATGCTTTAAAGTTTACGTGATAATTTAGCGCATACATCGGAGCCAAAAGCAGAAAGGACTTCCACAATCTCTGTGAAGCCTACAGTTATGATATATGGCATTCAAACAACAATCCATAATGTCATACTTTTTTGCATCATAGCTACCCGTGGCATGCTTTGTAGTTCACTCCTTGAAGCTAAATTTAGGAAATCTTTTAAAAGAAAAGTCACAAGCACATTAACAATTCTTTATGTAGACTTTTCAGGAACCTGACGTCGGTTGCGCACTTAGAAAACATGCTATGGCTGACATCGAAATGTGAAATGAACCCGTGTCAGGGCCGTTTTTTCAATAACACCTGATTTTCGTATCTGCTGTCTCATTCGGGATGCAATACCACATCGCTGCAAACATTTCAAGTTTTTGCAGTGATGTGGTATTGTACCTTGGATGAGACAACGTTCACTTTATACAACGGACGCTGTGACGCGCCTCAAGACGAGGAGAGGTTTAAGCCGCCACAAAACACAACCACAAGAGAGACGGGAGCTGGGTTGACAGAAATTATCTTTTATTTAGCCAAGAACTTAGGAATTTAAACCGGAACTTAGGTTCCTCCCGGGCCGTGGTATCAGTGGCGGCTTTGTTCCCCACATCTGTTTCAACGCTAGGCCACCTTAAAGGTTGAAGACAGAACTGAAGAAAGGCAAAGTCATTAAAGAAGATTTTGCAAGTCTAACTCTGTCGTCTCACTCTTCAGCCGGTTTCTCTCTTGGCCAACGTGTGCTTCAGCACCTCATACTGAAAGATTCTGTACTTAGAACCATCTAGCCTTGAGTGTAGCAGAGTTCCCAATTTTATGGTGACCACCATTAGGCCATCATTGCTTACAGCTGGGGGTGATTCCAAGTTTGGAGTGTGAGTAGGTGGAAATGCTCATGATTGATGTATTTTCCTAGCCGGGAGCTGCTCCATTGGTCCTGGGCTCCTCTTTCCAATACTGGATTTCCACAATGCATTCGAGGAAAGCTTCTAAAACAATCCACATTCTCAAAAGGCACAAATGTCAAACAACGCTCAGATCATACCCCTTTCTTCATCATCGACAAAAGCGACACATAGTTGACGTCCAGCGAAAAAGTCACGCACCTACCAACAATTGCTAACATAGGCATTTCAGGAACTTGACATTGATTGCTTTCTTAGAAAACTTGCAATGGCTGATCTTGAACTGAGCACGTATCCAGAGCACTCTTGACCATAAAACCCAATTTTTGCAACTGCTGTTTTACACAAGACACAGTCCTGCATCATTACAAAGAGCTCCACATTTCAACAAAGTTTGCTCCATAGGACCTACAGATGCAAAAAAATCAATTCAAAAATGAAACCTAATTGTCAAACACCACTCAGAACATACTCCTTTTTTCAATATTTCAAAAAGACAGAACATTCATCAAAGACACAGAGCTCACAACCAAAGTTGCTGCCCTGCGCCCAATTCATGCTCAGAAAGAAGCATCATGACTCTTCATCGTGGGTTGGGAAACTAGCACTTTCAAAACACATTTCCAAGCAAAGAACTATAGAAATGATCCCTGAAAATATAGTCTTAACGGTTTATCGAAACTCAATCGGCATTCCATTCTGCTGCGCCTCTCCTCTAAAATGGTTTTGGGTATTTGAATTTTGTATGCTTTAAAGTTTACGTGATAATTTAGCGCATACATCGGAGCCAAAAGCAGAAAGGCCTTCCGCAATCTCTGTGAAGCCTACAGTTATGATATATGGCATTCAAACAACAATCCATAATGTCATACTTTTTTGCATCATAGCTACCCGTGGCATGCTTTGTAGTTCACTCCTTGAAGCTAAATTTAGGAAATCTTTTAAAAGAAAAGTCACAAGCACATTAACAATTCTTTATGTAGACTTTTCAGGAACCTGACGTCGGTTGCGCACTTAGAAAACATGCTATGGCTGACATCGAAATGTGAAATGAACCCGTGTCAGGGCCGTTTTTTCAATAACACCTGATTTTCGTATCTGCTGTCTCATTCGGGATGCAATACCACATCGCTGCAAATATTTCAAGTTTTTGCAGTGATGTGGTATTGTACCTTGGATGAGACAACGTTCACTTTATACAACGGACGCTGTGACGCGCCTCAAGACGAGGAGAGGTTTAAGCCGCCACAAAACACAACCACAAGAGAGACGGGAGCTGGGTTGACAGAAATGATCTTTTATTTAGCCAAGAACTTAGGAATTTAAACCGGAACTTAGGTTCCTCCCGGGCCGTGGTATCAGTGGCGGCTTTGTTCCCCACATCTGTTTCAACGCTAGGCCACCTTAAAGGTTGAAGACAGAACTGAAGAAAGGCAAAGTCATTAAAGAAGATTTTGCAAGTCTAACTCTGTCGTCTCACTCTTCAGCCGGTTTCTCTCTTGGCCAACGTGTGCTTCAGCACCTCATACTGAAAGATTCTGTACTTAGAACCATCTAGCCTTGAGTGTAGCAGAGTTCCCAATTTTATGGTGACCACCATTAGGCCATCATTGCTTACAGCTGTGGGTGATTCCAAGTTTGGAGTGTGAGTAGGTGGAAATGCTCATGATTGATGTATTTTCCTAGCCGGGAGCTGCTCCATTGGTCCTGGGCTCCTCTTTCCAATACTGGATTTCCACAATGCATTCGAGGAAAGCTTCTAAAACAATCCACATTCTCAAAAGGCACAAATGTCAAACAACGCTCAGATCATACGCCTTTCTTCATCATCGACAAAAGCGACACATAGTTGACGTCCAGCGAAAAAGTCACGCACCTACCAACAATTGCTAACGTAGGCATTTCAGGAACTTGACATTGATTGCTTTCTTAGAAAACTTGCAATGGCTGATCTTGAACTGAGCACGTATCCAGAGCACTCTTTACCATAAAACCCACTTTTTGCAACTGCTGTTTTACACAAGACACAGTCCTGCATCATTACAAAGAGCTCCACATTTCAACAAAGTTTGCTACATAGGACCTACAGATGCAAAAAATCAATTCAAAAATGAAACCTAATTGTCAAACACCACTCAGAACATACTCCTTTCTTCAATATTTCAAAAAACACAGAACATTCATCAAAGACACAGAGCTCACAACCAAAGTTGCTGCCCTGCGCCCAATTCATGCTCAGAAAGAAGCATCATGACTCTTCATCGTGGGTTGGGAGACTAGCACTTTCAAAACACATTTCCAAGCAAAGAACTATAGAAATGAACCCTGAAAATATAGTCTTAACGGTTTATCGAAACTCAATCGGCATTCCATTCTGCTGCGCCTCTCCTCTAAAATGGTTTTGGGTATTTGAATTTTGTATGCTTTAAAGTTTACGAGATAATTTAGCGCATACATCGGAGCCAAAAGCAGAAAGGACTTCCACAATCTCTGTGAAGCCTACAGTTATGATATATGGCATTCAAACAACAATCCATAATGTCATACTTTTTTGCATCATAGCTACCCGTGGCATGCTTTGTAGTTCACTCCTTGAAGCTAAATTTAGGAAATCTTTTAAAAGAAAAGTCACAAGCACATTAACAATTCTTTATGTAGACTTTTCAGGAACCTGACGTCGGTTGCGCACTTAGAAAACATGCTATGGCTGACATCGAAATGTGAAATGAACCTGTGTCAGGGCCGTTTTTTCAATAACACCTGATTTTCGTATCTGCTGTCTCATTCGGGATGCAATACCACATCGCTGCAAACATTTCAAGTTTTTGCAGTGATGTGGTATTGTACCTTGGATGAGACAACGTTCACTTTATACAACGGACGCAGTGACGCGCCTCAAGACGAGGAGAGGTTTAAGCCGCCACAAAACACAACCACAAGAGAGACGGGAGCTGGGTTGACAGAAATTATCTTTTATTTAGCCAAGAACTTAGGAATTTAAACCGGAACTTAGGTTCCTCCCGGGCCGTGGTATCAGTGGCGGCTTTTATTCCCCACATCTGTTTCAACGCTAGGCCACCTTAAAGGTTGAAGACAGAACTGAAGAAAGGCAAAGTCATTAAAGAAGATTTTGCAAGTCTAACTCTGTCCTCTCACTCTTCAGCCGGTTTCTCTCTTGGCCAACGTGTGCTTCAGCACCTCATACTGAAAGATTCTGTACTTAGAACCATCTAGCCTTGAGTGTAGCAGAGTTCCCAATTTTATGGTGACCACCATTAGGCCATCATTGCTTACAGCTGTGGGTGATTCCAAGTTTGGAGTGTGAGTAGGTGGAAATGCTCATGATTGATGTATTTTCCTAGCCGGGAGCTGCTCCATTGGTCCTGGGCTCCTCTTTCCAATACTGGATTTCCACAATGCATTCGAGGAAAGCTTCTAAAACAATCCACATTCTCAAAAGGCACAAATGTCAAACAACGCTCAGATCATACCACTTTCTTCATCATCGACAAAAGCGACACATAGTTGACATCCAGCGAAATAGTCACGCGCCTACCAACAATTGCTAACGTAGGCATTTCAGGAACTTGACATTGATTGCTTTCTTAGAAAACTTGCAATGGCTGACCTTGAACTGAGCACGTATCCAGAGCACTCTTTACCATAAAACCCACTTTTTGCAACTGCTGTTTTACACAAGACACAGTCCTGCATCATTACAAAGAGCTCCACATTTCAACAAAGTTTGCTCCATAGGACCTACAGATGCAAAAAAATCAATTAAAAAATGAAACCTAATTGTCAAACACCACTCAGAACATACTCCTTTTTTCAATATTTCAAAAAGACAGAACATTCATCAAAGACACAGAGCTCACAACCAAAGTTGCTGCCCTGCGCCCAATTCATGCTCAGAAAGAAGCATCATGACTCTTCATCGTGGGTTGGGAGACTAGCACTTTCAAAACACATTTCCAAGCAAAGAACTATAGAAATGATCCCTGAAAATATAGTCTTAACGGTTTATTGAAACTCAATCGGCATTCCATTCTGCTGCGCCTCTCCTCTAAAATGGTTTTGGGTATTTGAATTTTGTATGCTTTAAAGTTTACGTGATAATTTAGCGCATACATCGGAGCCAAAAGCAGAAAGGACTTCCACAATCTCTGTGAAGCCTACAGTTATGATATATGGCATTCAAACAACAATCCATAATGTCATACTTTTTTGCATCATAGCTACCCGTGGCATGCTTTGTAGTTCACTCCTTGAAGCTAAATTTAGGAAATCTTTTAAAAGAAAAGTCACAAGCACATTAACAATTCTTTATGTAGACTTTTCAGGAACCTGACGTCGGTTGCGCACTTAGAAAACATGCTATGGCTGACATCAAAATGTGAAATGAACCCGTGTCAGGGCCGTTTTTTCAATAACACCTGATTTTCGTATCTGCTGTCTCATTCGGGATGCAATACCACATCGCTGCAAACATTTCAAGTTTTTGCAGTGATGTGGTATTGTACCTTGGATGAGACAACGTTCACTTTATACAACGGACGCTGTGACGCGCCTCAAGACGAGGAGAGGTTTAAGCCGCCACAAAACACAACCACAAGAGAGACGGGAGCTGGGTTGACAGAAATTATCTTTTATTTAGCCAAGAACTTAGGAATTTAAACCGGAACTTAGGTTCCTCCCGGGCCGTGGTATCAGTGGCGGCTTTGTTCCCCACATCTGTTTCAACGCTAGGCCACCTTAAAGGTTGAAGACAGTACTGAAGAAAGGCAAAGTCATTAAAGAAGATTTTGCAAGTCTAACTCTGTCGTCTCACTCTTCAGCCGGTTTCTCTCTTGGCCAACGTGTGCTTCAGCACCTCATACTGAAGATTCTGTACTTAGAACCATCTAGCCTTGAGTGTAGCAGAGTTCCCAATTTTATGGTGACCACCATTAGGCCATCATTGCTTACAGCTGTGGGTGATTCCAAGTTTGGAGTGTGAGTAGGTGGAAATGCTCATGATTGATGTATTTTCCTAGCCGGGAGCTGCTCCATTGGTCCTGGGCTCCTCTTTCCGATACTGGATTTCCACAATGCATTCGAGGAAAGCTTCTAAAACAATCCACATTCTCAAAAGGCACAAATGTCAAACAACGCTCAGATCATACCCCTTTCTTCATCATCGACAAAAGCGACACATAGTTGACGTCCAGCGAAAAAGTCACGCACCTACCAACAATTGCTAACGTAGGCATTTCAGGAACTTGACATTGATTGCTTTCTTAGAAAACTTGCAATGGCTGATCTTGAACTGAGCACGTATCCAGAGCACTCTTTACCATAAAACCCACTTTTTGCAACTGCTGTTTTACACAAGACACAGTCCTGCATAATTACAAAGAGCTCCACATTTCAACAAAGTTTGCTACATAGGACCTACAGATGCAAAAAAATCAATTCAAAAATGAAACCTAATTGTCAAACACCACTCAGAACATACTCCTTTCTTCAATATTTCAAAAAACACAGAACATTCATCAAAGACACAGAGCTCACAACCAAAGTTGCTGCCCTGCGCCCAATTCATGCTCAGAAAGAAGCATCATGACTCTTCATCGTGGGTTGGGAGACTAGCACTTTCAAAACACATTTCCAAGCAAAGAACTATAGAAATGATCCCTGAAAATATAGTCTTAACGGTTTATCGAAACTCAATCGGCATTCCATTCTGCTGCGCCTCTCCTCTAAAATGGTTTTGGGTATTTGAATTTTGTATGCTTTAAAGTTTACGTGATAATTTAGCGCATACATCGGAGCCAAAAGCAGAAAGGACTTCCACAATCTCTGTGAAGCCTACAGTTATGATATATGGCATTCAAACAACAATCCATAATGTCATACTTTTTTGCATCATAGCTACCCGTGGCATGCTTTGTAGTTCACTCCTTGAAGCTAAATTTAGGAAATCTTTTAAAAGAAAAGTCACAAGCACATTAACAATTCTTTATGTAGACTTTTCAGGAACCTGACGTCGGTTGCGCACTTAGAAAACATGCTATGGCTGACATCGAAATGTGAAATGAACCCGTGTCAGGGCCGTTTTTTCAATAACACCTGATTTTCGTATCTGCTGTCTCATTCGGGATGCAATACCACATCGCTGCAAATATTTCAAGTTTTTGCAGTGATGTGGTATTGTACCTTGGATGAGACAACGTTCACTTTATACAACGGACGCTGTGACGCGCCTCAAGACGAGGAGAGGTTTAAGCCGCCACAAAACACAACCACAAGAGAGACGGGAGCTGGGTTGACAGAAATGATCTTTTATTTAGCCAAGAACTTAGGAATTTAAACCGGAACTTAGGTTCCTCCCGGGCCGTGGTATCAGTGGCGGATTGTTCCCCACATCTGTTTCAACGCTAGGCCACCTTAAAGGTTGAAGACAGAACTGAAGAAAGGCAAAGTCATTAAAGAAGATTTTGCAAGTCTAACTCTGTCGTCTCACTCTTCAGCCGGTTTCTCTCTTGGCCAACGTGTGCTTCAGCACCTCATACTGAAAGATTCTGTACTTAGAACCATCTAGCCTTGAGTGTAGCAGAGTTCCCAATTTTATGGTGACCACCATTAGGCCATCATTGCTTACAGCTGTGGGTGATTCCAAGTTTGGAGTGTGAGTAGGTGGAAATGCTCTTGATTGATGTATTTTCCTAGCCGGGAGCTGCTCCATTGGTCCTGGGCTCCTCTTTCCAATACTGGATTTCCACAATGCATTCGAGGAAAGCTTCTAAAACAATCCACATTCTCAAAAGGCACAAATGTCAAACAACGCTCAGATCATACCAATTTCTTCTTCATCGACAAAAGCGACACATAGTTGACGTCCAGCGAAAAAGTCACGCACCTACCAACAATTGCTAACGTAGGCATTTCAGGAACTTGACATCGATTGCTTTCTTAGAAAACTTGCAATGGCTGACCTTGAACTGAGCACGTATCCAGAGCACTCTTTACCATAAAACCCAATTTTTGCAACTGCTGTTTTACACGAGACACAGTCCTGCATCATTACAAAGAGCTCCACATTTCAACAAAGTTTGCTCCATAGGACCTACAGATGCAAAAAAATCAATTAAAAAATGAAACCTAATTGTCAAACACCACTCAGAACATACTCCTTTCTTCAATATTTCAAAAAGACAGAACATTCATCAAAGACACAGAGCTCACAAGCAAAGTTGCTGCCCTGCGCCCAATTCATGCTCAGAAAGAAGCATCATGACTCTTCATCGTGGGTTGGGAGACTAGCACTTTCAAAACACATTTCCAAGCAAAGAACTATAGAAATGATCCCTGAAAATATAGTCTTAACGGTTTATCGAAACTCAATCGGCATTCCATTCTGCTGCGCCTCTCCTCTAAAATGGTTTTGGGTATTTGAATTTTGTATGCTTTAAAGTTTACGTGATAATTTAGCGCATACATCGGAGCCAAAAGCAGAAAGGACTTCCGCAATCTCTGTGAAGCCTACAGTTATGATATATGGCATTCAAACAACAATCCATAATGTCATACTTTTTTGCATCATAGCTACCCGTGGCATGCTTTGTAGTTCACTCCTTGAAGCTAAATTTAGGAAATCTTTTAAAAGAAAAGTCACAAGCACATTAACAATTCTTTATGTAGACTTTTCAGGAACCTGACGTCGGTTGCGCACTTAGAAAACATGCTATGGCTGACATCAAAACGTGAAATGAACCCGTGTCAGGGCCGTTTTTTCAATAACACCTGATTTCCGTATCTAATGTCTCATTCGGGATGCAATACCACATCGCTGCAAATATTTCAAGTTTTTGCAGTGATGTGGTATTGTACCTTGGATGAGACAACGTTCACTTTATACAACGGACGCTGTGACGCGCCTCAAGACGAGGAGAGGTTTAAGCCGCCACAAAACACAACCACAAGAGAGACGGGAGCTGGGTTGACAGAAATCATCTTTTATTTAGCCAAGAACTTAGGAATTTAAACTGGAACTTAGGTTCCTCCCGGGCCGTGGTATCAGTGGCGGATTGTTCCCCACATCTGTTCCAACGCTAGGCGACCTTAAAGGTTGAAGACAGAACTAAAGAAAGGCAAAATCATTAAAGATGTCTGACTCTGTCTTCTTTCTCTTCAGCCGGTTTCTCTCTTGGCAAACTTGTGCTTCAGCACCTCATACTGAAGGATTCTGTACTTAGAACCATCTAGCCTTGAGTGTAGAACAGAAATCAAGCATGTGAAAATTAATTTTAGGTTAATTCTATCACATCTTACTTGCTGTTTCTTGATAATGGACACTTTGGATATCCTAAATCCTATCTGAGATTTCCCTGGATGAGATTCAGAATCGTCACACCAAAGATCTGAATCTGAACCATGATCAGCTCTTGAACTTTTTACAAGTCAATCAAAACCCGTAGCCCCTTTCTACCAATTAAGTTATTTCTCTTCCCCGTGCAATTGGCCGTTAAGCCAAGGAAAAAAGAAGGAATACTTCCACTGATATCCAACTCCAAAAAGGCTAAATCATCTCATCCCTCTCAAGCGCCAGCACAACAGGGAGACGACAGGATTCTCCCAGCGCTGCTTTCAATTCAAGGATCTCTCTCTGACATGGACAACAGGATTCAAGCGCTGGAATCACAACGCTTATCTTTTCGCACATCGGGTGATGTTTGACGGGCAGGCTTCCAGCTCAACTTCAGACTCCGCCCTTCCTCCCGACTTGGCTGCTAATCTTCGTCTCTCGATTTCAGTCCTTTTGAATTAATCTTTAGACACACTGTTCGTGGTCCATTGAAAATTTTGCAAGAGCAAACCCAGTCAACACGTTGATCTCACGGTGATCGCTCCATATGATCACAATGTGAGGTCACAGTGAGCTAAAAGTGTAACCTCACTGTGCACTCACTGTGTGCTCATATTATGGCCACAATGTGAGTCACCCCAGTTATAAATGTTACTCCAACAAATTTTGGTTGAAAATTTTAATTGGGCTGAAGTCTAAACATTTGATGTCAGGCTCCAACTTCATTAAACAACTCCACAACCAGCATTACCAGCTTCACTTATTACTAACCAGATTTACTTCTGTCATATGTGTGGAAAAGTTCTTATTGAGATTAACAGAGGTTTAGATGTTAATCATTTATTGAAATTAATAGTTTGGTCTGATGACACCATTATGGTGATCCGTGTTTGCTTTAGTTGGGAAGTTTGACTCTTGATGTTATAAAGGATTAGTTCACCTCAAAATGAAAATTTCCTAATAATTTACTCACCCCAATGCCTTCCAAGATATCCATGTCTTTCTTTTCTCAGTGGAAGTGAAATTAATTTATTTAAGGAAAACATTTCTGGATTTTTCATCGAATAATGGATTTCAATGGCAACCAATGTTTTTAAGTCCAAATCAATGCAGTTACAAAGGGCTTTAAAGGGCTGTGCACGTTCCCAGCTGAGGAATAGGGTCTTATCTAACGAAACGATAGGTCATTTTCTAAAAAAAAACAAAAACATTTATAGTTTTTATAACTACATTGTTCATTTTGTGCTAGTCTGTGACGCGCCAGGCATTACGTCATCACGTTGGAAACGTCACAAAAGATTAAAAAAAAAAAATAATAATAATAAATTAAAACAAAGATGTCGGACGATTTTGAAGTTGGAGGAGAAAATTAGATGGAATTTTTCGCCCTTCCCTGCCTTGTTGAACCGGAGTACACAGACAAATAACTTGGATAGATGACGTGACGAGTGACGTTTCCAATGTGGTGACGTAATGCCTGGCGCGTCGCAGACCAGCACAAGACGAACAATTGTAGTTAAAAAGTATATAAATGTTTTGTTTTTTGAAAATGAACGACTGTTTCGCTAGAAAAGACCCTATTCCTCAGCTGGGAACGTGCACAGCCCTTTGAAGAACTTTAAAGCCCTTTGAAACTGCATTGATTCAGACTTCGAAACGTTGGTTGCCATTGAAGTCCATTATTCGAAGAAAAATCCAGAATAATAATTTTTGACTTAAATTACTGAACTCGTTTAGGGGGCTTTCACACTGGCTATTTAGTTTGGAACAGGGCGCGGTCCGCATGAAAAATCGCTAATGTGAACGCTGTCATGGGACCCGGGTGCGCACTGGGGTATCAAACCCGAGGTGGTCTGAGTTCGGTTGCTCCCGAACCGTACCACGGTTCGCGTGAATGTGAAAGCAACACAGACTCGGGTGCGCACTTGTTCAGGAAGTAAAGTAACCTGCGCATGCGTTTTAGCTTATTGTGATTTATTCAGTTAAATAAAACACTTGTAAGGGGTGATAGTGTTGATGAATTACCTTGGATACGAGCGAGAGTGAGCCGGCAGTGTATTCACGCATTGCGCGTGCATCAGGGCAACACATTTGGAAATCCACCGTCTCCTCAAAAGAGTATGTTTGCAAGCAGCAGAGGCCCACCTTATGTGACACATGCACAGTAAACTTGTATTGTTCACTCAGCTGCGCATAATAGCAACGAATTAATAAAAAACCAAATATATTGACCTGCGTTCTTATCATACGCCGTGCACGTTTGCGATAACGTAATATGCACGCAAACGCACCAGGGTTCGATAGAATCAAGATGAGTGTGAAACCAGACCAACGCTGCGGGGGCGCCGGGAACAATCACGCTCGGGCTCGGACCGCATCAAACGCGCCCAGTGTAAAAGCCCCCTTAGAATCAAATCTCTGAGTTAGGTTTACTTTATTGATTATAACAGCACTGTTCTTGCATAGGATAATATTTTTTTTTAGCATTTTCAATGTAATCAAATGTTAAAAGTTGTAATCAAAAATCTCAAAGTCATTCTGAAACCAAAATTTCTTTTTTCATTTAGACACATAGATATCAGACAATCAGCCTGTGAATCTCAACAATGGTGACAATTATAAAGCATGTTGCAGTGCATTCTGGGTACCACCATTCAAAACTCATTCATGGCTCCCATCATGCATTTCTGCACTGATAAATAATGAGGTTAAATTTCCTTTATTCTTACTATTTTATTTCTGCTATTTTTATGTGAGTTTTTAGTCACTTGGTTTCTAATGTTCAGAATTTATCTGTTTATCTGAATATGCTGTGTGTCACCATTGCTGAGATTCATATGCTGATTCTTGATGTATGTGTGTGTCAACTTCAACTGTTTTTTTTTTTTGTACATCAAAATAATTTAAGAAATCTAAATTAAGCCAAACTAAATTCGAAGTTAAAAATTTAAGGGTCAAGAGCCCAGTGATTCTGCTTGTTAACATCAGGTGTCTGCAATAATGCTCAATAATCACTCACTTAATTATCTCATTAACTTCAACACTGCTTCAGTGTTACTCCAGTGTAAAAGGATGAGGATGAGGATGAGGACCAGTGCGGAGATGTGTATCAGATGACATCAGGGCTACTCTGGTGGACCATGTGATAAATCATGGCCTGTCCATGAGGGAGGCTGGGCAAAGAGTCCACCCTAACCTCAGTCGCATCGATAATAAGGACATTCTGACTGGAGTACAGGTATATCTTCAAGTTTCTACTCCAGACTGTACCTACTGTATGTGTCACATTATTCTGTATCATATTACAGTGTTACTGTACTAACTGATACTTCACAGCACTACCCAATTTTTTTTTTTACTTTATTTTTTATAGTTTCATCACATATATACAAAAAGTATAAATATTAAAACAAACAAACACACGAACCAACCAACCACCACAAAAAAAAAGAAAAAAAAACAACAACAATATCTGGATTGCCTTAACATTACAATTTGGTGAATGAGATACATCAACTTCAGACCTCTTCCTGTCGTTGAGATGTAAATAAAGTCCATTTTCCCCAATTATTTGCACATTGATCCTCTTGAACTCTTATCTTATGAGTCAACCATTCCATTACACTTATTTCAGACACTAGTTTCAGCCATTCGTCTCGTGTTGGGGGATCCGGCTTGTACCATCTTTTCGTAATGGCCTTTTTACATGTTGCTAACAAAATTTTAAACAGATATCGGTCTTCTCTTGACACAATGTTTCCTTTCATATTACCAAAATACAGCACTGAACATGACTTCGGTATATCCTAACCGAGGATTCCAACAATAACCAAGTGAACATCCTCCCAAAACTGTGTATTATTAACAGGGCAGAGCCAAAAGACATGCGAATGGTTTACATTTCCCGCTCCACACTGTCTCCAGCATGGTTGTGGTACTGACAAAAATTTGCTCTTAATTTTTTGGTGTAAGGAAAAATCGTATTACATTTTTCCAACAGAACTCTCTCCATATACGAGACGATGTGGTAGATTGTTGTGTATGAAAGTGTCTGTCATAAGCTATCCATCTAAGTAGAGGGAGATCTGCCTCTAATTTATATTTTCGTACTATTCTGAACCACAAACTGGGTGATAGCATCTGTTTAAATAAATCCTTAGCTTCCCCTTCATCCCCAAGGAGACTTTGAATTTCCCTCCCTTGTACATACTGCTCTAGGTTTTTCCATTTAGCCTCGTAATCCTTAGCACACCAGCAGACTAAAGGTCTAAGTTGTGCTGCATGAAAATATTCCTCAAGATTTGGGAGTGCCATACCTCCTTCATGTTTTCCAAGCTGTAAAGTTTCATATTTGATTCTTGGCCTTTGACCATTCCATATAAACCTAGAGATAATTTTATCCCACGTTTTAAATTGATTCTCCAGTATCTCAATAGGGAGTGATTGGAAGAGGTAGAGGAGTCGAGGGAGGATACTCATTTTTATAGTGTCTATCCGGGAACTAAAGTCCAGAGAAAGGACATTCCACCTCTTTACATTATTTCTAATGGATTTATCCACTTTAACATAGTTGGTCTCATATAGAACATCCTTTCCTCTTGTTAAAGTAACCCCAAGGTATTTCATTGTAGTCGCATTCCAAATGAGATTGTATTTTTGTTGTATATTTTTGGATGGTAAATAGTTAAGATGTTAATGTTAAGATCTGTGTCTTGGCAAAGGGGCCAGGGGCTCTTTAAAAATTGCTAACAGTGTTGGTGATAGGCAGCAACCTTGTCTGGTAGATCTTTCTAACTGTATACTCTCAGTTAGACTCCCATTAATTTTTATCCTTGCAGTCGGCTTTTGGTAAAGTGTCCTAATACACTGAACAGCCTTCTTATTCAATCCAAATTTTTTAAGTGTCTGATATAGAAATGCCCAATTAACACAGTCAAATGCCTTCTCTGCGTCGAGACTTATCAAGGCTGCACTGGTATTGTTTTGCTTAACATGTTCAATAATATGTAGGGTTCTTATTATATTGTCATGAGTTTGTCGCCCCTTAATAAAACCTGTTTGATCCTCATCTATGATGTCATTCATAAATTGTTCAAATCTCATGTTCAAAATTGAAGTGTATAATTTATAATCTACATTAAGTATAGATATCGGTCTGTATCCTGAGCAGGTCTCCTTGTTAATCCCCTTTGGGATCACTGTTATTACTGCTTCCTTCTAGGATGGTGTTAGTTTGCCATGGTGCAATATGTGGTTAACAGTAACTTTAGCTTCAGTAGCTTTACCTGAGGCTGTTGCTTCACCGCCATCTTCGCCAAGCCCGTTATCCAGATCCGAGTTTACTTGATTTTTGCTCATCTTCTTATTGATCTTATGACTTCTTTGCATTCTTCCTCCTCTCATACTCGAGTTTAGATTATTTCACAGTTTTTTTCTAGTGCTAGGAGGTATTTTCTAAAACGACTGTGGGGAACAAACCACTACACGTCCATCTCGCTCTCTTGCACCACCGGTAGTCACTACCCAATTTTGTATAGTAATGTAAAGGAATACCATTGTGATGCTACAGTACTTTGTACAGTTTGAAAGTACAGTATGTGAAAAGAACCTAACCAATGACATCTTGTAGTGGTATTTTCTACAGAATGGTTGGACGACCTCCTCAAGGTGGAAGGGAACAGCTCTCACTCTTCACAAGAGCTTGCCATCATTGAAATGGTGTGAGAAAATAATGCAATCCAACTTAGTGAGTTGCAACAACGCATAATTGCAAATAGAAATGTATTCAACAATATCAACAGGGTCAGCATTTCTACACTGTGCAGGACAGACCAGAGCAGCCTAGGTTTGTTGTCATCTGGGATAATGTTAGTTTCCACCGGGCTGCTCTGGTCAGATATTGGTTCAACAACCAGTAGTAGAAATGTATATGATCGGCAACCACACGCCCGCATGACTCTTATGCAAGCAATGGAAGAGGCGTGCGGAGGCATTGAGGTGGGATCAATCTAAGGGTGGATTCGGCACACAAGGCGATTATTTTCCCCGATGCCTAGCCCGCGAGGACATCACCTGTGATGTTGACGAGGTCTTGTGGCCATAAGCCCCCACCACACACACACACACACACACATACACGTCTATATTACTAACAGGGGACTATCGCTCTACACTGGCCAAGAGGGGACTAGTGTTTCTAGTCATTTTGAAGAAACAAAAATGACATACAAAATTTTCTTTTAAGGTCTTTTTTCATAATATAACTTTAAATATGCATTTTTTTATTTTTAAAAAAACATGCCAAGTGGGGACCTGAACGATGTCTACCTTACCAACAGGGGACTCCCATAGACTGCAATGGAACTGTGTGTGTCTGTGTGTGTGTGTGAAGAGTGAAGTCTGTCTTCATTATGTAACTTTATATATATATATATTATATATATATAATGTTTATATATTAGATATGTAATCTGTAATTATATAATGTTTACACAGGCATCAGACACACACAAACACACACATTTCTATATTACTAAAAGAGCACTGTCGCTCTACACTGGCCAAGTGGGGACTTTCATAGCCTACAATGGAACCGTGTGTGTGTGTGAACAGTGAACTCTGTCTTCATTGTGTAATATTGCATATTGTGATATGCATATTGTAATCTCTGATGACTGTGTGAACATACATATATATATGCCTGTATGTGTTAATACAGGCATCAGAGATCACAATATGCACAGATAAACATATTCAATATACAATTAAAAAGAATGACCAAACCATCAGTTATCAAAAATTAAAAAAATTGCAATTTTTGAGGAAAGACCATTTGAATCTGTTTTTCATTCAACGGGGTAAAAAATACCAACGGCAGCAGTTCAAAAGCAGAGGCGAGAAGATGCTTCTTATCATTCATAATATTATTTCTCTTATTTAATGCTCTCTCTTCATAGATACTTTATATTCTTGGTTATGCAGTCCCTAACAATTTTTTTTTGCCATTGTTATGTGCCATTGTACACACACACACATTTCTATATTACTAACAGAGCACTGTCGCTCTACACTGGCCAAGTGGGGACCTGAACGATGTTTACCTATCGAACAGGGGACTCCCATAGCCTACAATGGAACTGTGTGTGTGTGTGTGAACAGTGAAGTCTGTCTTCATTATGTAACTTGTATATATGCAACTTTTATATACATTATATATATAAATTATATATATATGTATATATGTGTGTGTGTGTGTGTTCACACAGGCATCAGAAATCACAATATGCATAGATAAAAATATACAGTATACAATTAAAGAAAAATGACCCCATCAGTTATCAAAAAAAATATTGCTTGAGGAAAGACCATTTAAATCTACAACGGGGTAAAAAATACCGACGGCAACAGTTCAAAAGCAGAGGCGAGAAGATGCTTCTTATCATTCATACTATTATTTCTCTTATTTAACGCTCTCTCTTCATAGATACTTTCTATTCTTAGTTATGCAGTCCCTAACAATTTTTTTGCCATTGTTATGTGCCATTGTACACACACACATTAATTTCTATATTACTAACAGAGCACTGTCGCTCTACACTGGCCAAGTGGGGACCTGAACGATGTTTACCTATCGAACAGGGGACTCCCATAGCCTACAATGGAACTGTGTGTGTGTGTGTGAACAGTGAAGTCTGTCTTCATTATGTAACTTTTATATATATATATAATATATATATAATGTTTATATATTATATATGTAATATGTAATTATATAATGTTTACACAGGCATCAGACACACACAAACACACACATTTCTATATTACTAACAGAGCACTGTCGCTCTACACTGGCCAAGTGGGGACCTGAACGATGTTTACCTATCGAACAGGGGACTCCCATAGCCTACAATGGAACTATGTAACTTGTGTGTATATATATATATATGTATATGTATATGTATATGTGTGTGTGTGTGTGTTCATACAGGCATCAGAGATCACAATATGCATAGATAAACATATACAATATACAATTAAAAAAGAATGACCAAACCATCAGTTATCAAAAATTTAAAAAAATCAGAATTTTTTGAGGAAAGACCATTTGAATCTGTTTTTTAACGGGGTAAAAAATACCGATGGCAACAGTTCAAAAGCAGAGGCTCTTATCATTCATATTATTATTTTTCTTCTTTAACGGTCTCTCTTCATAGATACTTTCTATGCTTGGTTATGCAGTCCGTTTAGGGTTCATGGGATAAATCAAACAGAAATAGCTCTTTAAGGTAACAATTTCAGGTCACTACTTTATACAGTCAATAATGATTATATTAATCAAAATGAACTTCGCGTCCCCAGTTGGATGGTAAAGAACGACACCAGTTCTTCTGCTTTGTACATTTCTTGCCATCACAAAAACACGGTAAAGATTTTGGAGGTCAATCTCAAAATGTTATGTTGACTTGCTGCACTGAACAATTTTACTTCATTCAGTTGAAATATATGAAGTAGGGATGTTCATTTAACATTTTGTTTTCTGACTGACAGCTGATGCTTGTTAACCAGCCATCAGCAGTTAACTGACATTATTTTAAGGTTAGATTAGAATTAAATGTAATTAGAAAAGATAAGTGTCTGTGACCCATTCAAATACCTCAAAAATGTAGATTTACATGTGCAAATAGCAGCATAAACAACAGAACATGAGGATTCACACACACCGTCACATCAAGCACCCTCAGTGCTTCTGTGAACACAGTAAACCAGAATAAAAGTGTATATATAACTGTATATATATATATATATATTTATAGATTATATATATATATATATATATATATATATTAGTGCTGTCAGTTTAACGCGTTATTAACGGCCTTACCGCAAACACATTTTAACGGCGTCAATTTTTTTAGCGCGAGATTAACGCTCTTTTTGGCCTAGCAAACATTGTAGTTTTTTCACATGCTGTTGCAACAACTGGTAACGTTAGAAACACTACAACATCACACCGGATAGCTAGACCGGAAACAAAACAAAACGCGGGACTAGATTTGATGGCGGAGTGCGAGCGCGGGCGGTAATGCACTCACTCTGTGTGTGCGGGTACGGGAGAATAAAACGATTCGGGACTCCCACAAACTAGAAAAATCTATGAATAAAACATAAAAACTAATACATTTTTATTCTTATGTTGCAGAAAAGCAACAAGAACAACTAAAACAAAATAGAAACGATTTACAGGCCAGAGTTACTTTTTATGACATGTTTGCAGCGTTGAGCGATGTAGCCAATCACAGACGTGTTGATTTCTTAAACGCAATGGCCAATCAGATGCATTTAAAATAGACTCCCCTCACTGCTCAAAACTGACTTTTTGTTCAGTGCTGAATTCTGTATATTGGCAAATCCTCTAATTAAAACAAACAAAGTGTATATATTATGAAAGATTCATTGTGCAGTCAGCTTCATTGATAATAACAGAGATGTGTGAGATTGCGATGAACTGATGTCAGCTTTTTAGGAATTTTTAAAGGATTGCACTTTGTGCGCATTCAGTCATCCCAAACCATGCACTCAGTAGCCTGCTTGCTTTTATATTATAACAGTGGTTTGTGTGTTAATGCTTTAATCACAAATAATTGATCAGGAGCATTTATGCTTATGTGTATGGTGGCGACACGTAGGCGAAGTAGCCTACAAATAAAGTCTATTTGCGGGCGGGAGCGGGACAAAAATGTTGCGGGCGGGAGAAAGTAACATAGAAAGTAGTTGAGAACGTCAGTTATAACGACCCACGTATTAAAAAGAAATGGGCGGTTTTAAATCGGGCTCGGGACGGGCTCATAATTACAGTAAATGTGTCGGGCCGGGCTCGGACACAATGCGCACGGGCTCGGGTCGGCTTGATTTTTTGGGCCCGATCTAAGCTCTACAATGGATGACTTCAGACAGAAGCACATGGATACCACAGCTAAGAACAAACTTATTGCTGATCCACTTTTCCTTGTTGATAAGAGCATTCAAATTAGAAAAAATGATGGGACAAATAGAAATCAAGGGACATTTAGAATAGATAAAATGTGCGATTAATCGCGAGTTAACTATGGCATTAATGCGATTAATCGCGATTAAATATTTGAATCGTTTGACAGCACTAATATATATATATTTACAAAACATTATTTTCAACTGAAAATTGCAAGCTTTTCATGTGTTTTGGCCGCTCATTTACACGAAAATGCCATTTTGGAGGCCTGACAGTGCAAACTTTCCAACCCGGTCACACTAAATGCGTCTCTGCTTAGAAATCTTGGCTTGCTCAAAACTTTTTGTCTTTAAATGAAGTCAAAACTGAGGTGATAGTTTTCGGCCCCACTGATAATTTTAATACCACCAGCATCGATTTGAGGAGCTTCTCTGCATTCAGATCTACGCATGACAAACAAATATCTTCGGTAATTGGATCTAGTTTCTATCAACTCCGTCTTTTGTATCAAATTAAACACTTCCTATCTGACAAAACTCTAGAGATGTCTGTTCATGCTTTTATTACTTCCCGTTTAGACTACTGCAACTCATTGTGTTGCGGTATTTCCAAGTCACAAATCGCTCGCCTTCAACTGGTCCAAAATGCTGCAGCAAGATTTATTCGCAAAAGTCCTAAATATGATCACATGATGATAATGATACATTTTATTTATATTGCGCTTTTCTCCAACCCAAAACGATACAAAAACAATACACAGTACCAATATATATATATATATATATATATATATATATATATATATATATATATATATATATATATATATATTGGTGTAATGACCATTGGTGTAATGATTGTCAGAGATTAAAAATTGTAACATTACAAAATTTAATGACAGTACATTTTAAATACCTAAAAATGGTACATTAAGTGGTTTTGTTCAAGTCAAAATATTACTTAACATTAATGAACCAACCTACATACAATAAAACTACATTTTTGGGGGGTTAAATCAAGCAGAAATATCACTTCAATGTAACAATTGCAGGTCACTACACAAGTTCAACTGTACATGATCTAGACTCTAGATAAATGAAATGCAATCGCAGCAGTAAGTCAGGGGAATGCTTAGATTTATTTCTTTGGTTTCAATTTTGAACATGTTGCAGTTCTTTTTAAAAAGGTATACATTTTGACATAATTATAAAATGATATAACATGATTTGATACTGTATATTAGCAGAAATGACACATTTTTCACTTCAGCAACAAAGTGGAGACCCTCTTTTCTGTAATGAAAGACCAATCTTATGGGTTGTGGTCTCTCAGACATTGGCCAATATCAGTAAAAAAAAAAAAAGCATTGTTTCCCTTAGGGCTTAAATGAACCAGATTTTTTTTACATCCTTACACTTTTAGACAGGTGATGCTTGCAACCCGACCATAATCCATTAGCCGACAAGATTAGAATGTTATATTCTAATTAAATTAGAATGTATGTATTTCTCAATACTTATCACTGTTTTAAAAGCTCTTCACTCCGTTGTCTTAACCAACTTTCAGCTTCACTGCAGTAAATTTCACATTCAAAACGCATTAAAACTACCAAAACACATCATTCATGTCTCAAAATAAGTCATTCTTTCAGAACACTAGTAAAGGTTTCACCCAACAAACAAAATTAAAAATACAAATCAAAAAACACAAACAACAGGCAGTAATATGCACTCTTTTCTGCTGTTCAGAATTCAAGGCAGTTTATTTTACATGGTTCATGTTTACATTAATGTACACAATTATTTCCTTTTGTATAGATGGCGATGAAAATGAAAGACTAAGACTAGTGTAGGTGTTTAGTTACATCTTAATTGTTCTGATAGGTTTTTTTTAGATTCAGAATATATTTCAATGTGGTATACGGTATAAAAATATTGCAAATTTCAGTCTTATTCATTTTTGTTTGAGTTGAAATGTTTTTAACTTAAATATAACAGTCTTGGAAATAATATGTAAGCATGTGCAAATTGGCCTGTACAGTAAATCAAGTTCTGCTGGTCTTTGTGTTTAAGTGAGAAATGAATTCATGTAAATTGAAAGATCTCAGTTTAGCCGGACACTGATCTTGTGATCACTGTGTGAAGAGTTTCATGGTATTAATTAATCTTGAGAAGGTATTAATCTTTCAGTTTAAACACAAATGTGTACTGTAATGTAAACATTGACCATGTAACATAAAATGCTGTGAATTCGGAACAACAGAAAACAGCAGAAATATTTTATAATGCTCCAGTTATTTGTGTTTTTTGTATTTTATGAGTGACAAAGTGTGTTTGTTGGGTGAGCTTTACTAGTGTTCTGGAAGAACTGTATTAGCAGCTGTAAATGGATATTCTGACAGAGGTAGTTTCATGTGTATGTAGACTCTTGTGTGTGGATTGAGTCGCTGCACATCCCCCCACACGAAATTTACATCTCAATACTTGAAGGTGTGTGTGTGTGTGTGTCATGGAGAAACCGGCCTAAAGATCTCACAACTCTAACAATACAGTTACCAATGTCCAAGAATCTGTGGAACTTCTCAAATAAACTACAATAAACTAGAGAAAACGCTGGGATTTACTCTGACAAATTAAATTACAGGTTTTTACAGTCGCTAGGACACATTTCTCAATATTTAGGTACATTTTCAAAACTCTTCACTCAGTTCTTCATTTCACATTCAAAATGCACTGACACTTCCTTCATGTCTCAAATCCCAACTCAATCTTCCAGAACACTAGTAAAGGTTTCACCCAACAAACACACTTTGTCACTCATAAAACAGAAAAAACACAAACAACAGGAGCATTACACAATATTTTCTTTTGCAAATTGCTTTTACAAAACAAGAATGGCACTACTCTACTGTTTTTAATTCACTGCAGTTTTAATATTAGATTTTAGAATCAGAATATTTATTTCAATATGATATTACTGTGGAAATGTTGCAAATCTCGGTCTTATCATTTTTTGTTGTTAGGTTTTGAAAATAAGTTTAACAGTTTTAAAAAGAGTATGTAAACGTGCAAATTATCCTGTATAGCACATTAAATTCTGTAAGTGTTTGTGTTTAAGAGAGAAAATAATTCATGTAAATGGAACAAAATCCATCCGATGACATTGTTCAAAGCACTGATCCACAGTTTAGCTCATATAGACGGATGGTGTGATCACTGTGTGAAGAGAGTTTATAAAAAAAAGAGAATTTTATGTTCTATACAGGATAATTTGCACGTTTACATACTCTTTTTAAAACTGTTAAACTTATTTTCAAAGCCTAACAACAAAAAATGATAAGACCGAGATTTGCAACATTTCCACAGTAATATCATATTGAAATAAATATTCTGATTCTAAAATCTAAAATTAAACTGCAGTGAATTAAAAACAGTAGAGTAGTGCCATTCTTGTTTTGTAAAAGCAATTTGCAAAAGAAAATATTGTGTAATGCTCCTGTTGTTTGTGTTTTTTTCTGTTTTATGAGTGACAAAGTGTGTTTGTTGGGTGAAACCTTTACTAGTGTTCTGGAAGATTGAGTTGGGATTTGAGACATGAAGGAAGTGTCAGTGCATTTTGAATGTGAAATGAAGAACTGAGTGAAGAGTTTTGAAAATGTACCTAAATATTGAGAAATGTGTCCTAGCGACTGTAAAAACCTGTAATTTAATTTGTCAGAGTAAATCCCAGCGTTTCCTCTAGTTTATTGTAGTTTATTTGAGAAATTCCACAGATTCTTGGACATTGGTAACTGCATTGTTAGAGTTGTGAGATCTTTAGGCCAGTTTCTCCATGACACACACACACACACACACACCTTCAAGTATTGAGATGTAAATTGCGTGTGGGGGGATGTGCAGCGACTCAATCCACACACAAGAGTCTACATACACATGAAACTACCTATGTCAGAATATCCATTTACAGCTGCTAATACAGTTCTTCCAGAACACTAGTAAAGCTCACCCAACAAACACACTTTGTCACTCATAAAATACAAAAAACACAAATAACTGGAGCATTATAAAATATTTCTGCTGTTTTCTGTTGTTCCGAATTCACAGCATTTTATGTTACATGGTCAATGTTTACATTACAGTACACATTTGTGTTTAAACTGAAAGATTAATACCTTCTCAAGATTAATTAATACCATGAAACTCTTCACACAGTGATCACAAGATCAGTGTCCGGCTAAACTGAGATCTTTCAATTTACATGAATTCATTTCTCACTTAAACACAAAGACCAGCAGAACTTGATTTACTGTACAGGCCAATTTGCACATGCTTACATATTATTTCCAAGACTGTTATATTTAAGTTAAAAACATTTCAACTCAAACAAAAATGAATAAGACTGAAATTTGCAATATTTTTATACCGTATACCACATTGAAATATATTCTGAATCTAAAAAAAACCTATCAGAACAATTAAGATGTAACTAAACACCTACACTAGTCTTAGTCTTTCATTTTCATCGCCATCTATACAAAAGGAAACAATTTTGTACATTAATGTAAACATGAACCATGTAAAATAAACTGCCTTGAATTCTGAACAGCAGAAAATAGTGCATATTACTGCCTGTTGTTTGTGTTTTTTGATTTGTATTTTTAATTTTGTTTGTTGGGTGAAACCTTTACTAGTGTTCTGAAAGAATGACTTATTTTGAGACATGAATGATGTGTTTTGGTAGTTTTAATGCGTTTTGAATGTGAAATTTACTGCAGTGAAGCTGAAAGTTGGTTAAGACAACGGAGTGAAGAGCTTTTAAAACAGTGATAAGTATTGAGAAATACATACATTCTAATTTAATTAGAATATAACATTCTAATCTTGTCGGCTAATGGATTATGGTCGGGTTGCAAGCATCACCTGTCTAAAAGTGTAAGGATGTAAAAATAAAATCTGGTTCATTTAAGCCCTAAGGGAAACAATGTTTTTTTTTTTTTTTTACTGATATTGGCCAATGTCTGAGAGACCACAACCCATAAGATTGGTCTTTCATTACAGAAAAGAGGGTCTCCACTTTGTTGCTGAAGTGAAAAATGTGTCATTTCTGCTAATATACAGTATCAAATCATGTTATATCATTTTATAATTATGTCAAAATGTATACCTTTTTAAAAAGAACTGCAACATGTTCAAAATTGAAACCAAAGAAATAAATATAAGCATTCCCCTGACTTACTGCTGCGATTGCATTTCATTTATCTAGAGTCTAGATCATGTACAGTTGAACTTGTGTAGTGACCTGCAATTGTTACATTGAAGTGATATTTCTGCTTGATTTAACCCCCCAAAAATGTAGTTTTATTGTATGTAGGTTGGTTCATTAATGTTAAGTAATATTTTGACTTGAACAAAACCACTTAATGTACCATTTTTAGGTATTTGAAATGTACTGTCATTAAATTTTGTAATGTTACAATTTTTAATCTCTTTATATATATATATATATATATATATATATATATATATATTGGTACTGTGTATTGTTTTTGTATCGTTTTGGGTTGGAGAAAAGCGCAATATAAATAAAATGTATCATTATCATCATGTGATCATATTTAGGACTTTTGCGAATAAATCTTGCTGCAGCATTTTGGACCAGTTGAAGGCGAGCGATTTGTGACTTGGAAATACCGCAATACAATGAGTTGCAGTAGTCTAAACGGGAAGTAATAAAAGCATGAACAGACATCTCTAGAGTTTTGTCAGATAGGAAGTGTTTAATTTGATACAAAAGACGGAGTTGATAGAAACTAGATCCAATTAGCGAAGATATTTGTTTGTCATGCGTAGATCTGAATGCAGAGAAGCTCCTCAAATCGATGCTGGTGGTATTAAAATTATCAGTGGGGCCGAAAACTATCACCTCAGTTTTGACTTCATTTAAAGACAAAAAGTTTTGAGCAAGCCAAGATTTCTAAGCAGAGACGCATTTAGTGTGACCGGGTTGGAAAGTTTGCACTGTCAGGCCTCCAAAATGGCATTTTCGTGTAAATGAGCGGCCAAAACACATGAAAAGCTTGCAATTTTCAGTTGAAAATAATGTTGTGTAAATATATATATATTAGTGCTGTCAAACGATTCAAATATTTAATCGCGATTAATCGCATTAATGCCATAGTTAACTCGCGATTAATCGCACATTTTATCTATTCTAAATGTCCCTTGATTTCTATTTGTCCCATCATTTTTTCTAATTTGAATGCTCTTATCAACAAGGAAAAGTGGATCAGCAATAAGTTCTTTTTAATACGTGGGTCGTTATAACTGACGTTCTCAACTACTTTCTATGTTACTTTCTCCCGCCCGCAACATTTTTGTCCCGCTCCCGCCCGCAAATAGACTTTATTTGTAGGCTACTTCGCCTACGTGTCGCCACCATACACATCAGCATAAATGCTCCTGATCAATTATTTGTTATTAAAGCATTAACACACAAACCACTGTTATAATATAAAAGCAAGCAGGCTACTGAGTGCATGGT